>JAYESD010000003.1:171218402-172418402 GCA_036927565.1 Tuctoria greenei | reverse complement strand
AGACCTGATTATGTGTCATTAATGCTATCTTAATGACACACGATCAGATGACCCTTAATACAAGTAACGCCACCATTAAAGGACGTTATCACGCTATTAAGGAGAATTAAGCACATTAACTGCATATTAGGCATCAGTAACCGCCAGGGCCACATGTCGGGCCAGGCTAATGACGTAACGGCCAGCCCTTGTACTATAAAAGGGATGGCCGAACGATACACATGGGGACTTTTTTTGGCCTCTCTCTGGCTCAGGCTCTCATACACTCAATACAACAACAACAACACACACGTGGAGTAGGGTATTACACTCAGGTGGCCCGAACCACATAAATCCTAATGTCAAGTCACCATCTTGTTCTGAATCTCCGTGCGCCCCAACCGAACTAAGAAACTCCGTGGGCTACTAACAGTAGTATTGGGAGAATTGCCGGAACCAGACTCCGACATTTGGCGCGCCAGGTAGGGGGGCGCCTGAGGTTCCAATATGGTGAATTCTGCTGCCAGATCATCCAACGGTAACCATGTTGAGCAACCTGCTAGAGGCAATCCCTCCAACCTGTAGCAGCCAGCAGGTGCTGTGGCCCCAACAGGAGTCATGCCACCACCGCCACCGTCCGCTCTGATGAATCAACCTGGACATCGAGATTCGATCACTGCATCGGCGAACAACAACCCCAAACACGCGCTTATTGATGCGCGTGCTCTTCTCCAATGTCCACCGCCTCTAGGAGCACCCCCAGGGTGCGATGGAGCAGTGGAGAGCTGATGTGTATCATCTGGATGCAGCAGCAGCGGTGGCATCAGCAATCAATGTCCTCCCCCCACGGGGCAGGCCCCATCGCAACGTCGGACCATGTCAGGTAGAGTCGGTCTGCAGGCTTCGCAGCATAGGAGACGTGCTGCATCTCAACAGGCGACGTTGCTGCCTTCCGCGACGCGATGTACTCACATGGTAACAAGGCTTTCGACTCACAACCTCCGGGCGGAGCTTGATCATCGTTACAGGCAACATGACGGATGCGTCCACATCAAGCGTGCTCGCGAGAGGCGAGAGGCTCGGGGCAGTCCTGTTCCTGAGGGAGTAGGAGGAGCCTGTTCTGCCTTGGCCATGCACCTACGCATGGTCAAATGGCCGCAGAAGTTCTGGCCTCACTTGCCGTAGAAATTTGACGGGACTGTTAACCCCGCTGAAGTTCTCCAAATCTACTCCACCGCTATCCTTGCGGCTGGGGTAAATGAGGCCGTGATGGCCAATTTTTTCCCTGTGGATTTGACTGGGACCACCAGGTCTTGGTTCATGAGCCTTCCGCCTGACTCCATCAACAGTTGGGCGGAGTTGTGCCAACAGTTCACCGCCAATTTCAGGAGCTCATACACTCGACGAGGCACAGAACTGGATCTTTTTGCTGTCAAGCAAAAAGGGGGAGAGTCCTTGCGATCTTTCATCCAGAGGTTCTCCCACGTACAAAATATCATTCCTTCTATCTCAATTGCTTCTGTTATTATAGCATTCAGACAGGGCGTTCGAGACAAGAAAATGCTGGAGAAGCTGGCGACCAAGGAAGTCACCAGCGTCACGGAACTCTTCAGCTTGGCAGACAAGTGTGCCAAGGCTACGGAGGGCCGTGAAATTCACTCCAAACAACCTCCGGGGGCCAACAAAAAATCTTCCAAGGGTGAGGCCACTACATTCGGGAGTGGCAAGAAGAAGAAAAAGTCCAACGGCAAGAAAAAGCCGTCGGTCGGTGCACCTACTACCACTGCTGCCACAGCTCCGGGTGGTCGGGGGCCATGCCCTGAGAAACGACCTCGACCGTCGTCTGAAGACAGTGGCAGCTTCAAGATGTGGTGTCCCTTACACAAGACGGACAGGCACAACCTGGAACACTGTTGAGAGGTCCAGAACCTTGCCGAGCGCTACAACAAGCGTTGGAAAGAAGCTCCTTTCCGTCAAAGGGAAGGAAAACAAAAAGTCGACGAAGCTCCGGCTGAAGAGGAGTTAGGCTTTCAGGACACCAAAAAGGTCTTGAAGGCTGTTTACACCTCCGTTCACGACGACTCTGACGTCTCCGACAACGAGCGTCGAAAGACCATGAACACCATATTTGGTGGTTCTTGGGACATCACCTCCCGCCGAGTCCTCAAGACGATGTGGCGGGACATGGCCTCTGTAGATCCCACCACCAGGGCAGAGCCTCATCGAAAGTGGATGGATACTACCATCACCTTCGATGCTTTGGACTGTCCTCGGAACATGATCGGAGCTGGCCAACTTCCATTGATGGTATCTCCAACCATCAATAACATCCAACTCCACCACGTGATGGTGGACGGGGGTTCGGGGCAGAACCTTATAAGCTTCGAGGCCTTTGTCAAGCTTCAGCTCCGACCTTTGGATCTTCGCCCCTCCCGACCTTTCTCAGGAGTAGGTCCGGGGGCCATAACCCCGCTCGGTGCCATTACTCTCCTGGTGACCTTCAGCACTTGGGAGAATTACAAGACTGAGAAGTTGGTCTTCGACGTGGCACAAATCAACTTGCCATTCAACACCATCTTGGGTAGGCCAGCTTTGTACAGATTCATGGTTGCTGCTCATTATGGCTACTTGGTGTTGAAGATGCCAACACCCTCAGGCATTCTCTAGATCCGTGGAGATCGCACCGCCGCATTATAGCTCTGGAAGAACTCCACGTGCTTGCTACAGCGCAGGAGGAAGAATCTGGAAAAGAGCAAGCTCCGAAGCCCCCGAGCATTCGTCATCGAGGTTCAAATTCCGCACCTCGTGTGTAACCAAGCGGCGACACAAAAATTCCTGACAATGTCGTCCAAATTGGTTCCGACGCTGCTCAGACCACCCGTATATCGGGAGGCCTGAACAACAAATAGGAACTCGCACTCATCACTTTCCTCCAGGCTAATGTCGACGTGTTTGTCTGGCAACCATCACAAATGCCTGGGATCCCTACAGAGGTGATTGAGCACAATCTGAAGATTTATACCGACGCTCGGCCTGTACATCAGAAGCCTCGGAAGCAATCAGTAGAGTGACAGAACTTCATACATCAAGAAGTTAAGAAGTTGCTCGAAGCCAGATTCATCTGGGAAGTCTTCCACCCAAAATGGCTAGCAAACCTAGTCGTTTTACCCAAGGCCGGCGGGAAGCTTCGGATGTGTATCAACTACACAACACTAAATAAGGCATGTTCAAAGGATCCATTTCCACTACCTAGAATAGATCAGATAGTGGATTGCACCTTCGGGTGTGAATTACTGTATTTCCTAGATGCATATTTTGGGTACCATTAAATTAGAATGCCTTGGGAAGATGAAGAGCATACTGCCTTCATCACAGTAGATTGATTCTACTGTTACACTGCCATGCCATTCGGTCTCAAAAACGCTGCTTCAATGTTTGTGCGAGCTATGTACAAAACTTTTGGAGAGCTCATCAGAGATGTAGTGGAAGTGTACGTCGATGACATCGTTGTCAAGATAAAGAACAAGGAGTCATTTCTTGACACCTTGCAAGCTGTCTTCGACAAGTTGTGAATCATACGCACAAAGCTGAACCCAGACAAGTGTGTCTTTGGGGTTAGCTCCGGAAAGCTTCTTGGATTCTTGGTGAACCACCGAGGAATAGAGGCGAATACAGTGAAGATTAAAGCTATTGAAGACATGCGGCCACCAGCTCGCATCAAGGATGTCCAGAAGCTGACTGGGTGTCTAGCTGCCCTGAGCCGGTTCATCTCAAGATTGGCGGAACGGGCGCTACCCTTCTTTTCCAATGGTCTGAAGAAGCAGAAAAGGCATTCCAAGAGCTGAAGCAGCTCCTCACCACTCTACCAACTTTGGTAGCTCCGAATCCTGGTGAGCCACTTCTGCTTTACATTTCAGCAACAGACGAAGTTGTCAGCATGGTCCTGGTTGCGGAAATACTAGAGCTATCTCCAGTTTAGGAATCCAGACTCCTCCGGGAAGGTCCGGAGCTACCTGAAGGCGAGTCTGGGTCCAAGCCCCCAGACCCGAATCCTCAAAGTGAAAAGTCAAAGGATCAATCTCCTTCAAATGAAGGAGTTAATGTTGCTGAACAAGAAGATCTGGATCCTTCCAGGATTGTCTGGGTCACTTTAGAAGAAGCTCCGGGTTCCTCTAGCAGGATACGGGAAGTCCTCGAAAAAGGTTCGGACCCCTCCGGGAGGGTCTGGGTTGATGAGGAGGAAGCTCCGGGCCCCTCCGGGAGGGTCCGGACAGTCCAGCGCTCAGTATACTTCATCAGTGAAGTACTCCATGATGCCAAGACTCGGTACCTAGAGGTGCATAAGCTGCTTCACGTAGTTCTTATCGCCTCTACGAAGCTTCTTCACTACTTCCAAGCTCACAAGATTTCAGTGGTAACCTCTTATCCACTGCGTGCAATCTTGCATAACCCCAACTCTACTGAGAACATCGCAAAGTGGCAGCAGAATTGGCCGAGTTCGATCTTGAATTGGCCCCAAGACAAGCAATCAAGAGTCAAGCATTGGCATACTTTATGGTGGAATGGACCCCCTCTCCATCAAATCCCGAGGGCCCCAGTGACCAGAAGCTAGAACCTAAGGTTCCAATCTTCACTGAGCCTCACTGGACTCTCTACTTCGACGGCTCCATGCAGAAGCAGGGGGACGGAGCTATAATCCTTCTCCTTGCTCCGACTGGGGAGAAGGTCAAATACATGGTTCACCTTGACTTCAAGGCGACCAACAACATGGCGTAGTACGAAGCACTAATATATAGGCTCTAGGTGGCACTATCATATGGTGTCAAGCAGCTGTTGGTAAAGGGTGATTCGTAGCTCATTATAAAACAAGGTAAAGGTGAATGCTGCTGCAACAACCCCCAACTAGCTACATATCTCCTTGAAGTCCAGAAGCTTCAGAAGGATTTCGATATCTGGATCTTTGCCATGTCTAGCGTCTCAACAACACTGAAGCTGATGAACTCTCAACGAAAGCTTCAACTGGAGCTCTGGCTCCCGACGGAATCTTCGTCTGGAGATTGTCAAGACCAAGAGCTCAACCTACCGAACTGAGCGAAGGAGACGAGACCAGCACCTCTAAGCTGGCAGTCCCGATGGCCCTGTTACCATGGCGTCCATCAAGGATCGTAGCTGCTGCAGGAAGCTCTGAGCAACCCAACATGCAAGACTCAGAAGCTCAAGTTAGCTCTGATGCATGGATCTCTTAGATCCGGAGCTACTTGAAAGACAACATACTTCCTGAAGACAATGTATCTGCTGACCGTATAGTCAGATTGGCTAAAAGATACACACTGGTGGAAGGGGATCTCTACCGGCGTGGTGCCAACGGCGTCCTAATGCGGTGCATTATAAGGGAATAAGGCCGTGAGCTCCTCACGGAAATCCATGGAGGCAAGTGTGGGAACCACGCGTCTTCCCGCACGTTGGTCGATAAAGCCTTCCGGCATGGTTTTTACTGGCCTACAACACTCCATGATGCAACCGAGCTAGTGAAGAAATGTGAAGCATGCCAGTTTCATGCGAAGCAAATTAACACACCAGATCAACCTCTACAAATGATACCTCCGTCATAACCATTTGCCGTGTGGGGTATGGATATCTTGGGACCTTTCCCTAAAGCCGTCGGAGGTTACAAGTACCTGTATGTCGCCATCGACAAGTTCACCAAGTGGCCGGAAGCAACTCCAGTTGTTACAATAAACAAGCAATCAGCTATCAATTTCTTGCAGTTCATAGTATGCAGATTTTGAGTCCCAAACAAGATCATAACTGATAACGGGACCCAATTCACAAGTTCTGCATTCCAAGGATATTGTGAAGACCTCGGCATTCAAGTCAGCTACGCTTCCGTGGCTCACCCGACAAGTGATGGCCAAGCTGAGAGAGCGAATGCAGAAATCCTAAAGGGACTCAAAACGCACACATATGGGAGCTTGAAAAAACATGGAGCCAACTGGATCAAGGAGCTTCCGCCCACCTTGTGGGCAAACAGGACAACTCCAAACCGGTCAACTAGAGAGACACCCTTCTTCCTGGTGTACGGAGCTAAAGCAGTCCTTCCTCCGGAAATCACCTTGGGGTCGCTCCGGGTCCGGACCTTCGACGCAGCCACACAGGACCAGCTCCCGTGTGAAGACCTTGACCTCGTTGAAGAGGGAAGGTGCCGAGGAGCTGTTCGAAATGCACGATACCACCAAGTGGTCCGGCATTATCACTAAAGGCATGTGCATAGCCGACAGCTCGAGGAAGGCGATCTTGTGCTACGGAGAATACAAACTCAAGAAGGGTTAAACAAACTTTCCCCCAGCTGGGAAGGACCCTTTCAAGTGATCAAAGTATCCTGTCCCGGATGCGTTCGCTTGGCAACCAAGGATGGGACACTGCTCCCTAATCCTTGGAACATTGAGCACCTTCATAATTTTTACGTCTAGTATCACAGGTGGGTCTGTAATTACATATGATGTATGTTATAGTGTCATTGTACAGAGACGGGTAGCTCCTCTGGGAGGACAGCCAGACGCACTTGACACAGTCTCAGAACTAAAAGTGTAGCTAGCTACCCTGGGTCGAACAAGAAATGTAACACACTTAGCTTGGTTCCGTACCCTAAGAGTTTACTTGTCTCCCATGTACATCGGACCTATAATGAAAGACATCGATATGTGAAAACAGACTCCATGTGCATTTATTTTGTACAGGCTCATTCTTTTTTATTTTTCTCTTTCTTGTCTATAACAAAGTTGTGCAATTTTTAAGAATCTTTAGCTCAAACAATTCATATATAATTCAAGTTGCATTGTTATTTCTTTCGGGTCTTAACATCGTTGAATGGCCTACTCGCCTGAACACCAAGCCAATCTAGGTCCAGAGTGTGCTATCGACTTAGCTTGGTCCTGCACCCTAAGTACGCCACTCAACCTACACCCCGGCAGGCCTAAGTAAGGTGAGTCCAGAAATGATTGGACCTGGAGAAAATAAACAAACGCGCTTGATTGTATATAGAATTGCTGTCGACCTAAAATTTCATATGGGAATAGTAAGTCGCAAATGAGTTATGGATAAGAAATGGATTTTACTGTTTTTCTTGACTTTAGTGTGCAGGAAAAATGAAAATCCCACGATGATGGTGGACAATGCCGGAGCTATCAAAGCTTCAACATCCCCCAAGGGGGCCCACTGTCGATGTTTTAAACATTGATAGTGGGCGTCGCTGGAGCTACCAAGTTCCGACAAATCCAGGGGGCTAGTCGTCAACGTGAAGAAATAAAAGGAGTTGAAGAAAAGATGGTAGAAGGACACCCTAATGGGGTCTGCTGTCGATGCTCTACGTGTTGACAGTGGTCAATGCTGGAGCTACAAAGCTCCGACAACCCCAAAGGGTCGACCGTCAACGCTCTACGTGTTGATGGTGGTTGCTGTCGGAGCTACTAAGCTCCGAAAACCCCAGAGGGTCGGCCGTTAATGTTCTACGTGTTGATAGTAGTTACTACTGGAACTACTAAGCTCCGACAACACCAGGGGGCCCCTGCTGTCGACGCAACAAAACTTCAGACCTATACTCTACAAGTTCAAAGCACTCAAGTCTTCAACAAAATGCTACAACCTTTTGGTACATGTTCACAATCAAATTGTGTACATCTACCAGGGGGCCAAGTAAGACAAAGGTTGAAGACAAAAAATGAAATTCATAATTTTTTTTTGGATTTCATTCATCTGAAGACAAGAGATTACAAAATTGGAGAAAAGAAGAGAAGATACAAGTGGGAGCTAAAAGGAGAATGCCCTAAGTTCTATGGAAGAACGAGGCGACCTTCTGGGCAACCTCCGACACGCTGTTTTTGGCGGCGTCTCCCTCTCCGTTGATGGGACCTTCAAGCACCGGGTTTAGTGGGAAATGAGGATCCCGGCTTGTGTAGCACATCAGCATGTATTCTGCGATGTTCTGTGCAAGGGATTTTCCTTCCGTTTCCAACTATTCTGCGATGACATCGCCCATCGCGCTGAGTTTGTTGCCAATCAAGCTTAGTGCCCCCAACGCATGGTCCATCTCCAGCTCCAGACTGCCCGGACGCACGGGGCTAAAGCCCAGCGGCACCAGCGCGACATCGGCTTTACCCACGAAGTCCCATACTTGTTGAGACTCCGCATCCCTTGAGCCTCGAATCTCCTCCAAGGACCTATTGGCTGCCGCAAGCTCCGACCCTCCCGAGCAAGGCGCTCGACCTCCTTGGCGTGCTGCTGAATCCTCTCAGCAACCAACTTTTCAAGGTCACCAAGCTCCTTCTCCCGGACGTGGATCCGTTCCAGCGGTCAACCAGGTCTTTCTCCCAGCCTCACACCTTCTTCTCCCTGGCAGCGACTTTGGCCTCCCTTTTGGTAAGGTCCTGTCCCCGCTGCCAGGCCTTCTCATCTTCGCTCTTGCAGAGCTCCCCCAGCTTTTTGGTGCACTCTGCAAGGCTCTTGTCACCCAGAGCCAGCCTTTGGGCGAGCTCCTCCTCCCTCTTCACGAGGTCATCCCTCAGCACCAGGAGTTTTTGCTCTTCCTCTTCGAGATTTTTCTCTCGCTCGTTGAGACCCTCCCGGTGCTTGATGACGCTTTCGTGGATGGTATTGAGCTTCTCTTGGCAATCATTCACCGCTTCATTAGCAGCCAAGGTTTGTTCATATATAGCCCAGGACTGGTTGTCGAGGGATCGCACTGTGCTTTCCCTCTCATCAAGCAACTGGCCCCAGTACTCCATCTGGGCCTTCTCCCTCTTAACCCACTCCTTGTCGTCGGCCAGCCTTGGTTGCGCCAGCTTGGTCTCGAATTGGAGTCGATTGAGCCACCTCCTAAGAGCTTGGTGCTCCTCCTCGAGGGTCTTGCTGTCGTGATAAAATGCAAGCTAGACCTGACGAAGGCTGGAGCAGGCATTGTCGATGGATAACGACAGGGGGATTGGCTCTGGACCTGTCGGAGTCCTCTCCGCTGACTCCAGCGGGTCCTCTAGAACAAAAATTAGGTCCCACTCTACAAGAGCGGTCCCCTGAGCTTCCGCGCACTAGGGCCGCCCTCCGGGAGTGCCTCGGTCATCGCCGAGGTAGGTCCTGCCACGAGAGTTTCTACCTCCGGGGTCAGCTCCGAAGGTCCGCCATCAGGTCATCATCAACTGGTCCCTCTGGCAAGGGACTGGCCGCTTTGTCTTGGCACCCTGGCTCAGGAATGGGTACCTCCGAAACTATCACCTCTGGGGAAGGCATTGAAGACCCAACCGGAGCTGAGGCCATCTCCGGCTCCGACGCTGGTGCTTCCTCCACGGCCGGTTCAGGCACCAGCGCTTCGACCTCCACCGATTCACGTGCCGGCACCTCCACGTCAACCAGCTCAGGCACTAGAACTTCATCAACCACCGGCTCCGCCGCCGGGGCTTCAGTAACATCCGGCTCGAGGGCCGGAACTGCAGCTACCTCCGGCTCTAAGGTCGGGGCGTCCGTCATCACAGCATCCAAAACCGGATCTTCAGCCTCCGGAGTTGGTGCCGCTGGTATATCTTCATTCCCGTGGTCTGGAGCTACCATGGGAGCTTCGGGATATGAGTCGAGAATCACGACAGCTGGTGCCGGAGCTACCGTGACCTCAGCCACAACCTGGGGCAGTGCTAGAATTGGAGCGGAAGCCTCCGCCTGTACAGCATCAGCTGCTGTCGCAGGAACCGGAGCTTCAACCCCTTTTTTGGATACCCTGTGGATGAAGGATAAAGAAGCTCAAAATATGGTTACAACAAAAATAACAAACTGAGATAAAAAAGCAAATTTACCTTGGAAGGTTTCCGCTCCAGCTAGCTGATGAGTAGGTTTAGGCCCGATCTTCCGAAAGGTATGTCGATTGGAGTGGAGAACTCGACGTTGATGATCCGCGGCACTCGAGCGGTTCGAGTACCCCTGCAATCACTACACCACGGCTCCGTTGGTTATCAACCGTGCTGCACACGCTTGACCTCGCCAAGAAGGCTAATCCCTGCAAGTGCAATCGAGAACACGAGCAAGAACGTAGAAGACACGATCGGAAATCGCGAAATTGGGGTCTCACAAACCTTAGAACGGCGATATTATTGATCTAAGCAAAACCCACCGAATATGACCGGCGGCTGCAGTATTTATAGGCTAGGGTTCGACCAAAACACAATTAGACGCGTCCCTAATGGACTCTTACGGGATACAAGGCCCAAAGGCCCGATTCGGTGGCGCAGCACCGGACAGAAATCTGGACTCGACTTGTTTCGACGATTCCCAATGACTCCGCAGGAATTTTGAGGTGGGACCAGAACCATTGGAAAGTTTATCTTCTCCTCTTTCCGTGCATATGTAGAACGTCGAAAACGGAGTCCGTATGCCTCCTGGGCATCTGTTTTAAGGTGGACTGCTCCTGGACTCCGAGTTGAACTCGAGTCCGAGTTGTAAACTGTTTCCATCTACTTGTGGACGTCCCAGGTGGTTCTCCACGCTCCCAAGGCCTCCTTCCTTCACTTGTTGATCTTTTCCATTATTCCTAATAACAATTAAATCATCACATAGCAATCTATTCTCAAACTCACATGCAAAAGAAGTTAAGAACGAATTCACCTGCTGATTTAATAACCGTGCCCGTGCTCTTGTGATTGGTCCTTGCAGTTCAATGCGTGTCTCTGCTGTTGTGATGTCCTCATCATCCTACCTCTCTTGAATTGGAGTCGTCCTCGACTCAAGTTCATCTTCTTCTCCCAAGTACGGTCGCAAATCTGAAATGTTAAATGTAGGACTAACCCCAAAATCGGGAGGCAATTCAAGCTTATATGCATTATCATTAATCTTTTCAACGATCTTAAAAGGACCAGCAGCTCGTGGCATAAGTTTAGATTTTCTCAAGTCGGGAAATCGCTCTTTTCTCAAATGTAACCACACCAAATCGCCCGGTTCAAGTTTTACTTCTTTTCTACCTTTACTACCTGCAATCCTATACTTCTCATTCATCATTTCAATATTTTTCTTTGTAGTTTCATGCATCTTAAGAATGAATTCAGATCGTTGTGTAGCATCCAAATTTATAGTTTCAGAAGGAGGCAAAGGTAGTAAATCAATAGGAGCACGGGGATTGAAACCATACACTACCTGGAATGGACTTACCTTTGTCGTGGAGTGAACGGATCTGTTGTAAGCAAATTCTATATGTGGTAAACACTCCTCCCACAACTTCAAATTTGTTTTCAAGACAGCCCGTAACATACTGGATAAAGTACGATTAACTACCTCGGTCTGTCCATCCGTTTGTGGGTGACATGTAGTTGAAAACAGCAACTTGGTTCCCAATTTATACCACAAAGTTCTCCAAAAATGACTTAAAAATTTTGCATCACGATCAGAAACAATGGTATTTGGCACACCATGTAAACGAACAATTTCCGTCATAAATAAATCAGCAATGTGTGAGGCATTATCATTCTTATGACAAGGTATAAAGTGTGCCAGTTTGGAAAAACGATCAACAACTACAAAAATACTATCCCTCCCCCTCTTAGTCCTAGGCAATCCCAAAACAAAGTCCATAGAAATATCCTCCCAAGGTACACTAGGAACAGGAAGAGGCATATAAAGACCATGTCGGTTAAGACGAGACTTAGCTTTGTTGCAAGTAGTGCATCGTGACACGTAGCGCTCGACATCACGCCTCATCTTTGGCCAAAAGAAGTGTGTGGACAGCACGTCTTCAGTTTTCTTCACTCCAAAATGTCCCATCAAACCTCCTCCATGTGCTTCCTGCAAAAGCAATAGACGAACGGAGCTAGCTGGAACGCATAGCTTGTTAGCACGATAGAGGAGACCCTCTCGCAGCACATATTTATTCCAAGTTCTTCCTTCTCTACAATTTTCAAAAGCAACTTTGAAGTCCAAATCAGTAGGATATAATGCTTTAATTGTTTCCAAACCAAAGATTTTATGATCAAGTTGGGACAGCATGGTATAACGCCTAGATAATGCATCAGCAATGATATTTTCCTTCCCTTTCTTATGCTTAATGATGTATGGAAACGACTCTATGAACTCAATCCATTTAGCATGTCGATTATTCACATTGGTTTGACACTTAAGATACTTCAATGATTCATGATCGGAATGTATGACAAACTCCTTAGAACAAAGATAATGTTGCCAAGTTTGTAATACACGGACTAAGGCATACAATTCCATATCATAAGTGGAGTAATTCAAAGAAGGACCATGAAGTTTTTCACTAAAGAAAGCAACGGGTTTACCTCCTTGTATGAGAACGCCTCCAATACCAATGCCGCTTGCATCGCATTCTAGCTCAAAGGTCTTGTCAAAATCAGGAAGTTGTAGTAATGGTGCTTGTGTAAGCTTCGATTTGAGAGCATCAAAAGCTTGTTGCTGCTGTTTGCCCCATCGAAATGGAACTCCCTTCTTCGTTAGCTCATGTAGAGGTGCTGCAATGGTGCTGAAATCCCGCACAAAGCGCCGATAAAATCCTGCAAGACCAATAAAACTACGAACCTGTGTGACGGTAGTTGGGGCTGGCCAGCTGGTGATTGCTTCAATTTTTGCCTCATCCATCTCAATTCCCTGCGAGGAAACGACATAGCCAAGAAACGAGACTCGATTGGTGCAAAAAACGCACTTTTCGAGGTTACCAAACAAACGTGCATCTCTCAAAACAGTAAAAACAGCACGTAAATGATCAAGATGTTCATCATATGACTTGCTGTAAATGAGGATATCATCGAAGTAAACCACCACAAATTGTCCAATGAAAGCACGTAAAACCTCGTTCATTAATCGCATAAAGGTGCTGGGTGCATTAGTTAAACCAAAAGGCATGACTAACCACTCATAAAGTCCAAACATGGTTTTAAATGCAGTTTTCCATTCATCTCCTAGTGCCATTCTAATTTGGTGGTAAACACTACGCAAGTCAATTTTTGTGAAGATGATAGCACCACTCAATTCATCAAGCATGTCATCTAATCGAGGAATAAGATAACGATATCGAATGGTGATGTTATTAATCGCTCGACAATCAACACACATGCGCCAACTACCATCTTTCTTAGGAACCAAAAGAACAGGAACGGAACAAGGGCTAAGGCTTTCACGAATGTACCCGCGGTCCAAAAGATCTTGGACTTGTCGCTGAATTTCCTTAGTTTCTTGTGGATTCGCCCTGTATGCTGCACGATTTGGCAAACTTGCTCCTGGAATCAAATCGATCTTGTGTTCAATGCCTCTCATCGGTGGTAAACCAGGGGGTATCTCGGAGGGAAACACATCCTCAAACTCCTGCAAAAGGTTAGCAACAGCAGGGGGCAATGCAATAGACAATTCATGAAGTGAAAACATGGCTTCTTTGCAAACTAAAGCATAGCACATCCCCTTAGCATCGAATAAATCAGCAAGTTCAGATTTAGTTGCGAGCAATGATGGTGATTTTAACTTAATAACTTGCTGTTTTTCAGATTCTAATTTAGTTGCTTTGCCCTCACGAATTTTACTCTTCTCAAAATGCACAATTTCAGCAGGAGTCATGGGGAGCAAAGTGATTTTCTTTCCCTTATGCATGAGAGTATATTTATTGGTTCTACCATGATGAATAGCATCTGTATCAAATTCCCAAGGACGACCCAATAAAAGACAACAAACATCCATAGGAACAACATCAAAATCAGCAAAATCATGGTATGAACCAATTGAAAAATAGATTCTCGCTGTTTGTGTTACCCGAACCTTACCGCTGTTGTTGAACCATTGAATGTGGTACGGATGAGGGTGTGCTCTTGTTGTCAAACCGAGTTTCTTGACGACGTCCGTGTTTACCAAGTTATTGCAGCTACCTCCATCAATTATAGTGTGTACACGGCAGTCCTTGACGACGAGAAACATGTGGAAGAGGTTGTGTCGTTGTAGCTTGTCGTCGGTCTCCACTTTGGAGCTCAAGGCACGCTGCACAATGATTCTCCTATAGTTCTCCGTCGCCGTTGTACCAAGTACCTCTTCTTCGGTGTGCTCGTCATTTGGATCTGTAAAGTCAGTAGCAAGAGAATATTCATCTTCAACATCCGAAGTACTATCATACCCGCCATCGTCGCGTGCTATGTATGCTCGTTTGCTCGGGCAATCTCTCATCATATGACCAAGTCCCTGGCAGCGGTGACACTTAATGTCGGAAGTACGACCCGTAGAAGGAGTGGACGACGAAGGCTTGAATGATGTCGCCTTGCTGCCTTCCGGCACGCGAGAAGGTGGAGCAGCAGGTATAGTTCGTTGGCCGCCATTGGGTGGTGTAGTCGCTGCACGGGGGGCCGAAGATGGTGCTGTTTTGGATGGTGTAGTTGCTGCACGCGGCGTGAAGTTGCTCCTCGTGCGTTGTTGCTGTTGTTGTCGGCCCTGCAATTCTTTTTCTGCCAACATAGCAAGCTGAAACAATCTGTTAACAGTATCATATTCTTTGTAATCAACAATGTCCTGAATTTCTCGCCTCAACCCCCCATAAAAACGAGCTATTTTATCATCCATGTCCTCTACTACCCCACAACGCAACATACCCTTTTGTAACTCTTGATAATACTCCTCTACGGACATGTTACCTTGGTCTAAACGCTGCAACTTTTTGCGAAGGTCCCGCTGAAAAGATGGAGGAACAAATCGAACACGCATAGCTTCCTTTAATCTATCCCATGTTGGAGGATCAGTTCTAGTTTTAACAAGTTCATTCCACCATATGATAGCAAAGTCCTTAAACTCACTAGTGGCTTGACGAACTCTGTGTTGTTCAGGAACAAGATGGGAATTAAATTTTTGCTCTACTGTCATCTCCCAATCAAGATAAGCCTCAGCATCATAAGCACCAGAAAAAGAGGGTATAGTAAATTTCACTTTAGCAAAAGGATCATCAGGAGGGCAGTTATAATTGTTATGATTATTACCTCCCATACCTCGACGATAAAGTGGCAGTCTTGGCTGATTACTGTGATCTTACAGTTCATCATACGCATTGTCTTCTTGTCTTCCAGTGAGAGGCAACCGAGCCTCAAAAGTATTCATCCGAAGAGCAAGGTCATCCAGTTTGCGATTCAAGTTCGCCAATGACTCCTCCGTTGATGCGTTGTATTTGGCGAACATATCACGTAACTCAACATGTTGAACACATTCGTCATTATTTTCTTCTCCTGCCATTGTTAGTAGGAAACAAAAGACAACAAAAAAATGTTATCTCTATCAACTACAGTGACAATGTGGAAGGTGGAAGAAAACAATCTCTCTCGCTCAAGCGTCTTACCACGCTCTTACAAGTGTTCTTACCGACACAGCAGGTGGTGTGGACGGTGAGATGAACCAATGAAGCGTGGGGTGATTGCAAAGGTACCTGTTATGCTCAAGAGAAAGGTGGAGCTTGGATGGCACAATATGGTGGCTAATAAGCAGAAAATCGTTAACAGCTAAACAAAGTTGAATAAGTATTCAATGTAGGAAACTGTTGCTAGTCAACTGAGTGCCCTAGAGCCTAGCACAACACAAGGAAGTATCAAGGCAAAAGAAAGACAGAATGATATAACCAAACAAACAGCACCAAGTGGTATAGGCCAATTGCTTTAATATGCGTGCTCTTCACTATTTTTTTTTTTCTTTTTTGTAATATTTTTTTGATATTTTTTCTTTACTCAGTAGCACAAATATAGGAAGCACAAAAATTTGCAGCTCAATTGGATGTAATATGCGGCCTATAGAAAATCAAGAAGGTTCTTTAAAATTCGTGCTGAAACTTTGGAGGTCGGATAGCCTATCTTCCGAGGGGAATTTGGGCAATCTAATTTCGCCGAACGCGGCTACGCTGCGGAAAATCCGATGCGAAATTTCGCGTAGATGAATTTGAAAAAAAAAATTCTCCCGATTTCGAGTTCGTATGCGAAAGTTATGGCCGTTTTAAGGTAGGCTGTCCGAGTTACGTTTTTTTGGATGTTGATTCCAACTCGGTTTGAGAACAAAACTCGCAAACGGATACGAAAACGATCGGGAATTTGCACAGCAACTAATGGGGTGGTGTGTGATGATTCAAGGATGAATGGCACAAAGATTTGTCACCTAATCTAGGGCTAGCGATGCGGGAGTTCACACAAGGCGGCTAGCTAGGGCAATTCGATGAACGTGGCGGATCGGTTTGTTATTTAGGGATTGTGGAATAGGTGTCGAATAGCAAGAAAACAAGGACGAAACACGATAACTAGGACCAAAAAACACAAAGCTAAACCAGCAACAAGACTCAACCACACAAATGCAAACTCAACAATGCAAACTGAAAAACGAAACTGCAGGCACTATAGTCCGGGAAGCGGTAAAAACGATCTAATTGTTTTTCTTTGTGGATTTTTTGTGGACTCTAGGTATGAAACAAAATCGATCTAATGGAAGGAAGGAAAACAAAGATACCTCACGGGCAACCTGGAAATCTGATACCAATTGATGAGTAGGTTTAGGCCCGATCTTCCGAAAGGTATGTCGATTGGAGTGGAGAACTCGACGTTGATGATCCGCGGCACTCGAGCGGTTCGAGTACCCCTGCAATCACTACACCACGGCTCCGTTGGTTATCGACCGTGCTGCACACGTTTGACCTCACCAAGAAGGCTAATCTCTGTAAGTGCAATCGAGAACACGAGCAAGAACGTAGAAGACACAATCGGAAATCGCGAAATTGGGGTCTCACAAACCGTAGAACGGCGATATTATTGATCTAAGCAAAACCCACCAAATATGACCGGCGGCTGCAGTATTTATAGGCTAGGGTTCGACCAAAACACGATTAGACGCGTCCCTAATGGACTCTTACGGGATACAAGGCCCAAAGGCCCGATTCGGTGGCGCAGCACCGGACAGAAATCTGGACTCGACTTGTTTCGACGATTTCTAATGACTCCGCAGGAATTTTGAGGTGGGACCATAACCATTGGAAAGTTTATCTTCTCCTCTTTCCGTGCATATGTAGAACGTCGAAAACGGAGTCCGTATGCCTCCTGGGCGTCTGTTTTAAGGTGGACTGCTCCTGGACTCCGAGTTGAACTCGAGTCCGAGTTGTAAACTGTTTCCATCTACTTGTGGACGTCCCAGGTGGTTCTCCACGCTCCCAAGGCCTCCTTCCTTCACTTGTTGATCTTTTCCATTATTCCTAATAACAATTAAATCATCACATAGCAATCTATTCTCAAACTCACATGCAAAAGAAGTTAAGAACGAATTCACCTGCTGATTTAATAACCGTGCCCGTGCTCTTGTGACTGGTCCTTGCAGTTCAATGCGCGTCTCTGCTGTTGTGATGTCCTCATCACTAGCACGGAACCTCTTCGCCGAACGCTCAGAGCCCGACCCAGTCACAACTGGTGTAGTAACTCCGGAAGGCTCTTCGGAGCTTGCTGCCGCCGTCAGCGACGTCTTTGTTGGGGCCCCCCTCGACTGAGAAGGACCTTCGGACCTAGCGCCCTTAGCTGGCCCTAGTGCCGGAGTCACCTAGTCGAAACTGGCGTTCCGGGGAGACACCGATGTTGCAGTTGGTGTCGCCGTCGAAGACCTCCTCCACCGGGGAAAAGGAGCTGTTGTGGAAGGAGCAGGTCTGACGGGCCTCCCGTCAGAGTGCTTCAACTTCCTCTTTTGGCTGGAGGGCTCAGCCAACTCCTTGCCCTTGCCTATGACTTCAGCCCTTTGTCTCAGGGCGGAAGCAGGGCCACCCTCGGTAGCTCTGGGGATCACCAATCTGGTGATCGGACGCCTCTCTACTTTACCGAGGTCGTCAAGCACCGGCCTGCTCCTCCGGAGCTCCCTGCTGAACTCCGCCTCCATGTTAAGAGGGAGGAAAGCCGACGACGGAGTTAAGTCATCACCCTCGACGTCAATGCCATGCTGGAACTTCTTGAGATGAAGCTCAAAAGCAGCGCCATCCAAATTGGACTTCAGACCGATTTCAACCCGGTCATCATCCATCACGCTGTTGAGGGCCCAGGCGAGCTTCTCCCTCTTCTTCAGTGGAGCCCACCTATTGACCAGGAAGTTGCAGAAGACCATCTGGGGGTCACCCCTCCTTCCACACATTCGCGGATGTAAGGATCGAATGCCCAAGAAGGGGGGTGAATTGGGCATCTTTTCAAAAATTAAAGCAATAAAAATTAACTACTAAAAGCCCAATTCCCTATGCAAACAACCTATGCATTTAAGTAAATAGTAAGATTGCGGTATATGAAATGCATAAGTGTAACGGGAGAGGAAGAAAGCGCAAACTCCCAAGGAGACACGAGGACATGGTGATTTATCCCGTGGTTCGGCAAGATCCTCAAGATCTTCCTACATCCACGTTGTGGCACCCACCAAAGGGTATAGCCACTCCCAAGTCACCGAGACCAGGGATCTTCACTAAAAGTCTTTGTTCGCCAACCCAGCAAGGTGGAGCTCAAGCCTTGTACAAGTTTGATCCTCCGGGCTTCCACAACCAACTTGGCAAGCTCCGGAAGGCTCTCTCCAAACACCGACTGTTCCACGGTGAATACAATCACCAAGAGACACTCCCTTACAGCTCTCACTACACTAGAGACTCCAATCACCAAGAATGGAAGAACACAAGCACTATCTCTAGTAAGTTCTAGCCTATCTCTTGGTGTACAAGTGGTGTAAATGATGTAGAAGTGGTAGCTCAATGTCTTGAATGCTTGGTAATGTGTATAGTAGCTCTGGAGATCAAGACTTATTGAAATGACTGGTTGAAGGGGTATAAATAGCCAACCTACACGAAATAGCCGTTGGAAAAGTAGGCTGACATCACTGTTCTGCAAACACCGGATGATCCGATGTTCTCCCTTCAGTTGTCATCAGTCGAATCCAAATTAGTTGATGTCACTATGTCAGATATGACCGCTGTTCGACCGATGTAACACTTGCCTCATCATCGGATGATCCGGTGACACTTCATCCAGAATTGATCCAGAAATAATGCTTACTAGAGTGATTGACCGATGTGTTACAATTGTACATCGGATGGTCCGGTGTTACACTTGGTCCAGGGAAATTGCTTACTGGAGTGATAGACCGATGTAACACTTGCTTCATCATCGGATGATTCGGTGTGTACTTAAGTATGAGGTCTTCTTCTGTTCAGAGCCAACTCGACCGATGTAGTCTTTTCTATATACATCGGTTGATCCGGTGAGTTGATTTTGTCTGCTTTGAGTTGCTCTAAGTTATTCTTTTGGAATTTGTTCGAGTGACCTCTTAGACATTGGTTTGAAATGTTCTTCTGATGATGACCAAGTCTTGAGCGCTGTCAATTTTGATGGAATAGATTTGACATATGTGTTTTTTCTTTTACTCTTCATAAAAATTGATTGACCTCGTGAAATAGTTTGTTTAGGGGTCTCCAATTGTATCCAATGAGCTGTAGATTATATACATATAGAGTTCATTAAGTGTGATGAGTGATATGAGAGACCTTGCATCCACAAACTCATTAGTCATATCCAATGGTTGTCATTAATCACCGAAACCATACCTCTTGGGGGCCTAGATGCTTTCAATCTTCCCCTTTTTGGTGATTGATGACAACACAACGAGTAAAGCATAACAATAATGAAATTAAGAATATGATACTCAAAAGTATATGCAATAAGTACAAGATCCATCACACGAAAACTCGAAGGCTCAAAAGCAATCAATAACACATGAGAGAATTAAGTGGCATACGAATACACAAAGATAGCAAAAGAGTTGCAAATCTCCCAAAATACAAAAGCTCCCAAAAAGATATACTCCTCCCCCTACAACTAGGACTCCCCCAGGACTATGTTATCCCTCCTCCTGACTCTTCTCCCCCTTTGGCATCAAGACACCAAAAAGGGAAGACGAGTGTCTAAGGACCCTGAGTGCTCGGGGAGATGACGAACTGGTCGCCGTCGGGGGTGCTGACGTCGGAGATGCTGCCTGCTGCTGCTGAAGCTGGAGTGGAGGGGAGCGATGCTGCGGGAGCTGCTATCGGTGCCTGCTAAGTCTGGACTGCAGGTAGTGGGGCACTGACAACTGAAGCCGGAGTCTGCTGGAAGAGTGTCGAAGCCGGCAAGGGAGAGTAAATGGGTGCACCTGGAGCTAGCAGTGGTGACATGCTAATCGTCGGTATCGGTGTGGTCGGCACTGGTGCTGAAGCTGGAGCCAGGACAGGCGGACCTGGAGCTAGACCCGGAAGCTGTGAAGGCAGGGCAATCCCAGTCTGAATGTAGAGGTTGGTGATCAACCCCAGGATGCCCATCATGGCCTGGTGCGTCTGCTGCTGCTGGTCAAGAGAACGCTGGTGCATCTGATCAATCAGCCCAGTGAGCCTGTCAGTGTCCTCTCGCCTCTCGCGGGCTATTTGGCGTTGCATCTCATGTTGCTGCTGCTGGAGCTCCAAGAGACGCGCAGCCTGCTCAGCTCTGGCCCGCTCAGCTGCAAGCTGATCAAGATGTTGCTGCTCAACCATCTGATGAAGTAGAGAAGTGAGCTCAGATGGCTGAGAGACATGTGCCACGAACACCGGAGGTGGAGTAGGTGGTGGTGCAGTCGAGCCTCCAGCCTCCGCGTCGTGCTGCCTGGGTGAGGGAGGAGGTGGAAAGTACTCCTCGACGCTGTCACTAGTGTCACTCTCCGATCAGATGTGCTGTAGATCCCCACCCTGAGCCTCAGCCTGTGCTAGGATCTCATCTTCCTTCTCTAGGTCTGACCAGTCTTCCTCTGAGAGTCGAGCTTGGACCTAACGCTCAACTGGGCGGCCAAGACGGTGGTCCTCAGGAGCTAGAGTACGGTAGTGTCGAAACCTAGTGACGCTCTCATTGGTGAGACTGTCACGTAGAGCAGACTCCTCTGGAGCTATCAAGTAGAGCAAGTGACTGATCTAGTGGCAAAACACAAGCTGCCTCATCATCCCAACTCCATCGGTGATAACATCCTCCATCTCATAGATGACAATGTCCACAATGTCGAACTCCATCCCGTTCATGAAATAGAATAGGAGGGTCTGCTACAGACTGGTGAACCCCTCAAGGTATCCGGACCTCGGTAGAAGTGTGCGGCGCAAGGCAAGGTGCACAGTGCGCGCAGCTGGAGTGAGTAGAGCTAGTACCCTCGGCTGGTCAGGAGAGAAGGGCTGAGCAAATAGTGATCGTATCTCCTCAAAAGGTGGTGCCACACCTCCAGTGAGCGGCCTCCTCGGTGGGTCAGCCTGTCCATATACTCTCTCGTGCAGGCAGGTGTCATGGAGATCCACTCCTAGCAGCTGTCCCAAGGTCTATCGGGTCATATGATGATGCTGGCCCATAAACATGAAGTCAATGGATCTGCGGCCCTCAGAAACGTAGAGTGTGGCATAGAACACTCGGACCTAGTCTTCCACGAAGGCACCCCGCTGGTAAGACATCAGCTCCACTAGCCCTCCATACCTCTCAAAGTTAGGGCGTATCTCAGTCCCGGCTGCAAGTGCGAGCTGATCCCAATCAAGAAAGTTATGCTAGAAGAGCTTATGGCCCCAACGTCTGTAAGTCTCATATAGCAACGCCTGTATGAGGGTCCAGAAGCGGCTGTCCACAAGTGGCTCTCTGGGCTGCGGGAACCACTCCTCAAGCAGAATACTCCATCTGAGCTTCTTGAGCTGCTTGGCCTTCAACTTCCTATAGTTAGTCAGGCGGACACACTCACCAACCCAGACATTGGTGTCCATCTCATATACGGCTCTCTGGGCCACCCTGTCCTCCCGAAGCTCAGCTGCAGAGGGTCTCGGTCTCGGGGCTGTAGCTGGATGACCCCCACGGGTCCTGACTGAGTGCCGATGAACAAGCGGCACCTCGGGCTCCTCAGTGTCCTCTGGATCCTCAGGCACCTATGACTGCCTCTGTCGGGCCTCCTGGATCCTTAGTGATCCTCCTCAGCCACGCTCTCGCTCCTCAGCAATGCGAGTGGCCATCAGCGCTTTCTTCTCCTCCTTCGACAACTTCTGCTCCTTAGCGGTCGGATCCTCAATAGCCTTGCCCTTTCCTTTCTTTTCACGACCCATCTCGAGTGACGATGAAGATGAGCATGCGGGACAAACAATGTCGGGCGCACGAGACGGCAACACAAAGATCATTGCGGCCGGGCGAACCCTAGCGGCGAAGAAGAATTCGGCGGCTGGGCGCGTGGAGTGGAGCGGTGGAGCAAGGTGGTGGCGGCGCTTAGGATGGCGACGGTGGTGCGACGTGGAGCGGCGGCAGTGGCGCTGCGTAGGGCGGTGACGGCGACCCTAAGGGCGTAGGGTGGCGGCGGCGCTTAGGGTGGCGGCGGCTGGAGGGTAGCAGCGACCGGAGGGTGATGGCAGGGCGAGTGCACAGAGCGGCGGCGGCGGAGAGCAAGGTCGAGGAGAGAAAAAAAAAGATACGAAGAGGCGCTAAATAGGTGGGGCCCGAACCCTAGATCAAAATTTAACATCGGGTGAACCGACGTTAGTTGGGAGGAGCATCGGTCGAATGGTACAGTAAGGGTATTCCAGAGGCACCTTCGGCATCGGATGCTCCGACGTTGAAAGGTTTATCATCGATTGAATTCGACACAACTCCAGAAATGTGAACATTGGATGCTCCGATGTTTCTTAGAGTGAACTTATCGGTTGATTTAACTTTCTGATTGAGTTGACCCTTGAACTTAAGCACAAACTGATCCGATGAAGCTTCTTCCCTAAGCATCGGATAATCCGATGACTACAAAATATCAACAACATCCCATTTATGTCCTTTGACTCAAACAAACAAACAAAGTGAAACACATGTCTTAGGACTTTTTGGGCAACCCCTTACCCCTCAAAAAGATTATAACACTAGTTGCCAATAACTTGACTAAGCCCTAAAGCAAATAGAACACCGAAAAGATCAACAAGGAAGAAAAATCCAAATAAAATGTAAGTCCCATGCTTTGTGATCTAGAGGATGAATACTTCTATCTCTTTAAAGCATGTTCCTTTAGGCATTAACGCACCTAACACTTTTTTCTTTCCATATCATATGAGTTGAGATATTGCATTTCAAACAAGTCTCTTTCTCATGAGGTGGGTTCCCCTTTGTGACAATCTACCATATGCAATGCCAAACAATTTTTAATGCAGGAAATTAAACGTGAGTGCAAGTCTATATGGAAGGCATCATGCAAAACATAAATTAAGTCTATCTTGCCATATTTGAACCTTTCAAAGGCTTCTTCAGGGAGAGCCACTCTCCAAGTCTTGGGGAAACCCAAAAGAACCTCCATCCCAAGCTAACCCTTGCTCGCCCCTATCCTTTGTAAGTTAAACAATACCTATATGTGATGCATTCTTACATGACCATGGCAACTTGCATGACGTTCGATGAATTTAGCACATTTAATTCACTCCGTAGTCTAGAAAAAGTTTTTTCATCAAGTGGTTTAGTGAAGATATCCACCAATTGTTCTTCGGACCTAACACCTCACAAGGAGATGTCTCCCTTAGCTTCATGGTCCCGCAAGAAATGATGGCGAATATCAATGTGCTTAGTGCGGGAGTGTTGAACGGGGTTTTTAGCAATCTTAACCGCACTTTCATTGTCACAAAGGAGAGGCACACAACCAAGTTTAATACCAAAGTCCAAAAGGGTTTGCTTCATATAGAGGATTTGGGCACAACATGCATCGGCTGCTATATATTCCGCTTCCGCAGTGGACAAAGCAACGGAATTTTGCTTCTTGCTAGACCATGATACTAGGGAACGCCAAGCAAGTGGCACCCACCAGAGGTACTCTTGTGATCCACACGACATCCGGCAAAGTCCGAATCCGAGTAACCCAAGAGAAATTTAGCACCTTTGGGGTACCACAGGCCTACACTTGGGGTATGCTTGAGATACCGAAGTATCCTAAAGACCGCCTTCCGATGCGATTCTGTAGGTGATGCTTGAAAGCGAGCACACAAGCATACACTGAACATGATATCGGGCCTAGATGCGGTAAGATAAAGCAATGAACCAATCATAGAATGGTAATTAGATTGGACAACAGGTTTACCGTCCTTATCCGTGTCGAGATGACAATTTGTTGCAATTGGAGTACTTCTTGAGATACAATCTCCCATCTCAAATTTCTTCAAGAGGTCCTTGGTATACTTTTCTTGATAGATGAAGGTTCCCTCTTAAAGTTGCTTGATTTGAAATCCAAGGAGGAAGTTGAGCTCTCCAATCATCGACATCTCGAATTCCCTAGACATCATTTTGCAAAACTCATGGCTAAGAGCTTTGTTAGTTGAACCAAAAATAATATCATAGACATAAATTTGACAAATAAATAGTTCTCTGTCGATGTCTTTGGTGAAGAGTGTAGTGTCCACCCTCCCGATCTTGAATCCTTGCATGATCAAGAAATCCCGTAGTCATTCTTACCATGCCCTAGGTACTTGCTTGAGCCCGTAGAGCGCCTTGTGCAACCTAAACACATGATTAGGATTCCTCGGATCTTCGAACCCGGGAGGTTGTTCAACATAAAAAAGCTCGTTAATATAACCATTAAGAAAGGAACTTTTCACATCCATTTGATAAAGCTTTGTGTTATGATGTGATGCAAAAGCAAGAAGTATATGGATAGCTTCTAGTCGAGCGATCGGAGCAAATGTCTCTCCAAAGTCTAGTCCTTCAATTTGCGAGAAACCCTTGGCCACAAGTCTTGCCTTGTTGCGGATCACACACCGTTCTTGTCTTGTTTGTTGCGGTACACCCACTTTGTCCCGATGACATTCTTGTCCTTGGGTCACTCCTCCAACACCCAAACTTCATTGCGAATGAAGTTTTTGAGTTCTTCTTGCATGGCCATTACCCAATTTGGATTTTGGAGTGCTTCCTCAATGTGAGTGGGTTCTACACATGAATCAAATGAGTAGTGCTCACAAAACGTAGCGAAATGGCGAGAACGTGTACTTACTCCCCTTGACAGACTTCCGATAATTTGGTCAATCGGATGCGCCTTGGAGATGCGTCCATGCCTCATAAGTGGTTGTGAAGCACTTGGCGGTGGTGATGTGTGTTGCTTTTCTTGTGGTTGGACTTCATCATGGACTTGTTCTTCTTCTTGATGTTGTGTGGCTTGTGAATCTTGTGTCGTAAATGGATCATCTTTTTCTTCTTCGTCAACTTGAGGTGCCATAGATGTGTTGATGTTGGAACTTGAAGCTCCCCCTTGATCATGGCTCTCCTCAACTTTAGGCTTGATGTCTCCAATGGTCATGTTCTTCATAGCTTCTCGTAGAGGCTCATCATCTATTTCATCATGACCAAAACTCTCCTCTTGGGAGCCATTAGTTTCATCAAACTCAACATCACAACTTTCCTCAACTAAACCGGAGGTTTGGTTGAATACTCGATATGATTTTAAGTTTGATGCATAACCAAGAAAGATACCAACATCACATCTTCTTTCAAACTTACCGAGCCTTTTCTTGTGGTAGATGTAGCACTTGCACCCGAAGACTCGGAAATAGGAGATGTTGGGCTTTCTCCCAATGAGAAGTTCGTACGGGGCCTTTTGAAGTAGTCGATGTAGGTAGACCCGATTTGCGGCATGGCACGCCGTGTTGATTGCTTCGGCCCAAAACTTCTCAGACGTGCCATTGTCATCAAGCATTGCTCGTGCAAGAGTGATGAGAGTCTTGTTCTTCCTTTCAACGACACCATTTTGTTGAGGAGTGTATGTGGCTGAAAATTCATGCTTCACACCTTCACGATCACACCACTCCCCAATGTTGTAGTTCTTGAATTCGGTGCCATTGTCACTCCGGGCCTTGATGATGGGAAGTTGAAATTCCCTTTGAGCACGGTTAGCGAAGGTCTTGAACACTTCTGGAGTTTCACTCTTGTCACCTAGAAACAAAGTCCAAGCATAGCGAGAGTAGTCATCAACTAAAACAAGACAATAGAGATTACCACCAAGACTTTGATATGTGGACGGCCCGAAGAGGTCCATGTGGAGCAACTCAAGTGGCTTGGAGGTTGACACCATTGTCTTCATCGGGTGGTGAGAAGCAACTTGCTTCCCGGCTTGACAAGCGCTACAAAGCTTGTTCTTCTCAAATGTGACATCCTTCACGTCGGTCACCATCCCGAGCTTGAATGACTTCTTGAGCTTGCTCATTTCAATGTGAGCTATGCGTCGATGCCATATCCAACCCAAACTCATCTTGGTGAAAAGACAAGTGGCCAAGCTAGCATCCTTGTTGGAGAAGTCTACTAGGTAGAGATGTCCATGCCGAAACCCTTTGAATATTAGTTCTTGGCTTGTTTCACTAGTCACAACAACATCATTCTTGCTAAAGGTGCACGTTAGTCCAAGATCACATAATTGTGCAATAGAAAGCAAATTGAAACTAAGTGACTTAACATACAATACATTGGAAATAGATAAATCATTTGAAATTTCAATCTTACCCAACCCAATTACCTTCCCCTTAGAGTTATCACCAAAGGTGACTTGTTCATGATTGTCGGGGTTTTCTATGGTGGTGAACATACCATCGTTGCCGGTCATGTGTTGAGTGCACCCACTATCGAGTACCCAATGCTTTCCTCCGGCTTTGTAGTTCACCTACACACATGAATTCAATTTTTTATTTTAGTCACCCAAGCCAACTTAGGTCCTTGTATGTGTGATACAAGTGTTTTTGGGACCCAAAGTTGCCATGCCCTTCATGTCCTTGCGAATAAACCTTGCCTTCACCTTGCCATCTACTTCAGACTTGTAGTTAGTAGGCAATTTTGGAGAAGGCCGGTTAGGAAGAGGACACTCCCTTGTATGGTGACCGGTGACCTCACAATGTTGGCAATAGGAACCAATTTCCTTGATGAAGCTTGTTCTAAGCTCCGGTGAGGGCACCTTTCCTTTGTTAGGCACCGGGAAGGATCCAAGTCCTCTCTTGTTGAAGACCCTTTCTTGTTGGAAGAGGATTTCTTTTTGCTTGACTTCTCCCTTAGATAGTCTTGCCACACTAGTGCGGAGACTTTCAATTTCTTCCAACAAATCCTTCTCCATAGCATTCTCTTTCAAAGGCAAAGACTTATGCAAGACATTAGTGGCATGAGAAGTAATAGATACCTTATCATCAAGGGTTTCTTTCTTTATAGTTTTCAATTCTTGATCAAGAACTTCATAAGCAAGGTTAAGTACTTGATGCTCTTGAATTAACTCATTGTGCTTTCCCAAGAGTGCTTGGTGTGCTACGTCAAGCTCATGATGATCTAGCTTGATTTGAGCATTATCCTCCTGAACTTGCTTGACATGAGATTTGAGCATGTCATGCTCCTTAAGTATGCTTTCATACTTGTCAAGCAAATCGAGGTTAACACTCTCAAGCTTAACACAAGCTTCTTCAAGAGCCTTGACCTTACTCTTTTCCCTTTTAATGATAGTGTGGTATTCATTTATCAATGAAGCTATGTCATTGGGGGAAAGCTCATCATCGCTAGAATCATCACATACCTTGGTGTTACCTTTTGCCATGAGGCACATGGGAGGTGGACGAAGAGACGAATCATCATTGTTGGCAATGGCAAGGTCGGCCAAGCTCTCTTCTTCCGCTTCACTCTCTTCATCACTAGATTCTTCGTCGGTGATCCATTCATTTGCCTCACACATGAACACCTTTTGTGGACCTTTTCTCTTCTTTGGGAAGAGTTTTACCTTTTTGCCTTTGTAATGCTTCTTCTTCCCAAAGAATCTTGGTTTGGGCTTGTCCTCTTCATCATCCTCACTATCCTCAGGCTTGCGATGCTTGCCCTTGTGGTTCTCTCTTTTTTTTTTGTCCGGTTTTGAACAATCATAGGAGATGTGGCCTTGATCACCACAATTATAGCAAGTCTTGTTGTCATCTCTCCTTGGTAGAAATGCTTTCTTTTTGGGATCAAAGGTGTATCCCTTCTTGGCAATCTTAGAGTTCAAGCGAGAGGACTTTCTCATCATCAATGCAAGCTCATCATTGTCATCTTCACTTGAGGCTTGCTCTTCGTCACTTGAGCTAGGATCGACCACTTTCTTTTTCTTCAGACTTGTTTTCTTGGTGGAAGCCTTTAGAGCAATTGTCTTTGAAGATGATTCCTCCATCATCCCAAGAACACTCATCTCATGAGCGTGAATCCCTCCAATAAGTTCCAAAACTTCAATGTGATCAAGAGATTCCTTTTGAAGCATGGAGTTGATGATATTGTACTTTGGCTTAGGAAGGAGCATGAGAATCTTGCAATTGATGAGTCCCTTTCCTAGAGAAGCAATATAAAGAGCATTAATTTCCTCAATAAGCACATTCAAGCAAGAGAACATTTCATTGACATTTTCATGTGGTATCATTTTGAACTCATCATATTTGGCCTTAAGCATAAGATACGTTAGTTCATTGACACGAGAAGAACCCTCATGAATTTCAATCAAGCAAGCCCAAATTTCACAAGCTTTTTCTTTACTAGCAATCCTAGAAAACACATCTTGACTAATGCATTCATAAATAGCATTTCTAGCTTTTGCATCCCACTTGACTTGATCACCAATATAGTTATGCTCACCAAACCCCACATGGGTTGCTTACCATACCTCGGGAGCAATAGCCTCTAGATAAGCACGCATGCGTTTTTTCCAATAGGCAAAGTTCTTGCCCTCGAAGATGGGAACCGAACCCCCAATCTTATCTCTCTAGCAGTGAAGCTACAATGATCCAATGAGCAACCTTGCTCTGATACCAATTGTAAGGATCGAATGCCCAAGAGGGGGGCGAATTGGGCTTCTTTTCAAAAATTAAAGCAATAAAAACTTAACTACTAAAAGCCCAATTCCCTATGCAAACAACCTATGCATTTAAGTAAATAGTAATATTGCGGTATATGAAATGCATAAGTGTAACGGGAGAGGAAGAAAGTGCAAACTCCCGAGGAGACACGAGGACACGGTGATTTATCCTGTGGTTCGGCAAGATCCTCAAGATCTTCCTACATCCACGTTGTGGCACCCACCAAAGGGTATAGCCACTCCCAAGTCACCGAGACCAGGGATCTTCACTAAAAGTCTCCGTTCGCCAACCCGGCAAGGTGGAGCTCAAGCCTTGTACAAGTTTGATCCTCCGCGCTTCCACAACCGACTTGGCAAGCTCCGGAAGGCTCTCTCCAATCACCGATTGTTGCATGGTGAATACAATCACCAAGAGACACTCCCTTACAGCTCTCACTACACTAGAGACTCCAATCACCAAGAATGGAAGCACACAAGCACTATCTCTAGTAAGTTCTAGCCTATCACTTGGTGTACAAGTGGTGTAAATGATGTAGAAGTGGTAGTTCAATGTCTCGAATGCTTGGTAATTTGTATAGTAGCTCTGGGGATCAAGACTTATTGAAATGACTGGTTGAAGGGGTATGTATATCCAGCCTCCACAAACTAGCCGTTGGAAAAGTAGGTTGACATTATTGTTTTGCGAACACCGGATGATCCGATATTCTCCCTTAAGTTGTCATCGGTCGAATCCAAATTAGCTGATGTCACTGTGTCAGATATGACCGTTGTTCGACCGATGTAACACTTGCCTCATCATCGGATGATTCGGTGACACTTCATCCAGAATTGATCCAGAAATAATGCTTACTGGAGTGATTGACCGATGTGTTACAATTGTACATCAGATGGTCTGGTGTTACACTTGGTCCAGGGAAATTGCTTACTGGAGTGATATACCGATGTAACACTTGCTTCATCATCGAATGGTCCGGTGTGTACATAAGTATGAGGTCTTCTTCTTTTCAGAGCCAACTCGACCGATGTAGTCTTTTCTGTATACATCGGTTGATCCGGTGAGTTGATTTTGTCTGCTTCGAGTTGCTCTAAGTTATTCTTTTAGAATTTGTTCGAGTGACCTCTTAGACATTGGTTTGAAATGTTCTTCTGATGATGACCAAGTCTTGAGCGTTGTCAATTTCGATGGAATAAATTTGACATATGTGCTTTTTCTTTTAGTCTTCATAAAAATCGATTGACTTCGTGAAATAGTTTGTTTAGGGGTCTTCAATTGTATCCAATAAGCAGTAGATGATATACATATAGAGTTCATTAAGTGTGATGAGTGATATGAGAGACCTTGCATCCACAAACTCATTAGTCATACCCAACGGTTGTCATTAATCACCGAAACCATACCTCATGGGGGCCTAGATGCTTTCAGCGGATCCTGGTCAAGGCAGGGTTGAAGGCCTCTGACAGCACCGGAACCACACTCCATGCGTCAGTGTCAACATTGCGAAGACCTTCAAGCAGCTCCAACTTCTCGTGCTCCTCTGCCGTGACGATAATCCAATCCTTCTTCTAGTCATACCACTTGCCGGAAGGAAACGACCTCAAGTACTTGTAGGGGCATTTCTTGCGCTTCACAAAATAGTAGAAGCCAAGATACTCGGAACTCTTGTCGATGGTGTGGATGGTGAAGAAAGTACGGAAAAGCTCGACGCAAGGGGGAATACCCACCCACACCTCGCAGAAGTGGACGAATGTTGACACGAGAAGAATAGAGTTGGGGCCAAGATGGTACAACTGCAGACCATAGAAGTCTAACAGCATCAAGAGGAAAGTTGAGAAAGGTGGGATCAACCCCACCATGGCGTACGCAGAGAAGTACACCATGTCTCCGCCGAGCTTCTTCTTGAACGGGAGCTCGCCAGCGCGTACCAGGTGATTGAAGGAGTCGCTGGACCACCCCATGTAGGTCCGGACCTTCTTCAGATCATCATCGCTTGTGAGACGGCTCTTACGGAGTCCCAACTCCATCGCAGCACGGCGGGGTGAGAGAGAAAAAGCAAGTGACGGTTTGGAGGATTCGAGCGCAAGTTCAAATGAAAGCGTAAGAAATCCTCAAACCACACGTGCTTTCCCTCTTAAGTGAGCCCCCGCAACGCTTGGATGGAAAACGCAAAAAGGCCACGGATACATTTTAGAAATTACACCCTGCCAATGACAAAGGGTCCCGGGACCACTCAGACGATCAAGTCGAGGTCCTGACCCCAGGCGAACAGTTTTCATGATGAGAGGCGGGAAACCCAAGGGCGGCGGCCTGACAGGGCGCGCAGAATCAATACGATTTTTGTATTGGGAACCGGTGACCTTCAATTGCGTGAGATCCGCACACGCGAATCTCACCTGCCACGTCCAGAAGATGTCACGTGACAATGGTTTAAATACGAACTATTACCTCAACGGTACATCCAAAAACCCTTGAAGGCACGGCGTTGAAATCGAAAGATGGACCCACCTCCAGCAGAATGACTTAATCAAAAGGGTCTCTCCCAGAGGTGGGCCCAGGGGGCCACTTTCGGTATCTTGCGTACCGGGTACCCCTTGGAACTGCAAAGAGTGCAAATGAACACCACCTATCTGAGTTGAAGACCCTCAAAGGCCCCACGTGTCACTCGGAACCGGACCTGCCTCCCTCATATGGTTAGTCCCTTTTCCACCACGTGTATCATAAAACTGGAGCTACAACCCATACATGAGAAAGCTCCGGACCAGATACCTGTGTAGCACCCCCGGACCTAACCCCCGACAGAGGGAAGCTCCGGTACCGACATGTGTACAACAGCACCCGATCTACTCATCCAAGACAGTAAGCTCAGAAGCTGCCACGCGTCCAACCACCGGACCTTCAACCTCAACAGGCAGATTGGTGGACCTTGAACGGCTAAGACCTTCAAGGGACATTAAAGACTTCAAGACCTGATTATGTGTCATTAATGCTATCTTAATGACACACGATCGGATGACCCTTAATACCAGTAACACCATCATTAAAGGACGTTATCACGTTATTAAGGGGAATTAAGCACATTAACTGCGTATTAGGCATTAGTAACCGCCAGGGCCACATGTCGGGCCAGGGTAATGATGTAACGGCCAGCCCTTGTACTATAAAAGGGCTGGCCGAGCGATACACAGGGGGACATTTTTTGGCCTCTCTCTGGCTCACGCTCTCATACACTCAATACAACAACAACAACACACCTGTGGAGTAGGGTATTACGCTCAGGCAGCCTGAACCATGTAAATCCTCGTGTCAAGTCACCATCTTGTTCTGAATCTCCGCATGCCCCAACCAAACTAAGAAACTTCGCGGGCTACTAACAGTAGAACTAGGAGAAATGCCGGAACCAGACTCCGACACTCCCCTAATTCAAATTTTTAGTTTTATGATGGTTGGAAATTTTAATTTCCAACATGCAACTGTGGAATTTCAAACATGCAAATGCAAGGGTTGATGCAATTTGGAAAACAAATATGAGATAACTACAAATTAACCTATTGGTGAGTACTCACCGAATTTTTGAACTCCAGTGAGTAGGACTTACCTCCATTCTGTTCAGCACGATGATTTGTTGTCCAATCCCGGAGTTGAAGATGTGGACGATTTCTTCTATCTTGACATGCCAAACTCATTTGGCTGTCATTTGGACATGTGGGCCACCTGGTGGCCCTAGCCTCTCCCCATTGTATTGATATAGACATGTTGTTATAGCGACGGGTTCTCCCTCTTGAATGTATTCCTTCATGAGTATGGTGAGGCTTTGTCCTTCTTAGGGGTGCCACTTTGACCATATTGATATTCCATTGAATCAACTCATACCTTGATCATGGATCAAATGCTTCCTTAGGCATGATGACATGTGGACTTCACAAGAAACGCTTCATCCACAATGTCACTTGCCCTAGATTGAATGGGTTTGGTAGAAGTGTGGGAATCCTAACAAGTGATATGGGATATCTTGGACTTTTAATGCTCCTTAAGTACTTGTCCTTGGCCGAGATCTTCATGTGAATGTTGTCTTGATTTCGGTTTGGCCAAGATACTTCAAGGTAGTCTAGTTGAACTTAAATCCCTTGTAAAGCCATAGCCTCCTTGAATACAAGGGTGATGTTAATTCCACCCTTGACCTCCTTGTGAATGGTAGCCATTGGAATTGTTGTTTGAAAAAGGTCCTCATGGGTCTTAGGGAAATAATTCCCACGCGTCCCATGATGACATGGATTTTCACAAATCATGTGAATATCCACGACTTGGATTATCCAAACAAATCTCCATCGACTTGGATATTCATGACACTTCAATAGGAGGTGTAGTTCCATAACTAGCATATCCACCTTGTGAAGTGGTGTGCATGACAAGCTATGGGAACTCGAGCATTCTTCAATCCACCCATTGAGCGGAGACCTTCTTCTCATCCATGATGAATGAGAATAGGACTCCTTCAGCTCCAGCATGAATGTGGTCATGGATTGGTGGAGCCAACCCATGACACGAGTGTTGAATGAAGAGCCAACTATCCACCCCATGGTGGAGGCAAACCAAGAAGAACTTCTTGGAGCCTTCCCCAAGCTTGGGTATGGATGACTTTGGCTCCTACTGAAAGCTGAAATTCTCCCGCAAAAGGCAATGATGTTGCCTAGCGGACATTTGTTGAGGTACGCCTTGAATCATCTTGCAGTTTAGCACTTGCATCCTCGTTGGCCATCCCATACACTAGGTTGGCCAACACTACCCTGTTTTCACACAAAGGAGAAAACAAACAAGGGTAATCCTGTCTAATAACTATTAGTACCTATAGCTTAATCACAAGTGATAGCTATCCTTCACTTCCTTTGCCTTCCCCGGCAATGGCGCCAAAAATGCTTGTTGATGGCTCCCAAGATATACTAACAAATCATCCCCGGCAACAGCGCCAGAAATGCTTGTTGGTATTTCTTAACACCACATATCATCTCCAGTAAAGAGATGAGATCTGCAAGCGCACGAAAGATACCGTTGTAGCATTTCACCCAGGAGTATTCCCAAGGGCATCGTATTTATCCCAAAGGAAGGCAATGGAGTAAAGTATATACTACTCTTATGGTCAAGCTATGTGATACTAATCAATTATCCTAACGGGGGTAAGTTGATAATAGGCGTAGTGTGACACACACCTAGGCAATCTATTCTAAAGGGTAAATGGGTCCTAGAGGGAGATTGGATTAAGATTTAGAGAGTTGCTCCTACAATGCTCCTAATACATATGCATAGCCTAAGGTAGATACTAACGGTCATGTCAATGATGAATTCCTATGCAATGCTATTCAACACATCGGGCACGTGCTTACCCCTAGCAATACTAGGGCGACTCCCACCAAGAGCCTGTGGCATAGCCGAACATGGAGGATTACAAAGGACAGATAGGGCTGTAACCATCTACTGCCTACCTCTTCAATCCGTGGGTCTACGATACATCCAACGCTACTTAAATACCCTAGCACCATGCTAGCATACTAAGCAAATACCTTAAGAGATGCAGCACAATCCATCCTAAGGCAATGAACTAAATCATCGTTGAACCAATGTTGATTGCATAGCATAGTTATTCATATTAACATAATCATATCATAACTACATAGACTATAGTGGGGTCTATAGTGTTTATGACCATAAGATGTGATCATGAGAGTACAATCATAAAGACTATACCTTCCACTTACACGGACTCCACAATCAAACAAGAAATACTTTGTCCAAGTATACCTATAAAAGAAGACTACAGATAATATCTTTATTGAGCACAAAGTCACAAATACAAGAAGGAATACATGAGACATACCTTTCCCAATGTGGAATTGGGAAGAGAGACTCCTTCTATTCCTTTCCCAATTTGGACTTGGGACTAGAGGCTCTCCCCTCTACATCCTAACTCCTCTAAGGACTATGGAAGATAGTGTATACAATAGAATGATGCCCAAGTGGTGTGTGTTGAAGTGATGGGTACGGGGTCCTCTTTACTAGTGTTGAGGTCGGTTCCCCCCATCAAAAGCGCGTGAATCAGTCGTCATTGACTCCAAGGAGCCGGGAGGAGCCAACACGTGGAAGTTGATCACGTTTGGCGCCAGGACCAGGTCGGCCGACCCCCTTGTTCGGCCGACCTGGTCAGGGCTCCAAACGGCCCGTACTTCCTCCAGGTGGCTGCCAGGTGGGTCCCATTGACTAATATTGGTGATACACCATAGGATGGCCTCGGATACTTCTGTTTGTGGGCTATTTGATCCATGTGGTGCCACGTGTCGTCACCTGATTGGTTGGGATGATATTTTATAGGGTTTGTCCCCATACATTTCCTCAATTCCTGTATAAATATCTGCATACACATATTTCTCCAAGTACAAGTGGAAATAGGTCAAGTAGAAAGATGATGTGTGCAAGAAATGATCAATCCTTCACATAATTGAGTTATATTGACGGCTGAAATTGGTATATAACAGCCGTCAACAATGTCATGTCCTAAACCGCGTTCCAAACAAGAATAAGTAGAAAACCCCTTATGAGGAGTGGGATTGGAGAAAACCATCACTTTCATACTTGCATACTTGGGGATGTTTAGCAAAGGTCAATGTTCCAACTATCAAGAAACGCAAGTTTGGACCAAAGATAGTGGATTGTGTCTTTCTAGGCTATGCCCATTGGAGCGTCACATATAGATTTTTAATAGTTAAATCAGAGGTACCTCATATGAATGTTGATACTATTATAAAGTCTTGTGATGCAACATTCTTTGAGAATATATGTTTCCTATGAAGGATATGCATAGCACTGCTAGAATCTCTTCTGAAATTTGTCTTGAATCCAACACATCTAGCGAGTTTCTTGATACACCGTTTGAGAGTGTCCCAGAGGAGGAACATAATGAAATAACTCAGTCGAGTAAGAGATAACGAATCGCAAAATCCTTCACTGATGATTTCATTCTACACCTTGTAGACGATACTCCCAAATCCATAGCAGAGGCAGATGACTGGAAAGAAGCAGTTCATAGTGAGATGGACTCAATTTCTTTCTAATGGAACCTGGGAGTTAACTGAACGGCCATACGGGTGCAAACCAGAAGGCTGCAAGTGGGTGTTCAAGATGAAGCTCATACCTGATGGTAGTATTGAAATGTACAAGGAAAGCCTAGTTGCAAAGGGCTATACATAAAAAAGAAGGTGAAGACTATTTTGACACCCTATTCACCTGCCGCTAGAATGACGACAATTTGTGTACTACATTCTTTGGCTGCCTCTTATGGTCTAATCATCCATCAAATGGATGTGAAGATAACTTTCCTTAATTGGGAGTTCAAAGAGGAGATCTATATGGAACAGCCTAATGGGTTCGCAGTAAAAGGTCAAGAGACAAAGGTGTGCAAATTGTTGAAATCCTTGTATGGCCTAAAACAAGCACCTAAGCAATAGCATGAGAAGTTCGATAGTACTTTGACGTCTGCGAGCTTTGTCGTTAATGAGGTTGATCAGTGCCTATACTATAGCCATGGTGGCAGCGATAGCATTATATTATGCTTGTATGTGGATGATATACTCATTTTTGGTACGAGCATTAATATAATTTCTGAGGTGAAATCTTTTCTATCAAAGTGTTTTGATATGAAAGATCTGGGAGAAGCTAATGCTATTTTGAACATTAAGCTGAATAAGAATGAGAGTGGGATTACTTTAAGTCAATCCTACTATTTTGAGAAAATTTTGAGCTGGTTCGGCTTTATGGATAGCAAGATTTCTCCAACGCCTTATGATTCCAGCGTAGTACTCAGAAAGAACAATAAAGAGTCAAGAGATCAACTTAAATATTCTCACATGATCGATTCACTAATGTACTTAGCAAGCGCAACACATCCTGATATCTCGTTTGCAGTGAGCAAATTGAGCAAGTTCATGTCAAACTCAGGTATAGATCATTGGCATGCACTTGAAAGGGTAATGCGCTACTTGAGAGGTACAATGAGTTATGGAATTCACTATACTGGGCATCCGGCCGTGCCTGAGGGTTTTAGTGATTTGAGTTGGATCTCTAATGTTGATGAACTCTATGCCACGAGTGGATATATGTTCACTCTAGCTGGTGGCGCTATATCATGGAGGTCTTGCAAACAGACTATTTTGACAAGGTCAACCATGGAAGCAGAACTCACCGCTTTAGAGACAGCAACTGCAGAGGCAGAATGGCTGCAAGAGCTCTTGATGGATTTGCCTGTGGTTAAGAAACCATTGCCAACAATCCTTATGAATTGTGACAATCAAACGGTGATTGCTTAAGTGTCTAGTTCTAAGGATAATGCAAAATCATCAAGACACGTCAAGAGACGTTTAAAATCTGTCAGAAAAACGAGAAAGTTCGTAGTGATAACGATTTCGTACATACAATCAGATAAAAATCTAGCAGATCCCTTCACGAAGGGTCTATCACGTAATGCGATAGAAAGTGCATCCAGAAAGATGGGTTTAAGACCCATCGATGTGACACCATAGTAGTAACCTAGCCTATGTGATCGGAGATCTCATGAATTAGGATATGAAAAAACAAGCTAGTGGTTCACTGAGGAGAGTACTTCCTTTAGACCCTCTCTATGTAAAGATGCACACTTGTACTCTCAAACTATAAGGAAGATTGTCAATTAGTTTTAATGTGTTTCTGTTGGCTATGTGTAGCAAAGACGTCGTCCTACAAGATAATTTTGAAAGAAACACACATATATCAGCTCCGACTGTCTAGCATCGCAGTCTGTGAGATTTTTGTGATCTATGGAAAGCTCATGAAGAGACCAGAGAGTACGACGCATATTCTTCACCCGCGGGGTAGACTACTGGTAGTCAAGTATTGGTAATGGTCTTTGGGTGAAGTCAGTTCGCACAAAACATGCAATTCAAGGCATCATACATTGTTCAAGTTGTGACCTGATGAAACTTGAAGATCTAGGCACAAGTTCAACTTAACAATCTCTATAGAAACTATAGTATATCAAACAAGGAACGAGAATGACCTCTCTTCTAATGGCTTTGAGATCTGGTGGGGGTTGTTGGAATAAATGGGCTTGTCCCAATATCAATTCTGAATTAATTCCTAGAAAATCTAAAAGGCCTATTAGGGTAAGAGAGGGGGGTGCTAAATTGTTAGTCCACATGGGAAGTTGGAGGGGAGCAACTCCTACATATAAGGGAGATTGTTCTTCCACTCCTTGAGTGAGAGAGAAATAGAGAAGAGAGGGGTGGCCCGCACACGCTCCTCCTCCTCCTTCTTGCTCGATCGCCACGCCATGCCACGCCATGCACACGCACACGCGCGCGTGCATGTGTTCGTGTAATTCGAGCCTCGAGTTGAGACCAGATATTATATTTTTGCAGAAAATTTATTTGAGCTTTTGGACTTCTGAATTTTGGGCTTACGAGTTGGATAGAGTCTAAGTTGGAGACGGACGCGTCTACAATAACCGAGTCGGCTCCGATGCGGATCCTCCGGATCGCAACCGAACCGCCTCTCGTGGACTCTATAAATATTGACGTGCGCGGCGGGCAGATATCTCACGTTTAGATCATTTCCCACGTTCGCGATCCTGGCGCGCCGTCTATACACTCCATCCCGAGCGCCGGTGTGCACCGACGATCTGGAGAGCAGGTCTACAGAACCGCTTGCCCTTGCAGTCCTGCATCGGAAGAGGGCGAATAAAGTTTTCAGGAAACGGTTTGCGCGACAGCTTGCGTTTTTCATCATAGGTTGTCTACCGAAGAGATCGGGTGTTGCAGCCCAACGTCGCCACCGACACCTGCTGCGGCTGTTTGTCGTCAGATCTACATCGATTTCTCCGGCTTCAAATCGGTATGCGATATTCTCGTCCGGTCTGTCGGCCGGTGTTGATCGCTGTTGTTTTTCGCGTATTTTATGAAATTGTTCAGTAAATTGTCTCGTATTTTCTAACAAGGACCACTTCTCTTTTCAAGTACCACAAGAAAATTTTAATCTTTAATGGTAATTTTGCCCTCCAAATCATTTTGTCCTGAAACATATTTGTGTTCAAAATTATGACTGTTACATTGACTGTACAGTAAAGATCCCATTTTGTTTTAGTGACCATCTAAACATGTCATGATTGTTATTTAGGCTAACATGCACAAGTTCAGCAACCAATGTATTCCAACAGTCCAGCCGCATATCTATTAAGCCTCTACGGAAAGGCTAACTTGTGCATGTTAGCCTAAATAACAATCATGACAAGATGGTCACTAAAACAAAATGGTATTTTATGGGTTTGCGGGATGGCAAAATTTGAAGTTAACCTCAATGTGCTCTTCTCGTGGAATGTTGAAATCATCGTGAAGTTCTTTCGAACGGTGGTGCATTTCTCATGTGAAATCATAGTTCTTTCATGTTGTAGAGAGATTGATTTCAGGGATCAATCTGGATCATTCCTAGCTGGGTCCAAGATTTGATCCTCTAGGGCTGGAATAGGATTGGGAGGGTTGGAGGGGGATCATTCGAGATGAGCATTGGTAATGGTTTGAAGGCCAGCCTGATATTTCCATTGCCAGAGCAAAATTTTAGGCATGGGTATTGCTGGGTGGGTCCGGATCCACAAATTTGAACTTGCGTTGTTACTGGGGGTACTTTGCCTTTGCACCTTGCAGACGTCTGTACCCATCAGGACAGAGAACGGGTGTCTCCTGCCATGCATATGCAGAACTGTGGAAGTAGTGTCGCACAAACTAATAAAGAACGGATGCGGTTGAAATCATCGTGAAGTTCTTTCGAACGGTGGTGCATTTCTCATGTGAAATCATAGTTCTTTCATGTTGTAGAGAGATTGATTTCAGGGATCAATCTGGATCATTCCTAGCTGGGTCCAAGATTTGATCCTCTAGGGCTGGAATAGGATTGGGAGGGTCGGAGGGGGATCATTCGAGATGAGCATTGGTAATGGTTTGAAGGCCAGCCTGATATTTCCATTGCCAGAGCAAAATTTTAGGCATGGGTATTGCTGGGTGGGTCCGGATCCACAAATTTGAACTTGCGTTGTTACTGGGGGTACTTTGCCTTTGCACCTTGCAGACGTCTGTACCCATCAGGACAGAGAACGGGTGTCTCCTGCCATGCATATGTAGAACTGTGGAAGCAGTGTCGCACAAATTAATAAAGAACGGATGTGGTTGAAATCATCGTGAAGTTCTTTCGAACGGTGGTGCATTTCTCATGTGAAATCATAGTTCTTTCATGTTGTAGGGAGATTGATTTCAGGGATCAATCTGGATCATTCCTAGCTGGGTCCAAGATTTGATCCTCTAGGGCTGGAATAGGATTGGGAGGGTCGGAGGGGGATCATTCGAGATGAGCATTGGTAATGGTTTGAAGGCCAGCCTGATATTTCCATTGCCAGAGCAAAATTTTAGGCATGAGTATTGCTGGGTGGGTCCGGATCCACAAATTTGAACTTGCGTTGTTACTGGGGTACTTTGCCTTTGCACCTTGCAGACGTCTGTACCCATCAGGACAGAGAACGGGTGTCTCCTGCCATGCATATGTAGAACTGTGGAAGCAGTGTCGCACAAAGTAATAAAGAACGGATGCGGTTAAACAGAAAGGTAAAACTACAATAACAACGCCGTTGCCGGGGATTGAACCAGGGTCAACCGCATGACAGACGGGAATACTCACCACTATACTACAACAACGTTCTTGCTGGATAGTAGACAATTTGTCTTTTTGGAGTAGAAACTTTTGGTGTCTTACTCGAGCATAATTATCTCACGGACATTCACCGGTTGCCAAATTATTAAGTCTTGTGCATGTGGAGAGCAATTCCGGTAGTAAGTGAAAGCGACGCCCTGTTTAAGAAGTGAACGGCACGGCACTTGCTTGTAGAGACTAGAGAGAGATGCTAGCGACAAAGCAAAGACTTGCGCACGGCCCAATTGATTGTTTATTTTGCCTTTCCAATATGCATTTTATTTTTAATGCGAAGCAATATATAGTTTTGTGCAGATACACGCACCAACTATGTATACACACACATGCAACAGTGTAGTGTCCTGCATATACGTACGCGCGTACATAATAAACGTTACACGTCGTACCAAATGAAGCTTCTCAGGAGTTCCTTAACGTAATCTCAGCCAGAAGATCAACATTTTCCGACCTGATAGAGTACGCAGAAACTAACAAAGATCAACATATTAAATATCCAAGTCGAACAAATCAGTAACTAGAATCACTCTCCCAATTACCAGTGTTTGCACCATCTTCACCTTCATCCTCAAAACCTGATACAAATGATCGTCACTTGACTCGGCATAAAAAAAAAATCTGAGCATTCTGCTGCTCCTCCTCATGCCAACAAGGAGTGCACCTCACCACCCATCTCTCCTCGTCACCCAGGCTGCTCCTGACGACCTTGACGCCTTACAACCTCCTGCCCCCGGTCCAAACGGCCAGATGGAGACCATAGCCACGATCTTCTTCCGATTGCACGCTGGCAACTACTGAATGGAATAAGATCGTCGGTGCTTTCCAGAATTCCAGATCATCCGGTGATCATTCGGAGTTCCAGATCATATGTCATGTAGCATGAGAAAGACAGGTTTTAATGGACGAAAGTGAAGGACAAATCTCATCCATTTTGTCTGGCTAATCACTACTCCCTCCGTTTTGAAATAATTGTCATCGGTTAGCTCAAAAATAAACTAGCCGGCGACAATTATTTTGAAATAGAAGGAGTAGAATAGAGTGCCTGAATATGGGCACGTGGCATGCCCGCTCTGCTCCGCCATCGTGTGACGGTGTGACTCCTCTCTTGCCCATACGGGCAGATTAATTTCATTTTTAGATAATAGATTAATCCAACCTTCCCATCAAGATGAGGTTATGGCCACAAATAAACAACGTCTTATAGGAGACCATGAATAACACAGCTGAGAACAATTCATACAAAGGGATAAAATAACAGCACTTATTGAAAAGAGATTCTTCTCGCAAAATACCATCGAAAATTAGATAAGATCTCCATTGTTGTAGCTTCAAAAGAACAACAGACCCTCCTCATGTTGTTGGTCTACGTTGTTGGTCTCGTTGTCAGTCTTCTGCAGTGACGCACAGATGCGGCATCAGTGTGTTCTGCTGAAAAGTACTTGCAGATAATTTTTTATAGGACTATTATCAAAAACACAGTCGTTCCTCGATGTACAGATCGCCCAACATAGAGCTGCAGCAGCAACCATTATTTATTTTCTGAGACTTTTAGGAAAGAAATGTAACCAGCCACTGAACATGTTAGAAACAGATAAAAGTGTATAAATGTTAAAAGTGATGCTTACAATTCTCCAAAGAAATCTAGCATAATGACAGTCAAAAAGGTGTTAAATAGTTTTGTCGAGGTGTCTAAACTGAGACCTCCCCTGGAGTTGCACGGAAGCAGCCCGCGGAGGTTCGATGTGTATTCGGGGGCTAGTCCTAGCAAGATCAAGCTCAGTGAATGATGAACACAAGAGTTTTACGTTGTTCGGGCCACCTGGGCGTAATACCCTACTCCACGGTGGTTTGTGTGTTGTATTGCTCGAGCGTGTATCTCAGTCTGAGCGAAGTTGTCTAAGTCAGTGGCTGCTCGGTCCTTTTATAGTCCAAGGCCGAGCAGCTTACAAGTGGGGCCTGGGGCCTGACATGTGGCCCCAGGATTACCAAATCTATCCTAAGATTTGGGAGTAAATGCTATTGTCGGTACCCTAAAAACCATACACCCCCTGAGGTTACAAAGATCTCAAGGGAAGGACGTCTACTCAAATTGAAGACCCTCGGAGGCCCACTTGTCAGACATAACCGGACTTGCTTCTCCAACATGGTTAACCCCTAGGTTGCCACGTGTACTGCCAGACCGGAGCAACTACCCACAAGGGTGAAGCTCCGGGCTAGGTACCGAAACGGCGCCTCCGGACTTAACCCCTGACCGAGAGAAGCTCCGGACCTGACACGTGCCAGGCCACCCCGGAGCTTCCCGCTTCCCACAAGCAAGCTCCGGAGCTGCCACGTGTCCAAACGTCGGAGCTGGCCGCCTCAAACCTCCGGAAGACGTTGTAACGACTCCGGATCTTCAAAGGATAGTCGCGGACTTCAAGACCCGATTAATTGTCATTAATTCCAAGTTAATGACACTTAATCGGATAATCTTAACACCTGTAACGGCACTGTCGGGGCCCGTTATAGGGTTATTAACAACAATTAATCGTGTATCAATACTAGTAACCGCCGGGGCCACATGTCGGGCCAGGCTAACTTGTAACGGTTTGTCCTTGTACTATAAAAGGACAGACCGACGATACACAAAGGGGGGCTAGAGGCTCTCGAACGCTCTCAGGCACACAAGCTAATACAACACACACACACCCGTGGAGTAGGGTATTACGCTCAGGCGGCCCGAACCACGTAAACCACTGTGTCTCTCGTGTCCAATCGTGATTCACCTTCTTGAGTCTCCGCGCGCCCACACCGAACTACAAACTCCTTCAACACTTTAGTAGTGTCAGGAGATCTGCCGACTCCAACAGTCGACAGTTGGCGCGCCAGGTAGGGGCGCCTGAGATTTTTAAGAATGGATCATCCAACGGGCAACCTGCTGCTCAGGCTGTCGGAGGCAATCCCTCCAACATGCAGCCACCGGCAGGAGCCTCAGCACCAGCAGGAGTCACACTCCCACCACCACCATCTTCTCCGGCAAGACGTGCCGAGCAACATGATGGTGCGCCGGCGTCACATACTGCGCCGGCAAGTCGTGACAACCCAGAACACGCACTCCATGCAGCACGTGCTCTTCTCCAGTGACCACCACCTCCGGATGCATCACAAGATGCTATGGAGCAATGGAGGGCTGATGTTGAGCATTTGGTCGCAGCAGCGGCCGAACGCCTCAACAACCAGGGTCCTCCTCCTTCAGGGTGAGCCCCGTCGCAGCGACGGACGTTGTCTGGAAGACTTGGTCCACATGTCTCCAACAACCGAAGACGAGCTGCGTCACAACAAGTGACGTCGTTGCCCTCTGGGGCACGACGCACCCATACGGCATCTCGGCTTTCGACACACGACCTCCGGGCGGAGCTTGATCGCCGATACCGCCAACAGGATGGCCGTGTCCATATCGAGCGAGCTCGAGAAAGACGGGATGCTCAAGACCTTTCTACTCTGGAAGGAGTAGGAGGAGGCTGTTCTGCCCTAGCCATGCACCTGCGCATGGTTAGATGGCCACAGAAGTTCCGGCCACACTTGCCGGAAAAATTCGACGGGACTGTCAACACCGTAGAATTTCTGCAGATATACTCCACTGCAATCTTAGCAGTTGGAGGAAACGAGGCCGTAATGGCCAACTACTTTCCAGTGGCCTTAACTGGGACTGCCATGTCCTGGTTCATGAGCTTTCCACCCAACTCTATTGACAGTTGGGAGGAGCTGTGCCGTCAGTTCACTGCCAACTTCGGGAGTTCATACACCCGACCGGGCACTGAACTGGACCTTTTTGCGGTCGTGCAAAAAGGGGGAGAATCTTTGCGGTCATTTATCCAGAGGTTCTCTCAGGTACGCAACACAATCCCTTCTATCTCAAGCGCTTCTGTCATTGTGGCATTCAGACAGGGTGTACGAGACAAGAAGATGTTGGAGAAGCTGGCGATCAAAGAGATCACCAGCGTCACGGAGCTCTTCAGCTTGGCAGACAAATGTGCCAGAGCTGCGGAGGGCCGTGAAATGCACTCCAAACCAGCCTTGGAGGATCACAAAAAATCCTCCAAAGAAGAAGCCGCTACCTCCGGGAGTGGCAAGAAGAAAAAGAAGACCAACGGCAAGAAGAAGCCGTCGGCCGGCACATCCAACGTTGCAGCAACTGCAACTCCTGGTGGCCGGGGGCCACGCCCTGAGAAGCGACCTCGACCGTCTTCCGAAGACGGTGGCAAATCCAAAATGTGGTGCCCCATTCACAAAACGGGCAGCCACAGGCTGGAAGACTGCCGGGAGGTCCAAAACCTTGCCGAGCGCTACAACAAGCGCCGGGAAGGGTCTCCTTTCCGACAGAGGGAGGGAAAACAGAAGGTTGATGAAGCTCCGGCTGAAGAGGAGTTAGGGTTTCAGGACCCCAAAAAGGTCCTGAAAGCCGTCTACACCTCCGTCAACGATGACTCCGACGTCTCCGACAACGAGCGTCGGAAAACCATGAACACCATCTTTGGTGGATCATGGGACATCACTTCTCGTCGTGTCATCAAGACTATGCGGCGGGATATGGCTGCTGTAGCTCCTACAGCTAGACCAGAGCCACATCGAAAGTGGATGGACACACCCATCACTTTTGATGCTTCGGACTGTCCTCAAAGCATGGTCAGAGCTGGCCAATTACCCTTGATGGTATCTCCCACCATCAACAACATCCAGCTCCATCATGTTATGGTGGATGGAGGTTCGGGGCTGAACCTTATAAGCTTTGAAGCTTTTACCAAACTTCAGCTTCGACCTTCGGATCTTCAGCCCTCTCGACCATTCTCCGGAGTAGGTCCGGGGGCCATTACCCCACTCGGAGCTATAATTCTCCCCGTTACCTTCGGGACACAGGAGAAGTACCGCACCGAGAAGTTGGTCTTCGACGTCGCTCAGATCAACTTACCATTCAACGCCATCTTGGGTAGACCTGCCCTATACAAATTTATGGCAGCTGCTCATTATGGATACTTGGTGTTGAAGATGCCAACACCAGCAGGCGTTCTCCGGATTCGTGGAGATCGCACCGCCGGAGTAACTGCTCTGGAGGAGCTCCATGCACTCACCACTGCGCAAGAGGAGGACTCCAAACAGGGGCAAGCTCCAAAACCTCCGAGCATTCGGCAACGAGGCTCAACCTCTGCTCCCCGTGTGCAGCCAAGCGGCGAGACCGACATCCCCGTCAAAGTCGTCCAAATTGGTTCCGATGTCACTCAAACCACCCGCATATCGGGTGGGATGAATGATAAATAGGAACTCGCGCTCATCACTTTCCTCCGGGCTAACTTTGACGTATTTGCTTGGCAACCGTCACAAATGCCTGGGATCCCCAGGGAAGTGATTGAGCACAATCTGAAGATTTACCCCGACGCTCGGCCTGTGCATCAGAAACCTCTGAAGCAATCTGTAGAGCGACAAAACTTCATCCGACAAGAAGTGAAGAAGTTGCTCGAAGCCGGATTTATCCGAGAAGTCTACCATCCAAAATGGCTGGCAAACCCAGTCGTTGTGCCCAAGGCCGGCGGGAAACTTCGGATGTGCATCGACTACACCACATTGAATAAGGCATGTCCAAAAGATCCATTCCCACTACCTAGAATAGATCAGATAGTGGATTCCACCTCCGGGTGCGAGTTACTGTGTTTTCTAGACGCATATTCTGGATATCATCAAATCAGGATGTCTAGGGAGGATGAAGAGCATACTTCATTCATCACAGTGGATGGATTGTATTGTTACACAGCCATGCCGTTTGGTCTCAAGAATGCAGCTTCAACTTTTGTACGAGCTATGTACAAAACTTTCGAAGAACTCATCAGAGATATAGTGGAAGTGTACGTCGATGACATCGTGGTCAAAGTCAAAAACAAGGAGTCCCTCTTGGACACCTTGCAGGCTGTCTTCGACAAGCTGCGGGCCACCCGCACGAAGCTAAACCCAGACAAGTGCGTCTTCGGGGTTAGTTCCGGAAAGCTTCTTGGTTTCCTGGTAAGTCACCGGGGCATAGAGGCTAATCCGGCGAAGATAAAAGCCATTGAAGACATGCGGCCACCAACCCGCATCAAAGACGTCCAAAAATTAACTGGATGTCTAGCAGCCCTCAGCCGGTTCATTTCAAGACTGGCGGAAAGAACACTTCCCTTCTTCAAGTTACTGAGGAAGTCCGGACCATTCCAATGGTTTGAAGAAGCAGAGAAGGCATTCCAGGAGCTGAAAGAGTTCCTCACCACCCTACCAGTCCTGGTAGCTCCGAACCCTGGTGAGCCTTTGTTGCTTTACATTTCAGCTACTGACGAAGTCGTCAGTATGGTTCTGGTTGCGGAGAGACCGGAACTACCCAATACTCAGGAATCCAGACCCCTTCGGGAGGGTCCGGAGGTTCCTGAAAGCGGGTCTGGGTCCCAGCTCCCAGACTCAAACCCACAAGAAGCCACTTCAGAGGACCCGGACCCCTCTAAGAGGGTCCAGGTCATTTCTGAAGAAGCTCCGGGTCCCTCCACCCAGAACCCGGAGGTCCCCGAAGAGAGTCTGGACCCCTCCGAGAGGGTCCGGATCAATGAAGAGGAAGCTCCGGACCCCTCCGGGAGGGTCCGGACCATTCAACGCCCGGTATACTTCATCAGTGAAGTGTTACATGATGCCAAGACTCGATACCTAGAGGTGCATAAACTGCTTTATGCAGTTCTTATTGCCTCAAGGAAGCTTCGACACTATTTCCAAGCTCACAAAGTCTCGGTGGTGACCTCATATCCACTTCGAGCGATCCTGCATAATCCCAATTCAACTGGGAATATTGCAAAGTGGGCAGCGGAATTGGCCGAATTCGATCTTGTTCATTCCGAGACAAGCAATCAAGAGTCAAGCGTTGGCAGATTTCGTGGCAGAATGGACTCCCTCTCCATTAAACCCTGGGGGCCCCAGCGAGCAGAAGACGGAACTTCAAGTTCCAACCTTCACTAAGCCTCACTGGACCCTTCACTTCGACGGATCCATGCAGAAGCAGGGAGCCGGAGCTGGAATCCTTCTCCTCGCACCAACTGGGGAGAAGGTGAAATACATGGTACACCTTGACTTCAAGGCAACCAACAACATGGCGGAGTACGAAGCACTCATCTATGGATTAAAGGTGGCACTATCATATGGTGTCAAGCAATTGCTGGTCAAAGGAGATTCACAACTCGTCATCAAGCAGGTGAAGGGTGAATGCTCCTGCAATAATCTCCAGCTGGCTGCTTACCTCCTGGAAGTCTAGAGGCTTCAGAAGGACTTCGAAGTCCTAGACCTTCACCATGTTCAGCGTGCTCACAACGCTGAAGCTGACGAACTCTCGACCAAGGCGTCAACTGGAGCTCCGGCTCCTGACGGAACCTTTGTCCGGAGGTTGTCAAAACCCACAGTTCAGCCTGCCGAACTGAACGAAGGGGGCGAGATCAGCATCCCGAAGCTGACGGTCCCGATGGCCCTGTTACCATGGCAGCCATCAAGGGTCGTAGGTGCTGCCGGAAGCTCCGAGTAACCCAGCACGCAAGACTCAAATGCTCAAGTCAGTTCCGATGCATGGATCTCGGAGATCCGGAGCTACTTGAAAGACAACATCCTTCCTGACGATGATGTATCCGCTGATCGGGTAGTCAGATTGGCTAAAAGATACACGTTGGTAGAGGGGGATCTCTACCGGCGCGGTGCCAACGGCATCCTAATGCGGTGCATCACAAGGGAAGAAGGTTGCGAGCTCCTCGCAGAAATCTATGGAGGCGAGTGTGGGAACCACGCATCTTCCCGCACGCTGGTCGGAAAAGCCTTTCGGCACGGCTTCTACTGGCCTACAGCGCTCCAGGATGCCACTGAGCTGGTGAAGAAATGCAAAGCATGCCAATTTCATGCAAAGCAAATTCATACACCTGCTCAGTCCTTACAAATGATACCTCCCACATGGCCTTTCGCTGTGTGGGGGATGGACATCTTGGGACCCTTCCCAAGAGCCGTCGGAGGTTACAAGTTCCTGTACGTCACCATCGACAAGTTCACCAAGTGGCCGGAAGCTACTCCCGTTGTGACGATCAACAAGCAATCTACAATCAATTTTCTACAATCCATCGTGAGCAGATTCGGAGTCCCAAATAAGATCATCACTGATAATGGGACTCAATTCACAAGCTCCGCATTTCAAGGATATTGCGAAGACCTCAGCATACAAGTTTGCTACGCTTCCGTAGCTCATCCTGCCAGCAATGGACAAGCCGAGAGAGCAAACGCAGAGATCCTTAAAGGACTCAAAACACGCACTTATGAGCGCTTGAAAAAGCACGGAGCCAATTGGATCGAAGAGCTTCCGCCCACTCTATGGGCCAACAGGACTTCTCCAAGTCGGGCAACCGGAGAAACACCCTTCTTTCTGGTGTACGGAGCTGAAGCGGTCCTTCCTCCGGAAATCACCTTGGGTTCCCTCTGAGTCCGGACCTTCGACGAAGCCGCGCAGGACCAGCTCCGGCGCGAAGACCTAGACCTCCTCGAGGAGGGAAGGTGCCAAGCAGCTGTTCGGAATGCCCGATACCGCCAAGCTCTACGGCGCTATCACCAGCGGCATGTACACAACCGACAGCTCGAGGAAGGTGATCTGGTGCTACGGAGAATACTATCCAGAGAAGGGCAAAACAAACTCTCCCCCGGCTGGGAAGGGCCCTTTCGAGTGATCAAAGTATCCCGTCCCGGAAGCGTTCGCTTGGCTACCGAGGATGGGACACCTCTCCCAAATCCTTGGAACATCGAGCACCTCCGTAATTTCTACACTTAATTCCACGGAGGTGAGTCTTAAGTAACTTGAAATGTATGTTATAGAGTCATTGTACAGAGTCGGGTAGTTCCTCCGGGAGAGCAGCCGGACCTTTCCCGAAAGGTTTGAAAAGCTTATGCAACACTTGACACAGTCTCCGGACTAAAAGTGTGGCTAACTACCCTGGGTCAAACGAGAAACCAAACACACTTAGCCTGGTTCCGTACCCTAAGAGTGTACTTGTTTCCCCTGTACCCCGGACCTATAATGAAAGACATCTTCATGTGAAATAGACTCCACGTGCATTCATCTTTGCATAGGCTCGACATTTTTATTTTTCTCTTTCTTGTCTATAACAGAAACGTGCAATTCTTAAGAAGTTCTAGTTTGACCGGTTTACATACGATTCGAGTTGAATTGTCAGATTTTTTGGATTTAAATATCGTCTGTGGCCAACTCGCCTGAAAGCCGCCAAGCCATTCTAGGGCCGGAGTGCACTATCGACTTAGTCTGGTCAAGCACCCTAAGTACGCCACTCTACCTACATCCCGGCAGGCCGAAGTAAGGTGGGTCCATGGACAATTGGATCTAAAAGAAAAGACAATTCATCCAGTCGTATTAAAAATCGTGTTCAACTTAAAATTTTCTTAAGAACCGTAAGCCGCGATGAAGTTATAGACAAGGAACGAATTTTACTATTTTTCTTGGCTTAAGTGTGCAGGAAAAATGAACCCTACGTTGATGGAGAAAAACCGGAGCTAACCAAGCTCTGACTCCCACCAGGGCGTCAACCGTCGGCGTTGACTAAAAGATGGTGAGAAGACCCCGTCACTGGAGTCTGTTGCCAACAAACCAAGTGTGGCAAAGGTCATTGCCGGAGCCGCTAAGCTCCGACACCTTGGAGTATTAACTATCGACGCTCAACGTGTTGATAGAGGCTATTGCCGGAGCTACTAAGCTCCAGCGATGGACAGTGCCGGAGCTTCTAAGCTCCGACAACTTCAGGGGACCTTCACTATCAAAAACTTCGGACCTAAATTCCACAAGTTCGAAGCAAATTCGTCTTCAACAAAACTCAACATCCTTTTGGTACATGTCCACAATCAAATTGTGCACATCTACCAGGGGGCCAAGTGAAGATAACGATGTTGAAGACAAAAGAATGAAATTCGCAAAAAATTGGGGATTTCATTTCATCTGAAGACCGGAGATTACATCTGGAGACAAGGAATTACAAAATTGAGGAAGAAGAGAAGATACAAGTAAAGGCTAAAAGAGACGGTCCTAGACCCTATGGAAGAACTCGGCAACCTTCTGGGCGACCTCCGACACGCGGGCTCGGGTAGCTTCGCCTTCTCCTTCGACGGGGCCTTCAAGCACCGGGTCCAGAGGAAATCGAGGGTTCCGGCTGGTGTAGCACGTCAACACATATTCTGTGACGTTCCTAGCCAGGGATTGCCCCTCGACCTCCAACTGGTCCGCGATGACATCGCCCACCTTGGAGAGCTTGCTGCCTGCGGCGCTCAACGCTTGCAACGCGAGGTCAGGCTCCGGCTCCGGATCATCCGGGTGCACGGGGCTGAAACCCATCAGCGTCAGCGCGTCGTCGGCCTTGCCCAGGAACTCCCAAATCTGCAGGGAGTCCGCCTTCCTCAAGTTCTTCATCTCTTCCAAGGATCTCCGGGCCGCCGTCAGCTCCGAATTCTCGCGGGCGAGGCGCTCAACTTCTTTGGCGTTTTGCTGGATCTTCGCAGCAACCCGCTTCTCAAGTCTTCCGAGCTCCTCCTCCCGGAGGTGGATCTTGTTCCGGCGGTCGACCAGGTCCTTCTCCCTAGCCTCCACTTTCTTCTCCCGGGCGATAAGGGCACACTCGTATTCGTAGAGTTCCTGCCCCCGCACCCAGGTCCTCTCCTCTTCCTCGAGGCAGCGCTCTTCCAATTTCTTAGTGCGCTCCTCGAGGCCCTTGTCTGCCAGAGCTGTTTTCTCGGCGAGCTCTTCTTCCCGTCGCAAGACGTCATCCCGTAGCTCTAGGAGTTTTTGCTCCTCATTCTCGAGCCGTCTTTCCCTCCCTTCAAGTGCCTCTCGGCGCTTGATGAGTGCGGTGCTGATGGCCTCGAGCTGATCAAACCGAGCATTGGCCGCGTCGTTAGCAACCTTAGCTTGGTCATGGAACTCCCGGGATTGAGCGTCGAGGGCGTGAGTCATGCTCTCCCTCTCGTCCAGCAGCTCACCCCAGAGCTCCAGGCGGATCTTCTCCCGCCTGATCCATTCCTTGTCATCCGCAAGCCTCGACTGCGCCAGCTTAGTCTCGAAGTGGAGCCGATTACGCCACCGCCTAAGGGTTTGGCGCTCCTCTTCAAGAGCCTTGCTGTCGTGGAAGAAGGCCAGTTGGACCTGACGTAGACTGGAGCAGGCGTTGTCGATGGACATCGACAGCGAGATGGGCTCTGGACCTGCTGGGATCTCTTCCGCTGGTTCCAGCGGGTCTTCACTTACAAAAATTGGGTCCCACTCTACGAGAGTGGAACCCCGAGCTTCCAGAGCGCTAGGGCCCTCCTCCGGGATGGCCTCAGTCGCCATCGAAGGAGGTCCTGCCACCAAGTCTTCATTTGCCCCCTCAGGCTGGGGGCCAGCGACTTCGTTCAGCCACTCTGGCTCTGCCACAGGTACCATCGACGTCGTCGCCTCCACTGGCTCCGGCTGGGACACTTCTTCTGAGGGAGGCTCAAGCTCCCTCGCCTCTTCAGCCGCTGGCTCTGCGGCCGGCGCTCCAACAATCACCGGCTCTGCGGCCGGAGCTTCGGAAGTAACCGGCTCAACTGCCGGAACTACTTCAACTTCCGGCTCGCATGCCGGGGCTTCAGCCACCTCCGGCTCAATCGCCTGGGCTTCAGCACTGTCCGGCTTCGAAGCCGGGACTGCTACTTCCTCCGACTCAACGGCCGGAGCTTCTTCTACTGCAGCACCAGGACCCGGAGCTTCCACTTCTGGGACGGGTGCCGCTGGCGCATCTTCATTCCCGTGGTCCGGCGCTACCACGGGAACTTCTGGAGACGAGTCGAGGTCCATGACCACGACAGCCGGCGCCGGAGCTGTCGCAGCCTCCGCTTGGGGCGGCACCGAGACTGGAGCAGAAGTTCTCGCAGCCTCAGACACTGTGGCTGAGGGCGGAGCTTCACTCCCCTTCTTGGGAACGCTGCAGAAGAAGAACGAAGAAATTGAGCAAACAGATGCTACAATTAAAAAGTTAATCGAGGTAAAAAAGAAAAATTACCTTGGGAGGCTCACGCACCAACTTGCGCGGAACCTCTTTCCCGGACGATCCGGGCTGGCCACGGTCAGCGTAGGAGCTCCGGGAGGACTCCCAGGACTTGCCACAGCCGCGGGCGTTTCCCGGGTCGGAGCTCTCCCTGATCGGGAGGAACTCCTGGACCTGGAGGTCCTCACCGCTCCAGATGCCGGAGTCGCACGCCCGGAGCTAGCACCACGGGAGGGATCCACCACGGGGACAGTCGCACTCCGGGAGGACCCCACCGCCGGAACAGTAACGTTCCGGATGGACCCCACCACGGGGACAGTCGCCACGGCGGCGGAGGATCTTCCTTCCTGAGGAGGGGGAACCGGGGGGGAAGTGGCAGGCCCGACGGACCTTCCGTCAGCATGTCGCAGCTTTCTCTTTCGGCTCTCCGGCTCCTCCGCCAGCTCCTTGCCCTTGCCGATGACCTCAGCTCTTGGCTGTGGGACAGGGGCGGAGCCGTCTCCGAACAACCCGGGGATCGCCAACCGGGTGGTTGATCTTCTCTCGACGACACCAAGGTCGTCAAGCGCGGGCATCTTCCGCCGGAGCTCCCTGCTGAACTCAACTTCCACGTTCAGAGGGAGGAAAGCCGGCGGCGGAGTCAAGTAATCTCCGTCAACGTCGATGCCGTGCTGGAATTTCTTGAGGTGAAACTCCAAGGTCTTCCCCACCATGCTGGACTTCAACCCGGTCTCAACCCGGTCCTCGTCCATCACGCTGTTGAGGGCCCAGTCGAGCTTCTCCCTCCTCTTCAGCAGCGCCCACCTGTTGGACAGGAAGTTGCAGAACACCGCCTGGGGAGTCAATCCTCCCTCCACACATTGGCGGATCCTGGTCAGGACAGGGTCGAAAGCTTCCGCCAGCACCGGAACTTCGCTCCATACCGACGTGTCAATGCCGGGCAGACCGTCTGGCAACTCCAACCGCTCATGCTCCTCCACCCGGATGACTACCCAATCTTTCTTCCAGTCATCCCACTTCCCGGAAGGGAATGACCGGAGGTACTTGAATGGGCACTTCTTGCGCTTCACGAAGTAGTAGAAGCCAAGATACTCATCGCTTCGGCCGGTGGTTTGGACGGTGAAGAAGGTTCGGAAGAGCTCGATGCAAGGAGGGATGCCCACCCACATCTCGCAGAAGTGGACAAAGATGGACACAAGGAGAATGGAGTGAGGGCCAAGGTGGTACAGCTGCAGACCATAGAAGTCCAGCAGCATCAAGAAGAAAGAAGAAAACGGTGGGATCAGCCCCACCATGGCGTACGAGGAAAAGTACACCATCTCGCCAGAGTGCTCCTTTTCAAAGGGGAGCTCTCCGCCGGCGCGGACCGAGTGGTTGAAGAAGTCCGAAGACCACCCCATGAGGGCCCGGACCTTCTTCAGATCGCTGTCCGTCTTCAAGCGACTCTCACGCAGACCCAACTCCATCGCAGCACAGCTAGGCAAGAGAAGAGGAGCAAAGTACAAGTCGGGAGTTTGAGCGCAAGAACAGATGGGAAGCGTAAAGAACTCCCGACGGTTCGCTTTCCTTCTTAAGTAAGCCCTCGCAACGCTTGGATGGAAACTGCAGGAGAGTCAAGGATACTACTCAAGAATTCAACCCTGCCGATGACAAGAGGGCCCGGGACCACCTTGACGATCAAGTCGAGGTTCTTACCCAAGCGAACAGTTGTCATCACGAGGCGGGAAACCCAAAGGCGGCGAACTGACAAGGCGCGCGGAACCGATACGGTTTTCGTATCGGAAACCGGCGACCTTCAATTGCGAGAGATCCGCACGTCAAAGATTTTATCTGCCGCCTGAGGTGCGCCACGCGTCGGGATTTAACCGTAAAGCCCCGCCAACGGCACCTCCGAAGACCCTTGAAGACCCAGTTCAAGAGTCGCGAGTATGGACCCACCTCCGACGGAATGACTTCACCTCGGTGGCTTTCCCCGGAGGTAGGTCCAGGGGGCCACTGTCGGTACCCTAAAAACCATACACCCCCTGAGGTTACAAAGATCTCAAGGGAAGGACGTCTACTCAAATTGAAGACCCTCGGAGGCCCACTTGTCAGACATAACCGGACCTGCTTCTCCAACATGGTTAACCCCTAGGTTGCCACGTGTACTGCCAGACCGGAGCTACTACCCACAAGGGTGAAGCTCCGGGCTAGGTACCGAAACGGCGCCTCCGGACTTAACCCCTGACCGAGAGAAGCTCCGGACCTGACACGTGCCAGGCCACCCCGGAGCTTCCCGCTTCCCACAAGCAAGCTCCGGAGCTGCCATGTGTCCAAACGTCGGAGCTGGCCGCCTCAAACCTCCGGAAGACGTTGTAACGACTCCGGATCTTCAAAGGATAGCCGCGGACTTCAAGACCCGATTAATTGTCATTAATTCCAAGTTAATGACACTTAATCGGATAATCTTAACACCTGTAACGGCACTGTCGGGGCCCGTTACAGGGTTATTAACAACAATTAATCGTGTATACTAGTAACCGCCGGGGCCACATGTCGGGCCAGGCTAACTTGTAACGGTTTGTCCTTGTACTATAAAAGGACAGACCGACGATACACAAAGGGGGGCTAGAGGCTCTCGAACGCTCTCAGGCACACAAGCTAATACAACACACACACACCCGTGGAGTAGGATATTACGCTCAGGCGGCCCGAACCACGTAAACCACTGTGTCTCTCGTGTCCAATCGTGATTCACCTTCTTGAGTCTCCGCGCGCCCACACCGAACTACAAACTCCTTCAACACTTTAGTAGTGTCAGGAGATCTGCCGACTCCAACAGTCGACAGCTATCCCCTGACAATGGCTTCAATGTGCCGCCTGGCCATGCCTTGCTGCAGGGCTACACATAGCCCCTCATCATGGTTGGCCTTGTTCCGTCTGTCTTGTCGTGGCCTCTCATTCGTTCGTCGTACATAGTAGTTCGGCGCTAGCCTGTTACCACAAGACTGGGTACAGGCCTCTTGACTTACAAATGCACATCCCTGCTCACTGAGGGAAGGCACGAGTGTAAACTCCTTGGACACGATGGACGTGCCTTACCTTACTCCTCCTTCCTTTCATCCTCCGGTGGCCGTCAACCAAGCCGCTTAGCCTGGTCCGTCTGGCACAGGGATGCCTATGTCAGATGCCGTAGGACATGCAGCTGCTCTGGACCTCTCCTCTTCGAGGAGGCGGGTCTGAGGCTTGCTAGGCACGTGGCAGCACCGATCCCTCCTCACCGGAGTGGCGGGTCTAGAGCCGTAGGACACGTGGCTGCTCCGGACCTCCCCACCGGGGTGGTGGGTCCAGAGCTGCGGAACACGTGGTAGCGCTAGACTTCCCCTCAGCGGGGGATGTAGGTCTGGAGCTGCAGGTCCGGAGCTACGGGAGACGTGGCTGCACCAGGTGCGTCCTCAATGGAGAGGTCCAGCCCAGAGCTGTGACGTGCGCTGGGCCTCCAGGCCTCCTCTTAGTGTGGAGGCTGATCAGGAGGTACCGGACTCATGGCGGGGTCATGCCTACCCTCATAGAGGTTGGCACGGGAGCCTCGCACCACGTGGCCTATGTCGAGGTCCATGTCCATGACAGGCAGAGCCCTGCTCGTTCTCTTCCCTGTATCTATGGGTACTCGGTTCGCCAGGTACTGACAGTGGCCGCCGAGCCCATCTCGAGGAGGAGCTTCCTTGGTTAAGTGGTTATACCTGAGGTGGGGCCATTTTGAATCCTCGTGCCATGACTTTAAGGACTTCCTTTCAGTGCGGCGGACCAAATCTCTGTCTGCAGAAATCGTGCCATCAACTGGTGTCGGTTCCCGATATGATTTTTGTTTCGGTTCTGCGCGCCCATTATGCCACCGCCCTTAGGTTTCGAACTCTCCCCTACGGGGGCGGTTGCCTCGAGGCGCTCACTTCGGCTTTCCTGCCAAACCGGATCCTGTCCCACCAGTCATCGCGTGGGTAGCCTCAGCATCGCAATGTCCACGGTTTCCATCCAAACGCCGCGGAAGTATTCTTAAGGAGGGGACTAGCAGGTCGCGAGCTCCTTACGCCTCCACTCTCACTCGCGCTCAGGACCTTCCTGCCTCCTCGCATTCTCCAGCCTAGAGCCTTAGCCCTTACACAACCATTCTTCCCCTGCTCCATTTTGTGGCAATGGAGTCGGGTCTTCCTTCCAGCAAGATCAAGAACGAGAAGGAGTTGAAGAAGGTCCGTGCCTACATGGGGTGGTCCCATGACTCCTTCAACGAGAAGATCCGTCCAGGCGAGCTTCCCTTTGTGAAGAAGAATGTCGGTGACATGGTTTATTTCCAAGGATACGCCATGGTCAGCTTGCTTCCCCCCTTCTTGTCTTTCTTAATGACCCTGCTGGAGTTCTATGGCATCCAGCTGTAGTTCCTCGGCCCCCATTCCCTTTTGCTGGTCGCCATATTTGTCCACTTCTGTGAGATGTGGGTGGGGGTGCGGCCCAGCCTAGAGCTCTTCCGGTGTATCTTCACCCTGCAGACCACCGGAAGGGGAACGAGATGATCGGGCTGTACTACTTTGTGAAGCGGAAGAGGTGCCCCTTCATGTACTTGGAAACCTTTCCCTCCGGCAAATGGGATGAATGGAAGAAGGAGTGGGTGATCATCACCGTGGACAATCATGAGAAGTTGGACCTACCACAAAGCCTCCCTAACATGGACAACGACCTCTGGAACGAGCTCCCGGCGGCGTACAAGCTCGTTGTGTCAAGGATCAAAGGCTACGTCACCGGCGGTGTGACCCCCCAAATGGTCTTTGGGGACTTCCTGAGGAACAGATGGGCTCCACTGAAGTTGAGAGAACAATTTGCATGGACATTCACGCCGTGTGGTGCTAATTCCCAGATGAGGGACGAAGCTCTGAAGACTTTGCTGAAGAAATTTCAGAGCAAAACCAACATCCCCCTTGACTCTCTGAAGCCTCCCGAGTACTTCCCACCTTCGAACCTAGTTCTCGAGTTCTGCCGGGAGCTCCAGAAGTTAATGCCAACGCATGACAATATTGGAGTTGTGGAGAAGCGGGCTCTCTCCACAATCACTATTCCTGGGGCCCCCGGGGGGCCGACCCCTGTTCCCCCAAGCCAGGGGGGTGAAGCCGCTAGCTCCGGCAGAGGCGAGGTGCCGGTGGAGCCCTTCGGTCGGAAGAGGAAGCTGGTGTGAGGCGACGGAAACCACGTCGGGACCTCCGGAGGGCCAGCTCCTCTGGCTCAAGAACCTCCAACGAGAGCTAGTTCTAGGGGGCCACCTTCCACTTAGGCGCTGAGTGCGGGGCCAAGCTCCGGGGGCCCCTTCAAGTCGAGGGACGCTCCGGCCCGGGAGGCATCAGCCCAAGCCCCTGGGGGGCCGGGGGCTCCGACCACATCGGGTCCATCGGGCTCCGGTTCTGGCCCTGCTACGAAGCGGCTTTGCCTCCGTGGCACCTAGAGCTTCCCATGGTAATCGACTGAGTTCTTACTCTAATTTCTCTTTTGGGTTAAAGTTAGTCTCCTGAACATTCTTATCTTTGGTGTGCAGCACCTCCAAGAAGGGAGATAAAACTGCAACTCCAACAGCAGCGCAGGGGGCTAAGCAAGCAGGCGCCTTAGCTCCGGCTGTTGCGCCTGCCCGGGCGAATGTGGGGGCTCGGGGTGACACGAGGATGGCACCAATCGCAGATGCGGTTGCACCAGCACCGAAGACCCCGGTCGTTGATGCAGGATGGCCGGAGTTGCAGCGCCAGAGCCGGTAGCCTCTGAGTCTTCGGTAGAGATGCCAAGTGTCGACACAGCTCCAACGTCGACGGAGGTTCCACCACCTGTGCGGGGAGCCACCGATGGGTCGACCCCCACGCCGTTTTTTGGGGAGGCTCCGGTGCCCCAGTCGGATGTAGCTAGGGGGCCGGCCCCCACGTCGAATGCGGTAGAGGCTCCAACCGATGGGCCGAGAGCAGTTGAAGAGCTGGCCCCCACGCCAACTACTACTGAGGTTGTGGTGGCTGTCCTGGTGGTAGTCAAAGTATCTGATCCTGCGCCAGGGGTGATTGAGGCTTCAGTGCCTCGACCAGTTGCGGCCAGCGCACCTGCGCCTGGGCTGCAAAACGTGGAGGCTCCAGTTGAGCGTCTGTTGACGGCTGTTATATACCAGTTTCATCCGTCAATTTAACTCAATTATGTGAAGGATTTGTCATTTCTTGCACACATCACCTTTCTATCTAATCCAATTCCACTTGGACTTGGAGAAATATGTGTATGCAGCATTTTATGCAGGAAATGAGGAAATGTAGAGGGACCAATCCTATAAAATATCATCCTAGCCAATCAGGCGACGACACGTGGCATCCCATGGATCAAATGGACCACAAACAGAAGTATCTAAGGAGATCCTATGGTGTATCACCCATATACATCAATGGGACCCATCTGGCAGCCACCTGGAGAAAGAACACGAGAAATGGTGCAATGACCAGGTCGGCCGAACCAGGGGGTCGGCCGAACCAGGGGGTCGGCCGACCTGGTCTTTGCACCAAACTCGGTCAGCCTCCATGTGTTGGCTCCTCCCGGCTCCCTGGAGTCAATGGTGACTGATTTGCGCGCTTTTGTTGGCGGGAACCAACCTCAACACTTGTATAAATAGGACCCCCTACCCCTCACTTCAACACACACCACTTGGGCATCATTCTATTGTATACACTGTCTTTCATAGTCCTTAGAGGAGTTAGGATGTAGACAGGAGAGCCTCTAGTCCCAAGTCCAAAATGGGAAAGGAGTAGAAGGAGTTTCTCTTCCCGATTCCACATTGGGAAAGGTATGGCTTATGTATTCCTTCTTGTATTTGTGACTTTGTGCTCAATAAAGATATTATCTTTAGTCTTCTTTTATACGTATACTTGGACAAAGCGTTTCTTGTTTGATTGTGGAATCAATGTATGTGGAAGGTATAGTCTTTATGATTTCACTCTCATGATCATATCTTATGGTCATAAACACTATAGACCCCCACTATAGTCTATGTAGGTATGATATGATTATGTTAATATGAATGACTTATGCTATGCTTCAACATTGGTTCAACGATGTTTAGGTTAGTCATTGCCTTAGGATGGCTTGTGCCATGGCTCCTAAGGTATTTACTTCGTATGCTAGCATGGTGCTAGGGTATTTAAGTAGCGTTGGATGTCTCGTAGACCCACGGATTGAAGAGGTAGGTAGTAGGTGGTGACAGCCCTATCTGTCCTTTGTAATCCTCCACGTTCGGCTATGTCACAGGCTCTTTGCGGGAGTCGCCCTAGTATTGCTAGGGGTAAGCCCGTGCCCGATGTGTTGAATAGCATTTAATAGGAATTCATCATTGACATGACCATTAGTATCTACCTTAGGCTATGTATATGTATTAGGAGCATTGTAGGAGCAAATCTCTAACTCTCAATCCAATCTCCCTCTAGGACCCATTTTACCCTTTAGAATAGATTGCCTAGGTGTGTGTCACACTACCCCTATTATCAACTTACCCCTGTCCGGATAATGGATTAGTATCCCATAGCTTGACCATAAGAGTAGTATATACTTTACTCCATTGCCTTCCTTTGGGATAAATACGATACCCTGGGAATACTCATGGGTGAAATGCTACAACGGTATCTTCCGTGCGCTTGCAGATCTCATCTCTTTACCGGAGATGATCTGTGGTGTTAAGAAATACGAACAGGCATTTCTGGCGCCGTTGCCGGGGATGATTTGTTAGTATATCTTAGGAGCCGTCAACAAGCATTTCTGGCACTGTTGCCGGAGAAGACAAAGGAAGTGAAGGATAGCTATCACTTGTGACTAAGCTATATGTACTAATAGTTGTTAGACAGGATTACCCTTGTTTGTTTTCTCCTTTGTCTGAAAACAGGGTAGTGTTGGCCAACCCATTGTATGGGATGGCCAACGAGGACGCAAGTGCTAAACTGCAAGATGATTCAAGGCGTACCTCAACAAATATCCGCTAGGCAACACCATTGCCTTTTTGCGGGACAAATTCAGCTTTCAATAGGAGCCAAAGTCATCCATACCCATGCTTGGGGAAGGCTCCAAGAAGTTCTTCTTGGTTTGCCTCCACCATGGGGTGGATAGCTGGCTCTTCATCCAACACTCATGTCATGGGTTGGCCCCACCAATCCATGACCACATTCATGCTGGAGCTGAAGGAGTCCTATTCGCATTCATCATGGATGAGAAGAAGGTCTCCACTCAAAGGGTGGATTGAAGAATGCTTGAGTTCCCATAGCTTTTCATGCACACCACTTCACAAGGTGGATATGCTAGTTATGGAACTACACCGCCCATTAAAGTGTCATGAATATCCAAGTCGTTGGACATTTGTTTGGATAATCCAAGTTGTGGATATTCACATGATTTATGAAAATCCATGTCATCATGGGACGCATGGGAATTATTTCCCTAAGACCCATGAGGACCTTTTTCAAAAAACAACTCCAATGGCTAACATTCACAAGGAGGTCACGGGTGGAATTAACATCACCCTTGTATTCAAGGAGGCTATGGCTTTCCAAGGGATTTAAGTTCAACTAGCCTACCTTGATGTATCTTGGCCAAGCAGAAATCAAGACAACATTCACATGAAGATTTTGGCCAAGGACAAGAACTTAAGGAGCATTCACAGCCCAAGATTTCCCACATCACTTGTTCGGGTTCCCACACTTCGACCAAACCCATTCAACCTAGGGCAAGTGACATTGTGGACAAAGCGTTTCTTGTTTTATTGTGGAGTCCAGCTGTCATCATGCCCAAGGAAGCCTTTGACCCATGATCAAGGTATGGGTTGATTCAATGGAATATCAATATGGTCAGAGTGGCACCCCTAAGAAGGATAAAGCCTCACCATGCTCATGAAGGAATACATTCAAGAGGGAGAACCCGTCGCTACAACAACATGTCTATATCAATACAATGGGGAGAGGCTAGGGCCACCATGTGGCCCACATGTCCAAATAACAGCCACATGAGTTTGGCATGTCAAAACGGAAGAAATCGTCCACATCTTCAACTCTGGGATTGGACAACAAATCATCGCACTGAACAGAACGGAGGTAAGTCCTACTCATCGGACTTCAAAAATTCGGTGAGTCCTTGCCAATAGGTTAATTGGTAGTTATCTCATATTTGTTTTCCAAATTTCATCAACCCTTGCATTTGCATGTTTGAAATTCCACACTTGCATGTTGAAAAGTAAAATTTCCAACCATCATAAAACTAAAAATTTGAATTAGGGGAGAAATTTAATTGGATATGAACTACGTGCATGACCACTTGAATTTATCTTCCTAGTTCAAACCAAAAAGATTTTCTTTGACCCTCATTGTATTTACAAGTTATTTCAAGCTGGGCAAGACAATTTGAAAATTGGGTTCAATTTGCTTTTGGCTAACGTAACCCGGTTTCGAGTTGTTTTGTGTGTTCCTGATTAAAGTGCAGCTAGGTCAAAATTGTGAAGAGGTGGTTTGGCAATAAAGTGGAAGGTTTCATCAAGCTCAAGTCACCATTGGGAGGATTTGAGAACACTTCTCTCCTTCAAACTCATTTTTGAGTTTGAGGAAGAGAAATGTTCAAGAGGATGACCCAATGGAGGAGCCAGAACCAAATCCATTGCCAAATCCAACCTCAACTTGGCATTTGACATCAACCATCAAGCCTATGCCAAAAATCAAGGTTGTGAGTTTCTCACACAAACACCTTCGTCACCAACTAATCCCCAAATGAGGTATGAGTTTAGAATTTTCCATTGTTTGGTTTGCCATAGAATTTAATGTATTTGCTTGCATTTGTGAGGAAGGTTGACACTTCCTCATCATTCAATTCTCAAGCATCCTCACAAGAGTAAGCGTGGGTATTGACTTTTGGATCTCCAAAAGGAAATCCCAGCTTACTTGGAAAAATCTCAAACAAGTACCTAGAATCCTTTAAGAATTGTTTTGTAAACTTAGTCATTTTTGTCGAGGTTTAGAAAACAAAACTTTTGGGCATGACTTAATTGGTGAATTGGCATATAGGAACTTGGGCATAATGACAACCATAATTTTTAATTGAGCTTCATGCATAGATGGTGTCACTAGATTTAAAACTCCTAGGAATAAGTGATATCCTTGCTCTGAGATTGAATTGCATTTTTAGGAGGAGTCACTAAATTTCAAATTCCTAGTGAGGTTCAGGAGGATAAAATTGAGAATCTTGTTTTTCATGGTCTAAATGATAAAAATTCGCTCTTAAAATCTAAGATGGTTAGAAACTTTAAAAGGTGTAGGGATCCATATAGTGTATTTCTATCACATGCATTGCTATGATTAGGAGCTTTAGAAAATATGCAACATGAATTATCCATAAAGCTCCACTCTTATCAATGAATAACACATTGATCCTAGATACACTTGACATTGGATCCAATGCATATTTGATTTTGTTCTTCCCCGTATGTACAAATGAAAGTTCGGTTACCTAACTCGAACATTCATTTGTACAAGTCTCGGGAGCTAACCACCCCTCTCCATTCAAGAGAGGAAGTTTGCAGGAGTAATATTACTATGCACACATTCATGAAGCTGATTGTTGGTATCCCTAGAGGATTCCATTTCAACATCTCTTGGCCAAGGAGCAAGTTAGGATGGTTGTTATCTATCGGAAATTATAGCCGAAGGTCAATCATAACTACACAAGGCTAGAGATTTGAAATGGGAACCCTCCATGAGCAACCAATGAGCTGCCACGAATGGGTGAGAGCATTATGCTCTCAACTATTTTAAGCACTCATTCAAGCTCAAGGGATTTGCCACCATCATTGGGTACAAGTTATTCCTATGTGGCTAAGAGTTATGATGTACCATGACCAAGGAATGACAAGATCACACCCAATTTATATTGGGTGCAAGTTGTTCCTATGTGGCTAGAAGCTATGTCATGCCTTAGCCAAGGAACAACAGATCACACTCAACCCATGTTGAGTGCATGTCATTCCTTTGTGGTTCTAGGTATGTTGTACCTTACCCAAGGAACAACTGATCATACCCAATGCATGTTGGGCACATGTCACTCCCTTATGGCAAAAAGATATGATACACCTTAGTCAAAGAATGACGAACATACTCAATGTATGTTGAGTGCACGTCATTCCTTTGGATCTAAAAGGTTATCATTATCTTAGCCAAGGAATGGCAAATCACACCCAACACATGGAGACCCTGATGTGCGGACGATCAACATCGAAAACACTCTATTCAACCACACTCATGGTGTCAATGGGAGGCAACACAACAATCAACAATCAACCCTCCATTGTCAAAGCCACGCTGCAATAAGGATAGGCCAACTCATGGCCTACCTCCGTCATTAGGGTTTCAACCCCTATCACGGACCTTGATCAAGAATAAGCTTGGGGGAGGACCCCCACTTGAGGTAACTTGTATCACACGCACTACATTTTTATTTCAAATCATCCATTGCATATTTATTTTCCATCCATCCATCATCCACCTTGCATTTAAAAAAATATAAAAGTAGGTTAGATTTGCTTTCATCAAATAAAGATGTGCGGTAAGAATGATTTAGAATTCACATAAATGAAATGATGAATAGTTGCTCTGTTTTATTTTCCTAAGTCTCTAGTTTACAACTTGCTACTCTCCGAATATTGCTTTCATTGGTTTGAAATACTTTTACCTTAATTTGGAAGTTGTGGGTAGCAAAAGCTTAATCTAATTCTAGGTTGTTGCAAGATTATAATTGGTAATAGGGCTGCTAGTCCTAGTTTGAAAGTAAAACTTAGATTTCCGGAGAAATTCTAAAAAGATTTAAGTTTCCCTCAATTGATTGGATATACCTACCAAAGCCATATGATGTTCATACATAGACAAAATTTATGCATATGCTATTTGCTTTCACATTGAGCATAGTCAAACTAGTATAGACCTATGTGAGAAATCATTCAACTCTTTTTGAATTCAAGACTTCACTTGCACATGCTATACTTCTACATTAGAAGTAAGCAAAACGTCCATCACATCCACCATACCACAACAAAAAGAGAAACTCCATGTTATTCATGTTTAGCACTCTCTTCAAAATTCATTGCAAAGAAAGGGAGTAGAAGACATGGCTACAAAAAAAACATGCTTACATCATAAGCATGAGAAAAAAAAAAGAGAAAATAAAAGTAGCCATGTTTCATCCCTGCAAAAGAAAGAGAGATTACACCAATAAGGAGTTATCTCAAGTATCCACATCCACTTCCACTCCATCACACATGCACTAGTCTTGAATCAAAAAGTTTTGATTTGAATTCTCCTAAGGCTTACTCTTTTGACTTAGCAATATATGTGATGCAAATATGCCTACTTAATTTCCTTACCAAGCTCCACATACAAGCCACATTCAATGAGTAGGAATAGTAGAGGCACAATGCTTTGGTGAGGAAATATTTCCACTATCCACAAAGGAGTGACTGAGAGAATCAAATTGAGGTACTTAATATCTAAATTTAATTCTTCGGGATTTAAGTGGAACTTGATTTCTAGGCTATGTTTGATCCATTTGCTATTCTACCTTTCAACTACTCATGAATATGAAAAAGCATAAGCCCCATGAAAACTTAAGAAAGGTAGGGTATCATAGCAAATTTCTGCAATACTAGGTAGAGTATCTTGTTATGCATTAGATACTTTTGAAAATAAGACATTGTAGCAACTCCTGATCATCAACCTAAAGTCTTGACTTTGCTCAGGACGATCAAAGGATAAGCTTGGGGGAGTTTGTTGATGGCTGTTATATACCAATTTCATCCGTCAATTTAACTCAATTATGTGAAGGATTTGTCATTTCTTGCACACATCACCTTTCTATCTAACCCAATTCCACTTGGACTTGGAGAAATATGTGTATGCAGCATTTTATGCAGGACATGAAGAAATATGGAGGGACTAATCCTATAAATATCATCCCAGCCAATCAGGCGATGACACGTGGCATCCCATGCACCAAATGGCCCACAAACAGAAGTATCCAAGGAGATCCAACAGTGTATCACCCATATACATCAATGGGACCCACCTGGCAGCCACCTAGAGAAAGCACACAAGAAACGGTGCAATGACCAGGTCGGCCGAACTAGGGGGTCGGCCGACCTGGTCTTTGCACCAAACTCAGTCAGCCTCCACGTGTTGGCTCCTCCTGGCTCCCTGGAGTCAATGGTGACTGATTCGCGCACTTTTGGTGGCGGGAACCGACTTCAACACTAGTATAAATAGGAGCCCCTACCCCTCACTTCAACACACACCACTTGGGCATCATTCTATTGTATACACTATCTTTCATAGTCCTTAGAGGAGTTAGGATGTAGAGAGGAGAGTCTCTAGTCCCAAGTCCAAATTGGGAAAGGAGTAGGAGGAGTGTCTCTTCCAATTCCACATTGGGAAAGGTATGTCTTATGTATTCCTTCTTGTATTTGTGACTTTGTGCTCAATAAAGATATTATCTTTAGTCTTCTTTTATACGTATACTTGGACAAAGCGTTTCTTGTTTGATTGTGGAGTCCATGTATGTGGAAGGTATGGTCTTTATGATTTCACTCTCATGATCACATCTTATGGTCATAAATACTATAGACCCCCACTATTGTCTATGTAGTTATGAAATTATTATGTTAATATGAATGACTTATGCTATGCTTCAACACTAGTTCAACAATGTTTAGGTTAGTCATTGCCTTAGGATGGCTTGTGCCATGGCTCCTAAGGTATTTACTTAGTATGCTAGCATGGTGCTAGGGTATTTAAGTAGCGTTGGATGTCTCGTAGACCCACGGATTGAAGAGGTAGGCAGTTGGTGGTGACAGACCTATTTGTCCTTTGTAATCCTCCGCGTTCGGCTATGCCACAGGCTCTTGGCGGGAGTCGCCCTAGTATTGCTAGGGGTAAGCTCGTGCCCGATGTGTTGAATAGCATTACATAGGAATTCATCATTGACATGACCATTAGTATCTACCTTAGGCTATGTATATGTATTAGGAGCATTGTAGGAGCAACTCTCTAACTCTCAATCCAATCTCCCTCTAGGACCCATTTTACCCTTTAGAATAGATCGCCTAGGTGTGTGTCACACTACCCCTATTATCAACTTACCCCTATCCAAATAATGGATTAGTATCCCATAGCTTGACCATAAGAGTAGTATATACTTTATTCTGTTGCCTTCATTTGGGATAAATACGATACCCTTGGGAATACTATGGGTGAAATGCTACAATGGTATCTTCCGTCCGCTTGCGGATCTCATCTCTTTACTCGAGATGATCTGTGGTGTTATAAAATACCAACAAGCATTTCTGGCGCCATAGTCGGGGATGATTTGTTAGTATATCTTAGGAGCCATCAACAGCATCCTGCCTCTCCCCTGGCGGAGGCTGATCCGGGAGTGTTCGTGGCCGCATCGGAGGGCCCGACAGAGATCGGCGCTTCTCTAGTCAACCCTCCTCTAGGCGCCGCCGGGGCTGCGGGGCTTCTGGAGGACACCCCAGGCGCCTCAAGCCTACAGGTGCCTCCGCTTGCAAGGTGGAGCTCCTCCCGGATGACGGCAGACATCCTGGCGGAGATGGGGGAGGAGGCGCCCCCATCAGGTCTGGTGCCCATGCCCTTGGTATTGGCTGTCGACAACGCCCGCTGCAGCCTGCAGAAGGTTGCAGTGTCCTTCGAGCACAACCGCAAGGCCTTGGAGGAAGAGCGTATCGCCCTTGATCGTCGGGGCGATAGGCTCTGTCAACACGAAGACTGAATCGAGGGGGAGAAAGCCCGGCTGGTCGAGCAAGGCGAGCTGCTTAGCGAGAGGGAGGCTACCCTCAAAGCTCTCGATGCAAAGGCACAAAAGATTTATGAAGAAGTTGTGTAATGCCACAGAGTTGCGGACCAGCGCCAAGGAGGTCTAATTGCCTAGCATGAGACTATTTAGAAGCGACGCCAGGAGCTCGACATGAGGGAGGTCGAACTCTCCGAGAAGTGGAAGGACTTGGGCCAGAGCAAGGAGGAGCTCTCCCAGAAGCTGTCATCGGGTGAGCAGAGCTTGGCGGACTGCCACAAGAAATTTAATGTGCAGTGTAAGCTCGAGGAGGACATGCTCTGGGAATGAAGGCAAGACCTTAACAAGCAGAGCGGCGGAACCGTATTCACCTCAAAGAGTCAGAGCTTTCTGACCGCGAGCGGCAGTTAGCCAAGAGCATTCAACAACACGGCAAAGAGGTTGAGCGCCTTGCAAAGGAGAGTACAGAACTGGCAGCCACCAAGAGCGCGCTGGAGGAGTTGCAGAGCTTGAGAGCGGCTGAGTCCCAGCGGTGTTGGACTTCCTGGGACGGGCCGACGGAGCACTGGCGCTCTTTGGCTTCAGCCCCGTACGTCCAGCCAACCCAGCGCTAGAGCTGGACGAAGCGCTGGCGGCTCTTACCTATGTTGGTGGCAAGCTTAATGCGATGGGCAACATCGTCACGGACCAACTGGAGACAGAAGGGAGGTCCTTGGTCAAGACCGTCTCCGAGTACGTGCTAATGTGCTATCGGGGCCGGGACCCCCACTTTCCCCTGAGTCCGGCAATCGAAGGGCCGATCGAGGAGGGACTGGATGCTGCCAAGGAGAGTGTTCAGGAGGCCGCTCAAGCCGTAGCCTCAGCTATCCATAGGACTTAGCCTTTTCCTTCCTTGTTCCCGCCTGTATGATTCTGGTTTTGTAATATGATCTTCCAATGAATGAAGTCCTCTTGATTTTTGTCTTTGATATTTTTGTGTCTTGCCCCCTGGTAGATGTACGTAATTTTGATTGTGTACATTTATCAAGAATAACTAACACTTGTTTTGAGGACATCGACGTCGGGCCCCCTGGGGTTGTCGGAGCTTACGGGCATCTGCGACACCCATTGTTCATGTAGGAGACGCCACCGCCGGGCCCCCTGGGGTTGTCAGAGCACGGTAGCTCCTGCAACACCCATTGTCAATGTAGGACGTCGAAGCCGGGCCCCCTAGGGTTGTCGGAGCTTAGGAGCTCTGGCGGCACCCATTGTTCATGTAGGAGACGTCACCGCCGGGCCCCCTGGGGTTGTTAGAGCATGGTTGCCAATGTAGGACGTCGACACCGGACCCCTGAGCCCACTTCCGGTGAGGTAACCGTTCATCATTAGTGGCACGCGCGTGGCTTTACTAGCGTTACAACCTTAGGATCCTGCACACATGACAGATAAGGGTAATTCCAGTCACTCTTTTCCCACGCTCTATTAGTGCCGCTTGTCTTACACTCCTTTACTATGGGTACTTGAGTAACCCAGAGAGTCCGTACCTGGAACCCAGTACCAGAAACTGGACAGCAAAGCTCCCACTATTGTAGAGACGAGGGAAAAACTGAGGAGGTGTTCGATATTCCATGGGTTAGGCACTGGTTGCCCATCCTCCATAGCTAGGCGGACGCACCAGGGGTGACAAACTTCTGTTACCCAGAAGGGGCCCTCCCAACTGGGGGAGAACTTGTTTGTCCCTTCACGAGAAAGCAGACGCCGCAAGACCAGGTTGTTTACCTTTAGCTCCCTACTACGCATGGTCCGCTGATTGTAGCGCTGGAGCGCTTGCCTGTACCGTGCATTTCGAAGGGCTGCTCGTATACATCCCTTGTCGACGAGGTCCATGTCTTCACGCCTGAACTGGTCCTGCGTGGCTTCGTCATACATCTGGACACGGGGGGGGGGGGGGGGGGGGGGGGGGGGGGAGCCCATGGTGATCTCTGGGGGAAGGACGGCCTCCGCCCTGTACACCAAGAAGTAGGGCGTTTCTCCCGTAGCCCGGCTGGTTTATGTCCGGCTAGCCCATAACGCATATGGCAGCTCATCCACCCAGTTTGCACTATGCCTCTCAAGGCTTGAGTATGTACGAGTCCTGAGGCCCTTGAGAATCTCAGCGTTTGCCCTCTCTACCTGCCATTGCTTTCAGGGTGAGCAACAGAGGCATAACAAACTTGGATTCCAAGGTCCTTGTAGTATTCTTGGAACGCCGTGCTCGTGAACTGGGTCCCACTATTAGTGATGATCCTGTTCGGGACCCCGAACCTGCAGACGATCCACTTGATGAACTTCACTGCTGACTGCTTGTTAATGGTGACGACTGGGTGATTTCTCGCGGTATGGTGAACTTCTCTACAGCGACGTAGAGGTACCAGAATCCTCTGACGGCTCTTGGGAAAGGTCCCAGGATGTCCAGTCCCCACACGGCGAATGGCCACGAGGGAGGCATCATCTGCAGCGCTTGAGCTTGTGTGTAGATCAGCTTTGCATGGAACTGGCACACCTTGTATCTCTTAACCATCTCAGCGGCATCCTGTAGTGTTGTGGGCCAGTAGAAGCCATGCTAAAAGGCTTTGCCGACCAACGTGCAGGCCAATGCGTGGTTCCCGCACTCACCTCCATGGATATCTGTGAGCAAGTCCCAGCCTTCCTCCGGGTAATGCATCGCAGTAGGATGTCGTTGGCGCCACGCCGGTAGAGATCCCCCTCTACGAGCGTGTATATTTTAGTCATCCGCACAATCTGTTCTGCCAGGACATGTTCTTCGGGAAGGTAGTTGTCTTTCAAGTAGTCCCGGACCTCCGAGATCCATGCATCGGGACCTTCTTGAGCTTCTGGTTCTTGGGCGCTCGACTGCTCAGAGCCACCGGTGGCGCATAAGAACCTTGGTGGGCACCATGGCTGCAGGGCCGCCGGGATTGCTAGCTTTGAGGTGCTAGCTTCACCGCCTTCACCCAGCTCGGCAGCTCGGGCAGTTGGTCACGATAACGTCCTGTAACACCCTAATTTTCATGCATCATGCCATACATACATTCATAAACATGTTTAACATTAACCCACATAAAGAGGAACGAGTTTAAAATTGATTTGGAAAAAAACCGCACTTAAAATGCTAAAAAGTGCGAACTAGTCCGATTTTGGTGAGGACTAGTCTGATTTCTCTCTGACTAAAAATGGACTTGTCCGTTTTCGCTGCAGACTAGTCTGATTTTGCCTCTGGAAACTTTCGGACTTGTCCGATTTTGTGTGGACTAGTTCGATATTCCAAGAATCCTTGAAAATTTGCTAAGTCTCTGGACTTTTTCGGACTAGTCTGGTGTTCCAGCGGACTTGTCCGTTTTCTTCTCTGACTAAAGTCGGACTTGGCCGATTTTTTGCCACACTTGTCCGATTACTCTCTGGACAACTTTGAACTAGTCCGGTCCTTTTTGGACTTGTCCGATATTTCTCGACTCCGAGTTGATCTTTTGTTTTACAACTAGTTTCTTGGGTTTCTCGTTAAGTGGGCCTAGGGACGTCATGCCTAAGTCTTTTAGAGCCCATGTGGGACTCTAAACCAGCCTCTACTCCTCTCAAACTCGAAATCCATCTAACCCTAGCCTCCACCTCTATATAAACAACGCCACCCCTTGGCTTGAAATCTATTTGCCACTTTTCCACCCCACCCAAACCCTAGTTCGTGGAGAGCCACCATCAAGAAGGGAGGAGGAGATCCCAAACAAGAAGAAGAGGAGGAGGAAACGAAATAGGATCAAGATCTCCACCAAGCTTTCGCTCTTCATCACCAATTCATCTCCAAGTTCAACACCAACCCTAGATCATAAAGATCCAAGTGTTACCCCCAAGTTTCTTGATTCATTAGAGTTCTAAACACCTGTTATACCTTCTATTCTCTTTTCCTTACGTGAATTCAACCCCTAATCTCCAAATTTATGTCGATCTAGAAAACCCTAGTTCGCTAGTTCTGCGAAGTACGGACTAGTCCGACCTTCTGCAGACTAGTCCAATTTTGCAGACTAAATTGTGTTGAATTGATTCTAAAAGTAGATATAATCAAATCCAAAATTGTATAAACTTGTTAAAAGCTATTAGAACTAGTTAGTGATCATTAAAATCAATCTATTAACAAGTTCTACCTTGCGTTTGCATCAATCATGCATGTCATGTCATATTGAGTAATATTTCTGCACTCTTTGATTGTGTTTCTTGTCTTGTATGTTTATTGTGTGGATTAGACGGATTTGCACTAGAAAGTGCCATGGAGGATCTATAGCACCAAGAGTTTGAAGGCTTTGACGTGAACCAATCCCAAGAGCAAGGAAAGTGTCCTTGAAGCATATTGATCCTGTTTTGAAATAAATGTTTTGTTTGAAAATTGCATGCTTGTGTCAATTTGATGGGAAATCCTATGGTAGGAAGTTTACTAGCTTTGTTTAACCACCCTTGTCACTTGGAATATATGGTAGGGAGTCGGGAAGGGTTTTTACCTTTTGCTTCGCTTAATCAACTGGGATGGGAAAACAACTATACCACTCAACTTAATTATGCATTAATGAGATTATGGTTAATCTGAACTAGTTAATATGATATGGTAATGGGTGATCTAAGCAAGTCTGGTATGTGGATGAGTTGGATGTTATGGTGGTTTTGCTTGCTTTAGATCTAAGGACCGATTCGTGGAGCGACCATCCAAGATTTACAGTGCCACCACGAGGCCAAGTATGGGTGCGGCGTAGCTGATTAATTAGGGCTTTGCCAATGATATTTGGACCATTAAGGATGCTCGGGGAAGGGATAGTCGGATTGGGTTTGTTGATGATTGGTGGGACTACCCTGAGATCTGAATGGCTCAAGAGGGGGCCCTTGGTTGAAGATGTGCTTGTGGGAGACATCGCCACCGGTAAAACCTCAGTGGGATCTAAATAGGCTAGTAATCCCTTTGTAAAGGCTATTTTGTGATCTCTTGGCCACACACCTAAGGAAGTGTGAGACGGCATAATTGAGATTCTATAGTCATCAAAAGGTGATGAAATCACAAAAACGTGGGTAAAGCGGTACAACCTATGAAGAGTGTGTCTAAAACTATCATGATAGCCGTGCTTCCGGTTATGAGCAACCTGGACCCTCACATGATTAGAGGAATATTGGGAATTTGGGATGGTTATGGTTGGTATTATGGTTATGTATGGTTATGAATTGAATTCTGGTATTGATTATGGATATTGGTATATGATGATGGATATGGAATATGGACTGGTACTATGATTTTAATTTTGGTTTATGATGGGTTTATTCACATACATGTAATATATTGCTTTTCAAATGTTTTAATGTACTTTTTAGCACTCAACCATTATTATATTCATCATTTGAAATAGCCACATGCCATACTTTCCACACTTGTTGAGTACGACATGTACTCACTCTTGCAATTCCCCCCCAATAGTTGCAGGTCAGGATTGGGAGTTTAATGGTGATAATGCGGAGTTCTAGTTCGTGTCTACTGTCAGCTTGCCTGTGGTGTTGTTTTGGAGCTGCGCTATACCCTATCGCTTATGCTGCCTAGCTGTTTAGTTTGCTTATTTAGTTTATTTCCGCTGCATTAGTTGAACTTGTCATTAATAATCATTAGAGCTTGTATACGAGGATGATATGGTTTGTGTAATAAAATTTGGTTAATTAATCTTGTTCTGTTGTAATTTTCTGTATATCGTTTGTGATGCACTCGTGTATGTGTGTTGAACATCCTGGGCACACATATGTGTTCATTTTCGGAATCGGGTGCCACAGATGGGTATCAGAGCCACAAGTTGACCATAGGATGCAGCCTAGATAGAATGGACACTTTAGAGCACATAGGAGCACTCAGGAATCGATGTGTTCTTGCTTGGTGTGCTGCTTGCTATATATTGTTTGTTTGTGTGCTTAATAGAGGATTTTAGGATGCTTTAGCATTGCCATTTCCACCTACGCTAGTATAGTTAGTTGTCTAGTTTCATATCCCTTGATGCATATAGTTGGGGACATTTTCTAATTCTTACTTATTGCCTTTCTCCAGATGGTGAGGACTCGCAACAAGAGGGACACTAATGATGAGGAGGAGAACCATGGAGCACCTCAGAACAACAATGGACAAGGACCTGCTCATGGAGCTATCAACATTGAGGAGCTATTGGCTATGCAAAACCAGCTCATGCAGACTATGATACAAACTATGGGACAGTTGCAGGCTGGCAATATAACAAATCAGCCCCACATGCCTCCACCGCCACCCCCGCCTCCCCATAACCGGTTGGGAGAGTTTATGAGGACTAGGCCGCCGACCTTTGCTCAAGCCGCTGACCCTATGGATGCGGATGATTGGCTCAAGTCCGTGGAGAAGAAGCTTTCTATTGTCCAATGCAGTGACCGGGAGAAGGTCTTATCCACTTCTCATCAACTAGTTGGAGCAGCTGCGGATTGGTGGGATTCTTATTGCAATGCTCATGAGGATCAAGAGAGGATCACTTGGGCCGAATTCAAAGAGAGCTTTCATTCTCATTATGTGCCGGAGGGAGTTATGATCTTGAAGAGGCAAGAATTTGATAACTTGAGGCAAGGAAGATTGAGCGTGGGTGACTATCTCAACAAATTCACTCAACTCTCAAGGTATGCGCCAGAAGATGTTAGTCGGGACAACCGAAAACAATACTTATTCATGAGGGGCTTGAACAATGAGATCCAAGTGCAATTGCTCAACTGTGATTATGTCAACTTTCAGAAGCTTGTGGACAAAGCAATTGTGTTGGAGAATAAGGTTCGTGAGATGGAGCAAGACAATAAGAGGAAGGCGCCATATCAAGGACAACAACAAGGAAGTAATGTGCGCCCTCACTTTGCGCCTCCTAATGCACCATATTACAGCTCCTCTACTCCTATACAGCGCCCTGGTTATTCACCGCGCCCAACTCAGTTTGTGTAGCAGCGCCCTGTCATGCAAGCACCTAGGCCTCCAATGCCTTTTGCACCTCACGCCAACTATCCTGGTGCCAATGCTCAAAACCAAGCTCGTCCCAATAATTCTGGTGGAGTTAAGAAGTGCTATACATGTGGAGAAGCTGGACACTTTGCGCATCAATGTCCTAAGTGAGGCCTTGGTCAAGGAAGCAATGTGCCGAGGCAAAACCAAGATCCAATGGAGGAAAGCCACAAGGGAATCGTGGACAGCAGAATTTTGCACGTGGCAACGTGAACCATGCCTCTACGGAGGATGCTCAACAAGCGGGTGACGTGGTCATTGGCATGTTTCTCGCGAACTCCAATCCCATGACTATGTTATTTGATTCTGGAGCATCACATTCATTCATTGCATCAAAGTATGTTGCCAAGTATAGTTTGCCTATCTCTCATATGAAGTTTACTCTATTGGTTAAGTCTACTAGAGGGGAGATGAGGACAAATACAGTATGTCCAAAAGTAAGCCTTACAATAAGGGGGGTAGACTTCTCCGCCAATCTCATTGTTTTGGATTCTCAAGGATTGGACATCATACTTGGTATGGACTGGTTGAGGAAGCACAATGAAGTTATCGAGTGTGCCACGAAGACGGTGAAGTTGGCTAATGAGGAAGGGATCACCGTAGAATTTGAAGCATTTCAAACCGCACCGAAGCAATTGGAGCTGAATCATATGGACGGTGCCGCAATTGAGGAGATTCTGGTGGTGTGTGAATTTTTGGATGTTTTTTTGGACGAGTTGCCAGGTATGCCACCTGATCGAGACATTGAGTTCGTTATTGATTTAATACCTGGAACTGCACCAATAGCTAAGAGGCCGTATAGGATGCCTCCTATGGAACTAGCGGAGCTAAAGAAGCAAATTCAAGAGCAACTAGAGAAGGGTTTCATTCGGCCAAGCTCTTCACATTGGGGAGCGTCCGTTCTATTTGTGGACAAGAAGGATGGGTCGCAAAGATGTGCGTGGATTACCGAGCTCTCAATGAGGTAACAATCAAGAACAAATACACCTTGCCACGCATAGAAGACTTGTTTGATCAGATGAAGGGTGCTTCTGTCTTCTCTAAGATTGATTTGAGGTCGGGATACTTTCAAATGAAAATTAGACCGTTGGACATACCTAAGACAACTTTTAGGACACGGTATGGATCTTATGAGTACACTGTGATGTCTTTTGGATTGACAAATGCGCCTTCCTATTTTATGTACCTCATGAATAAGGTCTTCATGGAGTACTTGGATAAGTTCATTGTGGTGTTTATCGATGATATTATGATCTACTCGAAGGATGAGAAGGAACATGAGGAACACTTGAGGCTTACGTTGTAGAAACTGAGGGAGCATCAATTGTATGCCAAGTTCAACAAGTGTCAGTTTTGGTTAAGGGAAGTGTCGTTTTCGGGTCATATCATCTCAGGGGGAGGAGTATCGGTTGACCCCGGAAAAGTGAGGGATGTGCTAAAATGGGAACCCCCGCAAAATGTAAAGGAAATAAGAAGTTTTCTTGGAATGGCTGGATATTAATGTCGATTTATCAAGGACTTTTCTAAGATAGACAAGCCAATGACGGAATTGCTAATGAAGGGAAAGGCTTTCCAATGGACTCAAGCTTGTCAAGAAAGTTTTGAGGAGTTAAAGAAGAGGTTGACAACAGCCCTAGTTTTGGTACTGCCGGATGTAAGCAAGAGTTTTGACATATATTGCGACGCCTAGGGACATGGACTTGGATGTGTATTGATGCAAGAAGGTCAAGTAGTCGCCTATGCGTCAAGACAATTGAAGAAACTTGAGCAGAATTACCCAACGCATGATTTGGAACTTGCAACCGTGGTACATGCATTGAATATTTGGAGACATTATATCCTTGGACATAGGTGTGAAATTTATATGGATTATAAGAGTTTGAAGTATATTTTCACACAAACGAATCTTAATTTGAGGCAACGGAGATGGTTGGAGCTCATCAAAGATTATGATTTGGGGATCAACTATCACTCGGGAAAAGCCAATGTAGTGGCCGATGCTTTGAGTAGAAAAGGAGTAAGTCATCAACTCACAGTTCGAGAGTTACCATCCGAGTTATGTAAGGAGTCGAACGGTTGAACCTCGGGTTTGTAAATGAGATGGAGATGATGGAGATAAACCTAAACTTAGAGGAAGAAATTCTAGAAGGCCAAACAAAGGATGAAGAAATCCAGGAAATCAAGGAAAGGACCCAAGAAGGGAGAGAATTCAGATTTGATGAGGATGAACATTGTACCCTATGGCTTGGTAAGAGGATTGTTGTGCCTAATGTGAAGCATATTCAGGAGATAATAATAAAAGAGGCACATGACTCACCATACTCAATTCATCCTAGTTGTGCAAAGATGTACAGACTTGAAGACTTGATATTGGTGGGATAGCATGAAAAAGGACATAGCTGAATATGTAGCATTGTGTGATGTGTGCCAACAAGTCAAGGTGGAACATCAAAGGCCAGCTGGACTATTACAACCATTAAAGATTCCGGAATGGAAGTGGGAAGAAATTGGTATGGACTTCATAGTTGGTTTACCGCGTACTCAGTCCGGTTACGACTTAATTTGGGTAATTGTGGATCGGTTAACTAAGTCAGCCCACTTTATTCCCATCAATACCACCTATAATGGAGAGAAATTGGAGGAACTGTACATGGGAAGAATAGTATGTTTGCATGGAGTTCCGAAGAGGATAGTGTCGGATAGAGGTTCTCAATTTACTTCTAGGTTTTGGCAAAAATTGCATGAAGCTTTGGGAACGAGGTTGAATTTTAGTTCAGCATACCACCCTCAAACAGATGGACAAACCGAGAGGACCAATCAGATTTTAGAGGACATGTTAAGACCTTGTGCTTTAAAGCATTGGAAAAGTTTGGACAAGAGCTTGCCATATGCAGAATTTTCATACAACAATAGTTATCAAGCAAGCTTGAAAATGTCACCATATGAAGCGCTTTATGGAAGGAAGTGTAGGACACCTTTATTCTAGAATGAGGCAGGAGAAACTCAAGTATTTGGTCCGGATGTGTTGCAAGAAGCCGAAAAGCAAGTCCAAATAATCCGTGAAAACTTGAGGGCTGCCCAATCAAGACAAAAGGGCTATTCTAACAATAGGAGAAGGAAATTAACCTTTGAAGTGGGAGACTTTGTTTACCTCAAGGTGTCACTGATGAGAGGTCATAAGAGGTTTAACGTAAGAGGGAAGCTAGCACCTCGCTACATTGGACCATTTAAGATTTTGGACAAAAGAGGAGAAGTAGCGCATAAGTTGGAGATGCTAGCTCATCATTCAGATGTCCATGATGTCTTTCATGTTTCCCAGCTCAAGAAGTGCTTGAGAGTACCAGAAGAACAAGTGTCAATGGAAGAATTGGAGCTAGAGGAAGATTTGACTTATGCCGAACAACCGATCAAAATTTCTGAAGCCAAGGAGAGAGTCACAAGGAACAAGGTTATTAGACGGTGTAAAGTTCAATGGAAGCACCACACAGAAAAAGAAGCGACGTGGGAATTGGAGAATGATATCAAGAAGGAATTTCCCTATCTATTCTCTTCCGCATTGAATCTCGAGGGAGAGATTCATTTTAAGGGGGGTAGGTTTGTAACACCCTCATTTTCATGCATCATGCCCTACATACATTCATATACATGTTTAACATTAACCCATATAAAGAGGAACAAATTTAAAATTGATTTGGAATAAAACCACACTTAAAATGCTGAAAAGTGCGGACTAGTCCGATTTTGGTGAGGACTAGTCCGATTTCTCTCTGACTAAAAACGGACTTGTCCGTTTTTGCTGCGGACTAGTCCGATTTTACCTCTGGAAACTTTCAGACTTGTCCGATTTTGTGCGGACTAGTCCGATATTCCAAGAATTCTTGAAAATTTTCTAAGTCCCTAGACTTTTCTGGACTAGTCCGTTGTTCCAGCGGACTTGTCCGTTTTCCTCTCTGACTAAAGTCGAACTTGTCCGATTTTTGGCCAGACTTGTCCGATTTCTCTCTTGGCAACTTCGAACTAGTCCGGTCCTTTTTGGACTTGTCCGATATTTCGCGACTCCGAGTTGATCTTTTGTTTTACGACTTGTTTCTTGGGTTTCACATTAAGTGGGTCTAGGGACGTCGTGCCTAACTCTTTTAGAGCCCATGTGGGACTCTAAACCGGCCTCTACTCCTCTCAAACTCGAAATCCATCTAACCCTAGCATCCACCTCTATGTAAACAACCCCACCCCTTGGCTTGCCATCTATTTGCCACTTTTCCACCGCACCCAAACCCTAGTTCGTGGAGAGCCACCATCAAGGAGGGAGGAGGAGATCCCAAGCAAGAAGAAGAGGAGGAGGAAAGGAAAGAGGATCAAGATCTCCACCAAGCTTTCATTCTTCATCACCAATTCATCTCCAAGTTCATCACCAACCATAGTTTCTTGATACATTAGAGTTCTAAACACCTGGTATACCTTCTATTCTCTTTTCCTTACGTGAATTCAACCCCTAATCTCCAAATTTACGTCGATCTAGAAAACCCTAGTTCGTTAGTTCTGCGAAATGTGGACAAGTCCGGCCTTCTGCAGACTAGTCCGATTTTGGTGACTAAATTGTGTTGAATTGATTCTAAAAGTAGATCTAATAAAATCCAAACCTGTATAAACTTGTTAAAAGCTATTAGAACTAGTTAGTGATCATTAAAAGCAAACTATTAACAAGTTCTACCTTGCATTTGCATCAATCATGCATGTCATGTCATATTGAGTAATATTTGTGCACTCTTTGACTGTGTTTCTTGTCTTGTATGTTTATTGTGCAGATTAGACAGATTTGCGCTAGAAAGTGTCGCGGAGAATCTACAGCACCAAGAGTTTGAAGGCTTTGACCCCAACCAATCCCAAGAGCAAGGCAAGTGTCCTTGAAGCATATTGATCCCGTTTTGAAATAAATGTTTTGTTTGAAAATTGCATGCTTGTGTCAATTTGATGGGAAATCCTATGGTAGGAAGTTTACTAGCATTGTTTAACCACCCTTGTCACTTGGAATATATGGTAGGGAGTCCGGAAGGGTTTTTACCTTTTGCTTCACTTAATCAACTAGGATGGGAAAACAACTATACCACTCAACTTAATTATGCATTAATGAGATTATGGTTAACATGAACTGGTTAATATATGGTAATGGGTGATCTAAGCAAGCCTAGTATGTGGATGGGTTGGATGTTATGGTGGCTTTGCTTGCTTTAGATCTAAGGACCGGTTCGTGGAGTGACCCTCCACGATTTATAGTGCCACCACGAGGCCAAGTATGGGTGCGGCGTAGCTGATTAATTAGGGCTTTGCCAGTGCTATTTGGACCATTAAGGATGCTCGGGGAAGGGGTAGTCGGATTGGGTTTGTTGACGATTGGTGGGACTACCCTGGGATCCGAATTGCTCAAGAGGGGGCCCTTGGTTGAAGATGTGCTCTGTGGGAGACATCGCCACCGGTGAAACCTCAGTGGGGTCTAAATAGGCTAGTAATCCCTTTGTAAAGGCTATTTTGTGATCTCTTGGCCACACAACTAAGGAAGTGTGAGACGGCATAATTGAGATTCTATAGTCATCAAAAGGTGATGAAATCACAAACACGTGGGTAAAGCAGTACAACCTCTCCAGAGTGTGTCTAAAACTCTCATAATAGCCGTGCTTCCGATTATGAGCAACCTGGACCCTCACATGATTAGAGGAATATTGGGAATTTGGGATGGTTATGGTTGGTAGTATGGTTATGGATGGTTATGAATTGAATTCTGGTATTGATTATGGATATTGGTATATGATGATGGATATGGAATCTGGACTGGTACTATGATTTTAATTTTGGTTTATGATGGGCTTATTCACATACATGTAATATATTGCTTTTCAAATATTTTAATGTACTTTTCAGCACTCAACCATTTTTATATTCGTCATTCAAAATAGCCACATGTCATACTTTCCACACTTGCTGAGTACGACATGTACTCACTCTTGCAATTCCCCCCCCCCCCCCAACAGTTGCAGGTCAAAATTGGGAGTTTAATGGTGATAATGCGGAGTTCTAGGCCGTGTCTACCGTCGGCTTGCCTATGGTGTTGTTTTGGAGCTGCGATATACCCTATCGCTTATGCTGCCTAGCTGTTTAGTTTGCTTATTTAGTTTATTTCCGCTGCATTAGTTGAACTTGTAATTAATATTCATTAGAGCTTGTATACGAGGATGATATGATTTGTGTAATAAAATTTGGTTATTTAATCTTGTTCTGTGGTAATTTACTGTATATCGTTTGTGATGCACTCGTGTATATGTTGAACATCCTGGGCAGACATATGTGTTCACTTGGTTTTTTTTCAGAACCGGGTGTCACACATCCTTGCAAAGACTCCTTCAGGCACTGGTGCCTCTGTGGAGGCCTTCGTTGACAGGTCGTCTGCGACTGAGTTGTAAGCTCGGGGCACATGGTACAGACCGAAGACTTCAAAGTCTTTCTCCAGCTTCCTGACGTGCAGCAAGTGTGCTGCCAGTTGGGGGTCATTGCAACTGCACTCCCCCTTGACCTACTTGAAAATTAGCTAGGAATCACCTTTGAAAAGGAGCTAGCGGACATTGAGGGTCAACGCTGTCTTCAGCCCATAGATGAGGGACTCATACTCTGCAATGTTGTTGGTGGCTTTGAAGCCAAGGTGCACCATATATTTGAATTGCTCCCCTGTCGGGTCTATGAGCACCACTCCTGCCCCGGCCCCCTGTTTCCGCGCGGAACCATCGAAGTAAAGTGTCCACGGGGTCTCAGTGAAGACTGGTACACCGGACACTGCCTCCCTGCTATCTGAGCCTTCTGGGTTGCTAGGTGATGGAGTCCACTCGGCCATGAAATCCACCAGTGTCTGACTTTTGACCGCGTGACGAGGAAGGAACTCAATCTCAAACTTTGCTAGCTCGACTGCCCACTTGGCGATGTTGCCGGTAGCATTAGGGCTGTGGAGCACCGTTCTCGGCGGGAAGGAGGTGACCGTTGAGATCTTATGGCCTTGGAAATAGTGTCAGAGCTTCCTCGATGTTATTAACACGGCGTATAACAGCTTGTGTATCTCCAGATACCATGTTTTCGCTTCATGGAGGACTTCGCTGATGTAGTAGACTGGCCTTTGAGTGGTCCGAACTCTGTCTGAGGGGTCCAGTGCCCCTCGCAGCGGGTCCAGGTCTCGAGGCTCCTGGCTCCAAGGATCCGCATCATCCTCCGGGGGTTGGGACCCGAGGGTTTCCTGGTTTTCGGAGCTCCCCAGGGTAAGATCCATGGCCTAGTCTGAGACTTGAGGCTTGGTGCTTGTGTCGTGAGCTCCTTCCCGTGTATGCTGCTGTTGTGGTTCTGATCGCTCTGCGACCAAGACCATAATAACCACTTTGGTTGTTGCGGTAATATACAACAGCTAGGGCTCATCGGGCTCCGGCGCCACCATAATGGGGAGGGACGTCAGGTGCCTCTTGAGCTCCTGGAATGCCGTTTCCGCCTCTTCAGAAAACGCAAAGGGACCTGCTTTCTGCAGGCTCTTGAAGAAAGGAAGCGCTCGCTCTGCTAGTCTCGAGATGAACCGGCTGAGGGCTGCTAGGCACCCTGCAAGCTTCTGCACATCCTTGATGCGAGCCGGAGGCTGCATCAGCTCTATCGCCTTAATCTTCTCGGGATTAGCTTCGATTCCACGGTGGGAGACCAGGAACCCAAGCAGCTTCCGAGAAGAGACCCCGAAGACACACTTTTTGGGGTTCAGCATCGCGCGCCTGACGCTTAGCCCGCTGAAAACTTGCGCTAAGCTGTCCAGAAAAGATGCGCGGTTTTTTATTTTTACCATGATGTCATCAACAAACACTTATACTAGGTCTCTAATGAGCTCCCCAAACGTTTTATGCATTGCTCGTACAAGTGGGAAGAGCATTCTTAAGACCATAAGGCATGGAGACATAACAATACAGGCCATCTACTGTTACAAAAGTAGTGTGTTCTTCATCATCTCTAGACATAGGTATTTGGTGGAAACCAGAATACGCGTCTAGGAAACACAACAGATCACAGCCTGACATAGAGTCTACAATTTGATATATCCTGGGGAGTGGGAATGAATCCTTTTAACATGCCTTGTTTAGGTTGGTGTAGTCGATGCACATCCGAAGCTTCCCGCCAGCTTTGGGGACGACAACAGGATTAGCCAACCACCGAGGGTGGTGGACCTCTCGGATAAAGCCAGTTTCAAGCAAATTCTTAATCTCCTCTTAGATGAAGTTTTGGCGCTCGACAGACTGCTTCCGAGGCTTCTGTTGTATCGGGCGGGCGTCGGGGTAGATCTTCAAATGATGTTGAATCACCTCCCTGGGGATCCCGGGCATCTGCGATGGTTGCCAGACAAACACATCGACATTGTCCCAGAGGAAGGTGACGGGCGCGAGTTCCTATTTGCTGTCCAGGTTACCCGCTATGCGAGTTGTCTGGGCAGCTTCAGCGCCGATTCTGACAGCCTTGACTGGGACATTGTCTTCGTTGGGCAGCACACGTGGAGCTACCGCGGAGGTCCACTGAGATGGACCTTAGCTTGGCCGGCACTCCCTTGTACCATCAAGGCTCGGTGCCCGTCCTACCGTGAGTTCTTGGAGCTGCTCGAAGGCCGACACCGCCACAGTGCGATCTCCCCAGACCTTGAGGACTTCAGATGGCATCGGAATCTTTAAGACCAGATAACCGTAGTGAGCTACATGAACTAGTATAGCACCATACTTCCGATGATGGTGTTGAAGGGAAGCTCGACGTCTACCGCATCGAACAAAATACTCTCCGTGTGGTAGTTCTCCGGAGTGCCGAAAGTTACTGGGAGGTGGATGCTACCACTGGGCACGATTCGCCCCGGGCCTACGCTTGAGAACGGGCTCGAAGGCGTGAGTCAGGACATAGGTATCTGAAACTTCCGAAAGGCTGCAGTTGAGATGAGGTTGAGGCCTGCACCATCGTCGATCAGCATATAATGGAGCTTCACGTTGGCGATGGTTGGGGCCACGAGCAGCGGGAGCACCCCAGCTCCTGCCATGTTTTTCGGGCAGTCCGAGGCATCGAAGCCAATCGCAGTGCTCATCCACTTGCTGTGGGGGGCCAGACTTGGCACCGGGACAACCGCGGCCACAGCCCATCGCGGGAATTTCATCGCATTCCGAGACGCAGGGTCCGTGGCTCCCCCGTAGATGACATAGAGGAGGTTTCAACGCTCCTGGTCGCTACTAGTGTCTGAGTTAGCACTCGTGAAGATTGCTTTCACCGCCCTATGGGGCTCCTAGTACCCCATGTCTTCGCCTTTGTCCTCCACGGGGTCAATCTTTTGCTTACCCTCTCTCTGGCGGGGAGGCTCACTCTCTTGGCGCTGCTGCTTCTGCCTCTACTCGTGGAAACGTTCCGCGGGCTTCTTGACCCCCCGACACTCACTTGCACTATGACAATTGGTCCGGTGCACCGAGCACTTGAAGTCAGCGTCATCACCCTCAGGTGACGGGCGTGGGCGCTTATCCTAGCGCGAGCCCCGGGCTCTGCCAGCTGCCCTAGCTACCACCATGGGAGCCCTGGGCCTCGGCTTACTCCTGCAGCGGCCCCTGTTCTCGTTCTTCCTGCCACCATTACTGATAGTGGCTTCCTCTTTAGACTTTGAGGGCTCCCCACTCCTTGAGGAGTGTCGAGCGTGCCAGTTACGACCCTCTGCGGCCTTGGCGCATCTGTTTGCTAAGGCAAACTACTCAGAGACATCATGCACGTCATGCGTGGCGAGCTTCTCGAGCATCTTCTTGGCCCTCACACCCTGCCTAAATCCAACTATGATAGATGCATTCGAGATGTGCGGGATGTTGTTCCGTACCTGGGAGAATCGTTGGATGAACGTTCGTAGCGGCTCCCCCGAGCGCTGTCTAACAACGTGGAGGTCGAGCTCCGTGCCTGGGCGCTCGTACGAACTTCCGAAGTTTGCCACGAACTACCGGCATTGCTCCTCCCAGGAGGTGATGGATCCCTGGGGGAGGTTCATGAACCATGACCGGTCTGGGCCGACTAGGACTACCTGGAAGTAATTGGCCATGATGACCTCGTCGCCCCCTGCGGCTAGGATCAAAGTGGAGTAGATTTGCAGGAACTCACTTGGGTTGACGCTCCCATCATACTTCATTGCGTGTGCAGCTGGAACTTGTGAGGCCACACCACCCTCCGTAGGTGCGGAGCTAAAGCTGCACACCCTCCACCTGTGCTTGCGGGCGACAGGTTTGGTGTTGTGTGACCTTGATGTCCAGGCGACACTGTGTACGCCTAGTGTTGAGGTGTGGCGGCAGGCGCTTGGTGCGGCGGAGGCACACCATACTCTTGGGTTGGGGGAGGCGCAACATACGCCTAGTGTGGAAGAGGCGCCACGTACGCCTGGTGTTGAGCGGGAGGTGCCACATATGTCTGTCGTGGCGGGAGAGCGCCATGCACCTGGGGTTCAGGACCCGGCAGGCTGTAGTCAGCTTCAAGATTGTGGCGCAGCTCCCATTATCGTTTGATGACGACTCGACAGTCCTCACCAGTGTTGACGGCTATTATATACCAATTTCATCCGTCAATTTAACTCAATTATGTGAAGGATTTGTCATTTCTTGCACACATCACCTTTCTATCTAACCCAATTCCACTTGGACTTGGAGAAATATGTGTATGCAGTATTTTATGCAAGAAATGAGAAAATGTAGAGGGACCAATCCTATAAAATATCATCCCAGCCAATCAGGCGACGACACGTGGCATCCCATGGATCAAATGGCCCACAAACAGAAGTATCCAAGGAGATCTAACGGTGTATCACCCATATACATCAATGGGACCCACCAGGCAGCCACCTGGAAAAAGCACACGAGAAACGGTGCAATGACCAGGTCGGTCGAACCAGGGGGTCGGCTGACCTGGTCTTTGCACCAAACTGGTTCAGCCTCCACGTGTTGGCTCCTCCCGGCTCCCTGGAGTCAATGGTGACTGATTCGCGCACTTTTGGTGGCGGGAACCAACCTCAACAATAGTATAAATAGGACCCCCTACCCTCACTTGAACACACACCACTTGGGCATCATTCTATTGTATACAATATCTTCCATAGTCCTTAGAGGATTTAAGATGTAGAGAGGAGAGCCTCTAGTCCCAAGTCCAAATTGGGAAAGGAGTAGAAGGAGTCTCTCTTCCCAATTTCACATTGGGAAAGGTATGGCTTATGTATTCCTTCTTGTATTTGTGACATTGTGCTCAATAAAGATATTATCTTTAGTCTTCTTTTATACGTATACTTCGACAAAGCGTTTCTTGTTTGATTGTGGGGTCCATGTATGTAGAAGGTATGTTCTTTATTATTTCACTCTCATGATCACATCTTATGGTCATAAACACTATAGACCCCCACTATAGTCTATGTGGTTATGATATGATTATGTTAATATGAATGACTTACGCTATGCTTCAACATAGGTTCAACGATGTTTAGGTTAGTTATTGCCTTAGGATGGCTTGTGCCATGGCTCCTAAGGTATTTGCTTAGTATGCTAGCATGGTGCTAGGGTATTTAAGTAGCATTGGATGTCTCGTAGACCCACAGATTGAAGAGGTAGCCAGTAGGTGGTGAGAGCCCTATCTATCCTTTGTAATCCTCCACGTTCGGCTATGCCACATGCTCTTGGCAGGAGTCGCTCTAGTATTGCTAGGGGTAAGCCCATGCCCGATGTGTTGAATAGCATTGCATAGGAATTCATCATTGACATGACCATTAGTATCTACCTTAGGCTATGTATATGTATTAGCAGCATTGTAGTTGCAACTCTCTAACTCTCAATCAAATCTCCCTCTAGGACCCATTTTACCCTTTAGAATAGATTGCCTAGGTGTGGGTCACACTGCCCCTATTATCAACTGACCCCTGTCTGGATAATGGATTAGTATCCCATAGCTTGACCATAAGAGTAGTATATACTTTACTTCATTGCCTTCCTTTGGGATAAATACGATACCCTTGGGAATACTCATTGGTGAAATGCTACAACAGTATCTTCTGTGCGCTTGCGGATCTCATCTCTTTATCGAGATGATCTGTGGTGTTAAGAAATACCAACAAGCATTTCTGGCGCCATTGCCGGAGATGATTTGTTAGTATATCTTAGGAGCCGTCAACAAGCATTTCTGGCGTCGTTGCCTTGGAGGGCAAAGGAAGTGAAGGATAGCTATCACTTGTGATTAAGCTATAGGTAATAATAGTTATTAGACAGGATTACCCTTGTTTGTTTTCTCCTTTGTGTGAAAACAGGGTAGTGTTGGCCAACCCATTGTATGGGATGACCAATGAGGACGCAAGTGCTAAACTGCAAGATGATTCAAGGCGTACCTCAACAAATGTCCGCTAGGCAACACCATTGCCTTTTTGCGGGAGAATTTCAGCTTTCAGTAGGAGCCAAAGTCATCCATACACAAGCTTGGGGAAGGCTCCAAGAAGTTCTTCTTGGTTTGCCTCCACCATGGGGTGGCTAGTTGGCTCTTCGTCCAACACTCGTGTCATGGGTTGGCTCCACCAATCCATGACCACATTCATGTTGGAGCTGAAGGAGTCCTATTCTCATGCATCATGGATGAGAAGAAGGTCTCCACTCAAGGGGTGGATTGAAGAATGCTCGAGTTCCCATAGCTTGTCATGCACACCACTTCACAATGTGGATATGCTAGTTATGGAACTACACATCCCATTGAAGTGTCATGAATATCCAAGTCATTGGAGATTTGTTTGGATAATCCAAGTCGTGGATATTCACATGATGTGTGAAAATCCATGTCATCATGGAACGCGTGGGAATTATTTCCCTAAGACCCATGAGGACATTTTTCAAACAAAAACTACAATAGCTACCATTAACAAGGAGGTCAAGGGTGGAATTAACATCACCCTTGTATTCAAGGAGGCTATGGCTTTCCAAGGGATTTAAGTTCAACTAGCCTACCTTGAAGTATATTGGCCAAGAAGAAATTAAGACAACATTCACATGATGATCTTGGCCAAAGACAAGAACTTAAGGAGCATTCAAAGTCCAATATTTCCCACATCACTTGTTGGGATTCCCACACTTCGACCAAACCCATTCAACCTAGGGCAAGTGACATTGTGGATGAAGCGTTTCTTGTTTGATTGTGGAGTCCACATGCCATCATGCCCAAGGAAGCCTTTGACCCATGATCAAGGAATACATTCAAGAGGGAGAACCCGTCGCTACAACAACATGTCTATATCAATACAACGGGGAGAGGCTAGGGCCACCATGTGGCCCACATGTCCAAATGACAGCCAAATGAGTTTGGTATGTCAAAATAGAAGAAATCGTCCACATCTTCAACTCTGGGATTGGACAACAAATCATCACACTGAACAGAATGGAGGTAAGTCCTACTCATCAGGCTTCAAAAATTCGGTGAGTCCTTGCTAATAGGTTAATTGGTAGTTATCACTCACCGGACATAAAAAATTCGGTGAGTCCTTGCCAATAGGTTAATTGGTAGTTATCTCATATTTGTTTTCCAAATTGCATCAACCCTTGCATTTGCATGTTTGAAATTCCACAGTTGCATGTTGGAAAGTAAAATTTCCAACCATCATAAAACTAAAAATTTGAATTAGGGGAGAAATTTAATTGGATATAAACTACGTGCATGACCACTTGAATTTATCTTCCTAGTTCAAACCAAAAAGATTTGCTTTGACCCTCATTGCATTTACAAGTTATTTCAAGCTGGGCAAGACAATTTCAAAATTGGGTTCAATTTGCTTTTGGCTAACGTAACCTGTTTTCTAGTTGTTTTGTGTGTTCCTGATTAAAGTGCAACTAGGTCAAAATTGTGAAGAGGTGGTTTGGCAAGAAAGTGGAAGGTTTCATCAAGTTCAAGTCACTATTGGGAGGATTTGAGAACACTTCTCTCCTTCAAACTCATATTTGAGTTTGAGGAAGAGAAATGTTCAAGAGGATGACCCAATGGAGGAGCCAGAACCAAATCCATCGCCAAATCCAACCTCAACTTGGCATTTGACATCAACCATCAAGCCTACGCCAAAAATCAAGGTTGTGAGTTTCTCACACAAATACCTTCGTCACCAACTAATCCCCAAATGAGGTATGAGTTTAGAATTTTCCATTGTTTGGTTTGCCATAGAATTGAATGTATTTGCTTGCATTTGTGAGGAAGGTTGACACTTCCTCATCATTCAATTCTCAAGCATCCTCACAAGAGTAAGCGTGGGTATTGACTTTTGGATCTCCAAAAGGAAATCCCACCTTACTTGGAAAAATCTCAAATAAGTACCTAGAATCCTTTAAGAATTGTTTTGTAAACTTAGTCATTTTTGTCGAGGTTTAGAAAACAAAACTTTTGGGCATGACTTAATTGGTAAATTGGCATATAGGAACTTGGGCATAATGACAGCCATAATTTTTAATTGAGCTTCATGCATAGATGGTGTCACTAGATTTCAAACTTCTAGGAATAAGTGATATCCTTGCTCTGAGATTGAATTGCATTTTTAGGAGGAGTCACTAAATTTCAAATTCCTAGTGAGGTTCAGGAGGATAAAATTGAGAATCTTGTTTTTCATGGTCTAAATGATAAAAATTCGCTCTTGAAAGCTAAGATGGTTAGAAACTTCAAAAGGTGTGGGGATCCATATAGTGTATTTCTATCACATGAATTGCAATGAGTAGAAGCTTTATAAAATATGCAACATGAATTATCCATAAAGCTCCACTCTTAACAATAAATAACACATTGATCATAGATACACTTGACATTGGATCCAATGCATATTTGATTTTGTTCTTCCTCGTATGTACAAATGAAAGTTCGGTTACCTAAATCGAACGTTCATTTGTACAAGTCTCGGGAGCTAACCATCCCTCTCCATTCAAGAGAGGAAGTTTGCAGGAGTAATATTACTATACAGGCATTCATGAAGCTGATTGTTGGGATCCCTAGAGGATTCCATTTCAACATCTCTTGGCCAAGGAGTAAATTAGGATGGTTGTTATCTATCAGAAATTATGTCCGAAGGTCAATCATAACTATACGAGGCTAGAGATTTGAAATGGGAACCCTCCATGAGCAACCAATGAGCTGCCACGAATGGGTGAGAGCATTATGCTCTCAACTATTTTAAGCACTCATTCAAGCTCAAGGGATTTGCCACCATCATTGGGTATAAGTTATTCCTATGTGGCTAAAAGTTATGATGTACCATGACCAATGAATGACAAGATCACACCCAATTTATATTGGGTGCAAGTTGTTCCTATGTGGCTAGAAGCTATGTCATGACTTAGCTAAGGAACAACAGATCACACTCAACCCATGTTGAGTGCATGTCATTCCTTTGTGGTTCTAGGTATGTTGTACCTTACCCAAGGAATAACTGATCATACCCAATGCATGTTGGGCACATGTCACTCCCTTATGGCAATAAGATATAACACACCTTAGCCAAAGAATGACGAACATACTCAATGTATGTTGAGTGCACGTCATTCCTTTGGATCTAAAAGGTTATCATTATCTTAGCCAAGGAATGGAAAATCACACCCAACACATGGAGACCTTGATGTGCGGACGATCAACATCGAAAACACTCTATTCAACCACACTCATGGTGTCAATGGAGGCAACACAACAATCAACACTCAACCCTCCATTGTCAAAGCCACGCTGCAACAAGGATAGGCCAACTCATGGCCTACCTCCGTCATTAGGGGTTCAACCCCTATCACGGACCTTGATCAAGAATAAGCTTGGGGGAGGACCCCCACTTGAGGTAACTTGTATAACACCCACTACATTTTTATTTCAAATCATCCATTGCATATTTATTTTCCATCCATCCATCATCCACCTTGCATTTAAAAAAAAATATAAAAATAGGTTAGATTTGCTTTCATCAAATAAAGATGTGTGGTAAGAATGATTTAGAATTCACATAAGTGAAATGATGAATAGTTGCTCTGTTTTATTTTCCTAAGTCTCTAGTTTACAACTTGCTACTCTCCGAATATTGCTTTCATTGGTTTGAAATACTTTTACCTTAATTTGGAAGTTGTGGGTAGCAAAAGCTTAATCTAATTCTAGGTTGTTGCAAGACTAGAATTGGTAATAGGGCTGCTAGTCCTAGTTTGAAAGTAAAACTTAGATTTCCAGAGAAATTTTAAAAAGATTTAAGTATCCCTCAATTGATTAGAAATACCTACCAAAGCCATATGATGTTCATACATAGACAAAACCTTATGCATATGCTATTTGCTTTCACATTGAGCATAGTCAAACTAGTATAGACCTATGTGAGAAATCATTCAACTCTTTTTGAATTCAAGACTTCACTTGCACATGCTATACTTCTACACTAGAAGTAAGCAAAACGTCCATCATATCCACCATACCACAACAAAAAGAGAAACTCCATGTTATTCATGTTTAGCACTCTCTTCAAAATTCATTGCAAAGAAGGGAGTAGAAGACATGGCTACAAAAAAAAGCATGCTTACATCATAAGCATGAGAGAAAAAAAGAAGAGAAAAGAAAAGTAGCCATGTTTCATCCCTACAAAAGAAAGAGAGATTACACCAAAAAGGAGTTATCTAAAGTATCCACATCCACTCCATCACACATACACTAGTCTTGAATCAAAAAGTTTTGATTTGAATTCTCCTAAGGCTTACTCTTTTGACGTAGCAATATATGTGATGCAAATATGCCTACTTACTTTCCTTACCAAGCTCCACATACAAGCCATATTCAATGAGTAGGAATAGTAGAGGCACAATGCTTTGGTGAGGAAATATTTCCACTATCCATAAAGGAGTGACTGAGAGAATCAAATTGAGGTACTTAATCTCTAAATTGAATTCTCCAGGATTTAAGTGGAACTTGATTTCTAGGCTATGTTTGCTCCATTTGCTATTCTACCTTTCAACTACTCATGAATATGAAAAAGCATAAGCCCCATGATAACATAAGAAAGGTATGGTATCATAGCCAATTTCTGCAATACTAGGTAGAGTATCTTGTTGTGCATTAGAAACTTTTGAAAATAAGACATTGTAGCAACTCCTGATCATCAACCTAAAGTCTTGACTTTGCTCGGGATGAGCAAAGGATAAGCTTGGGGGAGTTTGTTGACAGCTGTTATATACCAATTTCATCCATCAATTTAACTCAATTATGTGAAGGATTTGTCATTTCTTGCACACATCACCTTTCTATCTAACCCAATTCCACTTGGACTTGGAGAAATATGTGTATGCAGCATTTTATGCAGGAAACGAGGAAATGTAGAGGGACCAATCCTATAAAATATCACCCCAGCCAATCAGGCGACGACACATGGCATCCCATGGAGCAAATGGCCCACAAACAGAAGTATCCAAGGAGATCCAACGGTGTATCACCCATATACATCAATGGGACCCACCTGGCAGCCACCTGGAGAAAGCACACGAGAAATGGTGCAATGACTAGGTCGGCCGAACCAAGGGGTCGGCTGACCTGGTCTTTTCACCAAACTCAGTCAGCCTCCACGTGTTGGCTCCTCCCGGCTCCCTGGAGTCAATTGTGACTGATTCACGCGCTTTTGGTGGTGGGAACCGACCTCAACACTAGTATAAATAGGACCCCCTACCCCTCACTTCAACACACACCACTTGGGCATCATTCTACTGTATACACTATCTTCCATAGTCCTTAGAGGAGTTAGGATGTAGAGAGGAGAGCCTCTAGTCCCAAGTCCAAATTGGTGAAGGAGTAGAAGGAGTCTTTCTTCCCAATTCCACATTGGGAAAGGTATGGCTTATGTATTCCTTCTTGTATTTTTCACTTTGTGCTCAATAAATATATTATCTTTAGTCTTCTTTTATACGTATACTTGGACAAATCGTTTCTTGTTTGATTGTGGAGTCCATGTATGTGGAAGGTATAGTCTTTATGATTTCACTCTCATGATCACATCTTATGGTCATAAACACTATAGACCCCCACTATAGTAAATGTGGTTATGATATGATTACATTAATATGAATTACTTACATTATGCTTCAACATAGGTTCAACGATGTTTAGGTTAGTCATTGCCTTAGGATGGCTTGTGCCATGGCTCCTAAGGTATTTTCATAGTATGCTAGCGTGTGGTGTTAGGGTATTTAAGTAGCGTTGGATGTCTCGTAGACCCAAAGATTGAAGAGGTAGGTAGTAGGTGGTGACAGTCCTATCTATCTTTTGTAATCCTCCACGTTTGGCTATGCCACAGACTCTTGGCGGGAGTCGCCCTAGTATTGCTAGCGGTAAGCCCGTGCACGATGTGTTGAATAGAATTGCATAGGAATTCATCATTGACATGACCATTAGTATCTACTTTAGGCCATGTATATGTATTAGGAGCATTGTAGGAGCAACTCTCTAACTCTCAATCCAATCTCCCTCTAGGACCCATTTTACCCTTTAGAATAGATTCCCTAGGTGTGTGTCACACTACCCCTATTATCAACTAACCCCTGTCCGGATAATGGATTAGTATCCCATAGCTTGACCATAAGAGTAGTATATACTTTACTCCATTGCCTTAATTTGGGATAAATACAATACCCTTGGGAATACTCATGGGTGAAATGCTACAACGGTATCTTTCGTGCGCTTGCGTATCTCATCTCTTTACCGGAGATGATCTGTGGTGTTAAGAAATACCAACAAGCATTTCTGGCACCATTGCTGGGATGTTTTGTTAGTATATCTTAGGAGCCGTCGACAACCAGCTCTGCGGCGCTGCAACTCAGCCCGTAGGTCTATCGTCGAAAGCCTTCTTGAGCGACTATTGGCAGTCCGCCGGTCGACGGTAGGCGTACGCGACAGCGAGACAAATGTTGTTGCCTCTCGCCTCTCGCCTTGTGGAGTCGCTTGGAGTGCAGCGACGACCAGATGGTCGACATCGTTTACCCAGTGCTCAGTTGCTCCCTGCAGGGCACCTGTCATCGGTGCGTTGTGGAGTAGCGCACGTGCAGCAAGGAGTGCACTTTCCGGGCCTGCTACCAGTGGTGCCGTAGCAGCTGTCATGGCAGGAGTTTGTCGTGTCGTGTTGTGCGGGCCTGCAGTTGGTGGAGTGGCTGTACGACATCGCGATGGTCCAAATCTTCCCGCCCTGGAGCGGGACCCAGCTCTGGGGTGGGATGAAGCTTGGTCCTCACCCGCCGCCTACTAGCGGGGCTGTGGCCTGGAGGAACTAGGGTTGGAACGGGCGTTCGCCATGCTGCTGGTGAAAATCCTTGCAGGAGAAAACCCCCCTACCTGGTGCGCCAAATGTCGAGGTGTCTAAACTGACACCTCCCCCGGACTTGCTCAGAAGCAGCCCGCGGATGTTCGATGTGTATTCGGGGGCTAGTCCTAGCATGATCGAGCTCAGTGAACGATGAATGCAAGGGTTTTACGTGGTTCGGGCCGCCTGGGCATAATACCCTACTCCACGATGGTTTGTGTGTTGTATTGCTCGAGCGTGTATCTCAGTCTGAGCAAAGTTGTTTAAGTCGGTGGTTGCTCGGTCCTTTTATAGTCCAAGGCCGAGCAACTTACAAGTGGGGCCCAGGGCCCGACATGTGGCCCCAGGAGTACCAAATCCATCCTAAGATTTGGGAATAAATGCTATCCCCTGACAATGGCTTCAATGTGCCGCCTAGCCATGCCTTGCTGCAAGGCTACACATAGCCCCTCATCATGGTTGGCCGTGTCCTATCTGTGTTGTTGCGGCCTCTCATTCATCCGCCGTACATAATAGTTCGGCGCCAGTCTGTTATAACAAGACTGGGTACAGGCCTGTTGACTTACGAATGGACATCCCTGCTCACTTAGGGAAAGCGCGAGTGTTTACTCCTTAGACATGATGGATGTGCCTTACCTTACTCCTCCTTCCTTTTCATCCTTCGGTGGCCGTCAATCAAGCGGCTGAGCCTAGTCCGTCTGACACAGGGAGGCCTATGTCAGACGCCATAGGACACACAGTTGCTCCGGACCTCTCCTCTTCGGGGAGGCGGGTCCGAGGCTTGTTGGGCACGTGGCAGCGCCGGTCCCTCCTCACTGGAGTGGCGGGTCCAGAGCCGCGGGACACGTGGTTGCTCTGGACCTCCCCACCGGGGTGGCGGGTCCAGAGCCGCGGAACACGTGGCAGCGCTGGACTTCCCCTCAGCGGGGGATGCAGGTCCGGAGCTGCAGGTCCGGAGCTACGGGAGACGTGGCTGCACCGGCTGCATCCTCAATGGAGAGGTCCAGCCCGGAGCTGGCTGTGACGTGTGCGGGGCCTCCGGGCCTCCTCTTAGTGTGGAGGCTGATCCGGAGGTACCGGACTCGTGGCGGGGTCAGGCCTACCCTCAGAGAGGTTGTCTAAGGAGCCTCGCACCACGTGGCCTACGCCGGGGTCCACCTCCATGACAGGCGGGGCCCTGCTCATCCTCTTCCCTGTATCTATGGGTACCCGGTTCGCCAGGTACCGACAAGTTTCATTCTCAAAGCAGAACATACATTTTCATTACCTTCCTAGATACGCCTTACTAAATTGTTTTTCGTAAGGATCACTTCTCGCTTTAAGTACCACATAAAAACTTGATCTTTAGTGGTAATTTGGTTGACCAAATCATACTATTTCTATACATGTTACCATAGGCTACGAGTGTTGTGTACATAGATTTAACTAAGAAAAGCCCCTATTGATTTGATTCCCATTTCCATATGTCCTCAGTAAAGTTAAGACGTATATGAGCTACCTTAGCAACAAGTCTGTACCATCTCACTAAATTATTTCCTGCTAGACATGTCCTAAAATAGATATTTAGTGGGGTAGTACTAAAAATATGTGTTATGGATGCGTGTTCTGTCTAACTATACTATACAGAGAAGGAAAATTGTCCTGGAGCTTAAAGTTCCCTAGCCATCCATCCTACCAAAACCTCGTTGACTTGCCGTTATTTATATGAAAGGTGGCAAATCGCATAAATTTCTATTTAACTTTCATGAGACTACTCCAAAAGTGAGAATCCCCGAGTTTACGTTGTACCTGGCCAATAGTCTTATCCTTAATGTACTTTTGTTTTAGAGGTGTTTGCCATAGTCCATCTTCGTTAATCAATTTAAACAACTATTTGCTTAGATGTTATTGGTTCTGAATATCTAGATTTTGGATCCCCAAGCCACCTCGATATTTTGGCTGACAAACCACATCCCAACATGCTAGTCTATATTTCTTCTTATGGCTATTACCCTACCGCAAGAATCTAGATCTGTAATAGTCTAGTCTCTCTAAAACACCGCTGGGTACCTCAAAGAAAGATAACATGAATGTAGACAGATTTGTTAAAACCGAGTTAATGAGCACTAAACAGCCCCCCACCGACAGATATTTTTCTTTCCAACTGCTCAATTTCTCTTGAAATATTTCCTCAATTATTTTCCAATCACCATTATGCAGTTTCCTGCAGTGCATGGGGATGCCCAAGTACTTATACAGATAAGTGCCAAGGTTACAACCAAACCACTAAGGGTACTGTTGTTGATTTGCGCAAGCTTGCCCGAAACAAAAAATTGCACTCTTGTGAAAATTGATTTTCAACCCGGAAAGCTTTTAAAATGCACACAACAATAGTTTCAAGTTTCGAACTTGTTCCAAACTATGGTCTGACAAGATGATCCTATTGTCCGCGTATTGCATAATAGATAATCCGTCATCTACTAGATGAGGTACTACGCCTGAAATCAACCCATTCAACTTAGCTCTATTTATCATTAAAGCAAGTATGTTTGCCAAAATGTTAAATAGAATCGGTGATAGGGGATCCCCTTGGCGAAGTCCCTTCTTAGTCTGGAAATTCTCTCTCGTTCTATCGTTAACCTTTATTTTGACATGCCCTACTCTCATGACATCATCTACCCAGTCACACCAGACCTGTGAAAAACCCTTTGTCTCTAAGACCTGTCGTACAAACTGTCAGTTTACCTTATCATATGCTTTTTCAAAGTCCAACTTCACTATGACGACATTCATTTTTTTCTTATGAGGTTCATTGATTGTTTCATGTAATATAATTGCACCTTCCATAATGTTTTGGCCAGGTTAAAAAGCAGTATGTGTGGGGCTTATCACTTTCTGCGCTATCGTCACTATTCTGTTAGTAATCACTTTTGTTATAATTTTGAAGCTCACGTTCAAGAAGATCAGACTATATTGTTCTATCTCGTCTGCCTGAACGATTTTTGGTAATAAAATGATTGTACTATAGTTCAGTCTATATGTCTACAAGTTACGAGCATGAAAGCTGTGGAATAAAGCCATCAAGTCAGCTTTGATCACATCCCAGAAGACCTGATAGAATTCCACTGAGAATCCATCTGGTTCCAACCCTTTATTATGCTCCATCTGAAAGACAGCGTTCTTAACTTCCTCTACAGTGAAATCAGCAGTTAGGAAATCATTCTTCATCTGCGAGACTTGGGGGATATCCTCTCTTCTGGCCATGTCCAGATGGAACAGATTATCCTCGGAAGGACCGAAGAGATTCTTGTAGTATTTCACTATATGATTCATCAGTAGATTTTCATGTATGGATTCATTATCCTCATCCAGGAGACGGTATATTTTGTTTTCCTATGTTTGCCATTAGCTACCAAGTGGAAGTATTTGGTGTTCGAATCTCCTTCCAGTACATCCTTCGTCTTAGCACGCTGGTACTATTTTATTTCTTCTACTCTTAACAAATTCGCCAATCTGTCTTGTAAGTATTGCTTTAAATTGATCTCATATGGTTCTAATTCAATGGACTCAACTTTTTTATCAAGCACATCCACCGCATCTAAAAGTTCCTTTTTCTCTTTTTTATATGCACCACTCGTGTTCTTAGCCCAACCTCTAAGATACTATTGCACCTTACGCATTTTCGTCTACATAGGATCATGACAGTGGAGCAGTTTCTCCCATAATGACTGGACCGTGGGTATAAAGCCTTCTCTAAGCAGCCACCCAAGTTCAAATTTAACGGTGGGAGTGTAACCGCTTGGAGATGTGACACCGCAGTTCAGTAATAGGGGAGCATGGTCAGATACGTTCCTAGATAGCGCTTTAACAGTAGCTAGTGGATACTTGGTCTTCCATTCAATCAAGATGAGTATCCTGTCTAGCTTCTCATATGTAGGATTACGCAGTGCATTAGCCCACGTGAATTGTCTGCCAAATATTTGGATCTCTCTCAGATCAAGGCCGCCAATGACGGCATTGAACAGGAAGGGTCATCTACCGTTAAATCTACCTTTATTTTTCTCATGCGGATGTCTCATTATGTTAAAATCACCACCAATAAGTACTGGAAATTATTCTTTTGAACAAGCATTGACAAGCTCCGAGAGAAAAGTGTCTTTAAGCTGATTCTGCGCTGGTCCATACACTAGAATCAGGGCCCACCTAAAATCATTATATTTATTACATAAGTGAACCTTGATATAAAAATTTCCTTCATCTGTAGCACCTATATGGTACGTGTCTGTATCAATACCCGAAATCATACCTCCTCATCTCCCATGCGGTTCTTTATGGAGCCAGATAAACTCCTTACCCGCATATAAATTTTTCAAAAATCTTGGTGTAAAGTTATTAGCCTCCGTTTTAAAATTCCTACAGAACTCAGATTTAACTCTTTTGTTAAGTCTGGTACAAATTTAAATTTTTTTGAGTCTCTGAACCCGTTACTTTTCCATGGTACACCTCTCATTTCGTTTCATGTTGTGGTGACCCCCTCTCCTTACATTTTTATTCTTGACCACAGTACTGGACAAAATTTCTATACAAGCAGTAGGATTATCGAAATCATTGCTCGTGTCTACTACTTCCTATAAAATATCCGACCAGATATGGTTTAGAATAAAATTGTCCAGCTCCTCCTCGTCCCTCATTTGTTTTGCTTCTACATCTAAGGCGTTGGTTTTCTTGTCCTCCTCTAAATTAGCTACTAACCTGTTCTGCTCATCCCTTTTCCGCCTATCTACCACTACTAAAGCTGAGTTTTCATCATTCCCCACGTTAATCCGGACACCATGCAGCTGCTCTATAATAGAATTTTCAGAAAACTGTAAAAAAGATAGGGGTTCCTAACCACCACAGGAAACACGATCATTTGCGACGGCTACAGTTATTTGTGACGGCCCACCTAAAAAAGGCGGCTGTCGCAATTAGGACCCTATTTGGGACGGCCGTCGCCGAAGCTGTCACAAATAGTCTTTTATTTGCGATGGCCAACCCTAGGGCCGTCGCAATTTAAATGACCATCACAAATAAGAGGTTATTTGCGACATCCAGAAAAAGAACTATCGCAAATAACATAAATTGCGACGGCCAGCCCTAGGGCCATCACAATTAAGCTAGCCGTCGCAAACAAATGGGATATACCTTGCCCCGTCAGCCCCCGACTCACACACTCACGCACACACCTGACCACACTCGCTGCAGCCGCCGCTGCCGCCCATCGTCGTCGCCTCTGTAAGTTCTTCCTCTCCCCTCCCTCTTCATGGCCGGCCGCCCCTCCATGGCCTCCCCCTCCCCCCTCTCCCTCCCTCCATGGCCGCCCCCCTCCACCTCCCTCCATAGCCGACCCCCTCCCTCCTCCATGGCCGCCCCCTTCCATGGTTGCCACCCCTCCATGGCCGCCCCCCACCCCCTCCCCCCTCCATGGCCGCCCCCTTCCATGGCCGCCCCTCCCCATCCCTCCTAGTCGACTCCCCTCCCCCCTCCATGGCCGCCCCCCCATTCATGGCCGCCCCCTCCCCCTCCCTCCTAGCCAACCCCCTCCACCCTCCATGGCCGCGCCCCTCCCCCCTCCCCTCCTCCATGGCTTAGGTTAAATTGATATGTTTAGATAAATTTTCTTGTTAATCATTCTTAAGTTAAATTGATATGTTTAGATAAATTTATTATTAATCATGCTTAGTTTAATCATGCTTAGGTTATTTATTTATGTTAATCGTGCTTTGGTTATTTATTTATAATAAATTGATATGTTAATCATGCTTAGCTAGGTTTCAGTTTAATTATGTTTAGGTTTATTTATGCCTAGGTTCAATTTTTTATCAATTGAGATTAAGTTTGCTAAGCTAGGTTTAGGTCAATGCTTATGTCTATGTTTAGGATAAGAAATTTTATGTTTAGGTTTATGTTTATTAATTGATAAATTACAATTTAATAATTGCTATGTTTACGTTTAATTGAACTGCTTTGTTTTTTAGATTATGGTTATAATTTTTAATTTGATTGCTTGAGTGTTACTATATGTACAAAAATGGGATCCGGGTCGGCTTGACCCGACACAACCCATTTAGGACCCGACAAGGCTGTAAGGATTGAATGCCCAAGAGGGGGGGTGAATTGGGCTTCTTTTTAAAAACTAAAGCAATAAAAACTCAACTACTAAAAGCCCAAATCCCTATGCAAACAACCTATGCATTTAAGTGAATAATAAGTTTGCGGTATATGAAATGCATAAGTATAACGGGAAAGGAAGAGTATGCAAACTCCCGAGAAGATACGAAGACACGGTGATTTATCCCGTGGTTCGGCAAGATCATCAAGACCTTCCTACATCCACGTTGTGGCACCCACCAAAGGGTGTAGCCACTCCCAAGTCACCAAGACCAGGGATCTCACTAAAAGTTTTCGTTTGCCATCTCCGGCAAGGTGGAGCTCAAGCCTTGCACAAGTTTGATCTTCCAGGCTTCCACAACCGACTTGGCAAGCTCCGGAAGGATCTCTCCGATCACCGACTGATATACGGTGAATGCAATCACCAAGAGACACTCCCTTACAGCTCTCACTAGACTAGAGACTCCAATCACCAAGAATGGAAGCACACAAGCATCATCTCTAGTAAGTTCTAGCCTATCTCTTGGTGTACAAGTGGTGTAAATGATGTGGAAGTGGTTGCTCAACGTCTTGAATGCTTGGTAATGTCTAGAGTAGCTTTGGGCATCAAGACTTGTCTGAATGACTGGTTGAAGGGGTATAAATAGCCAGCTTCCACGAGATAGCCGTTGGAAAAGTAGGCTTACATCACTGTTCTGCAAACATCGGATGGTCCGATGTTCTCCCTTCAGCTGTCATCGGTCGAATACAAATTAGCTGAGGTCACTGTGTCAGATATGACTGTTGATCGACCGATGTTGTATACACCTGTACATTAGATAATCCGGTGACACTTGGTCCAGGATGGTCCAGAAATAATACTTACTGGAATGATCGACTGATGTGGCATATTTATACATCAGATGATCCGGTGTTACTTGGTCCAGGGAAATTGCTTACTGGAATGATCGACCGATGTGGCATATTTGTACATCGGATGGTCCGGTGTTACTTGGTCCAGGGAAATTGCTTACTGGAATGATCGACCGATGTAACACATGCTTCATCATCGGATGATCCGGTGTATACCCAAGACTGAGGTCTTTCTCTGCTGCAGAGCCAACTCGACTGATGTAGTGTTTTCTGGATACATCGGATGATCCGGTGAGTTGATTTTGTCTGCTTCGAGTTGTTCTAGGTGATTCTTTTGGAATTTGTCCGAGTGACCTCTTAGACATTGGTTTGAAATGTTCTTCTGATGACCACTAAGTCTCGTGTGATGTCAATTTTGATGGAATAATTTTGACATATATGTTTTTTTCTTTCAGTCTTCATGAAAATTGATTGACCTCGTAAAATAGTTTGTTGAGGGGTCTCCAATTGTATCCAATGAGCAGTAGATGATATAAATATAGAGTCCATTAAGTGTGATGAATTATATGAGAGACCTTGCATCCACAAACTTATTAGTGATATCCAACGGTTGTCATTAATCACCGAAACCATACCTTATGGGGGCCTAGATGCTTTCAATCTCCCCCTTTTTGGTGATTGATGACAACACAATGAGTAAAGCATAACAGTAATGAAATTAAGAATATGATACTCAAAAAAGATATGTAACAAGTACAAGATCCGGCACATGAAGCTCGAAGGCTCAAAAATGTTCAATAAAAGATAAGAGAAATAAGTAGCACACGGATACTCAAGAATAGCAAAAGAATAGCAAATCTCCCAAATTACAAAAGCTCCCAAAAAAATACTCCCCCTACAACTAGGACTCCCCCTAAGACTATGCTATCCCTCCCCCTGACTATGACTCTTCTCCCCCTTTGGCATCAAGACACCAAAAAGGGAAGCCGAGTGCCTAAGGATCCTGAGCGCTTGGGGCGATGACGAACTGGTCGACGTCGGGGGTGCTATCGTCGGAGCTGTTGCCTGCTGCTGCTGAGGCTGGAGTGGAGGAGATCGAGGCTGTGGGAGTCGCTATCGGTACTGAGGGTGCCTGCTGAGAGGTAGCGGGGCACTGACAACCGAAGTCAGAGTCTGCTGAAAGAGGGTCGTAGCAGGCAGAGGAGAGTGAATCGGTGCGCCTGGGGCAAGCAGTGGTGACATGTTGATAGTTGGTATCGGCGTGGTCGGCAATGGAGCTGAGACTGGTGCTAGGACAGGTGGACCTGGAGCTAGACCAAGAAGATGTGAGGGCAGGACAATCTCGGTCTAAGTGTAGAGGTTGGTGATCAACCCCAGGATGCTCATCATGGTCTGCTGCGTCTGCTGCTGCTAGTCAAGAGTACGCTGATGCATCTGGTCAACTAGTCCAGTGAGCCTGTCAGTGTCCTCTCGCCTTTCGCGGGCTATCTGACGCTGCATCTCCTGCTGCTACTGCTGGAGCTCCACAAGACGTGTCGCCTGCTCTGCTCTGGCCTGCTCAGCCGCAAGCCGATCCTGTCGCTGCTGCTCAATCATCTGCTGTAGTAGAGAAGTAAGCTCAGATGGCTGAGAGACATGTGCCTCGGACACTGGAGGTGGGGTAGGAGGTGGTGGTACAGTCGAGCCTCCAGCCTTCGCGTCGTGCTGCTTGGGTGAGGGAGGAGGTGGGAAGTACTCCTCGACACTGTCACTAGTATCACTCTCTGACTAGATATGCTGTAGATCCCCTCCCTGAGCCTCAGCCTGTGCTAGGATCTCATCTTCCTTTTCTAAGTCTGACCAGTCTTCTTCTGAAAGTCAAGCTCGGACCTGACGCTCAACTGGGCGGCCAAGGCGGCGGTATCCAGGAGCTGGAGCACGGTAGTGTCCGAACCTAGTGACGCTCTCGTCGGTGAGACTGTCACGTACGACGGATCCCTCTGGAGCCAACAGGTAGAGCAGGTGACTGATCCAGTGGCCAAACAAGAGTTGTCTCATCATCCCAAATCCATCTGTGATGACATCCTCCATCTCACAAATGAGTATATCCACGATGTCAAACTGCATCCCGTTCATGACATAGAACAGGAGGGTCTGCTGCAAACTGGTGAAGCCCTCAAGGTATCCTGATCTGGGTAGTAGCATGCGGTGCAAGGCAAGGTGAACAGTACGTGCAGCTGGAGTGAGTATAGCAGGTACCCTAGGCTGGTCAGGTGAGAAGGGCTGAGCAAACAGTGATCGAATCTCCTCAAAAGGTGGTGCCACACCTCCAGTGAGAGGCCTCCTCGGTGGGTCAGCCTGTCCATAGACTAACTCGTGTAGGCAGGTGTCATGGAGATCCATGCCTAGCAGCTGTCCCAAGGTCTGTCTAGTCATATGATGATGCTGTCCCATGAACATAAAGTCAATGGATCTGCGGCCCTCTGAAACGTAGAGTGTGGCATAGAAAACTCGGACCCAGTCCTCCATGTAGGCACCCCGCTAGAAAGACATCAGCTCCACTAGCCCTCTGTACCTCTCAAAGAAAGGGCGAATCTTAGTGCTGGCTGCAAGTGCGAGCTGATCCCAGTCAATGAAGTTGTGCTGAAAAAGTTTATGGCCTCGACATCTGTAAGTCTCATACAGCGATGCCTGTGTCACAGTCCAGAAGCGGCTGTCCACAAGTGGCTCTCTGGGCTGCGGGAACCACTCCTCAAGCAGAATGCTCCATCGAAGCTTCCTGAGCTGCTTTGCCTTCATCTTCCTGTAGTCAGTCAGGCAGACACCCTCACCAACCCGTACATTGGTGTCCATCTCATAGGATGGCCCTCTCGGCCGCTCTGTCCTCCCGAAGCTCAGCTACAGATGGTCTCTCACTCGGGGCTGCAGTTGTATGACCTCCACGGGTCCTGGCTATGCGCCGGCGAACAAGCGGCTCCTCCTCAGACTCCTCTGTCTCCTCTGTATGCTGTGGTTGTAGTTGCCTCTGTCGGGACTCCCGGATCCTCAGGGATCCTCTTCGGCCACGCTCACGCTCCTCAGCGGCACGAGCGGCCATCTCAGCTTGTCTAGCTTTCTTCATCTCTTTCAACAGCTTTTGCTTCTTAGCTGTCGGCTCCTCAATGACCTTTCCCTTTCCTTTCTTGTCACGGCCCATCTTGATGAGAAGAGTGACGACGGCGAAGATGAAATCGCGGGATGACGATGTCGGGCGCACGAGACGGCGACGCAAAGTACGACGCGGTCGGGCGCGAGGAGCAACGGCTCGGAGGCGCGGAGGGCGGCGGCGCGACGGGGAGCACGGCGGTCGGGCGCGTGGAGTGGCAGCGCTGAGGGCGGCAGCGGCGCTGAGGGCAGCTGCACTGAGGGTGGCAGCACTGAGTGCGACGGCGAGCGGCGGCAGGGCGAGGGGCGCGGAGCGGCTGCGGCAGCTCTGAGTGTGGCGGCGGCCGGAGGGCGGTGGCAGGGCGAGGGGCGCGGAGCGGCGTCGGTGGAGAGAAGAGTGAGAAGAACAAACGAAAACGAAGATGCGCGCTAAATAGGTGCGGCCCGAACCCTAGCTCGATTTTTAACATCGGATGATCTGACGTCAGTTGAGAGGGTGCATCAGTCGAGTGGTACAGTAAGGTTATTCCAGAGGCACCTTCAACATCGGATGATCCGACGTGGAAACGTTTATCGGTTGAATTTGGCACAACTCCAGAAATGTGAACATCAGATGCTCTGATGTTTCTCAGAATGAACTCATCGGTTGATTTGTTTTTCTGTCTGAGCTGACCCTTGTACTTAAGCATAAACTGATCCGATGATGCTTCTGCCCTAAGCATCGGATAATCCGATGATTACAAAAGATCAGCAACAGCCCATATATGTCCTTTGACTTAAACAAACAAAGAGAAACACAAGTCTTAGGACATTTTGGGCAACCCCTGACCCCTCAAAAAGACTTTAACGCTAGTTGCCAATAACTTGGCTAAGCCCTAAAGCAAGTACAACACCAGAAAAACCAAGGAAAAAATCCAAACAAAATGTAAGGCCCATGCTTTGTGAGCTAGAGGATGAAGACTTCTATCTCTTTAAAGCATGTTCCTTTGGGCATTAACACACCTAACACTTTGTTCTTTCCACATCATATGAGTTGAGATATTGCATTTCAAACAAGTCTCTTTCTCATTAAGTGGGTTCCCCTTTGTGACAATCTACTGTATGCAATGCCAAACAATTTTTAATGCAGGATATTAAACGTGAGTGCAAGTCTATATGGCAAGCATCATGCAAGACATAAATTAAATCTATCGTGCCAAATTTTAACCTTTCAAAGGCTTCTTCAGGGAGAGCCATTCTCCAAGTCTTGGGGATACCCAAAAGAACCGCCATCCCAAGCTAACCCTTGCTCGCCCCTATCCTTTGAAAGTTAGACAAGACCTATATGTGATGCATTCTTACATGACCATGGCAACTTACATGACGTTCGATGCATCTAGTACATTTAATTCACTCCTTAGTCTAGAAAAGGTTTTCTCATCAAGTTGTTTAGTGAAGATATCCGCCAATTGTTCTTTGGACCTAACACCTTGCAAGGAGATGTCTCCTTTAGCTTCATGGTCCCGCAAGAAATGATGGTGAATATCAATGTGCTTTGTGCGGGAGTGTTGAACGGGGTTTTTAGCAATCTTAACCGCACTTTCATTGTCACAAAGGAGAGACACACAACCAAATTTAACACCAAAGTCCAAAAGGGTTTGCTTCATATAAAGGATTTGGGCACAACATGCACCAGCCGCTATATACTCCGCTTCCGCAGTGGACAAGGCAACAGAGTTTTGCTTCTTGCTAGACAAAGATACTAGGGAACGCCCAAGCAAGTGGCACCCTCCGAAGGTACTCTTGCGATCCACACGGCATCCGGCAAAGTTCGAATCCGAGTAACCCAAGAGATGGAATTTAGCACCTTTGGGGTACCACAGGCCTACACTTTGGGTATGCTTGAGATATCGAAGTATCCTAAAGACCGCCTTCCGATGCGATTCTTTAGGTGCCGCTTGAAAGCGAGCACACAAGCATACACTAAACATGATATCGGGCATAGATGCGGTAAGATAAAGCAATGAACCAATCATAGAACGGTAATTAGATTGGTCAACAGGTTTACCGTCCTTATCCGCATCGAGATGACAATTTGTTGCCATTGGAGTATTTCTTGAGCTACAATCTCCCATCTCAAATTTCTTCAAGAGGTCCTTGGTATATTTTCCTTGATAGAAGAAGGTCCCCTCTCGAAGTTGCTTGATTTGAAATCCAAGGAAGAAATTAAGCTCTCCAATCATCGACATCTCGAATTCCCTAGACATCATTTTGCCAAACTCATGGCTAAGAACTTCGTTAGTTGAACCAAAAATAATATCATCGCAATAAATTTGACAAAAAATAGTTCTCCATCGATATCTTTGGTGAAGAGTGTAGTGTCCACCCTCCCGATCTTGAATTCTTGCATGATCAAGAAATCCCGTAGTCGTTCATACCACGCTCTAGGTGCTTGCTTGAGCCCGTAGAGCGCCTTGTGCAACCTATACACATGATTAGGATTCCTTGGATCTTCGAACCCGGGAGGTTGTTCAACATAGACAAGCTCATTAATGTAACCATTAAGAAAGGCACTTTGCACATCCATTTGATAAAGCTTTATATTATGATGTGATGCAAAATGAAGAAATATACGGATGGCTTCTATTCGAGCGACCGGAGCAAATGTTTCTCCAAAGTCTAGTCCTTAAACTTGCGAGAAACCCTTGGCCACAAGTCTTGCCTTGTTGCGGATCACAATACCGTTCTCGTCTTGTTTGTTGTGGTACACCCACTTTGTTCGGATGAAGTTCTTGTCCTTGGGTCGCTCCTCCAACACCCAAACCTCATTGCGGATGAAGTTGTTGAGTTCTTCTTGCATGGCCATTACCCAATTTGGATCTTGGAGTGCTTCCTTAATGTGAGTGGGTTCTACACATGAAACAAACGAGTAGTGCTCACAAAACGTAGCAAAATGGCGAGAACATGTACTTACTCCCCTTGACGGACTACCAATAATTTGATCAATCGGATGCGCCTTGGAGATGCGTCCATGCCTCATAGGTGGTTGTGAAGCACTTGGCGATGGTGATGCGTGTTGCTCTTCTTGTGGTTGGACTTGATCATGGACTGGTTCTTCTTCTTGGTGTTGTGTGGCTTGTGAATCTTGTGTCGGCAATGGATCATCTTTTTCTTCTTCGTCAACTTGAGGTGCCATATATGTGTTGATGTTGGAACTTGAAGCTCCCCCTTGATCATGGCTCTCCTCAACTTTAGGATTGATGTCTCCAATGGTCATGTTCTTCATAGCTTCTCGTAGAGGCTCATCATCTATTTCATCATGACGAAAACTCTCCTCTTGGGAGCCATTAGTTTCATCAAACTCAACATCACAACTTTCCTCAACTAAACCAGAGGTTTGGTTGAATACTCGATATGCTTTTGAGTTTGATGCATAACCAAGAAAGATACCAACATCACATATTCTTTCAAACTTACCGAGCCTTTTCTTGTGGTAGATATAGCACTTGCACCCGAAGACTCAGAAATAGGAGATGTTTGGCTTTCTCCCAATGAGGAGTTCGTACAGGGTCTTTTGAAGTAGTCGATGTAGATAGAACCGATTTGCGGCACGGCATGCCATGTTGATTGCTTCGGCCCAAAACTTCTCGGACGTGCCATAGTCATCAAGCGTTGCTCATGCAAGAGTGATGAGAGTTTTGTTCTTCCTTTCAACGACACCATTTTGTTGAGGAGTGTATGTGGCTGAAAATTCATGTTTCACGCCTTCACGATCACACTACTCCCCAATGTTGTAGTTCTTGAATTCAGTGTCGTTGTCACTTCGGAACTTGATGATGGGAAGTTGAAATTCCCTTTGAGCATGTTTAGCGAAGGTCTTGAACACTTCCAGAGTTTCACTCTTGTCACCTAGAAACAATGTCCAAGCATACCGAGAGTAGTCATCAACTATAACAAGACAATAGAGATTACCACCAAGACTTTTATATGTGGACGGTCCGAAGAGGTCCATGTGGAGCAACACAAGTGGCTTGGAGGTTGACACCATTGTCTTCATCGAGTGGTGTGAAGCAACTTGTTTCCCGGCTTGACAGGCGCTACAGATCTTGTTCTTCTCAAATGTGACATCCTTCACGCTAGTCACCATCCCGAGCTTGAATGACTTCTTGAGCTTGCTCATTCCAATGTGAGCGATGCGTTGATGTCATAGCCAACCCAAACTTGTCTTGGTTAAAAGACAAGTGGTCAAGCTAGCATCCTTGTCAGAGAAGTCTACTAAGTAGAGGCGTCCATGCCGAAACCCTTTGAAGATTAGTTCTTTGCTTGTTTCACTAGTCACAACAACATCATTCTTGCCAAAGGTGCATGTTAGTCCAAGATCACATAATTGTGCAATAGAAAACAAATTGAAACTAAGTGACTTAACATACAACACATTGGAAATAGATAAATCATGTGAAATTGCAATCTTACCCAACCCAATTACTTTCCCCTTAGAGTTGTCACCAAAGGTGACTTGTTCATGATTGTCGGGGTTCTCTATGGAGGTGAACATACCATCGTTGCCGGTCATGTGTTGAGTGCACCCGCTATCGAGTACCCAATGCTTTCCTCCGGCTTTGTAGTTCACCTGCACACATGAATTCACTTTTTGATTTAAGGAACCCAAGCTAACTTAGGTCCTTGTATGTGGGATACAAGTGTTTTTGGGACCAAAAGTTGCTTGGAAAGCTTCCCCTTCATGCCCTTCATGTCCTTGCCGATGAACCTTGCCTTCACCTTGCCATCTACTTTACTCAAGAGATAATAGTGATCATCAAAGGTGGACTTGTAGTTAGTAGGCAATTTGGAGAAGGCCGGTTAGGAAGAGGACACTCCCTTGTGTGGTGACCGGTGACCTCGCAATGTTGACAATAAGAACCAACTTCCTTGATGAAGCTTGTTTTAAGCTCCGGTGAGGGCACCTTTCCTTTGTTAGGCACCGGGAAGGATCCAAGTCCTCTCTTGTTGAAGGCCTTTGCTTGTTGGAAGAGGATTTCTTTGTGCTTGACTTCTCCCTTAGATAGTCTTGCCACACTAGTGCGGGGACTTTCAATTTCATCCATCAAATCCTTCTCCCTAGCATTTTCTTTCAAAGGCAAAGACTTATGAAAGACATTAGTGGCATGTGAAACAATGGATACCTTATCATTAAGGGTTTCTTTCTTTATGGTTTTCAATTCTTGATCAATGACTTCATAGGCAAAGTTAAGTACTTGATGCTCTTGGATTAAATCATTGTGCTTTCCCAAGAGTGCTTTGTGTGCTAAGTCAAGCTCATGATGATCTAGCTTGATTTGACCCTTATCTTCCTCAACTTGCTTGACATGATATTTGAGCGTGTCATGCTCCTTAAGTATGCTTTCATACTTGTCAAGCAAATCGACGTTAGCACTCTCAAGCTTAGCATGAGCTTGTTCAAGAGCCTTGACCTTACTCTTTTCCCTTTTAATGATAGTGTGGTATTCATTTATCATTGAAGCTAAGTCATCGGGGGAAAGCTCATCATCGCTAGAGTCATCACATACCTTGGTGTTACCTTTTGCCATGAGGCACATGGGAGGTGGACGAAGAGATGAATCATCATTGTTGGCAATGGCAACGCTGGCCAAGCTCTCTTCTTCAGCTTCACTCTCTTCATTACTAGATTCTTCATCGGTGATCCATTCATTTGCCTCACACATGAACACCTTTTGTGGACCTTTTCTCTTCTTTTGAAAGAGTTTTGCCTTTTTTCCTTTGTCATACTTCTTCCCAAAGAATATTGACTTGGTCTTGACCTCTTCTTCATCATCCTCACTATCCTCAAGCTTGCGATGCTTGCCCTTGTGGTTCTCTCTTCTTTTGTCCGCTTTTGGACAATCATAGGAGATGTGGCCTTGATCACCACAGTTATAGCAGGTCTTGTTGTCATCTTTCCTTGGTAGAAATGCTTTCTTTTGGGGATCAAAGGTGTATGCCTTCTTGGCAATCTTGGAGTTCAAGCGAGAGAATTTTCTCATCATCAATGCAAGCTCATCATCGTCATCTTCACTTGATGCTTGCTCTTCTTCACTTGAGCTAGGATTGATCACTTTATTTTTCTTGAGATTTGTTCTTTTGGTGGAAGCCTTTAAAGCAATTGTATTTGAAGATGATTCCTCCATCATCCCAAGCACACTCATCTCATGACCGCGAATCTCTCCAATAAGTTCAGAAACTTCAATGTGATCAAGAGATTCCTTTTGAAGCATGGAGTTGATGATGTTGTACTTTGGCTTAGGAAGAAGCATAAGAATCTTGCGGTTGATGAATCCCTTGCCAAGAGAAGCAATATCAAGAGCATTAATTTCCTCAATAAGAACATTCAAGCGAGAAAACATTTCATTGACATTTTCATGAGGTAGCATTTTGAACTCATCATATTTGGCCTTAAGCATGTGATACTTTAGTTCTTTAATGCGAGAAGAACCCTCATGAATTTCAATCAAGCAATCCCAAATTTCACAAGCTTTTTCTTTGCTAGCAATCCTAGCAAACACATCTTGACTAATGCATTCGTAAATAGCATTTCTAGCCTTGGCATCCCACTTGATTTGATCACCTATGTAGTTATGCTCACCAAACCCCGCATGGGTCGCTTCCCATACCTCGGGAGCAATAGCCTCTAGATAAGCACGCATACGTGCTTTCCAATAGGCAAAGTTCTTGCCCTCGAAGATGGGAACTGAACCCCCAATCTTAGCCATTTTGGCTCTCTAGCGGTGAAGCTAGAATGATCCAATGAGCAACCTTGCTCTGATACCAATTGTAAGTATCGAATGCCCAAGAGGGGGTGAATTGGGCTTCTTTTTAAAAACTAAAGCAATAAAAACTCAACTACTAAAATCCCAATTCCCTATGCAAACAACCTATGCATTTAAGTGAATAATAAGTTTGCGATATATGAAATGCATAAGTATAACATGAAAGGAAGAGTATGTAAACTCTCGAGAAGACATGAAGATACGGTGATTTATCCCGTGGTTCGGCAAGATCATCAAGACCTTCCTACATCCACGTTGCACCAACCAAAGGGTGTAGCCACTCCTAAGTCAACAAGACCAGGGATCTCACTAAAAGTCTCCGTTTGCCATCTCTGGCAAGGTGGAGCTCAAGCCTTGCACAAGTTTGATCTTCCGGGCTTCCACAACCGACTTGGCAAGATCCAGAAGGATCTCTCCGATCACTGACTGATACTCGGTGAATGCAATCACCAAGAGACACTCCCTTACAGCTCTCACTAGACTAGAGACTCCAATCACCAAGAATGGAAGCACACAAGCATCATCTCTAGTAAGTTCTAGCCTATCTCTTGGTGTACAAGTGGTGTAAATGATGTGGAAGTGGTTGCTCAACGTCTTGAATGCTTGATAATGTGTAGAGTAGCTCTGGGCATCAAGACTTGTCTGAATGACTGGTTGAAGGGGTATAAATAGCCAGCTTCCACGAGATAGCCGTTGGAAAAGTAGGTTGACATCATTGTTCTGCAAACACCGGATGATCCGATGTTCTCCCTTCAGCTGTCATCGGTCGAATACAAATTAGCTGAGGTCACTATGTCAGATATGACTATTGATCGATCGATGTTGTATACACCTGTACATCGGATAATCCGGTGACACTTAATCCAGGATGGTCCAGAAATAATGCTTACTGGAATGATCGACCGATGTGGCATATTTATACATCAGGTGGTCCGGTGTTACTTGGTCCAGGGAAATTGCTTACTGGAATGATCGACCGATGTGGCATATTTGTACATAGGATGGTCCGGTGTTACTTGGTCCAGGGAAATTGCTTACTGGAATGATCGACTGATGTAACACATGCTTTGTCATCGGATGATCTGGTGTATACCCAAGACTGAGGTCTTTTTCTGCTGCAAAGCCAACTCGACTGATGTAGTGTTTTCTGGATACATCGAATGATCCGGTGAGTTGATTTTGTCTGTTTCAAGTTGTTCTAAGTGATTCTTTTGGAATTTGTCCGAGTGACCTCTTAGACATTGGTTTGAAATGTTTTTATGATGACGACTAAGTCTCGTGTGCTATCAATTTTGTTGGAATAATTTTGACATATATGTTTTTCCTTTCAGTCTTCATGAAAATTGATTGACCTCGTAAAATAGTTTTTTGAGGGGTCTCCAATTGTATCCAAGGAGCAGTAGATGATATAAATATAGGGTCCATTAAGTGTGATGAATTATATGAGAGACCTTGCATCCACAAACTTATTAGTGATATCCAACGGTTGTCATGAATCACCGAAACCATACCTTATGGGGGCCTAGATGCTTTCAAAGGCCCATTTAGTTAGAAGTTAAAGTATGTATCTAAACGAACATGAAGACGAACGACGACGGTGCAGACGGCAAGCACCTGCGCTTGTGGACGGCGGACCTCGATGGACCCACTTCCCTGTCTCTCTCTCGTTCTTTCCTCCTCTCTCGTCATGAAGAGTTGCAGTCCCCAGCAAGCGGCATACGCGGAGACTCCAAGACGGCACGGAAGCGTACCGCAATGGTAACCGTCGCAAATAAAGTCTCGTAGCCATAATTGGCGACAGTAACCGTCGTTAGTCCACGGGATGTTGTTACTTACGACAAGCTCCCGTGCGTGGATGGGTGGTTTTCTCTCGTTCATTCCCCCTCTTTCGTTATTTCATTGCCTCCTCTGTCATTGTTGGACACTTGCCCCACAGCTTGAAAAACTGCACCATTTTTGGGGGGTGCAGTGTAAAACAAGCGAGGTTATGCTGTCAAAATTTTGTTCGAATTCAGGTTTTGTGTCTCGTCAGAAGCAGGATAAATCCTGCATACATTAACGATAATTTATTCCGCTTTAAACTGCAGAGTCAAACATGGGTGAAGATCGCGGTTGGATGTATACTGGCTGGAAGAGCAGAACCGATGGTCACTCAGATAAGTGGTACATGAAGTTAGATAAATTTTTGGATCGAGCATTTTTGTTATCAGCGGATGATAAGGTGCGGTGCCCATGTACGAAGTGCCGGAACACCAAATTTTTAAGCAGATTGGATCTTTTGTTTCACTTATGTCAAAATGGTTTCACACCACATTATGAGGTGTGGACCTTCTACGGCGAAACTAAATCTGAAGTCATAGTAGAAGTGGATGAGGATGATGATGTAACGGGGGTTGATAGGATGGACAAGATGCTAGAAGCTCTAAAAGCGGAGGATCCACTTACAATGGAGGAAGACAAGTTCTTCAAGGAGCTCAAGAAATCACAACAGCCGTTGCATGAACACACGACTGTGACCGTCCTTGCTTTCTTGACCATATTTATGGCAATTAAGTCTAAGTACTTTTTTCCATCAACTATTACAATGATCTCATGAAATTAACCTGCGATATCCTTCCACAACCTCACAAAGCGCCTAAAGATCCAGATATCTGGTCTCGGTATGAACTTTGAGAAAATCGATGTGTGTCTAGACAATTGCATGCTATTCTGGAAAGAGCATGCCAACGAGAACATGTGCTTGAAATGTGGTAAACCGAGGTATGTAAAAGTTGTAAATGATGATGGCGATAATGCTATGACAGATGCCGCACATAAGCAGATTCGTTACTTGCTTGTGACACCTCGGTTGAAATGGTAGTTTCTTTCAAAAAGAACCACAAGACACATGAGATGGCACAAAGAAGGTAAACGTGAGAACAAATAATTATTGACGCATTCGTTCGACGGTGATGCATGGAAGCCGCTAGACCGTTTCAATCCAGTTTTTCTCGTGATGCGAGAAATGTTCTCATCGGGTTAGCGACAGATGGATTCTCACTGTTCAGAACAAACGCCACACCATACTCCTGTTGGCCCATCTTTGTCATTTCGTACAACCTGCCACCAACTTTGTGTATTAAGAATGAGTTCATGTTCCTCAGCCTCATTGTACCTAGACCTGATCATCCCGGATCACGTCTCAACATGATGTAGAAACCGCTGATCGAAGAATTGAAAGTGTTGTGGATAGAAGTCGAAGCGTACGACAGTTACAAGAAGCAGAAATTCAACCTTCGAGCTGCTTATTTGTGGTCCGTCTATGATTTAACGGCATACGTCATGTTTTCCGGATGGAGCACTCATGGTTGTCTGACGTGTCTGATATGTGCTTCGGACACGGATTGCTTTCGACTAACTCATGGAGGCAAGATATCTTACTTCGGTTATTATAGACGTTGGCTGCCTCCGAATCACATATTTAGGCAACAAAGGCATGTCTTTAGAAAGAACACCATTGTCACTAAAGGAACACCGATACGTCTCAACGGGTCAGAAATTTCTGATATGTTGGACAAACTGGTGCCAGATGAAGGTCGTCCTGGATATTTCGTAAGTTATGGAGAGGAACACAATTGGACTCACATATGTGGACTTTGGGAGCTATCGTATGTAAAAGTCATTGATTCTAATGCACAACATTGATGTCATGCATTAGGAGTGTAACATGAGCAAAAGTATCATAAGAACATGCATGAATATGTCTGGCAAAACGAAAGACAATGTAAAAGCTAGACTAGATTTGGTTGACATTTGTCACCGTCCAACTCTTGAAATCTCTGAAAGTGGTGGTTAGCCACATGCTTTTTTCTGTATTCGATTTAGAGAAATGAAAGAAGTCATGAAATGGTTGAAAACTTTGAAATTCCCAGATAGTTACGCAGGTAGCCTGAAACAAGCCGTGAATGTGAACACAGGAAACCTCACTGGGTTGAAGAGTCATGATTATCACAATATCATGAAAAGACTCTTACCTGTTATGTTTCGAGGCTATCTAGATGATGCTGTATGGAAGGTTTTAGCCGAGCTGAGCTATTTCTATAGACAGCTTTGTGCTAAAGAATCAAGATTGGGATGATGTATAAGTTAGAGAAGAAGATACCCGTACTTTTATGTAAGATGGAATTTTTTTTTCCACCAGATTTCTTCAATACAATGCAACATCTCCTTATCCATCTTCCATTCGAAGCTAAAGTTAGCGATCCTGTGCAATACAGGTGGATGTATCACATTGAAAGAGCACTACGATATCTGAAACCAATGGTTGGCAATAGGGCAAGGGTGGAAGGATGCATCGCTAAAGCATATGCTCTTATGGAAGTAGGATATTTTTCATGTGTCTACTTTGCAGAAGAACACAATGTCAATATTTCGACAATGCGGTACAATGTGGACGAAGCACCCCCTTTAAGCGACCTCTCCATTTTTCAAACGAGAGGCACTACCGTTGGTAGCTACACGACCTACGTCCTACCCAAACGTGACAGGACTATTGCTTTACTCTACATGTACGCAAATATAGGAGGCATGCAGGAATACTTCGAGTAAGTGTTTGTCCTATATTTATGCTAATCAACATATTTTGCGACACATGTATTCTAAAAGATGGTTTTTCACGTTCAACGAGTTCCACAAACAATGTTGGCCACATAGGCATTAACATACGGCCAAACAAGTAGAAGGGATGCAACAAGAAGGAATAAATGGAGGGCCGAATTTCCTATCCTAGTTTCAAGATTATGTAATACTCTCTCGTATTCTACACGACCTATTAAAGAAGAATTATTTTAACTTACGGTCATTTTTGACAGTGCCGGACTCACAATGTCCATGAAGATTTGCGGCAGCTATCTTATGTATTGGTGAATGTTAGAAGCTATGGTCGATGTGACATAAATGGCTTTCGATTCCATACAACTCATTTTGAAGCTCTTCATCCTCTCGCGACAATATCAAATTTCGGTGTTGTGACGAGAGCAATTGACACTCAAGGGAATGAAACCAATTATTATGGGATCATTAACAAAATCCTTGAATTTACTTTTATTGGAAATAAGACCCTTCGAGTTGACTTCTTTGACTGTGACTAGTTTCATAGCACTCATGGTACCCGAGAAAACCAATTTTGAATGGTGGAAGTGAAACATAAGGACCGACTACAATGTTACGATACATTTGTTCTTGCACATCAAGTGGAGCAAGTGTATTATCTACCTTATCCATGCACAAAGCTCAGTGCTTGGTAGGTGGTATATAAGGTGAATCCTCGTGGGCGGTTATATACTCCTAGGGATGATGGTTACCATGATAGTGAAGACGTTGAAGAAGTGTACCAAGAAGAAGAGTTGCCAGACACTTTTATCGTTGAGCCTGGTGCAGGACTCGATCAATCAGTTGGAGATGTTGAAGATGTTGAAGATGTAGAGACAGATGATATGTGAAAACGTAAATTAGAACAGGTCATGATGGAAGATCGTTGGGCTGGTTTAAGGAGTAGGGCACATGATAATGATGTTGATGAATTTTGAAAGTGATTACAAGTAACATTTTCTTGAAGATAGTAACATGAATTTTGTATATTTTATTTGCATATTTACTAAGTATATATTAAAACGGGATGGCATCAAGGAAGGGTAAGAAGGTGGCGCCGACGAGGGGGTTCTTCCCCACTAGAGTTGAGGACTCTTTCGCTAGTGCCTCGTCGACCGGGAGAAGACGCTCACAGCTGTTGGGGCACATTCTGAGCAGCATTAGGGCTTCGTCACAGGTAAATTTCACTCATCCTTGACAAATTATTCAAATTAAATTTCCAATTAAACTTACTTGTGAATCATTTGAATATTGTAGTCTTCGCTGACTGACTCAGAGGCTACGATGCCAGTTGAGCTTCTACCCTTCGGTGAGCCAGCCCTCGGCTGACGAGCCTTCTATTCCTGAGCCCTTTGTCTCGGCTGGTGACGAGCCTTCTGGGTCACCAGACGTGGTGCCCGAGCAGATGCGGAGGAAGAGGAGGACTCACTTTGTCGGTCCTCCTGCAGTCCCTTCACAAAGGATCGTGATTTGTCCGATTGGAGATAGGTAATAAAATCGTAGTGTTCAATTCTGGTTTCTTTTGGTTACTTAAGTAATGAATCAATAAATATCTTGCAACGCTTGGTACGAAACGTCTTTCACCTGTGAGAGACACCATAGACCAGTGAAAGGTGGCCTCGGGTCCTTAGTGCGTTTGCAATATCCAGGGGTCATCGATGGCGTGCCTGCTCTTTCATGGGAGGACTACGCACGCGCCCATCACTAGGAGCACGGCAACATTCAGGAAGCCATATGGGCTGCTTTTATGGTAAGTATGTTAAATAAAGTTTCTAAGTTTTAACCCTTAAACTCTTTAATAAACATCTATTCAATATATTATTTATCACAGGCAAGGTATATTTTAGAGGACCGGACAGCCCTCGCATGTTTGAGGATGTGAGGAAACTATTTCACGTCAATGTTGCACGGATGGTTTGACAAGCTTTGTTGAACGCTCGTATTCAAGTTATCAATGAGCACTTGAAGGTGAACCCGCACCACGTGCTACACTTACGGCAAGAGAGCGAGAGGCACCTGACGGAGGAGGAGCACGCGCAGGTACGTGGGGTGTAGTAAATATTTTTTCTGATAATTTTCTCAATGGTATTTTTAACGACCTACAACTATGTGCAGGGCCACGTGAGCTGGTTGCAGGGTCGGTCCGATGCATTACGGGCCCTTTGTTGATACTGGGCTAGCGATGAGTTTAAGGCTAAGTGCGAGAAGGCTCAAGGGTGCAGAGGCGTCGAGGGGAAGCACAACCACGGCCATGATAACCACTTGCGTTTAGCTAAACGCATGGTAAGTGTATGTAACTTATATTTATATATTTATAATATACTGTTCATACTAACACCTATTGATAGGAGCGCGAGACGGGGGTGCCGCCAACCCCTGTTGAGATCTGGAAGAGAGGTCACAGGGATCCTTCTCAGCCTCAGGGGTGCAGTCAGGCCGCAGTCGAGTGGTTGGTAAGTTTAGAAATCATTCATATTAAATATAACTAAATGAATTCTTGAACTTATATGGTTTTCTTGTTTTTCAGGTTGGGTACAAGGAGGAGGCTAGGAGGATACACGGCGCAGGTTTTGATTAGGAACATGAACGAATCGATCCTCAAGCCGCGTATGCAAGCGGAGGTTGAAAAGCCCACGAAAGGTGAGTTCATAAGTCATTTTATCATTTTCGATTCAAAATATTCAAAATATTTCAACTTCATATTACAAATTCTTTTTTTATAGGCTTGCCATATTCAACGGAGTTGTCGACTCGAGGGCGGCAAGACCTGCGAGAGGCTGCTCCGCGCAGTCTTCATCGGTGGACACATCAGGTTGCCGTATCTCGCAGAGAGACATCGAGATGCAGTCCCTCCGACAAACCGTAGAAGAGAACCTCAAGCGATAGGAGGAGGAAAGGAGGGAGGCGGAACGACAAAGGATCATGATGGAGGCCATGATCTCTTCCCAGGAAGCCTGGATGATGCAGATGTGAGACACAATGGAGGTAACAAAATGAAAACCAAAGTTCTTATTAATTAAACATAAATGACTTACTAATAGGTAACATCTAATGTTTGCAATGATAGGCCATAGCTCAGGCGCAAGATCTGGGGATCCAGCTACCACCACTACCGGTCATTCCAGACGACCCTTCTTCTGCGGGTCAGGTAATTTTTTATGTAAAGTTCACAATTCTGGTTTTACCCCAACTTAGCTAGAAATAAAGCGAGGAAAGAGAGTGAGAGCAAGAGATAGTTAGATAGAGTGAGAGATAGAGTTAGAAGAGGGGGGGGAGATGGAGGGAAAGTGATAGCGAAAGGGAGATAGAGTGGGAGAGATAGATGGATTGAGATGGAGAGGGAGAGAGAGAGATAGATTGAAATAGAGAGAGAGGAATGAAGAGGAAGAGAGGGAGATGTAGATGGAGATAGAGGGAGAGGAAGGGATGGAGAGAGATGTTGATGCATTTATATTCTAACTCTAAGTTTCATAAATTGCAGGGATCAACGACAATTGCTCAAACTCCGTCGCCGTCGTTACCACCACCTGGAGTGAGGCGCGACGACGACTTTGGTGGCTTCGGAGGTGGCTTCAAAGGTCAGACGGGCGAGTGAGCCCTTGTTCGGTTTGTTGACGATGATGTGATGTATCGACGTTGTAATGATGATGTGTATAGTGTCTATTGTGATGTATTGTTGATAATAATGTATGTTCTGTGTTTCTAGCCATCGAGCCGGGTAGCATTTTCTTTTTTAAAAAAAACCTTATTTGCGACAGCTTTTTATATAGTACTGTCGCAAATAAGGCTTCTGGCCATCGCAAATTAACTTGTGTTATTTGCAACAGCCACAGGAAGCTGTCACAAATAGGACTTAATTGCGACGACTACCACTCCGGGCCATCACAAATTGTCCGGTGGGACCCATTCGTTGGGCCTAGTGTATAGTTTGCGACTGTCGTCGCATGCCATTGCAAATAAATTTATTTGTGACAGTGGTCGTCGCAAATAAGGTTATTTGCGGCAAAACTCTTGCGATGGCCAGAAACCGTCGCAAATGAGAAAAACCGTCGCAAATAAGGTTATTTGCGGCAAAACTCTTGCGACGGCCAGAAACTGTCACAAATAAGAAAAACCGTCGCAAATGGCTTATTTGCGATGGTTTTTTTGTTATTTGCGGCGGCCCTAGCCATCGCAAATCATCAGAATTCCTGTAGAACCTTTACATTCCTTCGTCTTTAGCTTTTCTACACGTTCCATGGATGGCTGATCACCTAGAGTTGCCGTGCGTTTAATGCGCCTGACTGCAGTGATCAAAGGAAAGTCTTTTGTGATTGCGGCCAATGCCATTACGTTCTCAATCTTGTGCTCACCATCAGACTGTAGGGAAATCGGCGGTACGCTACTCTAGCAACTCTACCGCATCACCCAGGAAACATGCGAGTACAGAGGTCATAGATCGTTACCACTAGACGCGCAGCGCAGCGGAACATAGACGCGCGTCGGTGTAGAGAAAGTAGACGATCTCGTTCGTCTCCTCATCGCCCTCTTCTCAGGAGCAGTAGACAAACACGTTCGTCGTAGCCGATCAGCACAGTAGTAGCAGCAGCGCCTCCACGGAGTCCACACGTATGGAGAGGAACGCCGTGCGCCGGAGTGCTAGCACCGCGCGCGCGGCAAAGGTCTCGGCGTGAGGCCTTCGAGGGGTGGCGGCTAGGGCTGTCACGTGGTGGGGTGATTAGCCTCTAACCCTACCCCTCATATTTATCGGCGTACTAATGAGTTTTTAGGTCGCAGGCCCATTAGTACCCTAATTGCTTATGGGTCAAATATCCAATAGCCCTTAACCCGAATTGTTATGATTGCCTCTTGGGCACATCACCAACACAGACTGTGCCATATTTTCTAGAGCCACATTTTGAGCACTCGCGTTTACCACCTCCTAAACAGGAGGAACGGGATCATAGTTTTTTTGCACATCCAATTCGTCAGAAATATTATGAATCAAAGTGTTTACTACATTGTTAGGAACATGAGGTTGACGTACCTCCTCCGGATCAACGATCTGCAGGGGCATGTTAGTGACACCAATGTTCACCAGTAAGTGGTCCTCAATAGCAATGCCATGCTGCAGTCCTTGTTGGGGACCAGTGACATTTTTTTCTATGTCTCTAATTCCACCATAAGTGGACTGGTCAACCATGATCGCCTTCGGATCCACATCGGCAACATTTTCATTCACAGACCCCATCAGAATGTTCATCGGAGTGTCGGCCTCATTAGCATCAACATGCTGGTGTCCATGCTGGGATCCCACAATATTTTTTCTTTTGTCGCTTGTTCCTCCCTGAGTGGACTGTGTGTTCATGTTTGCATTTGGACCTATGTTGGCGTCATTTTCATTATCACATCCCATCAAATTGTCATCCTCAAAATCCTCTGTACCCACTGGTTCAGTAATATTCTCTTGCACATTATTCTCAACTGTGAATTTCAGCTCATACAGTTATTCATCAATTACCACATTAACTTAATAGGGAATGAGGTTTGGGTCCAGGACCATAGCTAGGAATTGGCAGTTATCATTGTTCCATGAAAAAACCATGTCCACGTCCTTTGTGACTCTAAGTACAGATCCCACGCAGCCCAAATAACTGGAAATTCCTTAAGTTCAGCTGGCTATCCAGAGCATTGGATCCATATCTTGAGGAGTCTGGCCTTTGCCCCCGCTCCTGCACCCTTTTGTTCTATAATGAACTTAGCTTTGTTGATTCTTGACTGCACTGTTCCTCATTCAACCGTGCGTTAATTCGGCCCGTGACGGAAACACCGCCTTGAATGTATTAATACCCATCTCTTCTGCCTGCTAAGTCCATCTAGCTGGAATCAATATTTCTAGCTCGGCAATGATATTAGCAGCAGTAAGGGCGACTCTCCACCACGCGAGTTATTGCAGTCCTTGTGTCAGTCTTATTCTTTTGAGATGGCGTGTACTGTATGTGGAAAAAGCTGAGATCTTCAACCGTGAAACCACAAATGGATGTGGATTGTCTAGACACACTGAACACAAGACATCTAGGCTTGTTGTGCTGAGTACTTTCACAAATATCGCAATAGAACTCCCTGACACAATCTTCCGTGGTGTGTCCCTTCGTGAGACATCTGTGGAAATATGGCCTGTCACCACTTTTGTCTTTTGCCTTTTTTGTTGATGACTCAGGAATGTCAGACCCCGCTGGTTTGGAAACAGCCGTTTTCTTGATTCACTGCATTATTCTTGAGGTCTTGGGCATGAGCTGTGACTGTCTCTGGTTGCGTTTGGGTGTCTGCAACCGAAGCCAGTGCCTATTGCAGGAGGGCAGCCGCCTGAGCCAGGATATTGAGATGTATTGGAGGGTTCTCTCCTAGCCCTTGCATGCCACGGTCATGAATCTGCAATAGTCGTACACCACTAAATGCTTGAGCGACATGGTTGTTGCCGATCAACTGCCATAAGCTTCGCCACCAGGGAAGGAACCAGTGAATGGCATCCTATTATCTTGCATTGCATGAGTACCTTGGTCGTTGCCTGATGAGTTGCCAAAGGCATTGCTGCCCGGATTGGAACTAGAGAATAGCATCCTGTTATCCTGCATGAGAGGGCCACGTTCCTGGATCCCTCTGCCGCCAGAACCTCGGCTACCAAACCGCCGTCTAGGGTAGAATCCATGTGTACCCCTTCTCCCGCGATCTCCTCCTACCAGCTCCAACATGCCGGCACTGGGGACCAATCCCTGTTCTGCTGATCGGCAACAAAACTTGGGCGGCGCTGACCTCGAATGTGTTGAAATTTGGCCCATTTGAGTATGGTCCATTCAGCTGAAATTCCAAAGCAAAGTGGTTGTTGGTTATAGTCTCATACTGCTAGTTCAAGGTGGTGCAAACCAACATATATAGTACCCCTCATACCTATGGCTGAATAGAGAAAGCAATAATGAGGGGCCTGACTATATGTACTCACACACACGCACGCGCGCGCGCGTTTCCGCGATTTTTTGCGTGTTTGTCCGCGTGACTTGTGACTTGCGACGCGCGACCGTGGCATGGCTGCATTGAGTAATTTTGCTACTTGTATCCTTTACGAAATTTGAACTGTTCTACACTAATAGAGAATTAGTGCGCGATTAATTGCCATAAATGTCATTAATTTGTCAAGCAATTGGTGGACGTCCTTAATACGGAAATGGCTCCTAGAGTGCAGCCGTGCCTATATCAGGCCCTGAAGATATTTAGGTTTCCAAGACACAAAATATTCTCTTTCATCCATTCGTCTTCCTTTTGGAAAGCTGTGTTGTGGTGTTTGAGCTGTCAAACCTTCACCGACCCTCTTCCTTGGCGTGCACCGAGGAGAAGGGTGAGCGGTATCTCCAAACCTTTGTCATCGTGAAGCCTGCACGAGGGACGGCAATAAGGTTTCTGGGTAGCGCATCTGCGCGATCACTTAAAGCTGTTTTGATATCGATCTGCGCTGCTACATCGATGAACCCAAGTGAGTTTATATGTCTTTGCTAGTTTTTATTGTGTTGATCTACCTACTAGAGTATGTGTTGCAGTATTGAATATCTGTAAAACTTGCCTCAATGTTGAATCTAGATTTAGAATAATACGCAATTTTCCAACATTCCAGAAACCTTATTATTGCGATTATTCTATTATTCTAGCAATGACTGGTGCTTCGGATGCAATGAAACCTGAGAGGTTCGGAGGTGGCGGAAATTTCTGTAGATGGCAGACTAAAGTCAAATTTTGGCTTATGTCGATGGGACTGTGGTGGGTGATTCACCCAGTAATGCCATTCACGGTTGACCAGACTGCCACATATCCAACGGCGCGTGACTCCACACTTGGTTGCATCTTAACCCTTTTGGCTGATAGTCTCTATGATGTGTATATGAATTACACAGACTCCACAGAGCTGTGGGATGCACTAGAGCGCAAATACGCCATCTCTGAAGCTGGTCTCTTGTTGTATACTTGTGAGCAATTCTTTGATTTCAGCATTGATGCTACAAAGTCTGTTGTTGGCCAAGCTCACGAGATACAGCTGCTGGCCGGAGAGATTGCAAGTTTGGGATGTGCCTTGCCTGACAGATTTGTGGCAGTGGGCATTATTGCTAAACTCTCTGCTTCATGGAGGGATTTTGCCACAAGCCTGAAACACAAGTGGGAATATATCTCTACTGAGAATGTGATAATTGCCCTCGATGTGGAGGAAAAAGCAAGGGCAAAAGACGCTCCTCACACATCTGCTGCTGCACAGAATGGTGCTAGTGCAAACATGATGCAGAAAAAGGCCAACCACAAAAATAATAACAAGGGTAAGATGCAAAATGGTAGTAAAGCAAAGAAAACTACTAACTTCAAAAAGAAGAAAAATGAGAAAGACAACAGGACATGTTTTGTGTGTGGTAAAGAAGGGCATATTGCAAAAGACTGCCACTACCGCAAAATCAAAGATGATGAACAGCAAAAGAAGGCTGTCAATGTGACCATTGGCAAAAACAATGGCAGTGAAGCCGATCCTTCTGGGTATGGTAATTTACCATTTGTTTTTTCAGCTGTACAATCCACAGATTGGTGGGTTGATACAGGTGTCAATGTTCATTTGTGTCTTGATTTGTCTTTATTTTCTTCTTACCAGGGAACGTGGTCTTCCACCATCTTGATGGGAAATGGATCAGCTGCTTCTGTTCTTGGTGTTGGTACGGTCGAACTGAAGCTCACTTCAGGAAAGACTGTCCATTTGAAGAACGTGCAGCATGCTCCAATAATAAATAGGAATCTGATTAGTGTTTCCTTGTTATATCAAGATGGTTATAAGTTAGTATTTGAGTCAAATAAAGTTGTAATTTCCAAGTTTGGGAACTTTATAGGCAAAGGCTATGTGAGCGGACGCTTGTTCCGCCTAAGTACTCTTGATATGAATTATCATTTGAATTTTGCATCCGGGATTAATTAAGCTTGTGAAGCTGATGTATAGCACTCACGTTTTTGTCATATTGGTTTTGAAACCATTGCTAGAATGTCCATATTAGATTTTATTCCTAAGTTTAATATTGTCAAAGGATCAAAGTGTCAATCTTGTGTGCAAGCAAAATAACCTCGAAAACCATTTAAAAGTTTAGAGGAAAAGAGAGACTTGGTACAATTAGATCTTATTGATTCTGATTTGTATGAGATGAATGGAATATTGACTAGAGGAGGCAAGAGATATTTTATGTCTTTTATAGATGATGCTACTCGTTTTTGTTATATTTATCTTCTAAAAACTAAAGATGAATCTCTACATTACTTTAAAATTTATAAGGCCGAGGTTGAGATCCAACTTGAGAGGAAAATTAAACGGTTGCGCGATGATCGTGGAGGAGAGTATACCTCAAATGATTTCTCTCAATTTTGTATTGAACATGGTATTATCCATGAAGTGACACCACCGTATTCACCTCAATCTAATGGGGTAGCTTAAAGGAAAAACCGAACTCTAACAGATTTGGTTAACACTATGTTAGAGATTGTCGGTATATCCTATGAATGGTGGGGGGAAGCTATTTTGACAGCAAATTTTGTCCTGAATAGGATAGTGACTAAAATCAGAGAAGTCACTCCATATGAGGGATGGAATGGAAGAAAACCCAATGTCAAATTTTTTAGGACTTGGGGTTGTTTGGCAAAGGTCAGTATACATGAGCCGAAAAAGAGAAAGCTTGGACCCAAACCAGTAGATTGTGTATTCTTGGGATATGCACAAAACAGTACGGCCTATAGATTTTTAGTAGTTAAATCTGATAGTCCAGAACAAAATGTGAATACTATTATGGAGTCAAGAGATGCTTCATTCTTTGAAAATATATTTCCTATGAGAGCAGTAGGTAGCACATCTTGTGATGAGAAAAATCATACTCATACAACTGCTCCTAAGGATTATACACCACTTCAATCAAACGACAGAACATACACACCATTCAGAGAAGATAACAATTTAGTCGATCCTGAATCTCCTCGTAGGAGTAAGAGACAAAAGATTGCGAAATCTTTTGGAGATGACTTTATTGTTTATCTTGTTGATGATGTGCCCAATACTCTTGAAGAGGAAGATGCATCTCCAGATGCAGAGTATTGGAAAGAGGCAGTCCGTAGTGAGATGGACTCCATTATGTCAAATGGGACTTGGGAGATCACTGATTGTCCAAGTGGGTGTAAACCTATTGGCTGTAAATGGATCTTCAAAAAGAAATTGAAGCCGGATGGTACTATTGAGAAGTACAAGGCTAGGCTTGTGGCCAAGGGATATACTCAAAAAGAAGGAGAGGATTTCTTTGACACATACTCTCCTGTTGCCCGAATTACCACCATCAGAGTGTTGCTGGCGATAGCTTCTTCCTATGGTTTACTTTTCCATCAAATGGATGTAAAAACAGCTTTCCTTTATGGAGAGTTAGAGGAAGAAATATATATGGAGCAACCAGATAGTTATAAAATTCCTGGGCAAGAGAACAAAGTGTGTAAATTAATAAAATCCCTGTATGGTCTTAAGCAAGCACCCAAACAATGGCATGAAAAATTTGATAACACTCTAACATCAGCCGGATTTAGCGTGAATGAGGCGGACAAGTGTGTGTACTATCGTTATGGTGGGTTTCAAGGAGTAATATTGTGCTTGTATGTCGATGACATATTAATTTTTGGAACAAGCACAAGCGTGATTGATGAGACCAAATCTTTCTTGTCTGGTTGTTTTGACATGAAAGACTTGGGACCGGTAGACGTAATTCTGAATATAAAGTTGATTAGAACTGAGGATGGAATCACTCTAAATCAATCCCACTATGCAGAGAAAATTCTTTCTTGCTTTGGCTTTGATAACTGCAAGGTTTCTCCAACTCCCTATGATGCAAGCATCAAGCTTCAAAAATTTATGGGAGAGGGAAAAGATCAACTGAGATATTCACAAATAATCGGTTCCCTTATATATCTAGTTGGTGCCACGCGACCTTATATCTCCTATGCTGTGAGCAAACTCAGTCGGTTTACATCAAACCCGGGAGATGATCATTGGAAGGCACTTGAATGAGTGTTGCACTATTTGAGAGGCACAACCTCGCTTGGAATTCACTACACGGGATATCCACCAGCGTTGGAGGGATATAGTGATTCCAATTGGATCTCAGATGCAGATGAGATGAAAGCCACGAGTGGCTATGTGTTTACGCTTGCTGGTTTTGCAATTTCATGGAGGTCTTGTTAACAGAATGTATTAACAAAGTCTACTACAGAGGCTGAACTTGTAGCACTAGAAACAGCTAGCAATGAGGCCGAATGGCTAAGACAGCTATTGATGGACTTACCTTTTGTTAAAAAGCCGGTACCGCCTATCCTAATGTATTGCGATAACCAATCAATGCTAGCTCAGGTTACAAATACAAAGGATAATTCAAAGTCCAACAAGCACATCAAGCATAGACTGAAATCTGTCAGAAAGATGAAAAACTTCGGAGTTATAGCTGCAAGCTATGTGAAAAGTGCAAATAATCTGGCAGACTCCTTCACAAAAGGATTATCACGGAATGTGATTTCTGTGATGTCTAAGAACATGGGTATGAGGCCCAGCTGAAGTTAAATCACAACAGTAACATGTCCTTTTGATCGGAGATCCCGTGATTTAGGTACTAGGAAAAACAAGTTGACTGATGTAACCAAAGAGTACATTATAAATAAAAATGTACCCATGTTCAAATGAGACCAAGTACTCTTTACTGTATGGAAGGTTGGCATAATTAAGCCTTAATGTTTTCCGTTGTAAAGATATTAGCCTACAGGATATCTTGAAGGAAAACACCTACTTGAGCTTAACTGTAGGTCGCAGTTCGTGAGAATAGGGCGTTCTCATAAAGGCTCATGAGAAGATACGGGAGCAGATAATTAACACTCCAAATAGGTGAGGTTGTCTGACAGCCTAGTATCAGTATTGATTTCAAGTGAAATCTTTTCACACAAAGCTGAGAATTCAAGGCATAGTCCATTCTTCAGCTGTGGAAAGATGAATCTTGTTATTCTAGGTATAAGTTCAACCCATACGGGACTCATACCGAAAGACTGATATATAAAACAATATTGCAGCACAGTGATCTTTTATTCTTCATTCCTTGCTTTGAAATTGGTGGGGGGTTGTTGGAATTTGGCCCATTTGAGTATGGCCCATTCAGCTGAAATTCCAAAGCAAAGTAGCTGTTGGTTATAGTCCCATACTGCTAGTTCAAGGTGGTGCAAACCAACATATATAGTAGCCCTCATACCTATGGCTGAATAGAGAAAGCAATAATGGGGGGCCTGGCTATATGTACTCACACACACGCACGTGCGTGTGCGTTTCCGCGATTTTTCGCTTGTTTGTCCGCGTGACTTGTGACTTGCGACGCGCGGCCGTGGCATGGCTGCATTGAGTAATTTTGCCACTTGTATCCTTTACGAAATTTGAACCGTTCTATACTAATAGAGAATTAGTGCGCAATTAATTGCCATAAATGTCATTAATTTGATGAGCAATTAGTGGACGTCATTAATACGGAAACGGCTCCTGGAGGGCAGTCGTGCCTATATCAGGCCCTGAAGATATTCAGGTTTCCAAGACACAAAATATTCTCTTCCATCCATTCGTCTTTCTTTTGGAAAACTCTGCTGTGGTGTTTGAGTTATCAAACCTTCACCGACCCTCTTCCTTGGCGTGCACCGAGGAGAAGGGTGAGCGGTATCTCCGAACCTTTGTTGTCATGAGGCCTGCACGAGGGACGGCAATAAGGTTTCTGGGCAGCGCATCTGCGCGACCACTCGAAGCTGTTTTGATATCGATCTGCGCTGCTACATCGACGAACCCAAGTGAGTTCATATGTTTTCGCTAGTTTTTATTGTGTTGATCTACCTACTGCTCTGTAGAGTATGCGTTGAAGTTTTGAATATCTGTGAAACTTGCCTCAATGTTGAATCTGGATTTAGAATAATACGCAATTTTCCAACAAAATGTGCATCGGCAGCCTCCCATCGTCGTCGGTCCCATGGCATAGAGTAAGGAAAACGGTTTCCGTATTTGGAGCCCTCAACGCCATGGATCCTCTTTGGTGGGTACCGCAAGTGCAACCTTGATCGATTTTACGAGCCGCTCAAACACCAGAGGATCATCCTTTCCCTCTTCTTGCTGCTTAGTGTGTTGTGCTGTTGCAGGAGCAAGCGTTAGTCTCCTCAGCCGAACAAAAGATTTCTTCTTTCCCTTGATATTCACCTGCAGCCAAAACAGACGACGGACGATTGGCGAAGTGCATGGTGTAGGCTACAGTACCATGCACAGAGCCTCTTACGCCTAATGCCCAGTCAGATTAGCATCGGCGAGGGCGTTAGATATTACCTTGGATGGATGATCTCACCGTGTTTCTTCTCCGATCCGGATCGCCGGTGCCCGTTCTGGAGTCTCGCCCTGGCAGCTAGTGATAGCTAGAATAGAGTACTCATGAGTATAAAGCTTTGCAAAAGGATAAGAGCAGTAGGGAAGACCAATATAGGAGAGGACGAGAGAGAGGGGAAAAAAAGGAAAGATGAGGGATGGTAAAAGATATCAAAGAAGCAATGAGTGCAGTGATTAAAGTAGTTCAAGTGCGCCTGCAGATACTGACATTAAGAGTTATGTAAACCTCAACTAACCAAAAGCTTTTTAATTCGTTTTTAATCAGGGGCTTGGTAAAAAAATAAAGGAAAAAATTTATTTTACTACTCACAATATCAGCATTGTTCACTTAACCTCTAAATCAAATTTTGGTTCGCGAACTATTTGCAGTGGTTCAATTAACACTGTAGTGAACATTTTTTTGTTTCTCTTTATAATCATCATTTTTGAAGGTAACATTCCATGAGATTATGTTGCGACATATAATATATTAAAACTTATTTTAATATTCTATATATTTCTTTGTATTTGAAAGCATGTAAACAAATCTTATTTGGCTGACGGAACAATGCACGAAAAAATATAGAAGTATTTTCTAATATTGTGTATGATATCATCTACCATTCTATAAAATTTAACTTCAAACATATTAAGAGAAAAAAAGAAGAAAAATTTGGAGTGAAGTGAACTAGTCATTTTATTCAAAAACTGGCCGGTGTATTTATATTAAGAAGATAATGAATGATTACACATCTTAGTGTGTACACTTACAATAAGATATTATATCAAAAATGAAAAAACTGCACTGGTTTGCAGTTCAGCATGCACTAAACCAATCTAAATAGTTTTGAGGAGTGAACTGAACCAAATTTTCTCTAGAGGGTTACTTGAACAACACTGATACTTGAGGTAGTAAAATGAACTTTTCCTAAAAATAAATAAGCATGAGCAGAAAAGGACATGTGAAATGAGTTCACTGTGATTAATGGAAGATTATCTACCTTCTTTGGTGTAATCAGCTTTAAAAATATTATCTACCTTTTTTCAGTTGTTCTGATGGTTTTGGAAGCTCTATCTATTCATACTTCTTCCTTTTCTTATTCTTCCTCCTCCTTTACCTTGTAACATCAATACTTATTCTAACCCATCCTCCTTAGGTGCACCATCATACCATCAGATATGGCGGTCCAACTTTAGATTAACGTCCACCCCTGCCACCGATTGACATCTTTTTCATCATCCTTGTTTTTTCTTTGAAGTTGGGCACTAGGACCCTTCCCCTGGTAGGCTGGCTGCTTCCGGCACTAGAGGGCATCAGAGGTGCGAGACGGGGGGTTTGAACTCCCACCAGCTGGGTACAATCCGGTGCTCCTAGCCATCGGGCATGCGGATCGTTCTTTTCATCATCCTTGTTATCAATACCACCAATTGACATATTTTGCTGCCCTCGAAACAAATATCTATCATTTTGATCAAGTGCTTCAAACTTTATGGTCTGTCCTATGTTTGACAATGAAGGAAACCAGAGCCGGACCCATATTCATTTAAGTACAAATTCAGCGCTGACAGTGAAAAATGAAAATCTCAGTTGACCAAACCATAGGAGGTGTGCTCTTTTAAATGTACGATGTGTTTAAATCTCATAATGATCATGAACACAAGCATGAAACTGATCGACCATCTAAACTTAATGTCAGATTGGTAAAGATATTCCCTCTGTTTCGCTTAATTTAACATTGATTAATTTAAAGCTGAACTAACTAACATTAAATAAAATGAAAAGAAGGGAGTATATAATTTCTGGAAACTTTGACAGTCAAAGGAAATCTTACTATCTAAGTCTTTGAAACTTGCTGCGTTACACTCACGCTGATGGTAGTCTAGACCATTCGAAGCGGTAACCTCTAAACATGACATGCGCCGCTAAACCGCTCTTGAGTAGCTCCTGCCATGGCACCGGGATCAGCCTCCCGCTCCCGCCCGCGGGGCACTCGATGACATCTTGAAAGTGCATCTAAGCTAATCTCCATCGATTTTGATGATTAATGACAACACTTAAGAGACTAATGAGCATTGCAAGTGTTAGCACAGGTGATTAAATGATGGACGGAATTGGATACACTCAAAAAGGAAAAAGAGGAGAAGAAGGCGGAAAAACTCGAAGAGTTGAATTTAGGGCTCAAATTTTTTTGCATCGAGTTTAGCCTTATAGTATGAGTGTGTTCAATGGGTCAAAGTTTTGAGAATCATCTAATAGTTCTTAGTCCAAGTTAGGTCAGTTGGAGAGATGAGTTAAGGCAGCTCTAAGGATAGGGCCGGACTTGTTAGGCCACATCGGACTGATCCTGAAGGACCGAACTAGTCTGCCCCGATAGACTTGTCTGATACTGACCTGAAAAAATGTATTGTGTGAGTTCGTACTAGTCTGTTGTGGGTCAGACTATTCCGTTTGGGACTTGGAGTTGTCTGCTCGAACTAAGTCCTAGGTGACTTGACTTGTCCGCCCTTGGAGGCCAGACTACTCTGGTGGACCAGACTTGTCCGTTCTCAACCAGAACAAAAGATTATGTGTAATATCGGACTAGTTCGTTCTTGGACAGACTAGTCTGTGGTGTTGTGATCGTTTGAATTCAAAAGGTGGCAGGGGACTTTGTGGTTGGTCAAGGGTGACATCACTGGTCCCCACAGGCCGGACTAGTTCGGACTTTTTCTTATGGCAACGGCTAATTATTGGGACCCCTATAAAAAGGGATCCCCTGGGCTTGTAAAGCTCTCTCTGGAACCCTAGCACCGCCATAGCCTTCCAAGAGCCCTCCTACACCTTTCTCTTCAAATCATTGAGCCCTCAGAACGAATCTTGAGGTTTGTGAGATTTGGGAGAGAAGAGAGAAGAAATGTGCTTTGACTTGAGCTCTTGGTTGATTCTCTCGCATTGATCTGTTGATTTGAGTTGATATGAGTGTTGATTTGTGATCTCTTTGTGCTATAACTTTGTGGGAGCCTCAGATTGTGAGTTGCCTCACGAATCGTTGTGATTTCCTTGTGATTTAAGAAGAGCAAGCCAACCTTCATGGTAGATTGGTGAGGAATGGATTGAGAGAAACCCAGTCCTTTGTGGACTCCTCAACGTGGATGTAAGCTTCTCCGTGAAGCTGAACAACAGGATAAATCTTGTGTCTTGTGCTCTCGATTTGTCCTCCTTTCTTTGCTAGAACAACTTTATGGTTCTTCGTGTTCTTCGTTCCAATCTTGCGATCCACCTAGATCTAGTTGTTTACTCTTCGTGCACTTACTCTACTAGATTGCTAGGTTGTTGTACTTCAATTTTCTTCAAGTTGATCTCATAGAATCGCATAAAAGTCTCACCTTTCTTTAGTTTCAAGATCCTAACCAGACTAGTCCGCCCCAGGCCCGACTAGTCTGCCCTCCATCTACTAATTAGGTTTTATTAAGTTAATTTTTAGGTTTTTTGCCTATTCACCCCCCCTTTAGGCAACTTTCAATTGGTATCAGAGCCTAACTCTCCCAAAGAGCTTAATCGATTGGAGAGGAGATGGGGGAAAGCGGTTGAGAAGGAGTTGTCGATCATCAACACCACCGGCACATGTGAGAACAACGCAAATGGCGAACAATGATCCAAGTCTTCGCCCAACAAGAATGACAACACGACCAAGGACAAGCCAAAGCCTCCTCCCTTCGATGGCGAGATCGAAGATGAAGATTAAGAAGTGAAGCATCTTGCGGACCTTCTTCAAAAGGCAAGAGACGAAGCAAGGATGAGGAGAAGGCTTGAAAGAGAGAAGAAGATCAAGAAGTCTGAAGAGGATTACACGCGATATCCTTTTAACTATGAGCACTTGAACTCTCACTCTAACTACTTGTCTATTCCTATGGACAAACCTCCAGATTTTGATGGCACTAACTATACCATGTGGAAGCATAACATGAAGTTGCATCTTATTTCTCTCAATCCTACACTTTGGCATATTGTTTGCACAGGTGTAGATATCTCGTGGATGATGAAGAGCTTACCTCAGAGCAAGAGCAATAAATTCACCGCAATGCTCAAGAGGCGGCCATGCTCAACTCGTCCTTGAGCCAAGAAAAATTCAACAAAGTGGAGGGGTTGCAGCAAACCAAGGAGATTTGGGACACGCTCAAGATTGCGCATGAAGGCAATCAGCCTGTGTGGGAAGCCAAGATTGAGATGATCGAAGGGGAGCTTGGAAGGTTCGCCATGCAAGAAGGTGAAACGCCTCAAGATATGTACAACTGACTCAAGACCCTCATCAATAGGAGTCGTGCGTACGGATGCAAGAAATGGACCGGCCATGAAATGGTCAAGAGGATGATAAGAGCTTTCATGCCTTGCAACATGACACTTTGCACCTTCATCTGCGAGAGTCTGAATTTCCACAAAATGACTTCGGGCTAGGTGCTTGACAAGATCATCAACCACGAGATGATGGAGATGGAAGCACGCCATGTCAACGACCTTGCCAAGGTCACATCCTCCAAGAAGAAGGGTGTCGCTCTCAAAGCCTCACCCAAGTCCAAAGACAAAGAGGTGCAAGCTTCAAGCAACGATGAGGAAAGTGAAAAAGAAGAAAATACCGACATGGATGATGATGAGTTGGCCTTCTTCATCAAGAGATTCAAAATAATGATGAAGAAAAGAAGAGGTCAACTATGAGAGCAAGGGCAAGGACAAGAGCAGGTCAAGGACCAAGAGAGCTTGCTACAATGGTGGCGAGTATGGGCACTTCATTGTGAATTGTCCATACGAAAAGAAAGATGACAAGAAGAAGAAGAACAAGGATGAGAAGCCTCAAGAGAGGAAGATGTTCAAGAAGAAGAAGGCACATGGGCACGCTCATGTTGGCAAGGAGTGGGACTACAAGGATGAGTCCTCCTCCGATGATGAGGCGGAGGTGCCAACCGTCGCCACCAAGAAGTCAACGATGAAAAAGACTCTCTTGCAAAACAAGGGAGAATGGAAGAGCTCATGCCACACATGCCTCATGGCGAAGGAGGGACAGAGAAAGGTCAATCTAAACTCTCTTTGTGTTTCATTAAAGATGGAGATTTTGATAGTGCTAGTGAGAATGAGTATATGTTTGAAGGTTTGAGCAAAAGTGCTATAATTGAAATAAAAAAACTCTCTGATGAAATATTAGACAAGGAGGAACTTCTCGAGGAACAAGATGATTTGCTTGTCAAGGAGAGGCAAAATAATCTTGATCTTGAGAAGGTCCTCGAGCTTGAGAGGTAGAAGAACAAGACACCTGAACTTGAACTTGCAAAATGCAAGGAGACTTCCTGAAGTCTCAAGAGTTCAAATGGTGTGCTCCAAGATAAACTTGTGAGTTTGAACAAAGCTCACAAGAATCTTGAGGCACAATTCGCAACTCTCAAGTCAAGTGTTTCCTCTTCCACCTCAACAAACTCAAACTTGCCTAATATGGAGCCAATCACTAAAACTTGCAAATGACTAATCTTGTAATTGATTTGAAAAATGAGCTTAATTGGCAAAGAGCAAGAGTACGCCTAAGGGTGGCATCTTTGACAAAGAGAAGATCAAGTATGCACGTAGTGCATACTTGATCACAAGGTCTCTCTTGATCAAAGATGGTCTTGGCTATTAAAGGGGAGGAAAGCAAAATACTAGAATTCCCAAGAATAGAAGATGCTTATTGCATTTGTCAAGGAAGGCTCATATCAAGCCAAGGATGAACTTCTCTTGAAATGGCTAATTTTGACAAATATGCTAAAAAATTCTAAAAATGCCAACTTGACTATGTTTCATAATTTTGATGCATTTTATGTGCTTATGAGAAGCAAATTTGGTTATGTCTATGCTAAATATGTTAAGCCACTACGCAAGAGCGCAAAGCCTTGCGTGTGGGTATCCAAATGCCTTGTGACTAATCTCAAAGGACCCAATCAAGCTTGGGTATCTAAAACCAAAGCCTAAACTTGTTTTGTAGGCTTACTCCTCCGGTGGTACAAAATGGATGCTAGAGAGTGGATGCACCAACCACAAGACCGGAGCAAGAAGGATGTTTGTGGAGTATGATGAAAACAATGATCCAAGTCAAGATATCTATTTTGGTGACAATAGCCAAGGGAAGGTACTAGGTATGGTTAAAATCTCAATTTCTCCTAAACACACTATTTCTCATGCTATGCATGTTGAGCCTCTAGATTATTATCTTTTATCCATTTCTCAATTATGTGCAAAAGGTTATAATTGTTTGTTCACTAATGAGGGTATGATTGTCACTAGAAGAATTGATAACTAAATTGCCTTCAAGAGTGTGCTCCAGGGAAAGCTTTATCTCGTAGACTTCACCACGGATAAAACTCAACTTGACACATGCTTGATGGTAAAGACCAACATGGGGTGGTTGTGGCATCGTAGGCTATCTCATGTTCGTATGAAGAATCTTTGAAAACTTCTAAAAGGAAATCATGTCTGAGGTCTTAAGAATATTATTTTTGAGAAAGATAGGCCTTGTAGCGCGTGCCAAGCTGGGAAACAAGTCGGAGCAGCTCATCCCACCAAGAATGTGATGATGATAACAAGACCATTGGAGATGCTACACATGGACCTTTTTGGTCCCATTGCTTACATAAGCATTGGCGGTAACGAATATGGTTTAGTTATTGTTAATAACTTTTCCCACTTCACTTAGGTGTTTTTCTTGCATGATAAAGGTGAAACTCAAGATGTCCTCAAGAGCATCTTGAGGAGAGCTAAAAATGAGTTCTCCTTGAGAATCAAGAAGATAAGAAGCGACAACGACACCGAATTCAAGAACACCCAAGTAGAAGAGTACTTGGATGAGGAGGGCATCAAGCATGAGTTTTCGGCACCCTACTCACCCGAACAAAATGGGGTGGCTGAAAGGAAGAACTGAACTCTTAAAGAGATGTCAAGAACCATGCTTCATGAATACAAGATGTCGGATCGGTTTTGGGCGGAAGCGATCAACACCGCTTGCCATGCCACAAATCGTTTCTACCTATTGAAGAAGACTCCAAAAGAACTTCTAACGGGTAACAAACCCAATATCTCCTATCTTCGGTAGAAAATGGTACATTCTTAACAAGAAGCCTCGAATTTTGAAGTTCGCTTCGAAATCCGATGAAGGTTTCTTACTTGGCTATGATTCAAACATCTATGTCTATCGTGTATTCAACAAAATCTCCGGTTGTGTTGAAATTGCACATGACGTGGTCTTTGATGAAACTAATGGCTCCCAAGTGGAGCAAGTTGATCAATGTGTGCTAGATGAAGAAGAGGCACTATGTATGGCATTGAGAAGGATGGCACTTGGTGATGTGCGACCACAAAAGCAACAAGGCCCAAGTGACCCATCCTCATCACAAGAGGTGCCCCACGCACAAGCTGAAGGCCAAGTTCCCCAAGATCAAGAACAAGGTCAATATCACCATGATCAAGACAATGAAGATCCAAATGGTGGCAATGATCAAGGGGGAGATGACGATGAAGAAGGATATGAAGAAGTTGACTCAAGACAAAGTGTACCTCACCCAAGAGTCCATTAATGTGTTCAACGGGATCACCCTGTTGACAACATACTTGGAGACGTCTCCAAGGAGGTAATGACTCGCTCTCATATGGCTAACTTTTGTGCTCACTATTCCTTTGTGTCTTCTTTGGAGCCATTTAAGGTTAAAGATGCCCTACGAGACCTGGATTGGGTGATGAACATGCAAGAGGAGCTCAACAACTTCAAGAGAAATAAAGTGTGGGAGCTTGTGAAAAGACCTAATGCCAATGTGGTAGGCACCAAGTCGGTCTTCCGCAACAAGCAGATGAGAAGGGTGTGGTGACAAGAAACAAAGCTAGAGTTGTAGCCAAGGAGTACTCACAAGTCAAAGATTCGGACTTCGATGAAACTTTTGTTCCCTTAGCTAGGCTTGAATCTATTCACATATTATTGTCCTATGCTACTCACAACGATTTCAAGTTGTATCAAATGGACGTGAAAAGCGCCTTCCTCAACGGTCCGATCAGGAGGAGGTGTATGTGGAGCAACCACCTAGTTTCGAGGATGGTAAGTATCCTAACCATGTCTTTACGCTTCACAAAGCTCTCTACAGCCTCAAACAAGCTCCTAGAGCTTGGTATGAGTGCCTTAGAGATTTTATCATTATTGACAATGGTTTTAAGATAGGAAAGGTTGACTATACACTCTTTACAAAGAACATGGATGATGATTTATTTGTGTGCCAAATTTATGTTGATGACATATTATTTGGTTCTACTAACCAATCTTTTTGTGAAGAGTTTAGCAAAATCATAACAGAGAGATTTGAGGTGTCGATGATGGAAGAGTTGAAGTTCTTTCTAGGTTTCCAAGTCAAACAAATCAAGGAAGGAACCTTCATATGTCAAACAAAGTATACTCAAAATATACTTAAGAAGCTTGATATGGAGAAAGCCAAGCCCATCAAGACGCTAATGGTGATGAACGAACATCTCAACATCAACCAAGACGGCCCTAGCATGGATCAAAAGGTATACCGTTCCATGATTGGATCCCTACTTTACCTTTGTGCATTTAGGTCCGATATTATGTTGAGTGTATGCATGTGTGCAAGGTTTCAAGCCGCTCCTGAGGAGTGTCACTTGACAGCCGTAAAGAGAATCTTGTGCTATTTAGTTCATACACCTAGGTTGTGGTATCTTAAAGAGTCCAAGTTCAATCTCACCGGATACTCCAATGTGGATTATGCCGGATTTAAGGTGGATAGGAAAAGTACTTCCGAGACTTGCCAATTCTTGGGTAGGTCACTAGTGTCATGGTCATCCAAGAAACAAAATTCCATTGCCCTATCCACAGCCGAAGCGGAGTATGTCGCAGCCGAAGTTGTTGTGCACAACTTCTTTGGATGCGGCAAACTCTAAGAGACTATGGTCTCAATATGAATCATATTACACTCCTATGAGATAATGAGAGTGCCATTAAGATTTCCCATAACCCCGTTGAACACTATAGGACCAAACACATCGATATTCGGCACCACTTCTTGAGAGACCATTCAATGAAGGGGGATATTGTAATTTCACATGTGAGAACCAAAAAACAACTAGCCGATATCTTCACCAAGCCACTAGATGAAAAATACTTTTGCAAAATTAGGAATGAGCTAAATATCCTTGATTCTCGAAATATGGCTTCAAATGTTGCACATCTGATTGTTAGTTGTTTATTCTCTTCAAAATTATGCATGCTTCTGAAAACTTGCCTCCCTCAATTTTCTATCAAACTATATTCAATTATTGTCTCTTTGAACCATGGTCATTGTATGATTGTTTGTGTGCTTTACTAACCATATTAATTGAGAATATTTGTGAAAACTTAGTCCATATGGATCACTCCTTGCAAATCTCTCAATATATATGAGAATTTGCTGTCTAGGGGTGAACTAGTCTACCATCAGGGCCGGAAAAGTCCGGTCTCCTAAACAAGTCCGGATAGGCTCAGACAAGTCCTCACCGGACTAGTCCAGCTTGTCACCATACTTGTCCGGACTACCTGATGAGTCCGGACCTGGTCCGACAATCGGACTTGTCTGGTATCCCCACCAGACTAGTCCGGACCTTGGGGACTTAAGCCAAGCATCAGGCTCCGACTCCTCCACTTCACTCCATACATTTTTCAAATGCGCCCCTCTCAAAAATACTTGCCCCCACTGGAAATATTTGAGTTCCACCTTCAAAATCCTCAAGGAATCCATGCTTTCAACCCTTTGAAGTCTCAAGAAGTCAATTCCGGACTTCTCTGCCCTCCAATCCGGTGTTTTGCTCGAATTTGACCTCACAAGGTAACTTTTGAGACAAACCTCAGTTCCTAGGTTGTTTTGTTCGATTCCTTGGTTCCTAGGTTGTTTCCTATGCAACTTAGAACTTGGGTCTAGTATACTATGCTATGTGATTCCATGCACAAAGTATTGTAGCTCTGTTTTGCAAGTAGTGTCGATTTTAGAAAGGTTAGGGTTTGAAACTGTGTGGTTCGGACTAGTATGGACCTGGAGCGGACAAGTCCGTTCCTGACCGGACTAGTCCGACCAGAGATGGGACAGGTCCGACCAGCACAATTTGAGCCCCAAACTTTTGAAATTGTCACATCTTTGACTCGATTCCTTCATGTTCCCTCACTCATATCTTCTTGTTATCACTCTTTCAGCATGTCTTGGCGCAATGATTCTCCACTTTTCGATATGAAAAAAGTGGTGGCATGCCAAGACGCTTATCATTTCTGTGTAGAGGAGGATGTGGCGATAGCTCAAGAGCTAGTCCATCGTGAAGCTAGGAACAAAGAAGAAGCATGATCCCGATGCCGCTCAAGCATAAGCAACCGCATAGCAAGTTGGAAGAAGGAAAAGTCTTGTCACCATGGGTGAGAAGGAAAGAGCCGAAGCAGCTGATAAGGGCAAAGGCCCCATGAATGAAGGAAGTGTAAGTAAGGGCAAAGCAAAGGTCCCAGCTAAGAAGGTGCCCGCCAAGAAGGCACCTCCAAGAAAGAAGGCACTAGCTGGAAGGGGGTTGGTCATCTAGGACCATCTCGTGGGGTCAAGTGCTCCCCCACAAGGCCCATTGGACCATTGGTCATGACTCCCCTATGCATGACCCCAACTGACAACCGGAGCTCTCGAGCAACATATTTCAAGGGAAAGGCTCCGAGAAGGCTAAGAGGTTCTCTGTGAAGGACCCCTACAAGTATTAGAAGGCCATATCAGATCACGGCTTTTGGTGTGATTTCCATTGCGATTACTATCGCTTGGTTTACTTGAGGATGAAGACACCGGTTGTGGATGCTCAATGGGTCAATTTGCCCTATATGGAGAAAAAGAATCACCAAGCCTTCAACGCAGTCATACAAGCAATTGGTCATCATGGCCTCAAGGAATTGCCACTACGTAAGAAAGTCTCATTCGAGACGTGCCCGAACGAAGAAGGGAGACGAACAAATGGTGTGTCACAGTCGTCGCGTCTTGCATTATGTTGTCATCAGATACGAGCGACAGGCATGTCGTCGATCATACTAAGTGTGAGACAAGCTCAAAGAAAGTGTGTCTCCTTTATTTGAGTCATACCAGACGAGCTATACATGGTCATTGGGGACGCGCAAGGCACGATCGCCCATCATCGTACATGAGAGACACCTCTAATACAGCGCATCTCAGATATGTTGACTGATCTGAGACGGGCTTTATGATAGCCTGTCGCACATTTGTTGATTTATCTGAGATGCGTTATAAGAAAGTGTGTCTCCTTTATTTAGGTAATCTAAGACATCCTCTGTTACAACACGTCACGGATTGTTTACAGGCAGGTTCAGTGCGGCGCTAATAGGAGACGCTCCCTGCTATACGCACATCTCCTATTAGGTGCCCCCACCCCTGATTATCTTGGTTTCCGGCTGCATCGTGGAGCTAGCCAGGATTCAGCAGCCGCATTGCCTATGTCAGCAACATACACATATAGAAATATATGTATACCCAATGTCTCCTGTTCATCCAACTTAACATGTAACTAATCAAATATTAACAAATATTAACAAAGTGTGCACACATTGACCAATCAAATATTAACAAAGTGTAAATCATGGTTACCAAGTAACTATTTACATAGAATTCCCCTATTCATCCAGCTCAACATGTAACTAATTTACAACTGTCACCTAATCCTCTATTGGGTAATAAAATTCTCCCTTTGAATTAATAACTTCAAAAATAATAAACCTATATAGGACTTCTCTAATTTGCTCAAGGCTACAACCATCAGCGTTCCTGAAGGAGGGTCCATAGTCCTGCCACACGATAAAATGAGATTTAGCAAAAGATTAGTAATAATATAAAATAAATGCACTTACACATACATTGCAATTAGGTTTCTCTCCAAATAAAGTCATGTGTAGGCAGACGTGGAAGCCGCACGTGTTGCCCAAAGCTTGTTGTGGGACGTCGAATGCAGTATGATGTGTAAGTTGTCAGCGTTTTCCTTTTACTTGTCTAAAAGCCTAAACAAAAACATTCACAGTTAATATAAAATTATCGTGCAAGGAAACTTAAGTGAAGAAGGAACTTACTCGCCAATATCGGAAGAGATATCATTCCATGACCGGGTCTTTCGCTCGCCAGTTTTTTCATCTATCGGCCTTGAGGAGTCACAGTACCAGACCTGGTCGTACCGTGTAAATATTGTTATGGTTACCCAATGGTTACACGGGTTGAACAGTATGACTAGCAAGTCCTTATAATTGTACTATTTCATTGCCTTCACAAAATATTGAACAACTTCTTTTCTGCCGCTCGACGTTTGAATATAAGTCTTCGCTGGTACTTGCAAGTCAAGATATGCAGCAGACGCATTTCCCATGTTATGACTAGCATGTTGTTGCTGGTGCCTACACGCAAAATGCCAAATTTTTCACATATAACACTTGTATTGAGTATATATTGAAGAACCTAGTTTTCGAGGAGACTTACAATGCGAAGCAGCGTATTAGGGAGACATCAACGCGTCGAGGTTGAAAAGGTCATATAGATCAGACTATGAGATGAAAAAAGCACCATCACCCGAGGTAAAGTGTTTATCCTTCAATGCCACTGGTATGGTATCTGACTTTTTGTAATTTTCCATGTAGTAATGATGAAGTTGAACACAAGGTTTACCAACTTGTTTGAGTGCGGCCGTAGTTAACATCGGCTTTCCATTTTCATACTTCAGGTTTGCATGCGTCATAGCTTTCGGTGCCCTCGGGTTAGGTTCTGACTCTTTCATTGTTTTCTTCCAACCTTCCTTCTACGATAATCGCCGCAGCGGCAGACACTTGTTCTTCGCCCGTACATTCTTCGTCGGCTTCGTCGGCGGCTGATCGGGTGTAGGGTGCAGGGCACTTCGAGTGCAAGGCGGAGATCGATGTGGCTGCTCTTCAAGTTGAGAGTTCTGCGGCAGCTCTACAGTTGGAGAGATCTGCTGCTTATGTGTAACTAGAGGCAACTGCTCTCCAATTGCAGACTTCTGCTGCTTCTCTATAACTGGAGACAACGATAGCTCTAGAATTGGAGACAAGTCCATCTATTCTGGATTTGGATGCAGAAGCAGACGTGCCTCAGGAGACAATGAAGCGGTCGACGTGGAAGCTGCTGCTGCTGGGTCAACAACAATAAGGCTCCGTCTCCATTGAACCCTTCTAGTAACTGCATTCCGCGTAGTCAGCATTGTATCGTCTAGTGGTACTTCGAGCTGCAGGTTTTTCGTATTTTCATGCACCATGTCCACCTTGAGCACGACATATGATGTTGTGTCCACCTGGATGTCGTCAAGCATGTTCTGATCGCGATACACTAGCTCTCTCCTGACCTCCATTCGAGTGATTCCTCTGACCATTAGCAGAAGGTTGCATGTTGTTGGTTGAGCCAAGTTATCTATCGTGTCCGGCTCAATTGAAGGTCCAGATGCTGGTGCTTGAAGATCCTCCTGTGGTTGTCCACCCCTAGCTGCAGTAGAAGCAAAGCTGCTCCTACGCTCCTTGTCATTGAAAAATGCGTTAGGGATTGCTATACCTGCTCCCTCCAACATTTGCTTCACATATCCTAGGAGCTCTCTTCTCAGCTATCTTTTTAGCTCCTCGACGTCAACCTGTGATGTTGAGGCCATTTTTCGCTTCCGATAAGTAGTTTTGTGTTCCAGAAAACCCTCCCTCTAGGTCAACTTACTGGAAACACCACGAACACGGCCTAGTTGCTCTGGTCTTTGCAGGGCCTTGGTGAGGGCATCGTTTCCCCTCTCACCATTTGACTCTTCACTGCTTATGTTCCAGTCTCTCTGAGCAACGTGTAAGGTGCTCAGGCTGTAGAAGCGGATACGGCCCGACTCAGATAGCTGTGTATGAGCACACATAAATGGTTCCAGCCGTCCACTAAAACTATCGTATGGATTCCCAACACCTAGCTCGGCCAATGTTTCATCCTGTTGTTCCCAAATCCTTTTTTTACCAGCATAACTAGTGTTGCCGAGGTGGTGGTCAAGCTCGTTCTGCGATCGAAGCCACTTCATATGTTCACTGCTCTTGGCAAATTCTTGTGATTCGCACTTTTCAACAAATCTCGTCCAGTCCTCTTTTGACACATTTGATACTTATGGAAGGGGATTTCACGATTCTTCCAAAACTCACGAAGCTTAGTTTTGTAGTTCCTCCATTCATGAGAGATCATCTTCATAGCTAGCTTCTTCCCCTTCTGTTTCTTATGTTCTGAATATTGAACATATGGTTGGATAGACCTTTCTAAGAGTTCATCCTTTTCATTTTCGGTCAAGTGATTGAATCTCTGCAGGTTTAGCGGCACCCTTTCCCGAGTAGCTAGACCACAAATTTTGGACAATCTTGTATTCACATTATGGTCCAGAGGTACGCCTTCATCATTGGACTCATCAACAGTCACAACGTCTGTCGGCCACGTCATTCACGACCTTTTCTTTCTTGTGTTACCAGAGGCAGATGCATCCTCTTCATGTGCTACTGTTGAGTCTGCTGTTGAGCCTTCTCTTTAAAATGTTGCTGATACTCCGACTGAGACATCTTCGAATTCACAAAAAAAAAACACTGAAATCCTGTAAAACATTATCAAATTTTAGTCATATTCACATAAACGGTCACATAAGGGAGCAAATTCTATCATGGCATTTGTACCTTAATAAGAAAAAGATTTATGTGCCAAGTGTAAGGACAATCCAAACCAAGCAATCATTAAATAAATCACTAAACATTGACCGGTACTTAGCCAAAGTGTAATACTCTAAGCGTAGGACTTTGGAAATATACTAAACACTGACCGGTGAACCACCAAAGCGCAGCCCATATCGACTCCAACCAAAGCGTAATACTCTAAGCGTAGGACTCCAAAAATATACTAAACATTGACCGGTGAACCACCAAAGCACGGACCATTTCGACTCCAACCAAAGCACGAACAGGCCTTATTAAGGCAGTGTCGAGCTGGACGACGGGGAGTCAAGGTTCGACGGCGGTAGCACGACAATGAGCAAGAGGGCAGTGTCAAGGCAACAACGAGCTCGAGGGAAGCAGACCGACGCGGCGGCGTGCTCCGGGGAAGGGGACGATGCGACGGTGGTTTCTAGAGCGAGAAGTGATCGAGTGAAAAGTTGTGCTTAGTGTTGCGAAGAGGGCATGCAAGAGAGCTAAAAGTACCTTATGGCAACTATTGCAGACGCACCTCAGAAGAGACACCACTAAGCGCGTCTCACTTTTGAAAAGCGCGTCTCTTTTCTTTTGAATTAATCTACGCCCGTTGCCATAATGCCATTTGGGCACAGAATTTGAAGCGCTCCGACCTCTTTGTCTATGACATGTGGGACCGTGCCAAAATTTAATATTTAAAAGCTCAAATTGCTATATTCAGTAGTGCTTCCTTAACAAACAGAACACAAGGCATCAGTACTTCTCCATAAGAAACAGAGCACATATGACGAATGAAAGTCAAATTTTCACTCAAATGGCAATATTTTCACACATTTGAGCATATATCACACAAACATCCAAATTTAAGTCAATTTTTCACTCAATTGACCATATTTACACATAATCAATTTGGTTCTTTATGCTGCGGTCTTGGTTTTTTGAAATTATTGACTTTTTCATGGTGGTCGTTCTGCAAGTAAGGAAGTTCATTGGCCCATCGTATTCTTAGCTTGATCATCGAGGTGACAAAAGGAGGAATCTCATCAAATTGGTCAAGATTTCCATGTATAACCACCTTAAGTTTTTTATTTGTTGTGTCTAGAATATAGAACACTTGAGCAACTTGTTCTGCTAACACGAAAGGCTCCCACTTATATCCTTGACGGTTAAGATCAACGCTAGTGAACCCGTACTTGTCTTGTACAACAAATTTGATTCCATCAACCCAGTTGCAACAGAAAAGAGGAGTCTTGAATCCTTGAAAGTAAAGCTCCCAGATCTCTTGTATTTGACTACAGTACATGTCTTTGTCTTGGCCCGCAGCATTATAAGCATCAATACGGACACTACTATTATGATACCTGCTTTTCTTATCTTGTTCTATAGTGTAGAATGTGTATCCATTTATTTCGTACCCTTGATATGTAATAATTGTGAATATAGGACCACAAGCTAACTTTTTTAGGTATTCACTTGTTTGAGTATCATATGAGTGGGAAATCCGATCCCGGAGCAAGTCAATGAATTTTCTCCTATGTTCATTTGCTAACCATGATTCATTGCGGCCAGGATTGTCTCTAAGAACCACCTTCTTGTGCTCATCGATGTACTCCGACACAATGGACATGTGTTGCAACACATGGAAATAAGCACAAAGGAATAAATGTGAATCTGGAGTTATATCCTTCTTCCCAATGGTCTCTTTTCCTGTGAGCCTCCCCTGATGACAAGACTTGGGAACACCAATCAGGTTACTAGGGTCAGTGTAGTTTAGAGCCCACTCCACAGCTTCCTTTGTAGAGTATCCTTGTACCATGTTTCCCTCAGGGTAACCTCGATTTCTAACGAAGGACTTCAGTATGCCATTGAATCTCTCGTAAGCATACATCTAGTGAAGGAACATAGCGCCAGGTAGCTTTATCTCCTCAATAAGATGAGTTCTGAAATGGACGATGATGTCGAAGAAGGCGGGTGGAAAATAGATCTCAAGGAAGCATAAAGTTTCATAGTGCCTTTTTTCCAATGACTCGAGATCTTCTTCACATAGTACTTTTTGACCAATTGCATTGAAGAAAAAGCAAAAGTTCATTATAGCCTTCCGAACATTGATTGGTAGGATATTCTGATTTCCAACAGCAATCATCTGCGTAAGCAATACATGGTAATCATGAGATTTCACACCAGGAGCTACTTTTGGACCTGGAAATGAATAAGCCTTGAGATGTTCGTCGAGTAGCCAGATGGTACTTTCACATTTTTCAAGAACCCACAAAACTCTTTCTTTTCATTTTTTAAAAGGGTGATGCATGATGTGGTAGTTCCATTCCTTTTACCGAGTCATCGATCCACAACTCAGGCATGTCCATGGTCCCTAGTTTTCCCATCCGTGTTAAGCAATGTCCTGAGTAGGCTCCCGCACACATTATTCTCAACATGCATCACATCAATCGAATGACGGACGCCTAAGTCTTTTCAATACGATAGCTCCCGAAAAATTGATTGCTTCTATCACATATCATCTTCGCCAGTATTTTTCATGTCCTTTTCCACTTACCAAGGACAACATGGATATCCTTTATCATTTTATAGACTTCATGACCCGTGAGATGAGGTGGATGACGCCTCTTCTCAGTGTCACCATTGAAATTTTCCTTCATACTCCGAAGTGGGTATTTCATTGGAATGTAGCGTCGATGTCCCATGTACACTATTTTTCGTGACTCGCTCAAGTACTGTGAGTTTGTTTCTCTCAAACAATGTGGACATCTGCAACCTACTTTCTTACTCTGTCCGGACAATTTATGTGCTGCTGGAGATTCACTAACAATCACAAATAAAATGGCTTTGAGGCAAAAGTACTCACGCTTGAGGTCATCCCAGGACTGCACTCTGACGTCGTACCACAATCGTTTCAGATCTTCAACCAGAGGCCTGAAACAAGTGTCAATGTCATTCCCAGGTTGTTGTGGCCCCGGTATCAGTCCTGACATCATAATATATTTTCTTTTGTTGCACAACCAAGGAGGAAGGTTCAAAATTGTAAGAACAATTGGCGTGTGCTATGTGTGCTACTGTTCAAAAAAGGATTCATGTCATCAGTGATCATTGCGATCCTAATATTCCTCGGATCAATGGCAAATTCAGGATTTCATGAGTCAATGTTTTGCCACTGTGTGGCATCAGCAGGATGTCTTATCATTCCAGCATCTTGCTTTTGCTTCTCTTTGTGCCATCGCAACAATTCTGACTCTTTCTTGTTTGCAAACCAACGCTTCAAACAAGGAATGATAGGAAAGTACCGAAACACCTTTTAGGCTTTCTTTTTCTTCTATTGCAGTTCTCGTCATCACCGTCGTCTTTACTACGATTGAATCTGCCCACTCCACAAATAGGGCATTTCTCGAGGTTTTCGTACTCAGGTCCATGATATAAAATGCAATCATTCTTGCACACATGGATTTTCTCCACCTCCAAACCCAGTGGACATATTATATGTTTTGCCTCATAAACTCTCGTATGGACTATGTTGCCTTGGTGTAACATGTCATTAAGGAGTGTTAACAAATCCTTAAAACTACAGTCACTCCTTCTGTTGCTCGCCTTCAACTGGAAAAGTTTTATCATAGCAAACGGTCTGGTGTACTTAGCCGCACAACCATGATACAATGGCTTCTTCGAGTCTTCGATCATCTTCTTGTAATTTGCAAGTTCACCATTACTGTACCGATCATCGTCGCCATGTCTCTCGACATTGCGTACCATCTCCTCTATGTTATGCACCTAAAACTCAATGTCGTCATCGGTGAACTTTGATATATCTAGCTCGTTCACATCCTCATTGTGATCTTCTTCGACACTGGTAGGGACCTACCTCTCCAGATATGAATCTCTCATCGCTGCTTCATTAAGCCCCTTCTCTCCATGTTTGTTCCAACATCGATAATCCACCATGAATCCATGCGTGATCAAATGTGACCTCAACACTTCATCTGTGCGATATCTCTTCTCATTCTTGTAGTTTTTGCAAGGACAACAAATAGTCCCTATAATGTTGTCCAACATGTCTTTCTTTACGAAAGCGATAAATGCATCTACCCCTTGGATATATTCATTGCAAAGGTGTGGCCCATACATCCAACTTCGATCCGACGACATCTACGTACAGAAAAAAAAAGAGCTAAATCAAAGATTTGAAGCCATTGATAGTCAAGATCTAAAGATAAAAAAATAGTAAGGAATAGGAGAGGAGGATAGGACTAACCCTTTGTTTTAAGATCCATTGATAATCACCGCAAGACTTTTAGAATGAAAGAGTGAAAGAACAGGGCAAGAATAGGGCAGATCTGGTAGCCACTTGTTCTGTCACAGCTGGGTGGTCGTAGAAGGGCAACAGAAAATCGAGACGTACCAATATAAAGCACGTCTCCCAATAGAGGGAATGGAAGATGAGCCCTCTTCCATAACAAAAGGAGACACGCCTGACCGGTGAGTATGGGAGACGCGCCGGATTCGGTCATGAAAGGAGACACACTTCAAGTAAAGTTTGTCTCAGTTACGAAACAAGTATGAGTCGCGCTCAATGAAAGTGTGTCTCCCGTTTGTCAGAGTGGAGGGCGCGTCTCAGATACCTACTTAACTGAGACGTGTTGTATTATAACGTGTCTCCTTGTACGTTCAACAGAGCCATGTCAGATCCTCGCTGAAGCGGGCTTGTCTCGCTTAAGGTTATCAAAGACGTTCTCATTTTAGCGCGTCACCCATCTTTATTTCCTATTTGGGTTTCTTATGTAGTGTGCTTGGGTTCCAATACAATTGGAACACGGAGGTGGTGTCTCAGTTTTACACCACATGCTATTTCTCCATCTTTGGAGATAGAAAGATCACATGGTTGATCAACGCAGTCCAATACCCCGTCCTATATGATGAATTCATGATAATTCTTGGACTTGATGAGTTTCCGAATTACGATCTGACTATCCACAACCTCAAAGTGATGGATTTGGGGGAGATGGAGTTTATGTACGAGAGTGGTTTCTACAACCCCCCACAACCAAGATTCTCCGCCCCTGCTTTAGCGTGCTCAATCGTATTTTGAGGAAAACTCTAGCACCTAAGGATGGGGACGCGAGGATGATCCAAGGCAACCTCAGGTATTTGATGAGGCTAATAGTTGAAGATGAGAAGTTCAACATTTTTTACTACATCTACAATGACATCTTCCACATATCCCACACCCCAATCGCTCGTGTGGTATGCACCCTTCATTATGTGTCTCATGGAGAAAGTTTTAGGCTCGGAGTTCTTGAACGATGTCAAGCATAGGGCACTCCATCCTCAATTTCCTCCTCTAGTGCCAAAGATTTGCGGAGCTTTTAGGAGAGGTGCCTCCAATGCACCTCATCCTCCTCCCGCTCCTGCCTCTTCCTCCTCCGACGACTCTTCAAGTGTTATTCTCAAGTTCTTGAAGTCTATCTTCACCTCATGCTATAAAGTTTAAGTACACACTCAAAAGATGGCTTGAAGGCAAGACAAATACATGAGGAAGCTATGTGAGAAGGCGGACATTCCAATGTCCCCGGAGGCCTCCGAAGACGAAGAAATCACACCTTTTCCGAAGCTCTCCGAGGCGGAGCTTGCTCTCTTTGGTAGTGGGGTTGGATCTTCTAGTGTCGCTCCCAACATTGAAGAAGTTGTGGTTGAACACAATTATGACAATGAGGAAGAGGAGGACGATGAAGAGGCGACCCAAAGTAACTAAGACCGTATTGAGAAGAGTGAGAGCGACGACGAGTAGTTTAGGCTCTCTTCTTTCTTCTCCCTTAATCTTTTCCTTTTTGGTGTCTTGATGCCAAAGGGGGAGAGATTGAGGGGTAGTACCTCATAGATCCATGGACTATGTTATTTTGTTTTAAAAAACTTGGGTTAATGTTGCTACATTTTCATATTTGGGTTGTAACAACTTTGTGCTATGCTATGCTACTCTATGTTCGCTTTATTTATTATCTTTCTACTTTAATCACAATATGTTCCATATGTGTGATGATGCTTAATTCTAATGGAGATGCATGTTTCACTCTTATTTATCACATCTCAACACTTGCATCACACGTAGGCACCCCACCATAGCACACAAATGTATAAATCTCCCATAATCTCATTCTTGTGCATTACTTTTATTGCAAATGATTCATGCACACATTTAGGGAGAGCTCTTTATACGCTTGTGCGTTATGAAAAGAAACTCAATTATATTTTTATCAAAAACCTCAATGTGTTTTCATCAAATCACCAAAAGGGGGGAGATTCAAAGTGCATCTAGGATAATCCCGTTGGGTTTTGATGATTAATGACAACACTTAAGGGACTAATAGCATTGCGAGTGTCAGCACAAGTGATTAAATGATGGACAAAATTGGATACACTCAAAAAGGAAAAAGAGGAGAAAAAGGCGGAAAAACTCGAAGAGTAGAATTTAGGGTTTAAATTTCTTTGCGTCGAGTTTAGCCTTATGGTATGAGTGTGTTCAATGTGTCAAAGTGTTGAGAATCATCTAAGAGCTCTTAGTCCAAGTTAGGTCAGTTGGAGAGATGTTGAGGTAGCCCTAAGGACAAGGCCGAACTTGTCCGGGCTGGAAGGCCGAACTAGTCCGGCTACATTGGACTGATCTAATGTTAGGCGGACCAAGAGGTACTATGTGAGTTCAGACTTGTTTGTTTGGTGACAGACTAGTCCGTGGTGAGTGTTTCTGAGTCCTTCTGGGACTAAGTCCTGAAGGACTGTACTAGTCCGCCCTGGCGGACTTGTTCGATGCTGACCAGAACAAAAGATAATGTGTGAGTATGGACTAGTCCGTTGTAGGTCAGACTAGTCCATTTGGGACTTGGAGGTGGCTGCTCAGTAGTCCAGGGTGACCAGACTTGTTCGCCCTTGGAGAACAGACTAGTCTGGTGGACCAAACTTGTTCGTTCTCAACCGTAACAAAAGCATATGTGTGAGATCAGACTAGTAAGTTCTTGGACGGACTAGTTTGTGGTGTTGTGACCGTTTTAATTCAAAAAGTGGCGGGGGACTTTGTGGTTGTTAAAGGGTGACATCACTGGTCCCCACAGACCGAACTAGTCCAGGGTCCAAGGCCGGACTTTTCCTAGTGCCAACGGCTAATTGTTGGGACCCTTATAAAAAGGGATCCCCGGGCTTCTAAAGCTCTCTCTCGAACCCTAGCGCCGACATAGCCTTCCAAGAGCCCTCCTACACCTTTCTCTTCACATCTTTGAGCCCTAAGATCGAACCTTGAGGGTTTGTGAGATTTGGGAGAGAAGAGAGAATGGTTGTGTTTTGACTTGAGCTCTTGGTTGATTCTCTCGTGTTGATCCGTTGATTTTAGGTTATTTGAGTGTTGATTCGTGATCTCTTTGTGTTGCAACTTTGTGAGAGCCTCAAAATTTGAGTTGCCCCACGGATCATTGTGATTAACCTGTGATTTAGTGGAAGAGCAATCCGACCTTCGTGGTTGCTTCGTGAGGAAAGGGTTGAGAGAAACCCGGTCCTTTGTGGACTCCTCAACGTGGATGTAGACTTCTCTGTGAAGTTGAACCACGGGATAAATCTTGTGTCTCGTGCTCTCAATTTGTCCTCCTTTATTCTCTAGGACAACTTTAGGGTTCTTCGTGTTCTTCATTCCAATCTTGTGATCCACCTAGATCTAGTAGTTTACTCTTCGTGCACTTACTCTACTAGATTGCTAGGTTGTTATACTTCACATTTCTTCAAGTTGATCTCGTACAATCGCATAAAAATCTCACCTTTCTTAAGTTTCAAGATATTGACCGAACTAGTATGCCCCAGGTCGAACTAGTCCCCCCTCTGTCTGCTAATTAGGTTTTATTAAATTAAATTTCAGGTTTTTCACCTATTCACCCCCTCTAGGCAACTTCCACATCTCCTTCATGGCGACGCTGCCCCACGCAAGCATCACGGCCGCATGACGTCGTGTCGGGCTCGTGTCGATCTTGCCTCTGGAGGAGGGGATGGGGATGGTGGAGAGAGAATTGGGAGGTGTCCGATTTGTCGAAGGAAAAGAAAAGTGACTAAGACCCCCCCCCTTTGGCGGAGCTTCCACCTTCTGATTCTCAGCAAGAATCCGAGAAGTTGTGCCAAACAGGTGCTTTGGACACCTAATTCCCGCGTGAATCAATGTGAATCAATTCTCCTTTTTGTGAAGGAACCGTGAGTACAAAAAACCTTCTTCCCCAAACCTCAAAACAGCTTCTTGGCAAACCAAATATAAAACTCACCCTGGAAATCCTATAGAACTAACAGCAATGCCACTGAACAAAGCCCCCATATGAGGTGAGCAGACGACCCCTCCCCGCTCGACCCCTTCTCTCCCCATTGCCCCAATGGCAAAATATGTGGCAGCCTAGGGTTTCCGTCGCCCTCATCCATATCCCTCGACATCACGTGCCCCCCCTGCGATTTCCTCCGTCGCTCGTCCTCTGCCTGTCGCATATTGGCCCTCCTGCGCCTAGCGCCCGTCGGCCCTCCTCCGCTTGTCGCCCGAAGGCTGTCATCCGAAGTTGCACGTCGCCCGTCGACTGCCCTCCCCCGAAGGTAATCGTCCACCACCACCTTCATCTCCTGTTCGTGATTCTCCTCCGATGCACTCAAGTTTCGATCTCAATTGTGATCCCCTGTTTCCTCGCAGGCACATGAAGTCCTCGGCCTCATCCATCACTGCCGATTGCTCTCCTTCCTTTGTGTTCTGTGAGCGGGATCTGCATTAGAAATTTCAACAGATTTGTGAAGGTATTCTGTCATCTTCCGACATGTTTGGTATTGTTTCATCGATCTCTCTGCTTGTATTGTGAACTTGCTGCAATTGTCATCAATTGTTCTTGTGTACTTTATTTTGCATTGAACTTTATGCATATCATAAAGATGGATCAATCAATTATTATTTGTTTGATAATCAACATTGTGTTAACAGTACCGTGTTTATTGCCCTTGTATTATTCTGCTATGTTATACATTGTAATATATGATTGTGTTACAGTAGCAATGTACAGGGTGTTTTTCTGTACATTATTTGGATTTGCAGCTCATTATTGATGTTCAATTCCATTATGTGCAACTGGATGGTAGTAATGTTGTTGAATGTCATTTTCTATGGACAGCAAGATGGTTGATGAAGGTGATAGTGTTGATTAGAATGAGAATACTAGGATATTTTGCGAATTGTTTGCTGAACAAGTCATATCACATAATCGTTCTGGTACTCACTTGAACAGGACTATGTATTAAAATGTGATAGATAAGTTTAAAGAGAGGATAGGATTGTCTTATACAAAAATGCAATTCAAGAATAAGTGTGATATGTTGAGAAAAGATTATAATCATTGAAGATGGTTACTTAGCCCCATATAAAGGTCAAAGATACCATGTTTCAGGTTGGAGAAGTGGTCCTACACCTCATGGTCAGCAAGAAAATTTTAACTATTTGCATGCAAGTCTACCAAACGTTATCAAGCGCACTTTTGATATATGGAAGATTAAATAGAGAATTCTAGTCAAAATGCCAACATATCCAATGGACAAACAAAAATGATTATTGTAACTACAATGTGCCTACACAACTTCATCCATGAGAACAATGCATTTGATGAAGATTTTCATAGATGTGATCGAGATCCCGATTTTTTACCTATTATTCTGACAAGATATAGGTGACATGTAACTCAAAATGCATCGCACAACCACCACAACATCTAGTACTCGAAATATGGATAGGTTCTGTGATAATCTAGCAAGTGCAATTTCATATTAAAGTTGATAGTACAATTCAATGTATTTTTTTTTCTAAAATATAGATACATTATGCTTTGCAATGTCTTGTATCAGTGAACTATTTTTCGTGTCATGTTACATTCATCCAAAAAATTTTATTTAGTTCATTGTTACAAATAGTATTGGTACACTGTTACAAATAACGGTATTGATACAATGTTATAAAAATATTTTTTTGATACATTGGAACATACAATACATATATCTTAGTATGTGCATAAACTTTATAATATCTTTGTATATGTGTTACTTCGAAAAATACGGATGAGGGCAATATAGTCATTGCATACAAACACTTTTCCTACAGAAATCAAGAATCAGTTTGATTGTCAAACAATTTGTACAATAGATTCTGATTCACTGCACAATCTAGAAAATCAGCTTCCCTAGTGAATCAAAAGTGAATCGAGAAGATGAAAGGTGCGCCAAAAAGAGTAGAGTGTAGAAGAAAAAAAACAGGGGAATAGAAGAAAAAAAAAGAAAAGGAAAGAGGAAAAGAGAAAATAAAAGAATATAAAGAAATGTTAAAAAATAAACGATAGTTGTTTTAGATGATGTTACGACGAGTGCAGAAGGACATTACTGAAAAGAAAGATGTCCGTTGGAGTACACTGAAAAAAAAAACTTGTTTGGACGGAGTAGGTTAGGGAGCAAGACGATAGTCTTACCTGCTGCAGGCGTTACACAGGGGCACTAACGTACTTTTGCTTTGTGACATCTCGTGCTCTCTTATCCGTTGCAAAACCCAATCCACGGTACCGTACCGTACCGTCTGCGCGGATCGAGGGGCGGGAACAATCCCTTCTGAAGCTTGCTCTAATCTCTCCTGTCCTTCGGAACCCTCGAGCAGAGTATCCGAGCACTCCGACCGTCCCAGGGCGTTAGCGAAGAGGGGCGGGGAGATGGAGGGGCTGACGGGCAGCGAGGTCGCCGGCTTCGTGGTGGGCGCGTTGCTGCTCGGCGCCACCGTCACCGCTCCTAGGGTCGACGGCTTCATTGCCTCCAAGCAAAGAAGGTTCCCCCTCTCTCACGCGCCCCGGTTCTGTTTTGTATCTCGCATAAGGATTTCTACACTGAAATTGTTTTTTTCTTTAGAAAGGTCTGCACAGCAAGTAATTTGTGTTGATAAGTTCTGCACTGCAAACAGATTAACTGCATACTAATTACTAGAACTAGTGCGAAACAGGATATGCGCCAAACAAGTTTAGGATTTAGGAAAGGACTGCACTGAAAGTTCAATTGGAATTTAAATTGAATATTAACGACAAAAAATTTAAATTGAATATATTATATTTTTCCATAACAACTAAAAACTAGTATGGTTAGCTTAGGCTGTCCGCACCAGCATACTCTAAACATACTCTATATACTATTCTCCTTTTATTTTTACAGTATGTACTCTAAACTTCTACTGCGCTACAGTATATATAGTATGTTTTATAACGTGCCACTGCGGACAGTCTTAGTCTGAGAAAGAGATGACAAACTTAGGCCAACTGAAAGAAGCTTCAGTAGATAAATGCAAACCTATTTTCCTCAGCATATAGTTGACTGATACAAGATTTGCTTCTAACCCTATATGTGCAATACACCTTACCATTCTCTCCAAGGAGAGAGTGGAGTCATCTATCTTCATCTGAGCAATGTACAAATGCACTGCAGGTCACTAGGCATGTGTAAGAGGTGCGGTGATCTTCGAGTTGTAGCATGTCCTCAGTGCAAAGGAAAGGGCTCAGTTCGGAAAGGAGGGATGCTTAGTCTGGGCATGCTAGATGATTTCTACGAGTCACTTGGGGCTGAACCAAAGACTGACAACCTGGTTCCTTGCACGAAGTGCAGATCCAGAGGGCGTCTCTTGTGTCCAGAGTGCTCCAAGACGTCATGACTATCAATAGTTGGAGCACAGACAATATAAAATTTCCATTTGTGTTCGTATTTGTTTGCTGATGTCAAAGTCGATAAATTAATTGGTAATGCTACAAATCAAATGCAGTGTTCTTCTTCTTTTACCTTAGTATATCGTAATTTCCAGCTGTAAACTGAAAGTTTCGATGTGTTTCTATTTTAAAACTTGAAATGAATAAAACTCAAAATTAATTTCTACCAGTCTAGGATACACAACATCAGAAACAACGTCAGCAAGCATGCTCTCATCTACTGCATTCAGATATTTGGTAGAATGGTTCCGGCAAGTTGTCAATGTAAAATGTCAACTCTGATATTTCGGAATGTTTTTCTTTCTACCACTATGCCTGAAATATCATGTATTATGTTGAACGAATTTATTTAAAAACAAATGCCTGTATCAAAGTACCAATTGTTTCATCACAAGTCAGAATGGCTTCAAAAAAGTCTAGTTTCCCTTATTGTGTGTCCATGGTGCCTATCCTTGGTTGGTTTCAGTTGCTGCAGCCCTGCAGTCTGCAGATCAGTGGTTCTTTTTTCTTTTTATTTGTGGAGACTTGAGTCTGGTAGATCACTTGAAAATGAAAGCAGTATGGTTCTCATATTGGTTATTTCCTCATTTGGTATGTATCATGCAGGTTATGTATGTAAGCTATTTTATCAGACGATTCTGCAATCTGCACCACCTGGGACTTTTAACCGATTCAATGGATTTCAGGTGCCTTGTTATATTAAAGATCCTTTTAGAAAATGAACAAGCTATAGTGTTGTTCAGCAAAAGAGCAGAGAGCGGATGCGTTTATCTTCCTAGGTTCAGAGCATGTTTGACACTGCGAAGCCAGGAACGATGTTATCTCTGTTCCTCGTGCTTCCCATGATGGATTGCAGCCCGAGGCCTGACTGCTGACTCCAGGTCCCACTCGAAGGCCCAGTTGGACCGACTTCAGTAGCCGGGTTGGCTGTAGCCAAAGAGACTGAAAACCGTCGCTCCAAGCGCAATTAAGCCTCGACTCTTCCTCAATTCGAGGCAGAGAGACCCGGACCCTTGCGTTTACCCATATGAATGTTTCCAAGAACGTTAATTATGACGAGTAACGAGGTCGTATCTCGATTGCACGTGTCTTGTGCTATAAATCCCACAAAATATCTGTTGCTCCTGGAGCACCTGCACTCTCCATCATCCTGAGCCTGAACAGTGCATTCAGCAATGGGAGGTTTCGTGAGCAAAGTTTTCGACGCGGGCAAGAAGGCGACGAGTGCTGCGGCGTCCGTGGCATTGGGATTCGTCAGAAAAGAGGCGGACACGGCAGCGAGCTACCTATCTGACCTGTCCCGTGCGATTACTTAGCTGCTGCCTCGGCCTACGGAGTCCTGAAGAGCATTGCCACACGATGAAAAACACCTAGGGATGGAAAAGGGTTTAGAGTTTAGCGTTAAGGATGAAAACGGTACGGTAAATTCTTAGATCATCTGGCGCCGTTTTTGAAGTTTTTCGATTCGATTACCGTTTTTGTCGGAATTATACGGAAATGAGACGGAAACGAACATTACAATTCGGTAAACGTAACGTAAATGATTTGAGCTTATTTTCAACTGAACTGTAGGAATACTGTATCTTAATCGAAAATTTCCTAACAATAACCAAATAATTTCTGATTATACTGCTCTACTGGGATGACATGTAATAAGCTTAAATCCTTCTATTTTTGTTGAGGCACCGGTTTGGGTAATGAGCTAACATGCAATTACAATCAGTATTATTGAACTAATACGCACAATTAAACCAAAAAGTTTTTTAAATGAAATCACTATGTAAATGTTAAGGACAATTTGGTCAAATATTTATTTAGTCTCAAATGGCTTCTAAAGTGATTACGTCTCATGTTGAAAAATATTTATAAATTGAAACTAAAAGTTGTTGTCTCATCTTCTATGCTTAAGTTGTTGATTTTATATATGGATATTGTTTTAAAGCGTTGTTTTCGGAAAATATTTAGAATCGTTCCGATATCGACATACTCCCGATCCGATATAACAGTCAATATCGTAATCATTTCCGATAATTCCGTTTCGGATTCTATTTCTGAAAAAGTTATATAAAAATGAAACTAATTTAACGTTGACAGTTTTCATTCCTAGCCGCGGTCGCCACCGGCGTGGTTCTGCAGCTTGTCAAGCCGCAGATGCCAAGGGCACATTCAACGCGGTAGCACAAGCGATCCGTCATGGTGCTTCGTTGGTCGTGGTCATAGTTGAGTTAGCACTTGCTCTTGCTGCGTTGCTGGACTTGGAGCCTGTTTGGCACAGCTTATGCTGCAGTTTTTTCATAAAAATAAGCTGAGGGTGTGCTAAACAGAAAGCTTCTGTAAAAGCTTATTATTTCAGCTGCTTCTCGGAATGAACTAAAAGAAGGACATAAACAGAAGCTGCTGTTCACCAGCTTTTCAAACAAGTTACTTTTGTAACAAGTTCCAGCTGTGTCAAACAGGATCTTGGTGTTGAGAATAACCGCGCCGATGATCTTGTAGAGGCAACCTTCTTTTAGAGTGCTCAGGTGGCCTTTTCCATTGCATCTGCGCCTTAAAGTTCTCTCACCTTTCTTGTCGCGCAGAACACCAAGTCCCCGATGATTTGCTTGTGCTAGTTACATATGACACAAGTACGGGTCGTTCCAATATTTTGCAGTGTTGATGCAGTAGCGTCATATGTGACTGTGTGTCCTGCAGTTCGATCTATTTGCTATGCTTCAGAAACTGTTCTAGTTGCATGCTCTTATTATGTGATGGTTTGCATCAAAAGATTTAAATTCATGACTCCGGTCCGTTGTGCATACTTATTTCTTTGTAATGCTAATGCCATCCGCGTGCAATGAAGATTTTCCATTTCACTTGAAAAACAAGGTTTGCTAAATCCAACCCATCCATCTCTTGCCTTTTTTGGTCGCCTCAGATGGGTTCAGAGATTTTGCACAACGCTGTTGAGCTAAGAAAAAACTGAGGCCAAGAATCTCTAGCACCTATTGTATGGTCAACACAACACTACAGAAATATGCACAAACCACTCAGTATGCAGGATTGGAAACATATTTTCAAAGGTAAAGGAGAGATTTGCTACTCTGTTTTTACAAAGATCCTGTTTGGAAATAACTATTAAGATACAAACAAATGAGGTAGACACAAATTACCTCACAGAAATACAGGATAAAAACTTATTTTGTTACATTGAAATGTAGAAAATCCTCTCATAAATTTTACTCATTCGTAGATACTAACATTCCATGTTTTACTTAAGAATCAAAGTCTTGATGGGACTGATGCTGCCTGAATGTAATTTGTCAACCTGTGTACCGTGCGTACTATCCTCTGTAGATTCAAAAATGGCATTTTTTTATCCATCTAACCATGTTGGTTGTATATTGTTGGTCGGTTATTTTATGACGTTATAACTTTGTAGGTGTGAAGAACAGTTCAAATTTCACCAATTTAATTTTCAAGCTATATTTGGGGACCAATGTTCATGCCCGATTCTGCTATGCAGAGTTGCTGGTTTTCGGTTGTCTAAAAATTAAGGGTTCTTTCACTCAGTTGTTCATAGTGGCGGACTGAATCACATATTAAAGTAAATATGTGTTCAAATATTCTCATACAAAAATTTAACATTGAATATTCAAAGCAATATAAAAAATTAAATTAACACAATATGTACCGACAACTTATTAATCCTAATGAATAACCAAACTTTTAAAATTCAGGGACTAATTTTAAAAATGAACTATGATTAATAACATTATTTAAAAATCAACAATGAAAGCATACACAACGGCTAATACAAAACAGAATCAAGTGTCACAATTAAGACTATCTCCAACACTCCACCTAAATAGAAGCCTAAAGCTATTTTAGGTATTAAAAAGTAAAAAAAAAACAGCCTTCAACAGTGAGCTCATCCATGAAACCCATCTAAGGTTAGCTCCCCTCTGTACCCTCAACATAGGAACAGACTGAACCCTACCCATCTCAACCGCTGGACTTTTTCTTCATTGAAACTCATCAGTTCTTTCTTCCTCCAACCCCCTCCGCGTAAGTCCTCTTGGGTTCCTCCCTGCCGAGCCCTGACCTCGCCGAGTGCCGTCCCACCCTCCTCGCTCCTCCCCACTGAGGGACGCCCTCTATTCTCCACCCCGCTGAGTGTCGCCGCCGTCAACGAACCTGCGCGCGCCCGCTCAAGCGCCATCCCGCCACCCTTGCTTGAAAGTGCATCTAGGCATCCTTTGTGGGTTTTGGTTGATTTATGACAAACAAATGAGATCCTAACAAAATTGTTGAGATGTACAGGTTTTAATGAAATTATGAAAAAAAGCGCAGAAAGAAAGGAGAATGAGGAATCTATATGGAAAAGATTTCAAGATCTGAATAGAATACTTTGTTGTGTATGGAGTGTGTTGGAGAAACACACCCCAAGAGCTCAAGCAAAAGAAATCACCCTCACTACACAAAATTTCACAAGTTCGGACTAGTCCGATAACACCGGACTAGTCTGATATCTCTCTGACTAAGATTGGACTAGTCCCCCTAGTGCGGACTAGTCCTCAGCACTTCACATCTGTACAAAAACGGACAAGTCCGATAACACCATAGACTAGTCCAATAATCTTTTGACTAAAATCGGACAAGTCCTCCAAGTCCGGACTTGTCCTTAGCCCCACAATTTTTCATGACACCGGACAAGTCTGATATCACCACGGACTAGTTCGAAAACTCTTTGACTAAAATCGGACAAGTCCTCCAACTGCGGACTTGTCCTCAATTCTATATGAGGTTCACCACATCGGACTAGTCCGATATAAGCCGGACTAGTACGAACACTTCCAGAGACCAAATCAGACTAGTCCGCTCTTTTCCGGAGAAGTACGATATATTAGAACACTTAGGGTTTTCTACACGCCGCACACCGGACTAGTCCGGAGTCCACCACGGAATAGTCCGAACATCGCAAACCCTAACGGTAACTTTTGGAAACCCTAATATAAATAGAGGTGTACGACCCTACAACCAAATCTCTCGACCTCCTGCGCCGTCACACCTTCCAAGAGCCCAAAATACATGACTCTCCACACAATCTAACCCTAGAAAGATCAAATCTTTGAGGATTAGCAATTGATCAAAGGAGAGACTCGTTCTACACGTCTTGAGCTCTTGGGTTTGAATCTATCGCACACTCTTGTTGTTTATTGCATATCTTTCGAGTGTGTTTGGTGGTGTTCTTCATTGTAAATCTTGGGGAGCACTCAACTTGTGAGAAGGCCCCTTGAACATGGTTATTTGACCCCTTTGTGATTAGTGGAAGAGAATCGGCCTCCGTGACGATTCGACGAGGATAGGGTTGGTGAAGACCCGATCCTCCGTGGACTCCTCAACGTGGATGTAGATTTCCTTCATGGAATCGAACCACGGGATAAAATCTTGTGTCGCATACTTTTGTTCTTATTGTTTATCATATTCTAGGATTTACTCAATCTTGGATAACTTACGTTAAAACATTGAAATCAAAGTTAATTTGTGTCATGCATAGTTTCATTGTCGTGATACATCCAAATTCAACTTACTTTCCGTTGCATAGAGTACTTGACGTGAATTCTTCGATCAAACTTGATTATTCTAGTCCGCACACACCGGACTAGTCCGCACCATACCGGACTAGTCCAATTTCTCTGTATTTGATCAAGTTGTTAAGTGTTTCAGGATCCGACGAAAGTTCAAAAAGCATATTCACCCTCCCTCTAGGCTACATTCAATTGGTATCAGAGCAAGACTCTTCAAAAGAGACTCACCGCTCGAAGAGAGGATGTCGGACATTAAGGATATACACAAGAACTTCAACCAAGAGAAGGGTGACGATGAAAAGACTCAGAAGCTGGAGAAACTCCTCGACGCCATCCAAGACTGCGAGGATGATGAGGAGTAGATGATAGAACTAAAGGCACTCCTAAGGAAGAAGGCACTATCCTCAAAAGGGAAGATGAAGATTGAGGATGAAAAGAAGAAGAAGGGGTGTAGTCACACCGACTACTCCCGATATCCTTTTAACTATGATCGATTAAATTCGAACAATAATCATTACTTGTCAATTCCTCTAGGGAAAGCACCTTTCTTCGATGGCAATGATTATTCTATGTGGAGACAAAATATGAAAATGCATCTCATATCACTTAATCGCAGCTTGTGGCATATAGTGTGTACAAGGATAGATACCCCAGATGACTATGAAGAGCTCACACCAAGCCAAGAATAAGCTATTCATCAGAACACTCAAGTTGCAGCTGTCATAACATCATCACTAAGCCGAGACGAGTTCACCAAGGTGAATGGACTCGAAATTGCAAAGGAGATATGGGACACTTTACAAACTGCACATGAAGGTGATCGTCATGTGCGAGAGGCCAAGATTGAAATGATTGAAGGCGAATTGGGAAGATTCACTATAGAATAAGATGAGTCACCATAAAATATGTACAATCGATTGAAAAATCTTATCAACAAAGTTCGAGCATATGGAAGCAAGAAGTGGAATGATCATGAGGTCGTGAAGCTAATTCTTAGAGGCTTCATGCCTCGCAACGTAACCCTTGCTCAATGATTAGAGAAAGCCCAGGGTATCAGAAAATGACCCCGGACAAACTTCTTGGGAAGATTATCGATTTTGAGATGATGGAGAAACAAGCAAAGCACGTCAAAGAGATTGTCAACCCTACCTCGGCAAAGAAGAAAGGAGTTGCTTTGAAGTCTACTTGTAAACCTATATCAAAAGAAGCTCGAGAAGCTCAAGAGGAAGACGACAACGACGATGAAAGCAGTGATATATGAAGAAGATATGTCCTATTCATGAAGAAATTCAAGAAAATGATGAGAAGAAGACAAGGTGGTAGACCAAATGAAGGAAGACAAAGGGACAAGCCAAGACCAAAAATGAGGCGCGCTTGCTATAACTGTGGGGAGTACGACCATTTCATAGTAGACTGTCCACATGAAGAAAGTAAGAGGAAGACCAAGGACAACAAGCCTCAAACTAAGAAGATGTTTAAGAAGAAGAAGCAATTTGAACAAGGGCATCTAGGGAAGGAATGGGACTCAAATGATGAGTCCTCATCTGAAGAGGAAGAGGAGATGGCTACCATAGCCATCAAGCAGGCAACCAAGAAATCCACCCTGTTCCCAACCATGGGCGCATGGAAGGACAATGACAACGCATGTCTAATGGTGAAGGAAGATAAAAGAAAGGTAACAACTAAATCTTCTTTCTCGTATTCCTTTCCTAGTGATAGTGATAACTCTAGTGAGGATGATAGTTGTGATGAAAATGAATACTTGCTTAGTGGTTTAGATAAGAAAACTGTTGCTAAGATAAAATTTTTAATGGATGAGCTTGTTGATAAGGAGGAGCTATTTGATCGCCAAGAAGATATGATCATCCTGCAAAAGGAAGAATATCTTAAGATCAAAAAGCTCCTTGATCTTGAAAAGGAGCGAAGCAAGTCACTAGAATTTGAGTTAGCTTCAAGTAAGGAAACTTGCTTGAAGTTAAGCGACTCAAATGTAATCATCAAGGATGAACTTGCTAACTTAACCAAAGTTAAAAATATCCTTGGGGTACAAGTTGAGTCACTCAAGCAAAGTGGCTCCTCATCCTCTTCAAGCTCACCCTCTCAACATCTAAAATCTGAAACTACCATTGCTTGTACATGTGCTAAAATTTACACTAACTTGAAAGAAAAGTTAACCTTGACAAAGGACAAGCAACCTTCCCACAGTGGCATATTTGATGAGGAGAAGGTCAAGTATACACGTAGTGCATACTTGGTCTCAAGACCTCCAAATGTTAAATATGGCCTTGGATATTCTTATGGTGAAAAGCAAAATGCTAGAAGCCACAAGAATAACAAAGAACACATTGCTTTTGTCAAGGGAAACACCTCTCAAGTTATACAACTTAATAATGTGGATAAAAGTAACATTGTTAACACATATGAACAACAACTCTTGTTTAGAACTTTTGATGCATCATATGTTCTTATGAAAAGTAATCTTGGTAGTGTTTATTGTAAACATGTTGGGCCACGCCATGGGAACACCAAGTCTCATGTGTGGGTGCCCAGATGACTTGTGACTAACCTCAAAGGACCCAAGCAAGCTTGGGTACCAAAGACCAAGGCATAATTTGTCTTTTGCAAGCCTATTCCTCTGGTGGAGCAAAATGGATGCTAGATAGTGGATGCACCATCACATGACCGGAGAAAGAAGGATGTTCATTGAATATGAAGAAAATGAAGATCCAAGCGAATGCATTTATTTTGGCAATAACAGTCAAAGAAGGGTGCTCAATACCGGTAAAATAGAAATTTCATCACAACATACTCTTTCTCATGTTTTACACGTTGATTCCTTTGATTATAATCTTTCGTCCATATCCCAGTTATGTGACAAGGGCTATAATTGTTTGTTCACTAATGAGGGTGTGACCGTCTCTAGAAGGAGTGATAACTCAGTTGCATTCAAGGGTGTGTTAAAGGGAAAGCTTTATCTAGTTGACTTCAACAAAGATAAAGTTGAACTTGACACATGCTTGATTGTAAAAACCAACATGGGTTGACTATGGTATAGACGGCTAGCACATGTTGGAATGAGGAATCTTCAAAAATTCCTTAGGGCGATCACATCCGAGGTTTGAAAGATGTCGTTTTTGACAAAGAGAGGCCTTGTAGCGCGTGCCAAGCCGGGAAGCAAGTTGGAGCACCCCATCCCGCGAAGAACGTCATGACTACAAAAAGACCACTCAAGCTCCTTCACATGGACCTATTTGGTCCAATTGCTTACATAAGCATCGGCGGTAAAAAATACAGTTTAGTAATTGTTGATGATTTTTCGCGCTTCACGTGGGTTTTCTTTTTGCATGATAAGAAAGAAACTGAAGGAACCCTTAAGAAGTTTCTCAAACGGGCTCAAAATGAGTTTTCATTGAAGATCAAGAACATACGAAGTGACAATAGAACAGAGTTCAAGAATACCCAAGTTGAGGAGTATCTAGACGAAGAAGGGATAAAACACGAGTTTTCAACACCTTATTCTCCTCAACAAAACGGAGTAGCCGAAAGGAAGAATCGAACATTCATTGAGATGGAAAGGACAATGCTCGATGAATACAATAATTCAGACCGGTTTTGGGCTGAAGCGGTTAACAGCACTTGTCACGCCATAAACCGACTCTATCTTCATTGGTTGCTCAAGAAAACCTCGTATGAGCTACTAACCGATTAGAAATCAAATATTTCATATTTTTGAGTTTTTGGTTACAAATGCTATATTTTGAACAAGAAGCCTAGGACTTCAATGTTTGCTTCAAAGTCCGATGAAGGTTTCTTTCTTGGCTATGGTTCAAACTCCTATGCCTATCGTGTCTTCAACAAGACCTTCGGACTTGTTGAAGTAGCACGTGACGTGGTGTTCAATGAAACTAACGGCTCTCAAGAAGAGCAAGTTGATCAATGTGTGCTAGATCAAGAAGAAGCTCCATGTCAAGCATTGAGAAGAATGGCGTTGGGTGATGTTCGACCACAAGCGCCACCTCCAAATGCAAATGAAGAAGATGAACCACAAGTGGAGGAGAATGATCAAGGCCACACAAGATCAACCTCAAGGAGACCAAGATGATCAACACATTAATGAAGGCAACCATCAAGGGGGAGAAGAAGATGATGACCATGAAGATTCAAGATCACAAGTGCCACATCCAAGAGTACATCAATGCATCCAAAGAGATCACCCTGTCGATAACATAATCGGTGACATCCAAAAGGGAGTAACAACTCGATCTCGTATAGCCAATTTTTGTGAATATTAGTCGTTTGTATCCTCTTAGGAACCACACAGGGTTGAAGATGCATTAAAGGATCTAGATTGGGTGGTGGTGATGCAAGGAATTGAACAACTTCAAAAGGAACAAGGTGTGGGAACTTGTTGAAAGACCCAAGTTCAACGTTGTCGGCACTAAATGAGTCTTCTGCAACAAGCAAGATGAACACGGGGTGGTGACAAGGAACAAAGCACGACTTGTGGCCAAAGGGTATTCACAAGTCGAAGGTTTGGATTTCGACGAAACTTTTGCTCCCGTAGCTAGTCTTGAATCAATTCATATATTACTTGCATATACTACTCACCATGATTTCAAGCTTTATGAAATGGATGTGAAAAGGGTCTTCCTCAATAGACCGATCAAGGAGGAGGTGTACGTGGAGCAACCCCCCGGGTTCAAAGATCAAGAGTTCCCCGACCATGTGTTCAAACTGTGTAAGGCTCTCTATGGCCTCAAACAAGCTCCTAGAGCTTGGTATGAGTGCCTTAGAGATTTTTTGATTGAAAATGGATTTATGCTTGGTAAAGCTGATTACACTTTGTTTACTAAGCATTTTGATAATGATCTATTTATCTGTCAAAATATGTTGATGATATTATATTTGGTTCAACTAACAAATCTTTTTGTCAAGAATTTAGTAAGATCATGACAAATAGATTTGAGATGTCAATGATGGAAGAATTGAGATATTTCTTGGAATTCCAAGTGAGGCAACAAAAGGAAGGGACGTTCATAAGCCAAACAAAGTACACTTAAGACATACTTAAGAAGTTTGGAATGGACAAAGCAAATCCTATAAAGACTCCCATGGCGACAAATGGACACTTGGATCTAAATGAAGATGGACCAAACGTGGATATAAAGGTATATCGCTCCATGATTGGCTCCCTACTTTATTTATGTGCATCTAGGCCTGATATTATGTTGAGTGTATGTTTGTGTACAAGATTTCAAGCCAATCCTAAGGAGTGTCACTTGACAGATGAAAAAGGATCTTGCGATATTTAGTTCATACACCCAACCTAGGACTTTGGTATCCTAAAGGTTCAAAATTCAATCTCATTGGATACTCCGATCCAGATTATGCCGGATGCAAGGTAGATAGAAAAAGTACCTCCGGCACTTGCCAATTATTAGGTAGATCCCTAGTTTCTTGGTCCTCCAAGAAACATAATTCCATTACCTTATCCACAGTCGAAGATGAGTATGTCGCAACCAGGAGTTGTTGTACACAAATCCTTTGGATGCGACAAACTCTAAGGGATTACGGTTACAATATGAGTCGTATTCCACTCCTTTGTGGCAATGAGTGTGCAATTAAAATTGCCCATAATACCGTTGAGCACTCTAGAACTAAACACATAAACATCCGACATCACTTTTTGAGAGATCACTCAATGAAAGGAGACATATCCATTTCCCATGTCAACACTAAAAAACAACTAGCCGATATCTTTACCAAGCCACTTGATGAAAAACGTTTTTGTGAGCTCCGAAATGAACTAAATATCCTTGATGCTCGGAACGTGGCTTGAAAAGTTGCATACCTGTATGCCATCTTCAAAATCTATTGATTGTGTTATGAAAATCATCTCTCTCTTTTTTCTTCGAAAAACTATGTTAATTACTTGATCTTGGTGAATTATGGTCATAGCTTGGTTGTTGTATATTCACTGATCATATTAATCAAGATTATTTGTGTGTTTTGCCCCCTATTTTCTTTGTAAGAACCTTTGAATATATACGAATGGTCTAACTGCTTCTGTTCTGGTGACCACAGACTAGTCTGTGGTTACCCGGACTAGTCCACACATTGCAGACTAGTCCGTAGAGTGTCCGGTAATCCGGATTAGTCCGGTCAGACCATGACTAGTCCGATTTTTCGACTCCATAATCCTAGGGCCGCCTAAAAAAAACCTAATCTTCTACCTCACAACACACCTACATTCTCTCTCCTCACTCAAGTGCCCCCAAGGCGATTTGGCGAGTTCCCCACCAAATCTCCTCAAATCTCCGTGGGGAACAATCTTCATCGCAAGGGGATCGAGGACCCCAAACTTGTCCGATAAAAAAACTCCTCCAACTCCGCGAATCGAAGGATTTGGTAAAGTTTCTCTCCAAACCCTAGAACCTTTGATTTCTCTTATTTTTGCTCAAATAGCTTAGTTCCTCCTATTAATACATGATTCCTTGTTGTATTACAACTACATTGAGCCACTTTTGCATTGAGAAACACCATTGCTTTGCTAGTTAGGGTTCAAACGACTAAATATCAGACTAGTCCGTTCTCAATGCGGACAAGTTCGGTACTCCTGACTAGTCCGCACTTGAGCACCGAACAAGTCCGATTTTTGACTGGACACAACCCTAATTTCCTTCTACTCAATGCGTTCCCTTGCCATCAATCCTTATCTATGTATTGTATGACCTCCTTGTCAGGGAAATGTCGAACTCAAACGAGGACATCTCTGATTTTGAAGCCGAGATGGATCTAGATGTGTTGCTGCGGGTCTCGGAGTCTCGTGCCACCAAGAGACAAGAGCATGCTGCCGAGCCCTCTCCCACTCCACCTAGGGCGTGGCGGAAGGTTCTAGCTAAGAAGCCAGCTTCCAAAGCTCAAGATATGGTTGGTTCTAGCTCAGCGGATCATCGCCAATCCAAAGGGAAAGGCAAAGGGATTGCCTCTGGCCCGATTGGCCCTCTCAAAATGACAGCTCCAAGACAAGGGAATAGAGACCCCTCGGAAGAAAAATTCAATGGCAAGGGGAGTGATGTGGCTTGGAAGCTAAGGAAAGTTGATGCATATAGCAGTAGCAAGAAGGCAGCTGATCTGAGATTTTGGAGTAACTTCCACTCGGACTACTACAGCTTTGTATACCTCCCAATGAAGACTCCAGTAGTCCACAACCAATGGATTGACTGGAGGAATTTTTAAAGAAAAGGTTGTGGTGCTTTTGATGAAGTGATAGAGGTTGTGGAGAGACATGACCTCAAGGACTTGTTTTCTTTCAGATATAACTGGAATGATGAGGTCATCGCTCAATTCATTGCGACCTGCTACTTCGCCAGTGATGAATAAGAGAGAGTGACTTGGATGACACATGGATCCAAGTACACTGTTACTTATGATGAGTTTGCTAGGCTGCTGCACCTTGAGGACACCGGCAACAATGAGGTCATTATTCACAATATTGGTATTTTGGAGAAGGACAAGATGGACTTTCTCTATGATACCCACCTCAAATACAATCCTCTCTCAACCAAGAACATGAAGCCCTTATTCATGGTTCTCAATAGAGTGCTTTGAAAGACCATTGCTCCAAAGGATAGAGATGCAAGGAGTGTGCAAGGTTACTTAAGAACCTGGATGAAAGTGATTAGCAAGAAGACGAAGTTTGACATCTTCGACTACATCTGGAATGACATGGTGAACATCTCCTGCACACCGAGCCGCTCCTGTGGCTATGCACCATACTTGATGTTTATGATTAAGAAAGTCACAGGAATTGAGTTTGTGAAGGATGTAGGGCATACTCCTCTAAGGCCTCAGAAGCCTTCTCAAGCCTCTCTTCCAACTACTCCATCTTTTGTTTCAAGTGAAGAGGCTCCGAGGAGAGCTCAGGAGACGCAAGGCTTGCCTCTAACACTAGGGATCCTCCTCACAAAGGGTCTCCTAGCGGCATTATGAAGTACCTGACTATTATCTTTGGTTCTTTCCGCAAGTCTGAGGTGAAGATCCATAAGATGAAAAATGAAAGAAAAGAGGAAATGTGGTACATGAAGTACAATATCAAAGCCATTTGTTAGAAACTGGAGATTGAGCCTGTTGGGTCTCTAGTTATCTCCGAGGACTATCCTTCTAACTTCTCGGAGCTTCCTCCTCTTTCACCTTTCGAGCTTGCCTATTTTGGCCTTCGGGGCACTACGAGTGGATCCTCTCCTCCTCCTCCTCAACCTGAAGATGAAGACGACAAGAGGACAAATAGCGCAGAGTGAGCCTGCGGCGACTTCTAGATCTATCATCTCCTCCTTTTTGGTGCCTTGATGCCAAAGGGGGAGAGATTGTGGGGGAGTCATTAGGTTGTAGTAGTATATGAGAGATGAGATCTCTATTTGTATCTTTTGCTCCTTGTTATGCTTTTGGTGCTGTAAGACTGCTTTTGGTGTTGTAAGACTCTTATTATGTTTCTAGTCATGTTTATGAAGTTTGTGATGATGCTTCGATATGATCTATGTTTATGCTCTAAAATTGGAATACATGCCCGATGTTGATATGATTATGTCATTTACCTCATTCTCATCACAATTATTGCTGACACACATATAGTTTTGCACCCCACCATAAATAGTGCACATATGTCTTATGTTTTCATTGCTTAATTTGTTCCAAGCTCATATGTGCACACTTTATGAAAATCTGATTTTTTTTATCATATTTGTGAAATCTCAGTTGGTTGTCATCAATCACCAAAAAGGGGGAGATTGAAAGTGCATCTAGGCATCCCTTGTGGAATTTGGTTGATTTATAACAAACAAATGAGATCCTAACAAAATTGTTGAGATGAGTGCAAGATTTAATGAAATTATGAAAAAATCGCAAAAGGAAAGGAGAATGAGAAAAATCTGAATAGAATACTTTGTTGTGTATGGAGTGTGTTCGAGAAACACACCCCAAGAGCTCAAGAAAAAGAAATCACCCTCACTGCACAAAATTTCACAAGTCCGGACTAGTCTGATATTCACCAGACTAGTCGGATATCTCTCTAACTAAGATCGGACTAGTCCCCAGCACTTCACATCTGTACAAAAACGGACAAGTCTAATAACACCATGGACTAGCGATAATCTTCTGACTAAAATCGGACAAGTCTTCCAAGTCCGGACTTGTCCTTAGCCCCATAATTTTTCACGACACCGGACAAGTCCGATATCACCACGAACTAGTCCGAAAACTTCCTGACAAAAATCGGACAAGTCCTCCAATTGCGGACTTGTCCTTAATTATATATGAGGTTCACCACACCAGACTAGTCCGAACACTTCTAGAGACAAAATCGGACTAGTCTGCGCTTTTCTGGAAAAGTCTGATATAACAGAACACTTAGGGTTTTCCACACACCGCACACCAGACTAGTCCGGAGTCCACCACGGACTAGTCCGGACATCGCAACCCTAACGGTAACTTTTGGAAACCCTAATATAAATAGAGGTGTACGGCCCTATAACCAAATCTCTCGACCCCCTGTGCCAACACACCTTCCAAGAGCCCAAAATACATGACTCTCCACACAATCTAACACTAGAAATATCAAATCTTGAGGATTAGAAATTGATCAAAGGAGAGACTCGTTCTACACGTCTTGAGCTCTTGGGTTTGAATCTCTCGCACACTCTTGTTGTTTATTGCATATCTTTCGAGTGTGTTTGGTTGTGTTCTTCATTGTAAATCTTGGGGAGCACTTAACTTTTGAGAAAGCCCCTTGAACACAATTATTTGCCCCCTTTGTGACTAGTGGAAGAGAATCGGTCTCCGTGGCGATTCCACGAGGGTAGGGTTGTTGAAGACCCGATCCTTCGTGGACTCCTCAACGTGGATGTAGATTTCCTCTCTGGAATCGAACCACGAGATAAAATCTTGTGTCGCATACTTTTGTTCTTATTGTTTATCATATTCTAGGGTTTACTTAATCTTGGATAACTTACGTTAAAACATTGAAATCAAAGTTAATTTGTGCCATACATAGTTTCATTGTCGTGATACATCAAAATTACAACTTACTTTCCGCTGCATAGAGTACTTGACGTGAATTCTTCGATCAAACTTGATCGTTCTAGTCCGTACACATCGGACTAGTCTGCATCATACTGGACTAGTCCGATTTCTCTGTATTTGATCAAGTTGTTAAGTGTTTCAGGATCCGACGAAAGTTCAAAAAGCCTATTCACCCCTCCCTCTAGGCTACATTCACCGCTCCTCCCTGCCTAGCGCTGCCCTGTTGCCCTTGCTCTTGATCCCTGTTGAGCGTCACCGCCCTCATTGAGCCCCAACGCCTACTCCAACGATAGCCGAGCGAGGAGGAGCCCCAGCGAGGACAGGGTGGCCTGATACAAGATGACGACAGAGGAGGTCATCGGCTCCATGACGTTATTCTAATGCTGCGCCCAATACCATCGTTGCACCGTGTTCACCATCCCAAACGAGGAGCGGCTTCGTGGAGGAGCTCGAGGAGGCACCGCCCAGCTCAATAGAGCCACGTCGCCCGCTCCTCCTCCCTGCAATGCTAGCAAATTCTCCCTGTAGTGCCAAGCCTCGCCTTCGTGCCATCTCCCTCAAGGAGCGCATCCACATGGGACTTGGAGCCATTGCTGTCTGCGCGGCGTCCGTCCTTATCCCACGAAGGCGCGAGCGGCGAAAAGCAATTGTCTGTAGTCTAAAATTGGTCGTCTGTTGGAGATGGTGAAATATGTGCTTCAATTTTTCGATCTGAGGAATCCCAAATCTTAAAATAGAGCTCTCATTTTTGGACTCCTTATTGGAGATAGCCTAATAGATGCAGCACTAGTTTTGGAACCATATAAAGTGCTATGTAATGCTAGAAAGTAGAGACAAGGGATATCTTTAAACTAGTTTACCACAATGAAAAGCATGAATACATTCCTACAAGACTCATATGTTTACCGTAATGAGTGGCATAAAAATATTTCTCACACGCTCAAAAAAATAAAGCAATCTTTGAACTGAAGAGTTGAAAATAAAAGTGTGAACTGTACAAACAAATATAATCATGAGTTGAAAATTACAATTTTAATATAAAAAAGAAGAGTAAAGTGCCTCAACGATTCGTAACTTGTCTAGGTGTGTTGTATAGGTTCTTGAACTTTAAAATTACATATTTGGCTCCATAAACTTTTAAATATGTGTCATCTGAGTTTAAACTATGAAAAATGCTCCTATAAATATTAAAGTGATTGTTACTTGAACTTTATTTTTCAGGACAGCCTATACATCAGGCGTTTGAAACCACTGAAAATTTTAGGCAACGGTTGACTAGCATCTAATTGCAGTCATTATCCACTAATTTTATAATTAATCCTTCATTCTATAGGTTAATCAATTGTAAATTTTTTGTTTGATTATTTTACAATTAACATAATCTTACAAATCATGGATTAACAATTACAATCAACAAATTCCGGATTAACAATAAACAAAATAAAAAATAACTCACAGATCCGGTGGTGGCGCCGCCGCCGCTGTCGCAGTGCCTGTGCCTCCACCGCCGCCACCGCCGGCGTCTTCGCCGTGCCTACGCCTCCGCCGTGCTGCCGATGTCACCGTCGTGCGCCTGAGCCTCCGCCACGCCATGCCGCTCCGTCAAACCGCCATGGAGCCGCACCCATCAAACCGCCATCGAGCCGCGCTGTCAAGCCAGAGGAAGCCTCGCCGCCATTGAGGTGTTGCACCGCCGGCAAGGGGACGCGCCGTCGCCCGGGCTCGGCCTCCACAGCCGCCGCCGTTGCAGTGGATCGGGAACAGGGAGCACGGGACTGAGTCGATGGTTGAGAGTGAAGAAATGGGGATTAGGGTTAAGAAGCCATCACGAATCTTAGGCCCTGTTTGGCACAGCTTGTGAACCAGCTTCTGCACAAATATAAGCACTTGGACTGCCAAACACTAAAATTTTGACCCAACTTCCCACAAAAGCACTTCTGAAAATGAACTAGCAACCAGCTTGGTGGAAAAGCAGCCTCCCACCAGCTTCCCGCATCTTCTCTCATTTACGGAGACAAAAATGCCCTTCAAGTTTACAGGAAATTATCCGCCTTTGCCATCCTATAAAAGTCTGTCATAACCCCCAACCCCTCGTGTCCCTCCCGCAGACGGGAACTGCACGGGTGATGCTCGGTCGCCTCGCCTCCTGTTACCTCGATTGCATCCGGCTCCCTGAGGTAAGGGCCCTCTCCGTTCCCTTCTCCCGGCGTCGAACGGCATGCAGCTCGCACCGGCGCGGTGGCGGCGCCTACGCGTGGAAACTCGCACTACTACAAAAAGCATTTTTACAGGCGCATCAAATTTTCAAACACAGACGGTCCTTAAAAATATGCGACTGTGATGACGAATGATATAATAACCGCCTGTGATGACAGAACAACACAGTCAGATTTTAAAGAACAACCGTCTGGGTAAATACATGATCTTCATAGACGGTTCTTAATTAAGAACCGTCTATAATGCAATGAACTTCACAGGCGGATTTTAAGAAACAACCGCCTGAGTAAATACATGATCTTCATAGGCGATTCTTAATTAAGAACCGTCTGTAATGCAATGAACTTCACAAGCAGATATTAAGAAACAACCGCCTGGGTAAATACATGATCTTCATTGCCGGTTCTTAATTAAGAACCGTCTGTAATGCAATGAACTTCACAGGCGGATTTTAAAGAACAACCGCCTGGTAAATACATGATCTTCGTAGGCGGTTTTTAATTAATAACCGCCTGTAATGCAATGAACTTCATAGACGGTTCTTGGTTAACAACGGCCTGAGAAGATCATGTATTTTCAGTGGCGGTCATTGTTTAAGAACCGTATGTAGTTGTTCAATTATCACAAGCGGTTTTTATTGAAATTACAGGGATGTAGTTGCAATTATCAAAACCGCGTCGTGCAGGCAAAATTGTATCAGGAAAAAAAACACAGATGAGCGGATACTAGTACAGTAATGCATTATAGGAAATGCTCGATCACCAATGAGGCTGGCTTAATTGTGATAATTCACCATTAGAGGCTTTACAATTGTTCAAAGATAATTTCTTTACACACTGAACAAAAATCATGCTACATTCATTGTAGATCAACGATGAAGCTCCCATCGATCAATCTAAATTGTACCGTCCTGCTTGCTCCCGAACACGTCTCTTATATTCCGCTGGATCCTGAAAATATTGACATTATTTAAATTAACAAATGTCGAAGGAGGAATGAATAACCTACATTGGTCACTAAGTCAAAGTGTCATCTAACCTTGATAAGTAGATTATAGCAATCATTTTCAACATCAGGCACATTTGGCTGATGCAGCAAACGCTGAACTTCAAGTAGTATAGTTTTGATTGTAAAAGCAATGCACCACCCCTACGAAATATAATTTAAGCAATATAAGAAACCAGTTCAAATAAGTTTGACAACAATTATAAGTAATAATTACATGAACAAAATAGGTCTATCTTACAGTCTCTTGATCAAGAATCCTGATGCAGAGTGCTCCTGAATGATGGACATTTGGGTGGAAGAACCCAATTGGAAAGGCGCATCTTGGGGGCACCAAGGGATAGTCCTCAGAGAAGGAGATTGTCAGGGGGTAGTAACCATCTTCCCAATCAGTCCGCAAAAGAAATTTATTAATAGGAGGACGATGGTTAAACTCATATTGTGCTTGTTCTTCATGACTTACCCCTTCTTTACCGGGGACAATGCACTGCCACTTCAATAAATCTTCCGATTCAGGCTTCGCAGAGAAACCCTACGTGGAGAAATTGAAAATACCAAAAACAAACAAGACAGAAAAACAAACTACAGTTAAGTTCATCAGTCCATTACAGATACATATGTATATACAACCATGCGACCGGTGTGCCATATGTACATACATGGGGATGGTTCTTGCGCCATGCCAAGCGCTCCTCCTTCAATCGGCTACACGCCCGAGACATCATTATCTGAAAGACCAAACTTCCAATCTTCCAAATTATTGAGTCCAAACGCATATGTACACAAATGCAAAAGGACACAATCCATATACCAACATTGTTCTAAGTTGATTTCAGAAGATACAAATATATACAATATATATCATCTCACATTGCTATATACATTTTTTCCAGCATTGACATCTTCTCTCATATAGGGTTTCAAATTCTTTTTAATGCTTCTCTCTACGCGCTTGATGTTTTCTGGTTTGGTGAAAAGGTACATCTCTTCATACTGATTATATTCCTCTTCATTATCTCCCACATTCTCAACCCCAACAATATTTTGCTTTCCAGAAACAACTGCGTGCAACTTCTCAGTTTCTGGATCTTGAACATAAAAAACTTGTGCAACATTATCGGCGAGAACCCACATGTCATCTTTGTAACCCACTTTATTCAAGTCTACCAATGTCAGCCTGTAATTGTCCACTTTCAAACCATCAGGATGTTTGACCCATTGGCACTTAAATACGGGCATTACCATTCTTTCACCATAATCGAGTTCCCATATTTCCTCTATGAACCCGAAGTATGTGGTCTTCTGCCCTTGTGAATCATAAGCCTCAATACGAACACCACTATTTTGTGCAACACTCTTACCGTCTTTTTCTTTAGTGTAAAATGTGTAACCATTGATGTCATATGCTTGCCATGATGTTACCAAAGCAGATGGGCCAGAAGCTAACTTCTTCATTGTTGTCACTTATATAGTGTTTCCGTATGATATATTTTTGTCCATTAACCATTCAGTGAAACATCTTCTGTGCTCTTTCATGATCCAGTCCTCTGTGCGGTCTTGGTTTTTATCACGAAGCTCAATTTGGTGTTCCTCGATGTACGGCTCAGCTATTGCGAGCTGTTGTAGCACACCAAAATGTGCACGGTGTACATTCTTGTAATCTTGAACAATAAAATATTTCTTACCCACTTTGCCTCTCCCACGTAGTCTACCCTCATGTACCGGTATAGGCACACCTATCGATTTTCCATCTTTGATGTAATCAGCGCAACCCTCAATCACTTCTTCAGTGGTGTATCCTTCCATAATTGAACCCTCTAGGTGAGCACGGTTCTGCACATAACCTTTTAATACTCCTAAATATCTCTCCAACGAAAACATATGATGTAAATATAGTGGCCCCGATGCTTTTATCTGATCAACAAGATGTATGATTAGGTGTACTTGCATATCAAAAAAGGATGGTGGGAAACACATCTCAAGCTTGCACATTGTCTCGACGATGTATGTTTTCAGATAGTCTAAATCTTCACTTGCTATCACCTTTTGCGATACTGCATTGAAGAAGTAACACAAACGTGTGATGACAACTTTTATATGCTTAGGTTTGATTACTCTTATTGCAATGCAAGGAAAACTGTCATCATCATGTGACAGTCATGAGAATTATAACCGAATAAAGACAAGTCTTTCATCGAGACTAATTTGCGGATATTGGATGAGAAACTTGTGGGCACTTTGATCTCACGCAAGCATTCGCAAATTGCTTTTTTCTCTTCTAGCGTCAAGTTGTAGCTGGCTGGGGGAAGGTAATGCTTCCCGTTCGCCTTTTCTACTGGATGAAGCTCTGGTCTCAAATCAAGATTTACTAGGTCCATACGTGAATTTAATCCGTCCTTTGTTTTCCTCGGCATGTCCAGCAAGGTACCAATGATGCTGTCAAATACATTCTTTGTAACGTGCATCAAATCAATACTATGGCAAAATTCCAGATTCTTTCAATACGGAAGATACCTGAAAAAAATTGCTTGTTTCTTGAAAGCCATGTCAGTTGTATCATCCGAAGATGCACTTTTCTTTCTCTTAATTCCTTTACTATTTTTCCCTTACCGAAAGCAATATGAATGTTCTTGACCATTTTAAACACAAGTTTTCCACTGTAAGGTTTCGGTGCAATATCTTTTTCGATTTTGTTATCAAATTGTTCTTTCATCTTCCTATACTTGTGTGTATCTATCAAGAACCATCGATGTCTCATGTACACCGTCTTTCTGGATGAAGTGAGGTTTAAAAATCCAGTTCTATCCACACACTTAACGCAACCTTTCTTCCCTTTCATTTGTCCCGATAATGTAAACAGTCCGGGATAATCATGCACGGTAACGAATATCATTGCTCTTAGCGTGAAATACTCCCGCTTGTACTCATCCCATGTACGTACCCCTTCATGCCACAATTTCGCCATATCTTCCATTAAAGGTTCCAAGAACACATCAATTTCGATACCGGGTTATTTCGGACCTTAGATAAGAACAGATAATAAGATATATTTCCTTCTGTGACACAACCACATCGGTAGGTTGTACATAGTTAAGACCACGGGCCATGTGTTGTGTATGCTCCTTTTTTCACCAAACGGATTCATTCCATCTGTACCCAAGGAAAACCTCACATTTCTGATTTCCTTCGCAAATTCTGGATACTGAATATCAAAATTTTTCCACTGCGTTGCATCACCAGGGTGATGAGGATATCACTTCTATGGATACAAACAACACTCCATTGAACATACAAGATGCAATCAATAGAGTTCATACACAACAATTAATTTCAGAGGTAAACTTATTCTTATATATTTCCTTATATGTTTTTGAACATAAATTGCTACTTAATGATTTATTTGTGATTAGGATCCATGGAGAGGTTCAAGGAGTACTTGTAGGGAGTATTAGGGACGTGGAAGACCAGAGAATTCGTTCAAAGAAGATGGAAACCGAACCAAACTCCAAATCGTATCCAACTCGGAGTCCAGGAGCAGTACGCACTAAAACGGACGCCCAGGACTCATACGAACTCCGTTTTGTACTTTATACATATGCACGGAAAGGGGAGAGGATAACCTTTCCAATGGCACCGGTCCCATGTCAAAATTCCTTCGGAGTGGTCGGGAATCGTCAAAACAAAATCAAGTACAGAATCTGTCAGGGTGCTGCGCCACCGTATTGGGCCATTGGGCCTTGTATCAAGTCTAAGTCCATTATTTTCGTGTGTTAGGGTTAAGTCACGACTCCAACACCCCCTTGGACGTCCTCCCACCTATATATACTCCATAGTAGCCGCTATTAATAATTGGGTTTTGCTTAGATTAATAATATCGCTGTTCTACAGTTTGTGAAACCCCAACTTCGCAATTTCAGATCGTGTCTTCTACGTTCTTGCTTATGTTCTCGGTTGCACTTGTAGGGATTAGCCTTCTTGGCGAGGTCAATCGTGTGAAGCACGGTTGATAACCAACGGAGCGGTGGTGTAGTGATTGCAGGGGTTGTTCGTGTTCTACTAGAGAGCCTCGGATCATCAACGTCGAGATCTCCATCAATCGACTTACCCATTACCTTTCGGAAGATCGGGCCTAAACCTACTCATCAATTGGTATTAGATTTTCAGGTTGTCCGTTAGGTAATTCATCTATCCATTACATTAGTTTTGTTTTTCATACCTAGAGTCCACAAAAAAAGCCACAAAAAAACTTGTAGTTTAGTAGATCTGTTCATTACTTTGTCCAAACCATATTGAGCCTTTACAACTTTGTTATTCAGTTTGGTTTTGTTGAGTTTGTGTCCGTTGTTGAGTCATCTTGCTGGTTTAGAAAGTGTTTTTGGTCTTAGTTTGAGTTTTGCATTGTGTGATTCATCCTTTTGAGTCACGTCATCACGTCCAGATTAGATTCGTCTCTGTCCAGTTCGGTATTTTCATCATATATCGCTCATACGAACTCAGATTTTAGAGTTCTTGTATTTTCTGGAAATCTTAAGAAGTGCTCTATAACTTTCGTATTCATCATTTTCTCAGAAAATATAGTTATCGATGTCTAAATTGCATTGGATCCAAATCTGTTATTGACCCAAAAATTCTGAACAGTCTGTATTTCGGGGGCAATATCTCATATTGTTCTTTTCCGAAATAGGTCTTCAATATATTGAAATTAAAGATGAGAGATATATCTACAATCTTGCTGTTCTAAGTTTTCCAATTTAGAGCCTATAAGTATGCCTATTTGTCCTTGGAAGATTGAGCAGAAAATCTGCAACAGACACACGAGATATCTTGGATTGATTTTCATTGTGTTCTTCCCTTGCAGCACATTCTGAAAAAAAAAACGGAAGAAAAAAGAAAAAGGCAAGTGCAAAACAAGAAAGAAAAGCCGCACAAAAAAGGAAAAAAAACAACAAAAAAAAACAGAAGTGCTTGTATTCTTTGTGTCATCTAGTTTTGTCTCATGTCTTGCTAGCTTGAACTACTAGGAACACATTTAGGCCAGCAACTTTGACAAATACTTTGGACACTTATTCAACTTTACTATCTGATTTCATTGTTGCTAATCCTTGCTACATAGAAAGTTCCATCCAAGCTACACCTTACTCTTGAGCAGAATCGATACACCTTTGCAATCATCCCACGCTTCATTGGTTTCTTCATACCGGCCACCGTTTGCCACCTGCAGTGTCGGTAAGAACACTTGTAAGAGCGTGGTAAGACGCTTGAGAGTGTGTGATTCCACTTCCACTTTTCCATTATCCTTTGTAGTTGATAGGGATAACATATTTTTTGTGTTGTCTTCTGTTTGCTACTAACAATGTCAGGTAAAAGCAAGAATCATGCATTATATGCTGAGATGATGGACATGATGAAGACGGCGATGGAGTTGCTCACTAAAAATCAAACATTAACCAAGGATTCACATGACATTCAGACCACCTTTATAACACCTTCCACAAGAAGTAATTACATTCTCCCATCTCTTCCTTCTTATGATGGTCTTGGTTATGATGAATATATTGCTTGGGAAATAGAGTTGGATAAAATTTTTGGAAAATGTCATATGTGTGAGAGGAGGAAGATTAGAAATATTGCAAGTGCATTAGTAGGTTGTGCATTAACTTGGTGGAACAATTTAAATGATTTAGAAAAACCTCGAACATGGAAAGATATAAAAATTCTTATGCGAGAAACATTTACTAGTGTATCCAATTGCAAAGATGAAATACATGAGCTTGAGAAGAATTTTCTTGTTGTACCTCCTCCTATGCCTAACCTTTTGCAGGAACAAGAACCTATAATCGTAGAAAATCCAAAACCGAATGAGGTGTTCAACAACTCCTGTGAAAATTCAGATCTATCAATTCATATTTCACCCACAATTACTGCTGAAAATGAGAATAAAGGTAACGAATATCACAACACACTTGTTGAAGGTGAGAAATTTTTGGATGTTCTGAATTTTGCTACCAATCATACTATCGATGAGCAGCAACAAGATGAACCTTTTCATAATACACCTTTACCATTAGTTGATTTTCCTACTGACTCTTACAACAAAAATGAGTTGTGTGCTGATAATTATATTGTACCTATGCTAGAACAACCAAATGAATTTGATACTTTATCACTCACTTGTGCTGAAATTAAGCATTTGATCCCAACTACATGTGAAAGGGATGAGCTGAAATTGTTATCTTCTCTAAATACTTTGGGTTATATTGAATTTGACACTCTTTGTGATCTAGATATCGTAGAGAAGAGAATATTTTCCCAATCTGAATTGCCTTTGTTAAGTAGAAATATTTTTCATGCAGTAGGCAAATATGAACATAGTGGTGTGTTTATGGTGCATAAAGTTTACGTTTGTTCAAATGAGAAAACTCCTTTTGTGCTGCAACAACATTCTAAAGTAAATGAATGCACTAACGCTAATAATGTTTTGACAAGCTTTTCTAGTATTTTTTTCTTGCAGCAGGGACAAAAAATAAAAGAGAAGTATTGTTCGCTGCAGTCGTGCAATATGGACAGTGTTCATTCTACCCCCAAAGCAATCCTTTTTCCTGGACATACGAGCAAGCCGAGGACGGCTTGTCATAAAGAAGGGGAGAATGACGAGATCATGCACATTATCATTGCACCTACAAATATGGTACAAAGTTTATTTGTTTGGGATCCTGGCTCAAGTGAATGTGCGCTCTTGTTTGGACAAGATCAAGATGGTGCACTATGTCGTCCACCACCTTGGCCTCCTCCTTTCATGCTTACAAGAAGATTTGATGGCGTTGCACATATGGACCCACACATGATAGAAGATGAACTTGAGTCGAGGACGACTCCAATTCAAGAAGGGGAGGATGATGAGGACATCACTTCTATGGATACAAACAACACTCCATTGAACATACAAGATGCAATCAATAGAGTTCATACACAACAATTAATTTCAGAGGTGAACTTGTTCTTATATATTTCCTTATATGTTTTTGAACATAAATTGCTACTTAATGATTTATTTGTGATTAGGATCCATGGAGAGGTTCAAGGAGTACTTGGAGGGAGTATTAGGGACGTGGAAGACCAGAGAATTCGTTCAAACAAGATGGAAACCGAACCAAACTCCAAATCGTATCCAACTCGGAGTCCAGGAGCAGTACGCACTAAAACGGACGCCCAGGACGCATACGAACTCCGTTTTGGACGTTCTACATATGCACAGAAAGGGGAGAGGATAACCTTTCCAATGGCACCGGTCCCATGTCAAAATACCTTCGGAGTCGTCGGGAATCGTCAAAACAAAATCAAGTACAGAATCTGTCAGGGTGCTGCGCCACCGTATTGGGCCATTGGGCCTTGTATCAAGTCTAAGTCCATTATTTTCGTGTGTTAGGGTTAGGTCACGACCCCAACACCCCCTTGGACGTCCTACCACCTATATATACTCCATAGTAGCCACCATTAATAATTGGGTTTTGCTTAGATTAATAATATCGCTGTTCTACAGTTTGTGAAACCCCAATTTTGCAATTTCAGATCGTGTCTTCTACGTTCTTGCTTGTGTTCTCGGTTGCACTTGTAGGGATTAGCCTTCTTGGCGAGGTCAATCGTGTGAAGCACGGTTGATAACCAACAGAGCGGTGGTGTAGTGATTGCAGGGGTTGTTCGTGTTCTACTCGAGAGCCTCGGATCATCAACGTCGAGATCTCTATCAATCGACTTACCCATTACCTTTCGGAAGATCGGGACTCATCTTTTCCTATCACAGGGTGTCGTATATGTTTTTCATTCTTCTTGCGTTGCTCAGAATGCCAACGCATAAGTTCAGCCTCCCTAGGGTTTGAGAACAAACGCTTCAAGCGATCAATTACCGGAAGGTACCACATCACCAATGCAGAAATTTTTCTCTTATTCTTCCCGTCTGCATCGCTAGAAGTATCGTCATCGTCACCTTCAGGACCAATAATAAACTTCTTATTCTTCTGAGTCTTTTTCATGTTGGTAACATACTAGTGATTGTAGTCCTTCTTGTATCTACTGACACCACAAATAGGGCATCTAGTTGCGAGCTCATGCTCTTTGCGATACAGAATACAATGGTTCACACAAGCGTGTATTTTTGTCACACCTAGTGCCATCGGGCAAAGAAGTTTCTTCGCTTTATAAGTGCTTCTGGGCAGTTTATTTGGATTTGAAAGAATTTCTGCCAGAAAATTCAAAAGATCAGAGAAACTACAATCGGACCATCTGTGCATAGCTTTCAACTTTAGTAGTTCTAAGACTGCACGCAATGTAGTAAACTCTTTATCACAACCGTTTGATTCATCATATAAAAGCTCTGTCGCCGCATTCTGCAATGTCTCCATTTTACTTAAACCTTTGCTTGCTCCCATAGAAGTCAGTACATATGGTTCAATGTGACGCAACACCTCCTCACAATCGAACTCATCATCATCATCACCAGCTTGATTGTCACTACCATCATCGATATGAACATTATCATCATCTGAGCCTCTCTCATCATCTTTATCAACATCATGTGTATCTAACTCACCATGCTCTGTTCATATTGTGTAGTTATTTTTGAAACCTCTTTTCACCAGAGATTGGATTACTATAGTATCCGTCCAAGTAATCTTATTTTCGCAGTCGATACATGGACATAATATGTCATATATCTTTTGCAACTTCGCATGTCTCTTGGATGCTTCAATAAAATTTGCAACATTATGAATGTACATAGGATCGGGTCTTGGCATGTTATACATCCACGCTCGACGGTCCATGCTTCAATAATAGAATTTTTGTCAGATTTACAAAATTTGGCCACAAATATTCTCTAAAGGTCTTCTATAAAATGAATTTACAGAGACATAACAAGTATGATTAGGGCGACAAATGTAGGAGACGGGCGACGTCTTGAGGCGGACGGAGTCAAAGGGGGAAACAGACCCAGCAGCATGGGCTAGGTCTGGGTGGGATCCGGTCCGTTATATCGAGAAACAGGCCCAGATGCATCTTATATATATTACAATAGCATCTGTTAATTAAACATCATATCCATGTCACATAATAGGTACAAAAGGGAAACAATCCATATAGTCCATACATCAATATACCAGAACACAATCCATACAGTCCTTACACATTCAAAAGGACAGAATCCATATACCAGAACACACAAAACTAACAGCTTATCAGCTAATGAAAATATACAAAGAAAAAGTAAGAAAACTACATTTACCTTGCAGAGGCGTCAACACGGTGGGGAGGCGTCAGCACGGTGGGCCGGCTGGGTAGAGAAGTGGCGGTGCGGGGTTGAGCGGCGGCGCGGCAGTATGGGCTGGGCAGCGGAGCGGCGGCGCGGCGCAGGGGAAATTCAACAGCCTTGCGGCGTCGATATAAATTCTCCAGGGTTGCATTTTGACTGCGGTGAGGGGTCCTTATATAGACGTCAGTTTTTCACAGGCGGTTTTTAACTTTATCTCAGGCGGATTTTACTTACCAACCGCCTGAAAAGATATTTAATCAAGAATATTAATTAAGAAGTAAATATCTTCACAGGCTGTTGGTACTTAATAACCGCCTGAGAAGATGTTTATCTTAGGCGGGTATTACTTACCAACTGCCTGAGATAATGCCAACTGAACAAAATATTTTTAAAACTTGTATAACTGACATTGTAATGTTTTGGTAAATGTCAAATTAATTTCTACTCACATATTATTCACATTTGTGTATCTCATAAAAAAAGTTCCTTCACTCAAAATTGTTGGTATGAACATATTTGTATAATTTATACATGTATGAATTTTTTAAAAAGCATTCCAACATGTCAAACTTCAAATTATCCACCATTCTAACTAAATGCTCATATACATATGAGGCATTCATCAAATTATGAACACATATTGATTCAAAAAAATTTAAAAAAATCTGAAACACTTCATAGAGGTTGGTATGATGAGTAAAAATGTCCACTAAAAAAATAAATGAAAAAAGAATTATATTCATCAAGATAGAAAAATGAAAAATAGCATTTGTTGTATGTTTTTTATGTTCTGACCAATTTCAAAGGATTTATGAAGTGAAATTTAGTGGTAACCTTTACTTATCAATAATATTACAAGAAAGTGGATTTTTGCCTTTTTAAAGGACCACATTTAATCAAGAATATTAATTAAGAAGAAGTAAATATCTTCACAGGCGGTTGGTACTTACCAACCGCTTGAGAATATATTTATCTCAGGCGGGTATTACTTACCAACCGCCTGAGATAATCTTCTTCTTAGACGTGGAATTTTAATTAACGATGAACACACTACACATTTATTTATTCACACAGTTGAAGAACACACAAGATGCTCATTCATTAACAATATTCAATTACACATCTCACAAAAGAACACACAAGATGCACAATATTTACACAAGAACACACAAGGACACACAAGATACACAAGTAATATTCAATCACATAGATGAAAAAAGATAGATTTCATTCATTAACAATATTTACAAAACAGAAGCAACTAAAAACAACAAAAAGAAAAACTAATTAAATCCTACTCCTACTCTCTTCCTCCTCCCCCTCCTCCTCCTCCTCCTCCTCCTCGTTCTCTGGCGGCGACTCCGGCACCGGTGCAACAGGAGACAGGGCCGGCTGCACCGGCTGCACCGGCGGTGCAACCCCGAGGTTGCTAGCCGTCGCCTCCACCAGCGTTCTACGGCCCTCGGGGCCAAGAACCTGGGCCAACGTCGCGAATAGAATGTCGAGACGATCAGCCACCCCCGTGAGGGCATAGAGGTAGTGGCCCATGGTACCCATTCCAGTATACTCTGGAAGGGTACCCAGCCCCAAGGCACTCATGGCGTGCGACGTATTGTTGTACGCCTCTCGCGCCATGAGGAGGCGCTGCTCGGTGTTGATCTTCTCGAGGGAGCTGCAACATAGTTTCTTGCAAGGTGGCTCCCTCGGAGGGCTTGGCGGCGGAAGGTCGTCCATAGTGGTGTTGGGTCGTCGGAGCGGAGGAAGACGAAGAAAACAAGAGGATTCAAAGTGAGCGATGCGCTTGTGAGCGATAGCGCGTCTTTAAGGCCGCGCGGAGTGGAAGATGGAGCAGTTGGTTTACCACACATTAAAGGTCGCGCCTCAGGGAAAAGAAAGGTCGCACACGGTCGTCGACACGTCTTCATAGGCAGTTGGTGAGGGGTCTTTATGTAGGCGTTCATCAAATTATAATGAACACATATTAATTAAGAAGAAGTAAATATCTTCACAGGCCCACGTTTATCTCAGGCGGGTGTTACTAACCAACCGTCTGAGATAATTGTATCTTCTTAGGTGGTTGGTAAGTAAAACCCGTCTGAGGTAACAATCTTCTCAGGTGGTCGGTACTTAAAATCCGCCTGAGAAAATGTGAGTCTATATATACCCCTCGACAGCATTAGAAAAATCTAACCCGAGCGAAACACTTAGACGCCGTTAGGCTGCCAAAATTTCGTTTGCCGCCAAGTGTTCGCCCTTGTCACTTCCAGGTACGCCGCCGAGCTTTGCCGTCGCCGAGCTTCGCCGTCGCCGTCGAGCTTCGCCCTCGTCACTTCCAGGTACGCCGAGGGAAGCCATTGCCGTCACCGCCGAGCTTCAAGGTAAACCCTAAACCCTTCAACCTTCCATCCTCCTTCGCCGTGCCGCCTCCCTCCCCGCCCTCGCTGCCGCCTTGCATATCCTTGGTTAGGGTTCAGGAATTGGAAAATGGTAGGCATCCTTGGTTAGGGTTCGGTGGAATTCGAGAAACTGTCAAGTTCGGTGGCATCTTTGGTTAGGGTTCGGTGGGGCAAGATTTATGTGGATGGTTATATCATGATAAATTGGTAGTTGGTTTTGTGTGTCTGAAACTGTGAAATCAGTAGCATTTCATCTTCTGGTAGTTTGCAGAGATAAAACTGTCAAGTTCGAATGAATAGGAGTTGCTCCCTTCGTCGTGGATGGTTATATCACGATAAATTGGTAGTTAGTTCTATGTGTCTGAAACTGTGAAATCAGTAGTATTTCATCTTCTGGTAGTTTGCAGAGATAATATTCTGAATAGTAGTTGTTTTTCTCCTAGGATCATTAGGTTTACCAAATATATGCTGAAGAAGTTCCACTTCGTTATATTCATTGGAGCAAAGCCTGTAGGATCATGTAGCAAAAATGTCAGTCTGCGCGTTCTGTCATTGCATTGTGCATGATCCTATTCTGTTCTGACACATTAGTGGTAAACATGATTCTAGACTCTAGTAACAGCAGTATATTCCCTATTTCTGTCATCGGTCTTGCATATGCCACATAATTCTCTATTAGGGGCAAGATTTAGCTATATTTGGTTGAGTTGAGCAAATTTGGCTAATTTTGGCTAAGTTACATTAGATTTTAGTTATACTTGACTAATTTTGACTAAGTTATGCTATATTTAGCTATATTTGGCAACTTTTGCTTAGAGTTAACTATGCTAGACTAAGTTTGGCTAAGTTTGCTTTTATTTCTCTAAGTTAGCTTCATTTGAGCAATTGTAGCTAATCTGTGCTACCAAAGATGTCTGCACTTGTGGCTCCATCAGCTTCATTTGAGCAATTGTACCTAATCTGAGCTACCAAAGTTATGCTATATTTAGCTCTGAAGCCAAACAAGTTGCTGGCCAACTCATTTGTGATGCCAGGAGCATCCTCACGCCCATATCTAGGTACCACTAGGTGTGGCGATAGAGTTTGAGCATATGCTGCCGATCTCTATGATACAAGAATTTAGTTAGACCTATATAACTTCAAAAATGTGTTTTGGCTAAATTTACTTAATTGAGCCAAAATTGAGAAAAATTTGTTCTAAATATGACCAAATTTAGCTAACTGAAGCATAATCAAGCATGTTTGACTATGCTGGGCAAGATTTAGCTATATTTGGTTAAGTTGAGCAAATTTGGCTAATTTTGGCTAAGTTACATTAGATATAGCTATACTTGACTAATTTTGACTAAGTTATGCCTTGGGTTGTCGGTGTAAAGTGAGCTTGCTAGTTGTTGCTTCTGCTATCAGTCTCTTCTAGGCACTACATCTGTACAAGTACGCATCAGCATGTTGTTTTTTCATTCAGTGGGCAGAAGAATCAGTGATAGGGAATAAGAGGAAACTTGAGAGCGGGGGCAATAATGCCCTCTAAGCTAGGTAGGAGCTGTGCGAGGATTTGCTTTTTTGTCCCTTGCTTGATCAGTTATAGGTCCAGAGCTAGACGCCGCCTAGTAAACCTCAAGAACGTGGTCACCACTCTGAATGAAGCTAGCCTATTTAGAATAAAAAGATAAAATTGCCATTGCTGGTGAGCAACTTTAACATGCTTGTCACCCTTGCAATGTATAGGAACCTTTGGTCAGTCGCCTTAAACCCTAGAATGCCTTATCAAATCCTAGAATGATTCCATCTTTTCTTCATGCAACACTTCATGTAGAGTTAATATGCCATTTATTAGATTTTTTGTCTTATTAGATCTAGCATGGAAAGCCCTAAGAAGACCGGTCCTGATAGTAACAACAAAGAAGACAATATGAAGTTTACTGACTCCAGCAGTTTAGGCTCCTATCACAGTCCTTTGGATCCTTTTCCGAATATAAAATTAAAAAGACTTCAGTGGATCTAGACCCGGAATATGATCCTGTCGATGAGGTATGGATCACGAATCTTAACTTCAGCAGTTCAAGTTAATGTTGGTTGTCAAGTATACGAAGTCTTATAATTTTTTTCTACCTAGATTAATCGCGAAGACAATGAGGTGACATCGGCTCCTAAAACCGCAGAAGGTTCTCCAATGGATGAATCCTCAACTTCACTCAAGCGGAAACGAGGACAACGAGGTCCCAATAAGGGTCCATTGGACCGCATCATGTACATAACAAGGATCGGTCCAGGTGGGCTTCCCCAAGAACCACTGGATTCAGTTACCAAGTACCGTAATGCATGCGGTTTTCTTGTTAGGGAGGTTGTGCTGATCACAACCGAGAATTGGAGGAAATTACCTGAGCAGACCAAGAATGAGTTGTGGGAAAAGATAAAGAAACAATTGAAGTTCCCGAAAGGCACAGAAGAAGCTGTAAAGAAAGCAACATTGGTCTCTTGCGGCAAGAAGTTTCGATGCTGGAAGAGTGAAATGAATGCTTATGTTAAGGCCGATAAGGTCCCTAGCCCGAGGAAGATGGGAAAAATCACACAAGCTCAGTGGCAAGAGTTCGTCCGTCAAAAGAGCACACCTGATGCTAAAGCTCTAAGTGCAACTAGGTCAGAGCTTGCAAAAAAGAACAAATACCATCATCGCTTGGGGTCTGCCGGATATGGCCCCAAAGTCCAGAAATGGAATAAGATATTATACGAAATTACCAGTAAGGGCATTCCTCACCTATTAGAAGGGTGCAATGAGCGAACTCAACACTGGGTCTTTGCTCGGTCAGGTTTGACCAGCGAGGGCAAACTTGAAAAGCCCGACTCTCTGAATGAAGTAGAGGATAAAATGAAAGAAGTAATTGAAAAGCAACAGAAGGGTCTCTTCAAGCCGAAGAGGGAGAATGACCAACTTACTGCTATCTTAGGAAACCCTGAACACAGCGGACGGGTTCGAGCGGTCTCTTCTCAAATGTCTTGACTAGATGGTTTCCCTAAAGATAAAGACACATATAGAATACGTGAGAAGTTTAAGAAAACACTTGATGAAACGATTGCTCAAAAGGTCAAAGAAAATATGCAAGAAATAATGGAACAACTTAGACAATCAGGACAATTAGTGGCACCGAGTACAATGATGGTTCCGGTGCAAAAGGAGCAATTAGTATCTCCAACTGCCTACCCTAGCAGCATTGGTTCCGTGCCAGGCTCAGGGTCAGCCCATAAGTTCCCTGTCGATGATATTGCTAACGACAAATCTTGTCATCTTCTTGTCCCGATAGGTAGAGCAGGGAACAAAACCAAACAGGTTGCCACTGCTATGGCAAAGCCTGATCGTGACTTCAACGAGAATCCACTTCCGTTGTATTATGTTGTGGTGCAAGTTCTTCAGATCATTGATAATGATTATGAAGATTATGAAATAGAACACGTCACACCTGAGGGGATCACGACTCTAGGGCAGGCTATCAACCAATTAATCCTTTGGCACCGACGCGATATCGTGTTGGATGATGAGCCCATTTCTAGCCCCGTCACATCTCCAAATACTGCAACCCAATCTTCTAAGGCAAAAGTGCATGAAGATCCACTCCCAGTCCGGGAAGATCCACTCCCCCTATGTCTCAGCAAGGATGATATCCAAGAGCAACAAGTTGGACAACAGCTTCAAGCAGTACCAGAGCAAGCTGTTGCTAGGAAAGAGCAACCAGTTGAGCAACAGCTTGAAGTAGTACTAGAGCCAACTGCTGGGAGTAAAGAGCAATCATTTGAACAACATGTTCAACAACAAGCCAGTGTCCAACTTCCGACGACTACTCCTCGATCATCAGTGCCTATCAAAGTTAGCTCATACGAAATTAATAAACCTTCATCAGAAGTGTCAAAGTATTTGGAAGCTATGAAGGAAAATATTAGAAAATCGAGTGCATCTCGTTCTTCTCATGAGCCAGCATTAGAAGATATCGAGGAGTGGGAAGAAGACGGTGTCATGTATAATCAGCGGACGGCTTTAGTTAAACCAGGAGTTCCAATATACAAGATTGAGGATGTTCCTCCTAAATTTAAGAATGGAAAGCCATTCATGACATCCGTACAACTTAGCAAACAACCTGTCTAGCTCAGAAGAATGCATGAGTGGTACATCACTGCCAGTACAAAATATGGTCTTAATTGCACCACATTTCGTATTCCAAAAGAAGCATTCTGGAGCACTGGAGTAGATAAACGAATCATTTTATTTGAAGAGTTGCATTCCCTTTTCCATCGAGGCATGCTTGATATCAACCTGCTGCTCGTCTGGTGCTTGTAAGTGCTCTAATATTTTGTATTTGCTTTTCTTACTACACACATACGCATTTCATGAGATTATAACAATTCTGGACTTCTTCAATAGGATGCAATACATGGATAATGTAAAGTTGGAGCGCAAGATAGGTATCCTTGACCCTACTAGGATTGCAAAGTCGCTATTCGACGTCCAGGCGAATCGATAATCATGACAGTACAAACACATGAAAAAAAAAGATTTTGAAAAAGCAATTGCAAAACTTAAGAAGGATAGAAAGACAGAAGTTGCAGCTTACTTAGGACAAGTGATGTTTAACTTTGTCAGAGACGACAATGACCTCGTAAAGGCTCCGTACCACTTCGAGTAAGTTCGACACATGACATTGAAATAGCAATTATTGGTAATTGTTAACACGCGTGTTTGTATGTTTGCAGTAATCACTACATAATGATCTTCACCAAGCCAACGTAGGGAATGACAACAGTCTTGGACTCGGTCGATTACCCACCAGATCGTTACAAAGATTTCCTTTCCATTTTGAAACTGTACGTTTATTCAGTAATTTTAATTTACGCACATTTAGAATGTGTTGACAAGTTTTATATGATATTTCTTGTATTACAGCGCTTGGCGGTTTTACGCGGAACAACTTGGCGGTCAGAGACCTCCTAATACGAATGCATTGGACATTAAAACGTATTATGCTTGTCCGAAGCAGCCTGCTGGGAGTGTCTTATGCGGGTATTATGTATGCGAGCATCTTCGGACCGCCGGCGTATATAGAGTGAATCGTGAGGATGTAAGTTATCCTTAATGTCGATACCTTATTTTCTTACTTTTGTGTTTCATTTTCATTGTAACTAGCATAGTTTAATGCTTATATTCTCTGCTGTTCAATATTACCAGAAATATTATTTTCATATTTTGATTCCAACTTCAAAATTCAATTGCTCATAGTACAACTGCTCCAAAAATACCAACTAAATTCATGTATACTCTCACTTTGATCTATACTTTGAGATTGTTCAAACCAACACATTCTAAACCTTGTTATGTGTTATATTGCAGAACACAAAGAATCTGAACGAAGAATGGCCGGTTTGTAGAAGTATTCCTGATGGAGGAGCCGACAGGATTGCTTCTGAACTCTGTCAGTTCATTCGTCGCGAAATTTTGCACAAAAAAGGGAAGTTCTTTGATGAGAATTGTGCAGCAGCTGATTTGCCAGAACTTTGCGACTATGCCAATAGAAACAATTTTTAGTGAAAACTTGTAAACTTTGAGATGAATTGTATCTGTAACTTGTACATATGTATATTGTTTTAGTGAAATTGACTTCTATGATGATAATATTGTTGACTTTTGTTCTGTGATGATATTGTTGTTTTTTGTTCTGTGATTATATTGAATTGACCTGGAAATTAGAAATAACAGCAGTAGTACTGCATAGGTTCTACCTTATCACAGGTGGTTATTAACCAACGGCTAGGCATGACTGTGAAAAACAATTATCACAAGCGGCTAGATACAAGTAAAGAAACATCTGTGATAACCTAGTTTTCATAGGCGGTACTGTTATGGTAGAAACCGGCTGCGTTAAAGGGTCTTCACAGACGGCTGATGTAGGTAAACGTCCGTCTGTGATAACACCATTATCATAGTCGGTTAGTTATGCTTCAATACCCGCCTGTGAAGACACATTATCATAGGCGGTTAGTTATGCTTCAATACCCATCTGTGAAGACACATTATCATAGGCGGTTAGTTATGCTTCAATACCCGTCTGTGAAGACACATTATCATAGGCGGTTAGTTATGCTTCAATACCCATCTGTGAAGACACATTATCATAGGCGGTTAGTTATGCTTCAATACCCGTCTGTGAAGACACATTATCATAGGCGGTTAGTTATGCCTCAATAATACCCGTCTGTGAAGACACATTATCATAGGCGGTTAGTTATGCTTCAATACCCGTCTATGAAGACACATTATCATAGGCGGTTAGTTATGCTTCAATACCCGACTGTGAAGACACATTATCATAGGCGGTTAGTTATGCTTCAATACCCGTCTGTGATAAGACATTTATCACAGGCGGTTATATATGCTGCACGACCCGCCTGTGATAAAGTATCTTCACAGGCGGCTAGCCTAAGTAAAGAACCGTCTATGATAATGTGTCTTCACAGGCGGCTAGCCTAAGTAAAGAACCGCCTATGATAATGTGTCTTCACAGACGGTATCACTTCTCCGCCTATGAAATTGCGGATTATCACATACTCTTCGTTTCAGGTGGTTTTAAAAGCCGTTTGTGATAATAGGTTTGGAGCCGCCTGTGATGAGGCTTATTGTAGCAGTGTCGGCGACCGCGGCACTTCGTGGATGCGCCAGCTCGCATCGGCAAGGCGCCGGCGCCAGCGCGCGGCAACTCGGTGCTAGTTGGGGAGTGCAGTGGCGGCGAGTTGAACTCCAGCGGCAGCGGCACCTCCTCTGTCCAGCGGTGGCGGCACCTCCTCTGTCTAGCAGCAGCGGCACCCTCCTCTGTCCGGCGGCGGCAAGTTGAAACTGTTGTGGCGGCGCCCTTTCCCTGTCGCTCGTGCCCGTGCTCTTTGCCCGCGCACCCGATCCCGACGCGTTCTCTGCCACCACCGTGCTAGCTGTTGCCAGGGACCTCCGTGCCCCGCCGCCGGTGCGCAGCTCCACGTCCGCCTCCTGCGCCACGGCCTGCGGGCGCCGCTTCCTGTTGGCAACGCGCTCATCGCTAATGCATGCCTGTGTTTGTTTTGTCACCTGTCACCACTGTGGTAAACACATGCTGGTTATAACAGAAATTTGATTACCAAAAATCGTGATGCAGGTTGTACACCCAAACTTTGATACGAGAGGACGCTTGTTCGTGCATAGGTAAAATGCTCTCCTGCGATCAGTTCACGTTATTTGCTGTTTTTCACTTGTATGATGCTGTTATTTTCTGTACAGAGGTTAGCAAATGCTCTTTTGTTTGCTGTTAATTGCATGTGCAGAGGCTAGCAAAAATGCTCTTTTGTTTGCTGTTAATTGCATGTATAGAGGCTAGCAAAAATGCTCTTTTGTTTGCTGTTAATTGCATGTACAGAGGCTAGCAAAATGCTCCTTTCTTTGCTGTTTTTTTACTTGTGTCATTTTAGTTATGTAAATATGTTGTTTGTAGATGGAAAATGGTCCAAAAATGAGGAAGCCTAATGCAACATGGGATGCAAATGCTACTAGAATTTTTATTGAGATTTGTGTGCAACAAGTGCTTGACAATAACAGACCTCATGGTTGTTTGAATGCCAAAGGATATGCTAATCTTATTGCTCAGTTCAATGAACACACAGGTAGAGATTACACTCGTATACAGATGAAAAATAGATAGGATGCTTTGAAGGCAGATTACGTGACATGGAAGACACTCTTGAATCATGCATCTGGTTTAGGAAAGGATCCAAAGACTGGTTCTATTGCAGCTAGCAATGAATGGTGGGAAGAAAAAATTGTGGTACGTGTACATGTATCAAATATGTTTTGTAACATATTGCACTTTGTAAAATAATTGACCAATAATGTTCATGTTTTCAGGCTATGCCGACGTGCAAAAAATTTAGACTAGCTCCTTTGGAAAATGAAGAAGATCTGGAAATTATGTTCAGTGGTGCGACTTGTACCAATGCCTCAGCCACGGTTCCAGGTGCCGTTGAGGGGGTCGTCTCTGTTGAAGACAGTGATGTTGAGGAGGTGCCTGTTGCTACAACACCAAGTATGGATAAGCAATCAAGGAAAAGACTTGCTGAGAAATCCCCATTCAAGAAAACAAAAAAGAATTTTAGGGACATGCAGTTCAAAAGATATGTTGATGTGTTTGTGTAAAAGGCTAGCTCAAGCAAATCTGCAGCGACATCTATTTCTAATGATAGACAAGAAATAAAAGAAATGATGCAATCTGCTATTGAAGCAGGGGCAGAAGAAGGGACTGAGTTACATTTTTATGCCACTCAACTCTTTATAAAAAGAGAGTACAGAGATATGTTCTCTACTCTTACAAAACCTGAAGTGAAACTTCAATGGATTAGGCGATCATGGGAGGAGAGGAAGAAGCACTAGATTAGTTACTTTGGACCTTTATGTTTTTAATGTATTGTGAACCATGTCCTGTTGCTTGTGTCCAGTACTTGATTAATGAGTGTCATTGTCTCATGTTCTGTTGCTTGTGTCAAATATTTTTCATAACTGTGCTTTTGTCCAATACTTGAGTACTTGATTAATGAGTATGATTGTCTTAAGTATTTTATTAATGAGTCTGGTTATGTCGTGTTGAATTAATCAAAATATTTTGTATGTTGTGTTGTTTGTGACACATGTCAAGCCACTCATCAAGTTCAGATGTAGAGGAAGAACAAGATGATTTTTTGTTCACGGCTGCCGCAGTTGCAGCTTCTTATATGATGCTTGATTACGGTGACTCATCTATGAAGAAAGCAAGAAAAGCGCCAGTTGAGACAGGTTTTCAATGGGTTCAAAGATAGCTGACACATTCAGATAATTGTTATGATATGTTCAGAATGAGAAGGTCAGTGTTTCATAATCTATATGAAGTGTTGGTTAATGATTACGGTTTAACATCTTCACATGAGATGCACTCAATAGAAGCACTTGGTATGTTCCTATGGATGTGTGGTACAGCTAAGTCAGTTCGTCAAGTTAAACACATTTTTACGCATTCAGTTGAGACAATTAGTAGAAAATTTACTGAAGTTTTAGAATGTGTAAATAAATTGGCTGCAACAGACATCAAGCCTAAAGATCCAACATTTTCTACGGTGCATCCAAAGATAAGAGCACATAGGTCATGGCCTCATTTCAGAAATTGTATTGGAGCCATAGATGGTACACATATTCCCGTGATTGTGCCATCATCAGAGTAGGCAGTGCATACGAATCGACATGGATATTGTAGTCAAAATGTCATGGCTGTATGTGACTTTGATATGAGATTTATATTTGTGGTGGCGGGATGGCCTAGATCAGCTCACGATACACGTATATGGAGAGATTCTTTGATTCAGTACAGGGACATTTTCCACATCCCGCTGAAGGTATTTTTTTATATTAATTTGCTAGCTCATGATACATGCATATTATTTTTTTGCTAGCTCATATTAATTTTTTTTTGCAGTGAAATATTATCTTGTTGATTCTGGATATCCAAATCGAAAAGGCTATCTAGACCCTACAAGGGCCAAAGATATCATGTTCCTGAATTCCAAAGTGGCGGTCAACCAGTTGGATTGAAGGAGGTGTTCAACCATGCTGATTCATCCCTTCGAAATGTCACTGAACGTTCATTTGGTGTTCTGAAAATGAAATGGCGCATTCTTATGAGTGTGCCAAGCTATCCTATAGAAAAGCAAAAAAAAAATCATCATTGGTTGCATGGCATTACGTAATTTTATTAGAGATAGTAATATAAGTGATGTGGATTTCGATACACTTGTATCGGATGAAACATATGTCGATGGTGATATCGGATTCAATTCCACTGATGCTATGGATGAAGGCGACATGGGAGACCTACGTGACGCTATTGCAGCAGACTTGATGAGTGGACAGTGATCATATTACACTCTTGAGCGTTTTATATTACAAACATAAATATTTTATGTATTATTTTCTCTTAAAAACATTATTTTATGCTTTTATAAACTTATGTGACATTATTATTCTCATATGCATGATATTACATAGTCTGAATTATGTCAAAAAAAACATAAGAAGTAAATCAAAGTTCCTAATATAATCATCAGAAAAAACATCATGGGCAATTCAGACATTTCTCAGTTTGTTACAGGAAACCAGCACATTAAACAGCAGACTGCCAAATACCAAACTTGTATTTACAACAGCTTCTGCAGATAGCTGCTTCCCCTAACAGTTACAGGGAAGTCAACTTCTCAACAAGTTCTAGCTGTGTTAAACAGGACTTTAAAGTAGATCTAAAGGTCGTCTGAAATCTTTTTAGGTTTCAGGCACCTGAAATCCAAGATTTCTCTTATTTTTCATATTAGTTCAGTTACCAAATCATTGGTGGAATCCTCTATGTTAACACAGACCCGGGCGGTTGGAAGTCATGTAACAAGGCTAAGGCGCCAAGGAGGCGAAAGCGTGCTTTACTACGTCTCCGTCCATCACGCCCTTTTCCATCGACAATGCGGGCGGACAAGTTTTCTCTGTCCGGCCACGATACCTTCCCATTAGATTGACGAGTTTTTTTTTCTGATTCACGCTGCAGGCAAAGGTTATTTTTGCGGAGAACTGCAATATCACCCGACGTGGGTTCCATCCCACGGGCAGACAGGAAATGAGTTCCATTCCTCTTCTCTTCCCAAACTTGCATGCACATTCGGTGGGCACAGCAGAGATGAACGATTTTGCAGGCAGTAGCGGAGGCGTGCCTTTGATGACTAGGTAAATTGCTTTACCTTCTATTTTATTTTTATTCTCTCAGTTCTCTCTATTTTATTTTTCTTTTTGAAGGTTTTTTATAACTTTACCATAAATACTCATTTGAAAAATCATAGTCAGAGTTTTCATAATTTCGCTTTAGAAACTCTTAAAGCTATTCCCAAATTTCAAACACTTTTTGAAAACAATTTAGAAAGTTTTTGTCTAATTGTTTGTGGACTTGCCATCAAAAAGCTCACTGAAGGTTCCGTGACTAGCATGAAGGACCGTAGAAAAAGTTCACAATTTTTTGCGCCCTCTAGCTAGCGCTCGCTCGCTGCTCACGCCGACGGCCACCCGGGCCCCGGCGGCCACCGCCCAGCTCGCGCCGGAGGCCACTCCGGCCCCGGCGGCCACGCCCGCTGCTCTCGCTTCAGCCACTCTGGAACGGGCGACCTTCCCCCGCTGTTCCCTCGTCCTTGCTGTTCAGTGGGAGAAAGATGGAGAGGAAATGTGAGCTACAATCACTGTCACCGTCCTCACGACAGCCATCCCCACTCACCATCCCATCACCGTGCCTTCCCAAGGCCTCCTGGCCACCCTCTCGGGAAGACTGCTCCGACATCACACCTTTCTCTGCCTTGCTCACCCCTCAGCACCTTGTTGGAGGGTCCAGTGTTAGTCTTCACTCTGAAGCAGAAGGCGCGTTTTCCTTGCTGCCTGTCCTCACAGCCGACTCCGACTCTGATGAGGAAGCTTTGCACTCCACTCCACTACCTTGTTTGACTAAGCTCCTCCAGGCCTTTCGCCTCTACGGCCATCGGTCGTCCTCCTTGTCGAACCCAGTCCTCTCGCTCATGCCTCTGCTCGCGAGCGAACTTAACCTTTCAATCTCCAGCTTGACCTTGCAGCAGATGTGGGAGTTTCCTTCCCAAACGTCCTTGAAGCTGTCGTCCCCTTGCGAGCTTGCCACCCAATGCTCACAGGTTGGCCTTTCTTCGAAAGGCTGTTCGTCGTCGGCTGAGGATCCATGCCTCGGTAGCCCTGCTCCTCGTCAGGTGCGCCCGCTCTCCTTGGAAGGCACCAATTCAAAATCTTGCATTGCATTGTCCGACATTCTGAAGAGAAACCCCCTGCCCTGTTGCCTCAAGCCTAGTGCCTGTAGAGATGTCCCATCTAAGCCAGCTGAAATTTCAACAGCCAAAACTCAAAGTTGTATCTTGCGCCGAATCCTCTAGTTGTCAACCTCAGCATGAGGTGCCACCTGTTGCGCCGAACCTCGGGAAGCTCAAATCCGAGGCCTGGATCCCGCAATATCCGGACCTGCAGGATATCAAGAATGATCCGCCTTCTCCACAGTGGATTCGGGTTGTTTCCAAGGCAGATAGGCGGTCCAATCGCAAACAGCTTACCGCTGTTACTGGTACAAAGCGCGCTTCAGCTACGTTGAAAAAACCTGTTTGGTCACATCTTTGGATTGCGACGAATGAGCAAAGGTCTCGAGCTGCTCCATCTGCTGCGGGGCGGCATCAACGGGCTCGTGATTCCACTCGGATCCACGGGCCTGGTCTGCAAAGCTCCTCATTCGATAAGAGTGCTTTTTGGGGCAGATGCTTCAGATGCCTCTCAAAAGATCACCTAGTGGCCCACTATCGGGAACCGCGTCATTGTCTCTCCTGTGGTGGGTGTGGCCACTTCACTAAGACACTACTACAATAAGCCTTATCGCAGGCGGCTCCAAACCTATTATCACACGCAGTTTTTAAAACCGCCTGAAATGAAGAGCCTGTGATAATCCGCAACTTCACAGGCGGAGAAGTGATACCGCCTGTGAAGAAACATTATCACAGACGGTTTTTACTTATGCTAGCCGCCTGTGAAGATAAGTTATCACAGACGGGTGGTGCAACATATATATCCGCCTGTGATAATTGTCTTATCACAGGCGGTTCTTGCAGTATAACTAACCGCCTGTGATAATGGTGTTATCACAGGCGGATGTTGACCTACATCAAGCCGCCTGTGAAGACCTTTTACCGCAACCGGTTTCTACCTTAACAGTAACCGCCTGTGATAATTAGGTTATCACAGATGGTTCTTTACCTGTATCTAACCGCCTGTGATAATTTTTTTTCACAGGCATGCCTAGCCGTTGGTTAATAACCGCTTGTGATAAGGTATATATAACCTATGCAATACTACTGCTGTTATTTCTAATTTCAAGGTCAATTCAACATAATCACAGAACAAACATCAACAATATCATCACAGAACAAAAGTCAACAATATTATCATCACAGAAGTCAATTTCACTAAAACAATATACATATGTACAAGTTACACATACAATTCATCTCATAGTTTACAAGTTTTCACTAAAAACTGTTTCTATTGGCATAGTCGCAAAGTTCTGGCACATCAGCTGCTGCACCATTCTCATCAAAGAACTTCTTTTTTTTTGTGCAAAATTTCGCGACGAATGAACTGACAGAGTTCAGAAGCAATCCTGTCGGCTCCTCCATCAGGAATACTTCTACAAATCGGTCATTCTTCGTTCAGATTCTTCGTGTGCTGCAATATAACACATAACAAGGTTTATAATGTGTTGGTTTGAACAATCTCAAAGTATAGATCAAAGTGAGAGTATACAGGAATTTAGTTGGTATTTTTGGAGCGGTTGTACTATGAGCAATTGAATTTTGAAGTTGGAATCAAAATATGAAAATAAATTTTCTGGTAATATTGAACAGCGGAGAATATAAGTATTAAACTATGCTAGTTACAATGAAAATGAAACTCAAAAGTAAGAAAATAAGGTATCGATATTAAGGATAACTTACATCCTCACGATTCACTCTATATACGCCGGCGGTCCGAAGATGCTCGCATACATAATACCCGCATAAGACACTCCCAGCAGGCTGCTTCGGACAAGTATAATACGTTTTAATGTCCAATGCATTCGTATTGGAAGGTCTCTCACCGCCAAGCTATTGCGCGTAAAACCGCCAAGCGCTGTAATACAAAAAATGTCATATAAAACTTCTCAACACATTCTAAATGTGTGTAAATTAAAATTATTGAATAAACGTACAGTTTCAAAATGGAAAGGAAATCTTTGTAACGATCTGGTGGGAAATCGGCCAAGTCCAAGACTGTTGCCTTTCCCTGCGTTGGCTTGATGAAGATCATTATGTAGTGATCACTGCAAACACACAAACACACATGTTAACAATTACCAATAACTGCTATTTTAATGTCATGTTTCGAACTTACTCAAAGTTGTACAGAGCCTTTACGAGGTCCTTGCCGTCTCTGACAAAGTTAAACATTGCATGTCCTATGTAAGCAGCAACTTCTGTCCTTTTATCCTTCTTAAGTTTTGCTATTGCTTTTTCAAAATATTTTTTTTTCATGTGCTTGAACTGTTCTGAGTTTCGATCCGCCTGGACGTCGAATAGTGCCTTTGCAATCCTAGTAGGGTCAAGGATACTTGTCTTGCGCGCCAACTTTTCATTATCCATGTATTGCATCCTATTGAAGAAGTCCAGAATTGTTATAATATCATGAAATGCGTATGCGTGTAGTAAGAAAAGCAAATACAAAATATTAGAGCACTTACAAGCACCAGACGAGCAGCAGGTTGATTTCGAGCATGCCCCGATGCAAAAGGGGACGCATATCTTCAAATAAAATGAATTGTCTATCTTCTCCAGTGCTCCAGAATGCTTGTTTTGGAATACGAAATATGACGCAATTAATACCATATCTTGTGCTGGCAAGGATGTACCGCTCATGCATTCTTCTGAGCGAGACCGGTTGTTTGCTAAGTTGTACGGATGTCATGAACGGCTTCCCATTCTCAAATTTAGGAGGAACATTCTCAAGCTTGTATATTGGAACTCCTGGTTTAACTAAAGCTGTGCGCCGATTATACATGACACCATCTTCTTCCCGCTCCTTGATATTTCCTAATTCTGGCTCATGAGAAGAACGAGATGCACTCGATTTTATAATATTTTTCTTCATAGTTTCCAAATACTTTGACACTTCTGATGAAGGTTTCTTATTTTCGTATGGGCTAACTTTGATAGGCACTAATGATCGAGGAGTAGTCGTCGGAAGTTGGACACTGGCTTGTTGAACCTGTTGTTCAACTGATTTCTCTTTACTCCCAGCAGCTGGCTCTAGTACTACTTCAAGCTGTTGCTCAACTGGTTGCTCTTTACTAGCAACAGCTTGCTTTGGTACTGCTTGAAGCTATTGTCCAACTTGTTGCTCTTGGATATCTTTACTAGCAAGATTACTATCATTCTTGCTGAGACATAGGGGGAGTGGATCTTCCTGGACTGGGAGTGGATCTTCATGCACTTTCGCCTTAGAAGATGGGGTTGAAGTATTTGGAGATGCGATGAGGATAGAAATTGGCTCATCGTCCAACACGATATCGCGTCGGTGCCAAAGGATTAATTGGTTGACAGCCTGCCCCAGAGTCTCGATCCCCTCAGGTGTGATGTGGTATATTTCATAATCATAATAATCATTATCAATGATCTGAAGAACTTGCACCACATCATAATACAACTAAAGTGGATTCCCGTTGAAGTCATGATCAGGCTTTGCCATAGCAGTGACAACCTGTTTGGTTTTGTTCCCTGCTCTGCCTATCGGGACAAGAAGACGACAAGATTTGTCGTTAGCAATATCATCGACAGGGAACTTATGGGTTGACCCTGAGCTTGGCACAGAACCAACGCTGCTAGGGTAGGCAGTTGGAGATACTAATTGCTCCTTTTGCACCGGAACTATCACTGTACTCAGTGCCACTAATTGTCCCGATTGTCTAAGTTGTTCCATTATTTCTTGCATATTTTCTTTGACCTTTTGAGCAATCCTTTCATCAAGTGTTTTCTTAAACTTCTCACGTCTTCTATATGTGTCTTTATCTTTAGGGAAACCATCTAGCCAAGACATTTGAGAAGAGACCGCTCGAACCCGTCCGCTGTGTTCAGGGTTTCCTAAGATAGAGGTAAGTTGGTCATTCTCCCTCTTCGGCTTGAAGAGACCCTTCTGTTGCTTTTCAATTACTTCTTTCATTTTATCCTCTACTTCATTCAGAGAGTCGGGCTTTTCAAGTTTGCCCTCGTTGGTCAAACCTGACCGAGCAAATACCCACCATTGAGTTCGCTCATTGCACCCTTCTAATGGATGAGGATTGCCCTTACTGGTAATTTTGTCTAATATCTTATTCCATTTCTGGACTTTGGGGCCATATCCGGAAGACCCCAAGCGATGATGGTATTTGTTATTTTTTGCAAGCTCTGACCTAGTTGCACTTAGAGCTTTAGCATCTAGTGTGCTCTTTTGATGAACAAACTCTTGCCGCTGAGCTTGTGTGATTTTTCCCATCTTCCTCAGGCTAGGGACCTTATCGGCCTTTAGATAAGCATTCATTTCACTCTTCCAGCTACAATACTTCTTGCCGCAAGAGACCAATATTACTTTCTTTACAGCTTCTTCTGTGCCTTTTGGGAACTTGGATTATTTTTTTATCCTTTCCCACAACTCATTCTTGGTCTGCTATATTAATTTCCTCCAATTCTCGGTTGTGATTGGCACAACCTCCCTAACAAGAAAACCGCATGCATTACGGTACTTGGTAACTGAATCCAGTGGTTCTTGGGGAAGCCCAACTGGACCGACCCTTGTTATGTACATGATGTGGTCCAATAGACCCTTATTGGGACCTCGTTGCCCTCGTTTCCGCTTGAGTGAAGCTGAGGATTCATCCATTGGAGAACTTTTTGCGGTTTTAGGAGCCGATGTCACCTCATTGTCTTCGCGATTAATCTAGGTAGAAAAAATTATAAGACTTTTTATACTTGACAACCAACATTAACTTGAACTGCTGAAGTTAAGATTCGTGATCCATACCTCGTCGACAGGATCATATTCCGGGTCTAGATCCACTGAAGTCTTTTTAATTTTTATATTCGGAAAAGGATCCGATGGACTGTGATAGGAGCCTGAACTGCTGGAGTCAGTAAACTTCATATTTTCTTCTTTATTGTTACTACCAGGACCAGTCTTCTTAGCGCTTTCCATGCTAGATCAAATAAGACAAAAAATCTAATAATGGCATATTAACTCTACATGAAGTGTTGCATGAAGAAAAAGATGGAAGCATTCTAGGATTTGATAAGGCATTCTAGGGTTTAAGGCGACTGACCAAAAGGTTCCTATACATTGCGAGGGTGACAAGCATGTTAAATTTGCTCACCAGCAATGACAATTTTATCTTCTTATTCTAAATAGGCTAGCTTCGTTCAGAGTGGCGACCACGTTCTTGAGGTTTACTAGGCGGCGCCTAGCTCCGGACCTATAACTGATCAAGCAAGGGACAAAAAGCAAATCCTCGCAGAGCTCCTACCTAGCTTAGAGGGCATTATCATCCCCGCTCTCAAGTTTCCTCTTATTCCCTGTCACTGGTTCTTCTGCCTACTGAATGAAAAACAACATGCTGATGCGTACTTGTGCAGATGCAGTGCCTAGAAGAGACTAATAGCAGCTGCAGCAACTAGCAATCTCACTTTACACCGACAACCCAAGGCATAACTTAGTCAAAATTAGTCAAGTATAGCTATATCTAATGTAACTTAGCCAAAATTAGCCAAATTTGCTCAACTTAACCAAATATAGCTAAATCTTGCCCCGCATAGTCAAACTTGCTTGATTATGCTTTAGTTAGCTAAATTTAGTCATATTTAAAACAATTTTTCTTAATTTTTACTCAATTAAGTAAATTTATCCAAAACACATTTTTGAAGTTATATAGGTCTAACTAAATTCTTGTATCATAGAGGTCAACAGCATATGCTCAGACTCCATCGCCACACCTAGTGGTACCTAGATATGGGTGTGAGGATGCTCCTGACATCACAAATGAGTTGGCCAGCAACTTGTTTGGCTTCAGAGCTAAATATAGCATAACTTTGGTAGCACAGATTAGCTACAAAATGAAGCTGATGGAGCCACAAGTGCAGACATCTTTGGTAGCACAGATTAGCTACAATTGCTAAAATGAAGCTAACTTAGAGAAATAAAAGCAAACTTAGCCAAACTTAGTCTAGCATAGCTAAGTCTAAGCAAAAGTAGCCAAATATAGCTAAATATAGAATAACTTAGTCAAAATTAGTCAAGTATAACTATATCTAATGTAACTTAGCCAAAATTAGCCAAATTTGCTCAACTTAACCAAATATAGCTAAACCTTGCCCCTAATAGAGAATTATGTGGCATATGCAAGGCCGATGACAAAAATAGGGAATATACTGTTGTTACTAGAGTCTAGAATCATGTTTACCACTAATGTGTCAGAACATAATAGGATCATGCATAATGCGATGACAGAACGCGCAGACTGACAGTTTTGCTACATGATCCTACAGGCTTTGCTCCAATGAATATAATGAAGTGGAACTTCTTCAGCATATATTTGGTAAAGCTAATGATCCTAGGTGAAGAAAAACAACTACTATTCAGAATATTATCTCTGCAAACTACAAGAAGATGAAATGCTACTGATTTTACAGTTTCAGACACACAGAACTAACTACCAATTTATCGTGATATAACCATCCACGACAAAGGGAGTAACTCCTATGCATTCAAACTTGACAGTTTTATCTCTGCAAACTACCCCAGAAGATGAAATGCTACTAATTTCACAATTTCAGACACACAAAATTAACTACCAATTTATCGTGATATAACCATCCACATAAATCTTGCCCCACGGAACCCTAACCAAAGATGCCACCGAACTTGATAGTTTTTCAAATTCCACCGAACCCTAACAAAGGATGCCTACCATTTTCCAATTCCCGAACCCTAACCAAGGATATGCAAGGCGGCGACGAGGGCGGTGAGGGAGGCGGCACAGCGAAGGAGGATGGAAGGTCGAAGGGTTTAAGGTTTACCTTGAAGCTCGACGGCGACGGCAATGGCTTCGCTCGGCGAACCTGGAAGTGACGAGGGCGAAGCTCGACGACGACGGTGACGAACACTTGGCAGCAAACGAAATTTTGGCAGCCTAACAGCGTCTAAGTGTTTCGCCTGGGTTAGGTTTTCCCAACGCTGTCGAGAGGTATATATAGACTCCCATTTTCTCAGGAGGATTTTAAGTACCGACCGCCTGGGAAGATGGTTACCTCAGTCGGGTTTTACTTAGCAACCGCCTGAGAAGATAAAATTATCTCAGGAGGTTGGTAAGTAAAACCCGCCTGAGATAAACATCTTCTCAGTCGGTTATTAAGTACCAACCGCCTGTGAATATATTTACTTATTCTTAAATAATATTCTTGATTAAATGTGGGTCCTTTAAAAAGGCAAAATTTCACTTTCTTGTAATATTATTGATAAGTAAAGGTTACCATTAAATTTCACTTCATAAATCTTTTGAAATTGGTCAGAACATAAAAAACATACAACAAATGCTATTTTTCATTTTTCTATCTTGATTAATATAATTATTTTTTCATTTATTTTTTCATAGACATTTTTACTCATCATACCAACCTCTATGGATTTTTTCAGATTTTTATAAATTTTTTTGAATCAATGTGTGTTCATATTTTGATGAATGCCTCATATGTATATGAGCATTTAGTTAGAATGATGGATAATTTGAAGTTTGACATGTTGGAATGCTTTAAAAAAAATTAACAAAATTCATACATGTATAAATGATACAAATATGTTCATACAAAAAAAATTTGAGTGAAGGATCTTTTTTTATGACATACACAAATGTGAATAATATGTGAGTAGAAATTAATTTGATATTTACCAAAACATTACAATGTCAGCTATACAAGTTTTAAAATATTTTGTTCAGGTGGTAGATGTTAATTTTATACAAATGTAGAAGAAAGAATCATTGAATTTGGACACAATTTGCAGAATCTAAACATGTTTGAGTATTTATATTAGAATCTAAATAAAAATAAGCAAGGGATAAGGAAACTGAAGAACAGTATCGAGCATTATCTCAGGCGGTTGGTAAGTAAAACCCGCCTGAGATAAACATCTTCTCAGACGGTTATTCAGTACCAACCGCCTGCGAAGATGTGTCGATGTCCGTGTGCGACCTTTCTTTTCACCGAGGCGCGACCTTTCAATGCACGGTAAACCAACTGCTCCATCTTCCACTCCGCGCGGCCCTTATTAAAGACGCGCCATCACCCTTTTGTTCTCCACAAGCGCGTCGCTCACTTTGAATCCTCTTCTTTTCTTCGTCTTCCTCTGCTTCGACGACCCAACACCACTATGGCCGACCTTCCATCGCCAAGCCCTCCGAGGGAGCCACCTTGCAAGAAACAATGTTGCAGCTCTCTCGAGAGGATCAACACCCAGCAGTGCCTCCTCATGGCGCGAGAGGCATACAACAATACGTCTCGTGCCATGAGTGCCTTGGGGCTAGGTACCCTTCCAGAGTATCCTGTAATGGGTACCATCGACCACTACCTCTACGCCCTCACGGGGGTGGCTGATCATCTCAAAATTCTGTTCACGACGATGGCCCAGGTTCTTGGCCCTGAGGGCCGCAGAACGTTGGTGGAGGCGACGGCTAGCAACCTCGTTCTCGGGGTTGCACCGCTGGTGCAGCTGGTGCAACTGGCCCTGTCTCCTATTGCACCGGCGCCAGAGTCGCCGCCGCCGGAGGAGGAGGAGGAGGAGGAGGAGGAGGAAGAGGAGTAGGCGTAGAAGTAGGATTTAATTAGTTTTTCTTTGTTGTTTTTAGTTGCTTCTGTTTTTTAAATATTGTTAATGAATGAAATCTATCTTTGTTCATCTATGTGATTGAATATTACTTGTGTATCTTGTGTGTTCTTGTGTAAATATTGTGTATCTTGTCGTTCTTGTGTGAGATGTGTGATTGAATATTGTTAATGAATGAGTATCTTGTGTGTTCTTCAGCTGTGTGAATGAATGAATGTGTAGTGTGGTCATCGTGTTCCTCAGACTTGGGTATCATAAGGTAATTATCTCAGATGGTTGGTAACTAAAATCCGCCTGAGAAGAAGATTATCTCAGGCGGTTGGTAAGTAATACCCGCCTGAGATAAATATATTCTCAGGCGGTTGGTAAGTACCAACCACCTGTGAAGATATTTACTTCTTCTTAATTAATATTCTTGATTAAATGTGGTCCTTTAAAAAGGCAAAAATCCACTTTCTTGTAATATTATTGATAAGTAAAGGTTACCATTAAATTTCACTTCATAAATCCTTTGAAATTGGTCAGAACATAAAAACATATAACAAATGCTATTTTTCATTTTTCTATCTTGATGAATATAATGTTTTTTCATTTATTTTTTCAGTGGACATTTTTACTCATCATACCAACCTCTATGAATTTTTTCAGATTTTTTAAATTTTTTTGAATCAATGTGAGTTCATAATTTGATGAATGCCTCATATGTATATGAGCATTTAGTTAGAATGATTGATAATTTGAAGTTTGACATGTTGGAATGCTTTTAAAAAAATTCAACAAAATTCATACATGTATAAATGGTACAAATATGTTCATACAAACAAATTTGAGTGAAGGATCTTTTTTTTATGAGATACACAAATGTGATTAATATGTGAGTAGAAATTAATTTGATATTTACCAAAACATTACAATGTCAGCTATACAAGTTTTAAAATATTTTGTTCAGGTGGTAGATGTTAATTTTATACAAATGTAGAAGAAAGAATCATCGAATTTGGACACAATTTGCAGAATCTAAACATGTTTGAGTATTTATATCGGAATCTAAATAAAAAAGAAGCAATAGATAAGGAAACTGAAGAACAATATCAGACATTATCTCAGGCGGTTGGTAAGTAAAACCCGCCTGAGATAAACATCTTCTCAGATGGTTATTAAGTACCAACCGTCTGTGAAGATATTTACTTCTTCTTAATTAATATTCTTGATTAAATGTGGGTCCTTAAAAAGGCAAAATTCCACTTTCTTGTAATATTATTGATAAGTAAAAGGTTACCATTAAATTTCACTTCATAAATCCTTTAAAATTGGTCAGAACATAAAAAACATACAACAAATGCTATTTTTCATTTTTCTATCTTGATGAATATAATGCTTTTTTCATTTATTTTTCCAGTGGACATTTCTACTCATCATACCAACCTCTATGAATTTTTTCAGATTTTTTTAAATTTTTTAATGTGTGTTCATAATTTGATGAATGCCTCATATGTATATGAGCATTTAGTTAGAATGATGGATAATTTGAAGTTTGACATCTTGGAATGCTTTTAAAAAATTAACAAAATTCATACATGTATAAATGATACAAATATGTTCATACAAACAAATTTGAGTGAAGGATCTTTTTTTTTATGAGATACACAAATGTGAATAATATGTGAGTAGAAATTAATTTAATATTTACCAAAATATTACAATGTCAGCTATATAAGTTTTGAAATATTTTATTCAGGTGGTAGGTGTTAATTTTATACAAATGTAGAAGAAAGAATCATCAAATTTGGACACAATTTGCAGAATCTAAACATTTTTGAGTATTTATATTGGAATCTAAATAAAAATGAAGCAAGGGATAAGGAAACTGAAGAACAGTATCGGGCATTATCTAAGGCGGTTGGTCAGTAACACCCGCTTGAGATAAACATTTTCTCAGGCGGTTATTAAGTACCAACCGCGTGTGAAGGTATTTACTTTTTCTTAATTAATATTCTTGATTAAATATCTTCTCAGGCGGTTGGTAAGTAAAACCCGTCTGAGATAATCATTTTCGCAGGCGGTTATTAAGCACCAACCGCCTGAGAAAAAGTTTAAAACCGCCTGTGAAAAACTGACGCCTATATAAGGACCCCTCACCACAGTAAAAACGTAACCCTGGAGAATTTATATCGACGCCGCAAGGCTGCCAAATTTCCCCAGTGCCGTGCCGCCACTCCGCCGCTCCACCGCCCAACCCATACTGCCGCGCCACCCCTCAACCCCGCACCGCCACTTCTCCACCCAGCCGGCCCACCGTGCTGATGCCTCCCCACCGTGCTGACGCCTCTGCAAGGTAAATGTAGTTTCTTTACTTTTTCTTTGTATATTTTCATTAGCTGATAAGCTGTTATTTTTGTGTGTTTTGGTATATAGATTATGTCCTTTTGCATGTGTAAGTACTGTATGGATTGTGTTCTGGTATACTGATGTATGGACTATATGGATTGTTTCCTTTTTGTGTGTTCTGCTAGTTTGGTCTTTTATATATTGATGTATGGACTATATTGTAATAAGCTTATTGTAGTTTGTACCTATTATGTGACATGAATATGATGTTTAATTAACAGATGCTATTATAATATATATAAGATGTATGAAGTTTACCCGAACTTGTAATTGTAGTTTTATGTGTTTTCCTTTTCAATATGCTACTTGTGTGTGCGTACCTCCTGCTTGCATATATTTCGAAGGAGTGATTAGGGTTAGCTTTCTAGGGAGATGGTTTTATAACTCACCCATTTAGTTACCATCATTGGATGGGATCCGACGCCAATATATAACGGACCGAATCCCACCCAGACCTAGCCCATGCTGCTGGGCCTGTTTGCCCCCACGACTTCAATCCTTCACCCCCGATTGCTGCTCCCGACGCCTTCGAATCTGTCCACCTCAAGCTGCAGTAGGGTTGGGCGTTGGCGACCATACCTCCTCATTGCTAGGTGACATCAATGGTGGCAGGGTGCAGAAGCCAGCGACAGGGCCATCTGCAAGCGGCAGCGAGGTCGGGAAATGGCACCGGGGGTGGAAGGCGGCACCGGGGCCAGCTGCAGGTGGCGACAAGGACGGAGACAGTGTTGGAGGCACTGGGGCCAGCTGCCGGCGGCGGCGAGACCGAAAGACGGAGTTGATGGCCGGAGACGCGGGCGATGACACACGGTGGTCGGTGGAAAGTCGGCGACAGTCACCGAAGTGGCAAAGTGGAGCCGTGCCACGCTCCAGCAGCGCGCCTCTCCATCGCATCAGGTCGGAGGCGACGGCAAAAATCCACCCGTACCCACACACGTCGGGTGCAATACCCGTCAGGTACCCGTACTCACGGGTATAATTGCCATCCCTAGATCTCACCCAGACCTAGCCCATGCCACTGGGCCTGTTTGCCCCACGACTTCAATCCTTCACCCCCGCTTGCTGCTTCCGACGCCTTCGACTCCGTCTGCCTCAAGACGTCGCCGTCTCCTACATTAGTCGCCCTAATCATACTTGTTATGTCTCTGTAAATTCATTTTATAAAAGACCTTTAGAGAATATTTATGGTCAAATTTTGTAAATCTGACAAAAATTCTATTATTGAAGCATGGATCGTCGAGCGTGGATGTATAACATGCCAAGACCCGATCCTATGTACATTCATAATGTTGCAAATTTTATTGAAACATCCAAGAGACATGCAAAGTTGCAAAAGATAGATGACATATTATGTCCATGTATTAACTGCGAAAAGAAGATTGCTTGGATGGATACTATAGTAATCCAATCTCATTTGGTGAAAAGAGGTTTCAAAAAAAAACTACACAATATGGACATAGCATGGTGAGTTAGATACACATGATGTGGATAAAGATGATGAGAGAGGTTCAGATGATGATAATGTTCATATCGATGATGGTAGTGACAATCAAGCTGGTGATGATGATGATGAGTTCGATTGTGAGGAGATGTTGCATCACATTGAACCATATGTATTGACTTCTATGGGAGCAAGCAAAGGTTTAAGTAAAATGGAGACATTGCAGAATGCGGCGACGGAGCTTTTATATGATAAATCAAATGGTTGTGATAAGAGTTTACTACATTGCGTGCAGTCTTGGAACTACTAAAGTTGAAAGCTACACACGGATGGTCCGATTGTAGTTTCTCTGATCTTTTGAATCTTCTGGCAGAAATTCTTCCAAATCCAAATAAACTGCCCATAAGCACTTATAAAGCGAAGAAACTTCTTTGCCTGATGGCACTAGGTGTGACAAAAATACACGCTTGTGTGAACCATTGTATTCTGTATCGCAAAGAGTATGAGCTCGCAACTAGATGCCCCATTTGTGGTGTCAGTAGATATAAGAAGGACTACAATCACCAGTATGTTACCAACATGAAAAAGACTCAGAAGAATAAGAACTTTATTATTGGTCCTGAAGGTGACAATGACGATACTTCTGGCGTTGCAGACGGGAAGAATAAGAGAAAATTCCTGCCTTGGTGATGTGGTACCTTCCGGTAATTGATCGCTTGAAGCGTTTGTTCTCAAACCCTAGGGAGGCTGAACTTATGCGTTGGCATTCCGAGCAACACAAGAAGAATGAAAAACATATACGACACCCTGGTGATGCAACGCAGTGGAAACATTTTGATATTCAGTATCCAGAATTTGCGAAGGAAATCAGAAATGTGAAGTTTGCCTTGGGTACAGACGGAATGAATCCGTTTGGTGAAAAAAGGAGCATACACAGCACATGGCCCATGGTCTTAACTATGTACAACCTACCGACGTGGTTGTGTCACAAAAGGAAATATATCTTGTTATCTGTTCTTATCCAAGGTCCGAAACAACCCGGCATCGAAATTGATGTGTTCTTGGAACCTTTAATGCAAGATATGGCGAAATTGTGGAATGAAGGGGTACATACATGGGATGAGTACAAGCGGGAGTACTAAGAGCAATGATATTCGTTACCGTGCATGATTATCCTAGACTGTTTACATTATCGGGACAAATGAAAGGGAGGAAAGGTTGTGTTAGGTGCGTGGATAGAACTGGATTTCTATACCACACTTCATCCAGAAAGACGGTATACATGAGACACCGACAGTTCTTGATAGATACACACAAGTATAGGAAGATGAAAGAACAATTTGATAATAAAATCGAAAAAGATACTGCACCAAAACCTTACAGTGGAAAACTTGTGTTTGAAATGGTCAAGAACATTCATATTGCTTTCGGTAAGGGCAAAAATAGTAAAGGAATTAAGAGAAAGAAAAGTACATCTTCGGATGATACAACTGACATGGCTTTCAAGAAACAATCAATTTTTTTCAAGTATCTTCCGTATTGGAAGAATTTGGAATTTTGCCATAGTATTGATTTGATGCACGTTACAAAGAATGTATTTGACAACATCATTGGGACCTTGCTGGACATGCAGAGGAAAACAAAGGACGGATTAAATTCACGTATGGACCTAGTAAATCTTGATTTGAGACCAGAGCTTCATCCAGTAGAAAAGGCGAACAGGAAGCATTACCTTCCCCCAGCCAGCTACAACTTGACGCTAGAAGAGAAAAAAGCAATTTGCGAATGCTAGCGTGGGATCAAACTGCCCACGAGTTTCTCATCCAATATCCGCAAACTAGTCTCGATGAAAGACTTGTCTTTGGTTATAATTCTCACGACTGTCACATGATGATGACAGTTTTCCTTGCCATTGCAATAAGAGTCATCAAACCTGAGCATATAAAAGTTGTCATCACACATTTGTGTTACTTCTTCAATGCAGTATCACAAAAGGTGATAGCACGTGAAGATTTAGACTATCTGAAAACATACATCGTCGAGACAATGTGCAAGCTTGAGATGTGTTTCCCACCATCCTTTTTCGATATGCAAGTACACCTAATCATACATCTTGTTGATCAAGTAAAAGCATTGGGGCCACTATATTTACATCATATGTTTTCGTTGGAGAGATATTTATGAGTATTAAAAGGTTATGTGCGGAACCATGCTCACCCAGAGGGTTCAATTATGGAAGGATACACCACTGAAGAAGTGATTGAGGGTTGCGCTGATTACATCAAAGATGGAAAATTGATAGGTGTGCCTATACCGGTACATGAGGGTAGACTACGTGGGAGAGGCAAAGTGGGTAAGAAAACTTTTATTGTTCAAAATTACAAGAATGTACACCGTGCACATTTTGGTGTACTAAAATAGCTGCAATAGCTGAGTCGTACATCGAGGAACACAAAATTGAGCTTTGTGATAAAAACCAAGACCGCACAGAGGGCTAGATCATGAAAGAGCATAAAAGATGTTTCACTGAATGGTTAATGGACAAAAATATACCATACGGAAACACTATAGAAAAGGCAACAATGAAGAAGTTAGCTTCTGGCCCATCTGCTTTGGTGACACCATGACAAGCATATGACATCAATGGTTACACATTTTACACTAAAAAAAGACGGTAAGAGTGTTGCACAAAATAGTGGTGTTCGTATTGAGGCTTATGATTCACAAGGGCAGAAGACCACATACTTCGGGTTCATAGAGGAAATATGGGGACTCGATTATGGCAAAAGAATGGTAATGCCCGTATTTAAGTGCCAATGGGTCAAACATCCTGATGGTGTGAAAGTGGACAATTATGGGCTGACACTGGTAGACTTGAATAAAGTGGGTTATAAAGATGACCTGTGGGTTCTCGTCGATAATGTTGCACAAGTTTTTTATGTTCAAGATCCAGAAACTGAGAAGATGCACGTAGTTGTTTTTGGAAAGCAAAATATTTTTGGGGTTGAGAATGTGGGAGATAATGAAGAGAAATATAATCAATATGAAGAGATGTACCTTTTCACCAAACCAGAAAACATCAAACACATAGAGAGAAGCATTAAAAAGAATTTGAAACCCTAAATGCGAGAAGATGTCAATGCTGGAAAAAATGTATATAGAAATGATAGATGATATATATTGTATATATTTGTATCTTCTGAAATCAACTTAGAACAATGTTCTATTTCAGCTTTAGATAGCATGTTTCGAACATTATTAAATTCAGCTTCTGTTTCGAGCTCCTGTCAAGCTAATCCCTTCACAGAAAGCTCTTGTAGATGCAAGTAACACCCAAGACTCATAATTTGGATTGTTAAAAGCTTCAATTGAAGTCTGACGATACTTCCCGTCCATTTGAGGGCTTGTTTGGATAGGAGTACACCCAAACAAGCCCTGCAAGATTTCTCTCTCTTCTCTCCATTTTGATAACTTACGAAATGCTACTTTATCAATTCTAATGGCTGAATATATTGACTACAAATCAGTACCATCTCTCTTAGCGCTTTACACAAGTGACGAAACGTACAACTTCAATCACAAATCTTGTTTTTACCATTTTCATAGGAATTTGACCTTAATCTTTCAAGCATAGATTTATTAATAATTGAAGCTTCTTCATCAGACATGTTAATAGCAGTTACAAGGGAAGGGTGTGTTGAAGCTAACGAAATCTCAATAGGACTGAAGACAAAGAGATGTTTCATATGAGTGATAATGTCCAGGTTAGACAGCATGAAGATATGATGACAGCCTTCACGCTGTTTAACCTGGATATTGCCACTCATATGCAGGATCTCTTTATCTTCAGTCCGATTCAAATTTCGTTAGCTTCGACACATCCTTCACTTATAACTGCCATTAACATATGTGACAAGGAAGCTTCACTTATTTGATAAATCTATGCTTGAAAGATTAAGGTTAAATCCCTATGAAAGTGTAAAAACAAGATTTGTGATTGAAGTTGTTCACTTACTCGCTTGTGTGAAACACTAAGAAAGTGAGTACTGATTTTTAGTCAATATATTTAGGCATTAAAACTGAGAAAGGAGCATCTTCCTAAGTTTTCAAATGGACAGGAGGGAAAGAAATCGTTCAAATGGATGGGAAAATCCTTCCAAGGATCGTTAGGCTTCAAATTGATGCTTTCAAAAATTCAAATGATGAGCCACGGGTGTTACTTGCATCTACAATAGCTTGCTGTGCATGGATTAGCTTGACAGGAGCTTAGCAGCATCAGAGGCGGATGGTAAGTAAAACCCGTCTGAGATAAACATCTTCTCAGGCGGTTTTTAAGTACCAACTGCCTGTGAAAAATTTAAAAACCGACTATGAAAAACTGACGCCTATATAAAGACCCCGCGGAGGCACGCCTCTGCCCAGTCCCACATCGCGCCACGAGGTACCTAAGTAAATTCGCATAGTTTCCTTACTATGCATTGCATGCTACCTTTTTCTTTGTATATTTCAATAAGCTGCCAGTTTTGTGTGTTGGTATATGGATTGTGTCCTTTTGCATTTGTGTACATATGCGTTTGGACTCAATAATTTGGAAGTTTGGTCTTTCAGATAATGATGTCTCGGACGTGTAGCCGATTGAAGGAGGAGTGCTTGGCATGGCGCAAGAACCATCCCCATGTATGTACATATGGCACACCGATCGCATGTTGTATATACATATGTATCTGTAATGGACTGATGAACTTAACTATAGTTTGTTTTTCTGTCTTGTTTGTTTTTGGTATTTTCAATTTCTCTGCGTAGGGTTTCTCTGCGAAGCCTGAATCGGGAGATTTATTGAAGTGGTAGTGCATCGTCCCCGGTAAAGAAGGGGTAAGTCATGAAGAACAAGCACAATATGAGTTTAACCATCGTCCTCCTATAAATAAATTTCTTTTGCAGACTGAATGGGAAGATGGTTACTACCCCCTGACAATCTCCTTCTCTGAGGACTATCCCTTGGTGCCTCCAATATGCGCCTTTCCAAGTGGGTTCTTCCACCCAAATGTCCATCGTTCGGGAGCACTCTGCATCGGGATTCTTGATCAAGAGACTGTAAGATAGACCTATTTTTCTCATGTAATTATTACTTAATTGTTGTCGAACTTATTTGAACTGGTTTCTTATATTGCTTAAATTATTTTTCGTAGGGGTGGTGCAGTGCTTTTACAATCAAAACTATACTACTTGAAGTTCAGCGTTTGCTGCATCAGCCAAATGTGCCCGATGTTGAAAATGATTGCTATAATCTATTTATCAAGGTTAGATGACACTTTGACTTAGTGACCAATGTAGTTTATTCATTCCTCCTTCGACATTTGTTAATTTAAATAATATCAATATTTTCAGGATCCAACGGAATATAAGAGACGTGTTCGGGAGCAAGCAGGACGGTACAATTTAGATTGATTGATGGGAGCTTCATCGTCGATCTACAATGAATGTAGCATGATTTTTGTTTTCTACTTGACAGGGCGCTTCATCGTCATTGTTTGCAGCTGTTACAAAGAGAGGCTCACTTAAACTTGTGCTCAGTGTGTAAAGATGTTATCTTTGAACAATTGTAAAGCCTCTAATAGTGTATTATCACAATTAAGCCAGCCTCACTGGTGATCGAGGATTTCCTATAATGCATTACTGTACTAGTATCCGCTCATCTGTGTTTTTTTCCTGATACAATTTTCCCTGCAAAAACTACATACGGTCGTGATAATTGCAACGACTACATCCCTGTAATTTCAATGAAAACCGCTTGTGATAATTGAACAACTACATATGATTCTTACACAATAATCGCCGGTGAAAATACATGATCTTATCAAGCCGTTGTTAATTAAGAACTGCCTGTGAAGTTCATTACATTATAGGCGGTTCTTAATTAATAACCGCCTATGAAGATCATGTATTTACCCAGGCGGTTGTTTCTTAAAATCCGCTTGTGATGTTAATTTATTGCAGGTGGTTCTTAAGTAATAACCGCCTGAGAAGATCAAGTATTTACCCAGGCGGTTGTTTTTTAAAATCCGCCTGTGTTGTTCTTTCATCACTGGCGTTTATTATATCATTCGTCATCACAGTCGCATATTTTTAAGAACCGCCTGTGTTTGAAAAATTGAGGCGCCTGTAAAAATGCTTTTTGTAGTAGTGAGAGCTGCAGAGCTGCTATAAAACCCCCTCCGCAGCAGCCCAAGCAAAACATCCTTTCCCACCTCTCCTTCCCGCATCTGACCCCTCATCCCCAAAACCATCCCCCATCCTACACAGCAGCTGTAGCGGGACACTCGTCCGCCATGGTTGGCTCGATGGCTCACATTCCAGGCTCTGCTGCTTGCCGGCCAAATGAGGGGTTCGCGACCGTTGTTTCGGGTGCAGCCATGATGGTGGACTGCAACAACTTGAAGGCCACCGCGGTGATGCTCACTGCTATCGACTGCCCATCTAGGGCCACTGCGACGGAAGTCTCTGAGGCAATCGCCGCCCAACTTGGCATCCTAGGCTACTGCTTCTTCGTGGCTCGCCATTACCCAGAGGACTTCCTTGTCCATTTTGACCAGACAGAGTTGCAACAAGGTGCAGCGCTCAAGGACTACATCTTCATTGGGGACAACCGGTACGCCATCGGGCCCTGGAGGGTCTGGTTGAAGCCTACAAGCTGGCGCTTCCATGTCAATATCTGTGTTGAGCATCTGCCTCTTCATGCGTGGTCGGGTGACGGTATCAAACAGGTATTTGGTGACCATTGCATTCTTGACTAGATGGATTCCAGGTCTGATACTAGAGAGAACACATAGTTGTGTGTGTTCTGGGCTTGGATGGAAGATCCGAGCAGGCTACCCTGCACCAAGACAGTCACCTTCTTCTCACCAAGACCATCCCACCAGCTGACTGTGCCGGCCTCCGAGTACCCACCAGAGGGCATCAAGGTGGAGCTCATCATCCACATTGGAGAAATACATGACTGGTCTTTTGCGGACGGACGAGAGGTGGTCCAGAAGCTCGATTGGAGGAGAGGCATTCCGGATGACCTGTTGCTGCACCCACGTCCGCACTCGGACGATGCATGTCACTTTACTGGGTCGCATGACCCCTCTGACAGGTATGATGACGACCGGGACAGTCGTCACCCTTGTTCTGATTGGATTGCTTCTTTCCACTCCGGTTTGCAGATCCGGGACAAGCATGCTGCTCCACCTCCCCCGTCGTAGTGGAGGCCTTTCGGGTGGTCTTCGCAGGGCCTCCTTGGTCCTGGACGCACTGGTTTATCGTCGGGGACGATCGGCTTCGGTCTCCCCAGTGCGTCTCCGGCGGCGGGAGCCCCAAATGAGGCTTGATGATGGGTGGGACAGGCGCCGCTCCAAGTCTCCGGCCCTGAAGAAGGACCTCACCATTCAGGTCACACCATCCTCTCAGCAGATGCCTGGTGACACTGTCAAAATCCTCCAGAGGCCACCTGTTGTGGCAGACCCGGTGGCGGATACCACACTGCTCTCGGGACTTTCTAGGCCCGCCTCCCCTTCGGCGAGAGTGGACCCAATGTTGCTGGAGGCTGCCGGCAATGTCTACTTCCCTCTCAACGGGATGGATCAGTTTGAAGATGGAGGCTGGGGCTCAGAAACCGGTGAAGTAACTGTGTGCGGCCCACTAGCGGCCCAACATGGTCCGATGGAGGATGAGCGCAACTTCTGCAGTCGCAAATTCAAGAAGCCGGTCCCTGCGCTTCTCCCGTTGCCTCCAGCTCCCTCCCGCAAAGGGAAAGGAGTGTGGTCTGTCCCAGCTGAGAGCCCTCGCAAAAGTGCTAGACAGGCAAAAAATTAGACCATTATCCCAGTCTCCATGAGGGCAACTCACCGAATCATCCATGAGCTTGGCCTAATCAAGGATTCTGAGCAGATGGACGATGCGGCGTTGCTCAAGTATGCTAAACTCTACAAGCAGTCTCTGCCGATGAAGGCCATTGCTGCGATTCGCCAACTTACTGGCCCGACTAATGCAGCTCTGGTTGCTGCCCTTGCGCCGCTGGAGGCTGGAGAGCAGGTGGCTCATGTAGTCCCTGCCTGAGCTGCTTGCTGAGATATTGTCTAAAACGTCTCCAAGAATCATCTACAAGTATTGTATGTGTGTGTGACTGGTTGTCTCTGGGAGTCTCTAGTTTCTATGTGGTTGTCTGTTGCCCTGCTATCTAGCTTGGAAGCTGCTTGTCTTGGGAAACCGGGTGGAAGCCCTTCCAAGCTTCATGCCTGTATGGTGGTGTTGTCAACTAGTATGCTAGAGCTATCTGTTGTTGTTAGAAGAAGTCTAAGGTTGTGGTTGTGTTGGAAAACTCTGTTTGTATCCTGTTTCGTGTGCAGCTTGTCTAAAGCTAAGGGTTGCCCAACTTGTGTCCATGGATTGTAACCTTACGATATTCAGTTGGAATGTGTGCAGCCTCAACTCGTTCGCGCGAATAGAAGTTGTGCGTCTGATGCTCAGCGAGGTCAGGCCAACTGTAGCCTGTCTTCAAGAATTCAATATAAATCATTTTGACAGTAATCTGGCCAGGGAAACTTTTGGGGCAGCTTTATCTGACTCTGCTTACCTGCCTGCAAATGGGACCCGTGGAGGAATCCTTGTTGCTTGGGATGCCACCATGGTTTCAGCGTCACCTCCTTACAGGGATGAACACTTAATCTCCATCTCTTTTTTACATCACGCCACAATTGAAGAATTCCTGTTGACAATGGTTTATGGTCCTACATTAGACTCTGACAAACCATTTTTTCTTCAACGCCTTCAAGACCAAAAACCAAATCAGGGCACACCGTGGATCTGTGTGTGGGACTTTAATCTCATTTATGAGGCAAAAGATAAAAGCAATTACAACCTCAACAGAGGACTCATGGGAACTTTTCATCGAACACTCGACCGTGCAGTTCTTATGGAAATCCCTCTCCAAAATCGGAAGTTCACTTGGTCTAATGGACGACAATCTCCCACCCTTGTGCGGCTTGACAGAGCGTTCGTCAATAAGGATTGGGAATTGATCTTCCCATAGTATATCTTGTTCAGGCTTTCATCCGCATCATCGGATCATTGTCCGATCCTCCTGACCCCCCAAAAGCGTCAGCGTAGGAAGCCAAAGTTTAGATTTGAAAATTTCTGGACTAGACTCCCTGGGTTCTTGGCTGTTGTAGCGGAAGCTTGGAATAAACATGTACCTGACACGTCTCCACTGAATAGGCTCAACTACAAACTGCAGGACAGCGAAACCCCTGACTACGTGGAGTAAGAGCTTGCTCAGAGATGCTAAGACCCAACTGCAGGTGGCTCTAGAAGTCATTCGATGTCTTGATATTGCCCAGGAGAGTCGCCTTCTATCTGTTGAACAACAGCACCTACATAAAGACCTTAAATGTCGAGTGCTAGGCTTATCGGCGATGGAGAGGGCCAGAAGAAGACAGGCGCCTCGTATCACTTGGTTGCGGGAGGGCGATGCCTGCACTAAGTTTTTTCACCTTCGTGCTAACGGTCGGGCAAGAAAGAATTTCATTTTTAGGCTACGATCCAAAGCAGGGAACACAGTTTGGAACCACGAGGACAAAGAAAAAGTGCTAAAGGATCACTTAATTTAAGTAATCGGCAACAGGCAGTCATGATCCTACACTCTCGACTGGCAGCAGCTACACTTACCAAAAAATCGAAAACCACCCCCTTGATGAACCTTTTTCGGAAGAGGAAATATGGTTTGCAGTAAGCAACTCGCCTGCAGAAAAGGCACCAGGCCCTGATGGCTTTAGTGGCTTATTTTACCATGCATGTTGGTAAGTGGTTAAAAGTGATGTTGTTGCTGCATTCCAGTGTTTCCATATGGTACATAATTGCCCACTGTCGAAAGTGAATAGGGCTTACATCGCCCTGCTACCAAAGAGATTGGCAGTCGAAGCACCAGGCGACTACCGTCCTATAAGTGAAAGTGCATCTAGGCATCCTCGTGGGTATTGGATGATTGATGACGACAATTAAGAGTCTATTGAGCTAAGTTGATCTTAAGAACAGGTACAATGATTGAAATGAGATGAAACCCTTCAAAAAGGAAAAAGATATAACAGGTGTCAAAGGCTCAAGAGTAGACATTAGGGTTTCTATGAAGTTGATCTTATATGAGCCGTGTCATGTGAGAGGGTGGATATATCATGTGCATTGAGATCATTCTAAGGGACTCAAAGTGGTGATTGAGAGAAACACCTAAGTGAAAAGCCAAAAATGAGAAAAGACCCTAGGAGGCCGGACTAGAACGGGCCTCAAGGCCGGACTAGTCCGGCCAGGCAGATCAGTTCGTTTTCAAACAGACCAAATGTCTCTGGAGTGATTATCAGTGATTTTGGAGCTAAGTCCCAGAAGAACGGACTTGTCCGTTTTTGGACGGACCAAAGCTCTCCGGAAATGTTCGGACTTGTCCGTATTGGTAGGACTAGTCCATTTGAGACTTAGTGAGATAAACCGAGAGAAACCCTAGAGGGCCGGACTAGTCCGCCCCCTGTGGTCGGACTAGTCCGAGCCTACCCAAATGATTCCATTTTGGGACGAACTAAACCCTTCTGTCCTACTTCGGACTAGTCCGTTTTGGACCAGACTAGTCCGTTGTTTAGTGACCGTTTGAATTTGGAAATTTGGCGGGTTGTGTGACGATCATCTCGTGGTGTGGTAGTTGTCGGGACCTGACCAGAGGTCAGTGGTCCCATTGGGCCGGACTAGTCCCAGGCCAGTGGCCGGACTAGTCCGCCCTTCTGCTGAGGTCAGCAGAAGGGGCTTGGGACCCCTATAAAAGAGGGATCCCCGACCTCATTTGAACAGGTCTTGAACCCTAGTGCCATCACAAGTGACCAAGAGTCTTCCAAAGCATTCTACTCATCCTAATAGCCATCTAAGAGCAAATCTTGAAGACATTAGGGTTTGGGAGGAGGGTGAAGGAAGATCATCGCGCTTGGGCTCTCGGTTTGATCTCTTTGCACATTGTGATTGTGTTTTATGGCTTGTGTGAGTTGACCTTTGTGTGCTCCTCATTGTATTGATTTGTGGGAGCCTCAACTTGTGAGCATCCCCATCAAACTTGGTGATTACCCATTGATATAGTGAAAACCAAGCCGGCCATCGTGGTGACTTGGTGAGAGAAGGGTCAAGTGAGACCCGGTCCTTGTGTGGACTTCTCAACGTGGATGTAGGCTTCTTCGTGGAGCTGAACCATGGGATAAATCTTGTCTCACTTGTCTTTTACTTTTTGTGATCACTAGAATTGCTATTAGGTTCGTATTGTTCATATTGCCTTTCACTTTTGATCTTTGTCAACATCTTGTGATCTAAGTGCTTAAATCTTCCAATCTTAGTTGTACCAAGTTACTATACATTGTTTACATCTTGGTTGAATTTAAATTCCGCAAATAACTTGTCGAAACTAAGTTTTTAGGTTTTCACCCCGTGCTGAGCGGACTAGTCCGGCACTGTCCAGACAAGTCCGGCCTCAGAAGTTTAATCTCGTTTGATTAAGTCATTTCAGGTCTTATTGCCTATTCATCCCCCATCTAGGCGACTTTCAATTTGTATGAGAGTAGATTTCTCCAAAAGAGTCTAATAACTCAGAGAAGAAATGACCGGATGGGGTGATAGCGAAGATCCGGTGGTCGTCGATGACACCAAGACGAAGAACATCGATGTTCTTCAAGATGATCCAAACAGCGACGAATAAGTTCGGATGCTCAAGGCATGGCTTTGTGAGAAGCTCAATGTGCCCAAGAAGGAGATCAAGCCAATTGCTCCGACCAATGTCGACAATGGGAGTAGTTCACAAGCCTACTCCCGATATACTTACAATTATAAGCAACTTACCACGAGCAATCATTATTTGTCTATTCCCATTGGCAAACCTCCTCAGTTCGGCAGAAAGGATTACTCTATGTGGAAGCATAATATGAAGATGCACCTCATATCCTTAAACCCTAGCTTGTGGCAAATTGTTATGACAGGTGTTCATCTTCCGAAGAATGAGGAAGACATCACTACGGACCAAGCCGTTCTTCTCCATCGCAATGCTCAAGCCGTTGGAGTGATTACCTCCTCATTGACTCGAGAGGAGTTCAACCGCATTGAAGGTTTAGAGGTTGCCAAGGAGATATGGGATACCCTCAATACGGTGCATGAGGCAACCGCGTCATTAGGGAGGCAAAGATCGACATGATCGAAGGAGAGCTTGGGAGGTTTACCATCATGGATGGTGAGTCCCCCCCAAGACATGTACAACTGCCTCAAGACTCCCATCAACAAGAGTCGGTCCTATGGAAGCACCCAATGGACCTACCATGAGGTGGTAAAGAGGATGATTCGAGCATTCATGCCTCAAAATGTCACTATTTGCCCACTAATTCGTGAAAGTACGGTGACTCCCGAAGAAGTACTTGGAAGAATTATCAACCATGAGATGATGGAGAAATAAGCTATGTTCTACAATGATCTGCAAAAGCTTTCCTCCTCCAAGAAAAGGGATGTCGCATTCAAGGCAACATCCTCAAGGTCACAAGAAAAGGAAGAGAGTGATGAAGAGAGTCTCGATACCGATGAGGAAAAGGCTCTCTTCAACAACAACTTTAAAAGGATGTTTAAAAGAATGAGGGGGATCTACCAAAATGAAAGAAAGAGCAAAGACAAGCCCAAGACAAGATCAAAGAGGGCTTGCTATAATTGTGGGGAGTATGGACACTTCATTGTGGATTGTCCACATGATGAAAATAAGAAGAAGAAGGAGGGCAAGTCCAAAGAGAAGAAGTACTTCAAGAAGAAGAAGCAATCCGAACATGCCCACCTAGGAAAGGAGTGGGATTCAAATGAGGAATCCTCCTCCGATGAAGAAGAGAAGATAGCAACCATTGCTATGAAGAAGACAACTACGGAAAACAAGCTCTTCCCCAACTTGGAGACTTCAAGGCTAACGTGTCTCATGGTCAAGGAGGGAAGAAAGAAGGTCAAATCTAAATCCTCTTCTTCAATTTCTTCTCATGATGATTTTGATAGTAGTAATGAAAATGAACATATGCTTAGGGACATGAGCAAAAGTACTTTGAAAAGATTGAGATTGTTGACGGAGGAAATATTTGGTAAGGAAGAGATCATCAACCGTCAAGAGGACATGCCCATCCAACAAAAGGAGAGATGTCCAGAGGTTGAGGAGCTCTTGGAGCTTGAAAGAGAAAGAAGCAAGGCACTTGAGCGTGAACTTGCTTTGAGCAAGGAAACTTGCTCAAACCTTGAGAACACTACAATTATGCTAAAGGATGAACTTGTTAGTTTGACACAAGCTAACAATATCCTTGAGACACAAGTGAAGTCTCTCAAGGTCAATGCACCTTCTTCCTCTACAAGCTCCTCTTCCACAAATATTAAATCTGAAGCATCTCAACCTTGTAAATGCTCAAACTTGATCATAAAGCTTAAAGATGAGCTTAAGTTGGCACAAACCAATCAAGCACCAAAGGGTGGCATCTTTGACAAGGAGAAAGTGGCATGTGCACGTAGTGGATATACCAACACAAGACATCCCCTTATCAAGGATGGTCTTGGTTATTCTAGGGAGATGAGGCAAAATGCTAAAACTCCCAAGAATGGCAAAGACTTGACTGTTTTTGTCAAAGGATGCTCATACAACAATAAATTGAAGAACATTGCTACTTCACCCAAAATGCCTAAGAAAGAACCTCATCCATTGTTCCATGATTTTGATGCATCATATGTTTTATTGATGAACAAGTTTGAAAAGGCCTATGCTAGGTATGTTGGGCCACACCGCAAGAGTCCCAAACCTTGTGTGGGTGGCCAAGTGCCTCTTGACTAACATCAAATGACCCAACACCGCTTGGGTACCTCAAGCCAAGACTTAAATCTTTCTTGTAGGCATACTCCTCCGGTGGAACCAAATGGGTTCTTGATAGTGGGTGCACTAATCACATGACCGAAGAGAGGAAGATGTTTGTGGAATATGAGCTAAATGAATATCCAAGTGAAGGAATCTATTTTGGGGACAATAGCCAAGGAAAAATCCTTAGCACCGGTAAAATTGCTATATCCCCTAATCACACTCTTTCAAATGTTTTACATGTTGATTCACTTGATTATAATCTCTTTTCCATATCACAACTATGTGACAAAGATTATAATTGTTTATTCACTAATGAGGGTGTGACTGTCACAAGGAGAAGCAATGGCTCCATTGCCTTTAAGGGTGTACTCAAGGGAAAGCTCTATCTTGTGGATTTCTCCGCGGATAAAGCCCAACTTGATACATGCTCAATTGCAAAAACTAACATGGGATGGCTGTGGCATAGAAGGCTAGCCCATGTTGGGATGAGTAATTTGCAAAAACTCTTTAAGGGCGAGCACATCCGTGGTTTAAATAATGTTGTGTTTGAAAAAGATAGACCATGTAGCACATGCCAAGCTGGAAAACAAGGTTGATCACCACATCCATCCAAGAACATTATGACATCATCAAGACCATTGGAGCTTCTACACATGAATCTCTTCGGTCCAATTGCGTACATAAGTATTGGGGTAACAAATATGGTCTTGTTATTGTTGATGATTTTTCACGTTTCACTTGGGTATTCTTTTTGCATGATAAGTATGAGACTCAAGATGTCCTGAAGAGGTACTTGAAAAGAGCTCAAGATGAGTTCTCCTTAAGTATCAAGACCATAAGGAGTGATAACGACACCAAATTCAAGAACACTCAAGTTGAAGAATTTTTGGATGAGGAAGGCATCAAGCATGAGTTCTCGGCCCCCTACTCCCCTCAACAAAATGGGGTGGCCGAGAGGAAGAATCGGACCTTAATTGAGATGTCAGGAACCATGCTTGATGAGTACAAGACGTCGGACCAGTTTTGGGCAGAAGCGGTCAACACCGCTTGCCATTCCATAAACAGGTTGTATCTTCACCGCATACTTAAGAAGACGTCTTATGAGCTCCTACCCGGTAACAAGCCAAACATTTCCTACTTTCGTGTTTTTGGAAGCAAATTCTACATTCTTAACAAGAAGCCTAGGACTTTGAAGTTCACTTCCAAGTCCGATGAAGATTTCTTGCTTGGTTATGACTCAAACACTTACGCCTATCGTGTCTTTAACAAATCCACATCCATCCAAGAACATTATGACATCATCAAGACCATTGGAGCTTCTACACATGAATCTCTTCGGTCCAATTGCGTACATAAGTATTGGGGTAACAAATATGGTCTTGTTATTGTTGATGATTTTTCACGTTTCACTTGGGTATTCTTTTTGCATGATAAGGATGAGACTCAAGGTGTCCTGAAGAGGTACTTGAAAAGAGCTCAAGATGAGTTCTCCTTAAGTATCAAGACCATAAGGAGTGATAACGGCACCAAATTCAAGAACACTCAAGTTGAAGAATTTTTGGATGAGGAAGGCATCAAGCATGAGTTCTCGGCCCCCTACTCCCCTCAACAAAATGGGGTGGCCGAGAGGAAGAATCAGACCTTAATTGAGATGTCAGGAACCATGCTTGATGAGTACAAGACGTCGGACCGGTTTTGGGCAGAAGCGGTCAACACCGCTTGCCATTCCATAAACAGGTTGTATCTTCACCGCATACTTAAGAAGACGTCTTATGAGCTCCTACCCGGTAACAAGCCAAACATTTCCTACTTTCGTGTTTTTGGAAGCAAATGCTACATTCTTAACAAGAAGCCTAGGACTTTGAAGTTCACTTCCAAGTCCGATGAAGATTTCTTGCTTGGTTATGACTCAAACACTTACGCCTATAGTGTCTTTAACAAATCCTTCGGAATTGTTGAAGTAGCATGTGACGTAGTGTTTGATGAGACTAATGGCTCCCAAGTGGAGAAAGTTGATCCTTATATGTTAGATCAAGAGGAAGCCCCACAAGTGGTCATAGAAAGGATGGCGCTTGGAGATATTTGACCACAAGAACAACCACAACACTCAAGTGATCATCCTACACATCAAGCAAGCTCCTCCTCAAATGATCAAGATCAAGTTCCCCAATATGCGCTCCAAGAAGATGAAAATGGAGGCATCAATCAAGGGGGGAGACAATGAGGATGAGGAAGACAAAGATGATGACTCAAGACCTCAAGCGCCTCACCCAAGAGTGCATCAAAGCGTCCAACAAGACCATCCCGTTGATAATATACTTGGAGACATCTCCAAGGGGGTAACTACTCGATCTCGTGTTGCAAACTTTTGTGAACATTACTATTTTATTTCTTCCTTGGAGCCTTACAAGGTTGAAGAAGCACTACGAGATCCGGATTGGGTGTTGGCCATGTAAGAAGAGCTCAACAACTTCGAAAGAAATCAAGTATGGGAGCTTGTGAAGAGGCCTAATGCGAATGTTGTAGGCACCAAATGGGTGTTCCGCAACAAACAAGATGAGCACGGGGTGGTTACAAGGAACAAGGCACGACTTGTGGCCAATGGGTATTCACAAGTCGAAGGTTTGGATTTCGAAGAAACCTTTGCTCCCGTAGCTAAGCTTGAATCAATTCATATATTACTTGTATTTGCTACTCACCATGATTTTGAGCTATATCAAATGGACATCAAAAGCGCATTCCTCAATGGTCCAATCAAGGAAGAGGTGTCTGTGGAGCAACCCCCCGGATTTGAAGATGAAGAATTCCCAAACCATGTGTACAAATTGCGTAAGGCTCTCTATGGACTCAAACAAGCTCCTAGATCTTGGTATGAGTGCCTTAGAGATTTTCTAACTCAAAATGGTTTCAAAATTGGGAAGTAGGATTACACTTTATTTACTAAGCAATTCAATGATGATTTGTTTGTTTGCCAAATATATGTCGATGATATTATATTTGGTTCTACTAACAAAGCTTTTTGTGATGAGTTTTCTAAGATAATGACGGAAAGATTTGAGATGTCCATGATGGGGGAGTTGAAGTTCTTCCTAGGTTTTCAAGTGAAGCAACTCAAGGAAGGCACGTTCATTAGTCAAACCAAGTACACACAAGATATACTCAAGAAGTTTGACATGGACAAGGCCAAACCCATCAAGACTCTCATGGCAACCAATGGGCATCTCGATCTCAATGAAGATGGTCCAAGTGTATACCAAAAGGTATATCGTTCCATGATAGGCTCATTGCTTTACTTATGTGCATCTAGGCCCGATATCATGCTTAGTGTGTGTATGTGTGCTAGATTTGAAGCTGCTCCTAAGGTGTATCATTTGACAGCCGTTAAGAGAATTCTTAGATATTTGGTTCACACACCAAGCCTAGGACTTTGGTACCCCAAAGGTTCTAAGTTTAAACTCATTGGATATTCCGATGCAGACTATGCGAGGTGCAAAGTTGATAGGAAGAGTACATCAGGAACTTGCCAATTCCTTGGTAGATCTCTAGTGTCTTGGTCCTCAAAGAAGCAAAACTCCATTGCTCTTTCCACGGCCGAAGCGGAGTATTTTGCCGTTGGAAGTTGTTGTGCACAACTTCTTTGGATGCGACAAACTCTTAGGGACTATGGCATAAACTTGCGCCATATTCCCCTACTATGTGACAATGAGAGTGCCATCAAAATAGCCCATAATTCAGTTGAACACTCAAGGACCAAACACATCGATATTCGACACCATTTCTTGAGAGTTCACTCCATCAAAGGATACATTACAATTTCACATGTGAGAACCGATAAACAATTGCCCGATATATTTACCAAACCCTCAGATGAGAAAAGATTTTGTGAACTTAGGAGTGAGCTTAATATCTTGGATTCTCAAAATGTGGCTTGAATCTTGCATGTCTGATTGTCATATTCAAAATTCACACATGCTTGCTAAAAACTCATCCTCCTCAATTTTCTACAAATTATTTTGAAATGATTGAATCCTTGTTAGCCATGGTCATAGTTTGATTGTTGACTGCTTACTGACCATGTTTACAAAGATCTTTTGTGAAATCTAGTCCAAAAGGATCAAATCTCCACTGAAAACTCAATATATAGGAGTTTTCAGCCTTAGGAACGGACTAGTCCACCCCTTTGGACTGGACTAGTCCGGTGGCTCAGGTTGTCCGGACCCAGTCCGTTGGCCAGACAATTTCGGGTCACTGACTGGACTAGTCCGGCCCTTGGGGACTTAACCTCCCCAGGGAGCTCCCAACCTCTCCACTTCCACTCAAACCCTCTCTCTCTCCAAAATGCACGAAAATTGCCCCCCAAACGGCGATTTTTTATTCCCACCAACAAATCTCGACTCCAATCCGTGGATTGAAGCCCTAAGGTGCTAGGGAACTATTCCCCAAGAATCGGAGGCCAATTCTTCATCCACATTTCATTGATTTGAAGATTTGAAGAGGTATTCTTGACCTAACCCCAAAACCCTTGAAATTCAATTATTTTGGTTCTATTGATAGAAACTTCTTCACAAAAGTTGTTGTGCACATCATTGTGATCATGTACCTCCATTTTTGTGGTAGGATCTGTAGATTTTGCAAAATTTCTCTAGATTAGGGTTCTTGCTGTGTGAACTGGACTAGTCCGGACACAGGGCGGACAAGTCCAATGTTGTACGGACTAGTCCGACCCCTTTGCGGACAAGTCCGGGTTACACAGTGAAAACCCTAACCTAGGGTTACTTTGTGAATTCTACCACTACCCCTTAACTTCCTTGGACTCATATACTTTCCCTTGCTCCTCTTATCAGCAATCATGTCGGACTCCGACTATGTTCCCCTCCCCGACTCCGAGGCCGAAGTGGGAAGGCAAGATTTCTACGGCCAAAAGCGCGAGGAGGACCATATTGTCATGGCTTATCTTGAGTCCCAATCAGAGGCAAGGAGAGCAAAGAAAACTCAACGAGAAGCTCACAACTCTGCTGCAGCCGAGGCAGCCCCAGAGAAAAAGAGGCTTGTGACTGTGGGGGAGCAAACTAGAATCCAGGAGGCGAGGACCTCCAAGGACAAGGGAAAGGCCCCAGTGGATGCTGCACCCAAGAAAAGGGTCATAGTGGCTAAGAAGGCAACAAGCAAGGCCAAGAAGGGTGCCTCTCAACCCTTGGCCCCTTGAAGATGTCTTCTCCTGCACGGTACCCAAAACGTGTAGCTGCCTTTGATGCCAATATTTTCAATGGCAAAGGGGCTGAGAAAGCAAGAAAGCTCCGGAAGATCAATGTCTATTAGCGAGACAGGAGCACAGTGGATCCCCGCTTCTGGTGTGACTTCCACTATGATTATTACCGGACTGTCTACATGTCCAAGCAAACCCCGGTCACTGATGCTCAGTGGATCGACTGGGAATACATGGCTCAGAAGGATCACATGGCCTTCAGTGTTGTGATTGAGGCCGTAGAGTGCCATGGTCTGAAGAAATTCATGGACTTTTAGTATGACTGGAATGTGGAAGTCATTACTCAATTATATTCCACTATCTACTTCCACACTAATGGGGACAGGAGGATCACCTGGATGACCCATGGAGAGCAATACTCCACCACCTACTGGGAGTTTGCTCAGCTCCTTGACTTAGAGGATGAACTGGACAATGAAAACATTATCTCCAACTTAAGGCCAGTTGATCATGATACCCTGGAGTACATGTATCCTAGCCATGTACCCTTTGAGGCCGGGCACATAAGGAACATCAAGCCCTTCTACAGCGTCTTCAATAGGGTGCTCTGGAATACCATTGTCCCCATGGATGGAGATGCGAGGATTATTCAAGGAAATCTGAGGCACTTGATGGTACACATTGATGGAGATGTTCGCTTCAATGTGGTTGACTACATCTTCGACGACATCTTCAACATCTCCCATACTCCAAACCGATCATGTGGATATGCTCCTTAAATCATGTAGATGATCGAAAGGTCTCCGGACTCAACTTCAAGAAAGACATCACTCACCGGAGGCTTCAACCTCGACTCCCTCCTCTGGAGCCTGCTTCCCCTAGGAGGAAGAATGCGGATCCTCCCACTTCTTCCTCTCGCTTTGTGCCATCTCCTCCACCTTCATCACAATGCAGGAGTGGATTATTCAAGTGCTTCAAAGCTCTTTTCTCCTCTTGTCGGAAGACGGAAATTCGGCAACATCGCATGGAGCATCACAACGAGAAGTATCTCAAGGCGATGTGCGACAAGCTGGACATCCCTATGTCTCCTGTCGAGGAGAGTGATGGTGAGCTCACTTCATTCCTGGAGCTCACTGCCGAGGAGCTCGCTCAATTTGGTAAAGATGGTACTTCTACCGCGGCCCCGTCCGATGATGATGCTCATATTGATCCGGAGGCCACGGAGAGCGATAGCAGGCACCAAGGCGGAGACGATGACGCCACCTCCAATGATGATGATGAGTAGACCTAATGACTCTTCTTTCCTTCTTTTCCTTTTGGTGTCTTGATACCAAAGGGGGAGAGATTGGTGGATGCGGCACTTAGGGAGAGGGAGAGCTCTACTTAGTTATGATGGGGGAGAGATTGAGAGCTCTACTTAGTTGTATGAGTGTGAGGTTGATCCAAGATGGACTTAAGTTTTTATGTTTAAAACTCTCACTTCAATTGTTGTAAGACTTAATTCATATCAATTGTGATGTTATGTTTGAGTTACATGCTTATCTTGCATATTTGTTGCTTTATCACAATTTATAAACACATCACTTATGCACCCCACCATAACATGTATATGTATGCGACCTCTCTCAATTACTCTTACTCATGATGCATACATTGAGGGGGAGTCTCTCATACAAATACATGTTATGAAAACAAATTATTATCCTTTTTATCGAAGTCTTAATGTGTTGTCCTCAATCACCAAAAAGGGAGATTGAAAGTGTATCTAGGCATCCCCGTGGGTTTTGGATGATTGATGACGACAATTAAGAGTCTAATGAGCTATGTTGATCTTAAGCACAGGTACAATGATTGAAATGAGATGAAACCCTTCAAAAAGGAAAAGGATATAACAGGCGTTCAAGGCTCAAGAGTAGAAATTAGGGTTTCTATGAAGTTGAGCCGTGTCATGTGAGAGGGTGGATGTATCATGTGCATTGAGATCATTCTATGGGGCTCAAAGTGGTGATATAGAGAAACACCTAAGTGAGAAGCCAAAAATGAGAAAAAGACCCTAGGAGGCCGGACTAGTCCGGGCCTCAAGGCCGGAGTAGTCCGGCCAGGCAGGCCAGTCTGTTTTCAGACGGACCAAACGTCTCTGAAGTGATTCTCAATGATTTTGGAGCTAAGTCCTAGAAGACCGAACTTGTCCATTTTTGGACGGACCAAAGCTCTCTGGAAATGTTCGGACTTGTCCGTATTGGTACAGACTAGTCCATTTGATACTTAGTGAGGTAAATCGAGAGAAACCCTAGAGGGGCGGAGGCCGGACTAGTCCAGGACTACCCAAACGAGTCCATTTTGGGACAGACTAAACCCTCCTGTCCTACTTCGGACTAGTTCGTTTTGGACCAGACTAGTCCGTTGTTAGTGATCATTTGAATTTAGAAATTTGGTGGGTTGCGTGACGATCGTCACATAGTGTGGCAGTTGTCGGGACTTGACCAAAGGTCAGTGGTTACGTTGGGCCGGACTAGTCCGGGGCCAGTGGCCGGACTAGTCCGCCCTTCTGCTGAGGTCAGCAGAAGGGGCTCGGGACCCCTATAAAAGGGGGACCCCCAGCCTTATTTGAATAGGTCTTGAACCCTAGCGCCAGCACAAGTGACCAAGATCCTTCCAAAGCCTTCTACTCATCCTACTAGCCCTCTAAGACCAAATCTTGAAGAGATTAGGGTTTGGGAGGAGAGTGAAGGAAGATCATCGCCCTTGGGCTCTCAGTTTGATCTCTTTGCACATTGTGATTGTGTTTTGTGGCTTGTGTGAGTTGAGCTTCGTGTGCTCCTCATTGTATTGATTTGTTGGAGCCTCAACCTGTGAGCAGCTCCGTCAAACTTGGTGATTACCCATTGATATTGTGAAAACCAAGCCGGCCATCGTGGTGACTTGGTAAGAGAAAGGTCAAGTGAGACTTGGTCCTTGTGTGGACTTCTCAACGTGGATGTAGGCTTCTTCGTGGAGCTGAACCATGGGATAAATCTTGTCTCACTTGTGTTTTACTTTTTGTGATCACTAGTATTGCTATTAGGGTTCGTATTGTTCATATTGCCTTTCACTTTTGATCTTTGTCAACATCTTGTGATCTAAGTGCTTAAATCTTCCAATCTTAGTTGTACCAAGTTACTATACATTACTTACATCTTGGTTGAATTTAAATTCTGCAAATAACTTGTCAAAACCAAGTTTTTAGGTTTTCACCCCGTGCTGATCGGACTAGTCCGGCCCTGTCCAGACAAGTCCGGCCTCATAAGTTAAATCTCGTTTGATTAAGTCATTTCAGGTCTTATTGTCTATTCATCCCCCTCTAGGCGACTTTCAATAAGCCTCGTCCACTCCATTGGCAAGATCATATCCAAGGTGTTAGCCATAAGGCTGAAAGCTTTGATTAATGTATTCATTCGGAAGCACATAGTGCCTTCATAAAGGGGAGGTGTATTCAGGATAACTTCGTCTATGTCAGGAGCCTTGCCAGACGCTATCACAGAACTTGTAAGCCTATGTTGCTCCTGAAGCTCGATATCTCCAAAGCTTTTGACTCCGTATCATGGGAACACCTATTAAACTTATTGCAGAATCGTGGCTTCTCTGACAAATGGAGGAACTGGATTACATCCTTACTCAGTACATCTTCCTCTTGCTGTCTGCTCAACGGCATACCGGGTCCCGCAATAAACCATCAGCGAGGTTTACGACAAGGTGACCCATTATTTCCGTACCTATTCATATTGGTCATCGACACCCTGCAAAGACTCTTTCATCTCGCAACAAAGGAAGGCGCGCTGTCGCCATTGCCAGGCCGACATACACCGATGCGTGTGTCAATGTACGTCGATGATGTCATCATCTTCCTTGACCCAGTGCAACAAGATCTTCAAATTGCCGGGAGCATCCTAGACCATTTTGGGAAGGCCACTGGACTGATCATTAACGCGCCAAAAGCACCATTGCACCAATCAGATGTGAATCAGTAGACCTCCCTACAATGCTGTAGCACTTCAGGGGACAACTATCCACCTGGCCGATGACTTATTTAGGCATGCCTTTATCTCTAGGCCGGTTGCAGGCTGCACACTTTCAGAGTATTCAGGATCACGCACTAGCTAAACTGGCATGCTGGCAGGGTACAATGCTGAATATTGGAGGGCGTCGAGAATTGGTGCACTCGGTTCTAAGCTCCTTAACAGCATATCATCTGACTGCTCTTAAGCCACCCCGACGGATCTTCAAAGATATTGATAAAATTCGAAGATGTTTTCTGTGGGCCGGATCTGAGCGGATGCATGGTGGCAAGTGCAAAGTCAAGTGGTAGGTAGTGTGTCGACCGATGGACCGAGGTGGTCTTGGCATCATGAACCTGGAAAAGTTCAGTTTGGTGCTTCGTGACCATTAGCTCTGGGCAAAATGGACCAATCAAAACAGATCCTGGAGTGGCATTGAACTGCCGACTGATGAAACAATTTGTGCTCTTTTTGCAGCGGCAACATCGGTTACACTCGGTGATGGCACAAGGGCACTTTTTTGGCGGGATAGCTGGTTATCCGGCAAGGCACCATACACCCTTTGTCCAAATCTCTACAAACACAGTCGGGGTAAGGGCAAAACGGTAGCTGACGCACTCTAAAACAATTCGTGGAATTCAGACTTGCTTTGGAATTTCTCCCCTGTCCTCGTGGGCGAGTTCATTCAGTTGTGGTCGCTGATCGGTGATCTCTAGCCGGCTCTACAGGAAGATGCCTCTGATAAAAACACTTTGATGTTCTCAGCCTCGGGGAAGTACACAACAAGCTCTGCATACAGGATGCAATTCGAAGGCTCAAACCAGTCTTCAAGTCGTTGGTCTGGAAATCTTGGGCGCCATCTCCATGCAAAATTTTCACCTGGTTGTTGCTGAAGGATCGGTTTTGGACCGCTAATCGGCTGCTTGTGCGGCAATGGCTGAATAACTATTTCTGTCCGTTGTGCTACTGGAATCTAGAGACATCATATCACCTCATTGTTGAATGCCCACTGTCGCAGGAGATCTGGAGTTGTGTCAGTGCATGGATGAAGGAAATCCAGTTGCAACCAGGAAGATGGAAGAGCTATACATCAGTAGACGATTGGTTCAATGAATTGCAAAGCTCTTTTTCCAGCAGAGGTCATGGCAAGGGCTTCCAGTCCCTCATTCTCCTTACTCTATGGAGTTTATGGAGAGAATGGAATGCGCGGATCTTCCAGAATGTCGAGCGCACGGCGGACCAGCTCATGGCGGAAATCCAAAGTCAAGCATCCAATTGGTCTCATGCCGGCTGCCGCAACATCTGCAACATTGTGTCTCTACGCCACCAATAGCTCTTATGCCGCGTAGGCCACCTGTACTAGCGTATAGTGGTGCTGTTTGTTTCTTTTCTTCTTGGTTTCCTTTATGTATCTTGTGACTCATGCATCCCTGGTGCATTTTCTTCTATCTTATAATTGAATACTGTCGAGGTGTCTAACTGACACCTCTCCCGAACCTACTCGGAAGCAGTCCGCGGAGGTTCGATGTATTTTTAGGGGGATAGTCCTAGTAAGATCGAACGCAGTGAACGATGAACGCAAGAGATTTACGTGCTCTGGGCCGCCTGGGCGTAATACCCTACTCCACAGTGGTTTGTGCGTGTTGTATTGCTCAAGCGTGTGTCTGAGTGTGAGAGAGGATGTCTATGTCGATGGCTGCCCCGATCCTTTTATAGTCCAAGGCTGGACAACTTACAAGTGGGGCCTGGGAACCGACAGGTGGAGTAACCAAATCCAATCTAAGATCTGGGAGTAAATGCTATCTCCTGACAATGGCTTCAATGTGTTGATTGTCCATGCCCTGCTGCAGGGCTACACATAGCCCCTCATGATGGTTGGGCGCATCCCGTCTGTCTTGTCGCGGCCTCCCATTCGTCCGCCATACGTTGCAGTTCGGCACCGGCCTGTCATAACAAGACTAGACACTGACCCCTTGACTTATGAGTGCGCACCCCTGCTTACCTAGGGAAGTCGCGCGTACTTACTGCTTGGACGCACTGGGCATGTCTTACTTCACTGCTGCTTCCTTCAGCCCTCCGGTAGCCGTTAATCAAGTGGCTGTGCCGGGGCTCGCTTCTGCAGAAAGTCCTATGCCTGACGCTGCTGGGCACATGGTAGTGTCGGAACTCTCCTCAGCGGGGAGGCGAGTATGGAGCTGCAGGACACATGTCTGCGTTGGACCTCTCCTCAGCGGGGAGGCGGGTCCGAAGCTGGAGGCAGTGGCAGCTCCGGATCCCTCCTCAGCGGGGAGGTGGGTCTGGATCTTCAGGACACGTGACTGCGCCAGACCTCCCCTCATCGGGGAGGTGGGTCCAGAGCTGCAGGACACGTGGCAGCGCCGGACCTCCCCTCATCGGGGAGGTAGGTCCGGAGCTGCAGGACACGTGGCAGCACCGGACCTCCCCTCAGCGGGGAGGCAGGTCCGGAACTACGGGAGACGTGGCAGCGCCGACCGCGTTCTCAATGGAGAGATCCGGCCCGGAGTTGCGATGCACGCAGAAGGACCGGACCTCCTCTCATCGTAGAGGCAGGTCCGGAGGTACATGACACGTGGTGGGGCGAGGCCTACACTCAGTGGGGAGGTTGGTCCAGGAGCTGCGCATCACATGGTTTACGCCACGACCTGCCTCCATGAGAAGGGGAGCCCAACACGTCCTCTTCCTTGTATGTATAGGTATCCGGTCCGCCAGGTACCGATAAATACCTTTGGGTTTTCGAAAAAAATTGTTTATGGAAATGGTTCTTCTGTGCGCCCAAATTAGCACCCCTCCGACTTAAAAAAAATAGCACCCCTGCACTCTCCATATACGGTATTCTCTTTGAACTTCTCTTTTTAGAAACTTTGAAAAGACACGTATTATTAAATGATGCCATAACTTAAAGCGTTCAATTTCAAATTCTTAGATACTGTTACCTACGCAGCCATGGACTGAAGGTATAGTCTGTATTGGAACGGTCAAGCGGGCAGCATGAACAATTTGCACATCCGTAAAGGCTTTCGTAGAGATCTGGATGGTTACTATTGCATTCTCAATCAAAGGGACCAATAATTTACCGGAAAGCGTCCGGCTAACTGGCTAAGCATCACAACACAACGTGCCTAAGCAAGCTGCTTTTGTTTCCTTTCCCACTTTTAGCTGTTCCCTTTTTACCATCGCACGTCCCGGCTTTGCCTTTGCCTTTGGCTGTGTGATCGACTTTAAGTCCCGACGCCCTTTCCATCGATCACCGGTAAGTGAAACAGAGCAGTAAACGCAGCAGCGGAGCAAGTCACAAGCCAGCCATGGTCGTTCCAATCGCCAACCTCTCGGCCATCATTACGGGCGCCATGGACGCTGCCATGGCCGTGGCGACGGAGATGCTCCCGGCTGCCGTGACAAAGGACGCGGTTGTCGAGGCTACGAAAGCCTCGGCGGCGTGGTTCTTGCATCACCTCTGGGCCTGGCTCGCCGTCGCCAGAGCCGTTGCCGTGGACAGCCTCCCGGCCGGCGCCACGGCGGCGGCCAGGATAGCGGCTGGTTCCGCGGTCGAGGCTTCGGGGCCGTGGGTCCAGACCGCGGCGAAGCTCCTGCACGGGCTGTACCGGTGGTTGGTCACCGCGGCCGTCGTGAAGCTCCCGGACGTCGCCGCCGAGAAGCTCCTGGGCGACGCCGCGGCGTGGTTCATGCGGGGCCACGGCGTCGCGGCGTACGTGACGCTGGCGCTGGTTCTCCTGGCCATCGCCTTCTTCGGCGGCGCCGTCTGCGCACTCACCTGCCGGACGATGAAGGGGCCCGGGCTAGGCGGCGCGCGCGTGCCCCGAGCCGTGTTCCAGGCCAACCCGAGGCGTTACTACGCCACCGTCAGGAGCGCGCGGAAGGCCCGTCGCGGCGTGTGTGATGCTGGATGCACGAGGCTGCTTCCCACAGGACTTTTTGTTGCGTTTCTGGCCTACCTAGCTGCGAAGATGCTCTACTAACGTCTCTAAGGTGACTACATCTCGCGAGCAGAAATTCTAGCTGTTAGAGATTTTTTTAGCATGCTTGCAAATTTGTGATTCGTAATGTTAACGGAAATGCTAATTTTTAGTTGGATGAAACTTGCAATTCTTCACTCAGTGCATGAAACGTGCGATCTAAAGGATATGAATGTTGAGTGAAGAAACCACCTATTTTTCAGTCAGTATATGTCGTCATACATATACATGCCGTTAGAGAATGGGACATTTAGTATCAACTCGAGCTGACGAATCGTGTGGACTTGTGCAAGGAAACGGTGATGCTAAGGCTATCCGCATCAGCGTACTCTAAAGCACACTCTATATATTATTCTTTTTTTGTTTTTACAGTACGTACTCTAAATTATACTGCGATACAATGTATACAGTATGCTTTACAGCGTGCCATTGCGGACGGTCTAATGCTTTTTACTCGAGATTGAAAAGCTAACGTGATTGTGGAGAGATTGAGTTCAGGGAAGATTTTTTTCCTCGAACCCTCATGCACAATATATGTCTTAGGGTTTAATTAGCTAGATTACATGTAAGTGCCTACTCCGGATCTCCTCATGAAACATTTTTTTTTGGCAAACGGGTGGGATTTTATTAAACAATTAGAAAATACAAACCCCTTCTACAAAGAACTCTACTGAGACAAGAAAATTACATGGAACCTAATCAAGGTTTTTCGGATTTTTTTTAAAATCGTTATTGTCGGAGGATGATTCCGGCAATTCTCTCGGTACTACCGTTGGCAGCCCGCAGAGTTCTTAGTTCGCTTGTGGGTGCGCGGAGATTCAGAGCAAGATGGTGAGTTGACACAAGGATTTATGTGGTTCGGGCCGCCGGAGCGTAATACCCTACTCCACGGGTGTGTGTTGTTGTTGTATTGAGCGTCTTAGCACTTGAGTGTGAGAGACCAGAGTGTCTGGGAGTCTTAGGCGCGTGTGCCCCCCCTGTATCGCTCGGCCAATCCTTTTATAATACAAGGGCTGGTCGTTACATCGTCAGCCTGGCCCGACATGTGGCCCTGACGGTTATATATGCTTAATACACAGTTAATATGCTTAATTACCCTTAATAGCGTGGTAACGCACCTTGACAGTGGCGTTACTGGTATTAAGGGCCCTCCAACCGTGTGTCATAGATAGCATTAATGACACATAATCAGGTCTTGGAGTCTTTAATGTTCCTTGAAGGTCCGAGCCGTTGGAGGTCCACCAATCTGTCTGTTGAAGTTGAAGGTCCGGCGGTTGGATGCGTGGCAGCTCCGGAGTTTACCATCTTGGACTTGTAGGTCCGGTGCTGTTGTACACGTGTCAGCACCAGAGCTTCCCTTTGTCGGGGGTTAGGTCCGGGGGGGCCACACAGGTATTTAGTCCAGAGCTATCCCATGTATGGAATGTAGCTCCAGTTTTATGATACACGTGGTGGCACTGGGACTAACCATAGAAGGGAGGCAGGTCCGGTTCCGTATGACACGTGGGGCCTTCGGAGGTCTTCAACTCAGATACGTGGAGTTCCTTTGTGCTCTTCGAGGTACCAAGGGGTATCTGGTACGCAGGGTACCGACAGTGGCCCCCTGGACCCACTTCTCGGAGAGACCTTTTGGATTAAGTCGTTCTGCTGGAGGTGGGTCCATCTTTTGATTTCTGCGCCGTGTCTTCAAGGGTCTTTGGATGTGTCGTTGAGGCGCAGCTAAACCATCGCCGCATGGCTTCTTCAGGATGCAGCAGATGAGATCTGGGCGTGCGGATCTTACGCAATTGAAGGTTGCCGGTTCCCAATACGAAAACTGTATCGGTTCCGCACGCCCTGTCAGGCCGTCGCCCTCGGGTTTCTCGCCTCTTATGATGACAACCGTTCGCTTGGGGTAAGGGCCTCGACTTGATCGTCAGGGTGGCCCCGACCCCCTTGTCATTGGCAGGTGTAAGGACCGAATGCCCAAGAGGGGGGGTGAATTGGGCTTTCTTCGAAAAATTCTAAGCAATGAAACTTAATTTCTAAAGCCCAATTCCCTACGCAAACTATCTATGCATTCTAGTAGATAAAGACTTCGCGGAATATAAAATCCATAAAAGTAAGGGAAAGGAGAAGGATGCAAACTCCCGAGGAGACAATGATTTATCCTGTGGTTCGGCAAGATCGTCAAGATCTTCCTACATCCACGTTGTGGCACCCACCAAAGGGTTTTGCCACACCCAAGTCACCAAGACGAGGGATCTTCACTATTCCTCTCCGTTCGCCTCCCTTGGCAAGGTGGAGCTCAAGCCTTGTACAACTTCGACCTTCCGGGCTTCCACAAACGCCTTGGCAAGCTCCGGAAGTCTCCTCACAATTACAAGCACCAAGGGCACTCCCTTGAGGCTATCACACTATCCTAGAGAGTCCACTCACCCAGAATGGAGGCACACAAGCTCTCTCTCTAGCTAGTTCTAGCCTAAATCTTGGTGTATAGATGATCAAAATGATGTGGAGGTGATTGCTCTTGGTCTTGAATGCTTGTGGATGTGTTGATAGTGTCTGGCGCTCAAGACTTGACGAAATGACAGGATTAGGGGGTATTTATAGCCAGCCTCCCCGAAATAGCCGTTGGAAAAGTAGGCTGACAGAACTTTACTGTGAACACCGGATGATCCAATGTCTCCCCTTTAGTTATCATCGGTCAAGTTACTTTGGCTGACGTCATTGTGTCAGATATGACCGTTGTTAGACCGATGTTGATCCTGTCTTCTCATCGGATGATCCGGTGGCTCTTCCTCCAGAATTTTCTCAATCTTGATGCTTACTGGAGTAATCGACCGATGTGTGCTTCTCTGTACATCGGATGATCCGGTGCTAGACTTGGTCCAATGTTCTTGCAAACTGTACTTATGGACCGATGTTACTGAGCCATTCACATCGGATGATCTGGTGAGTACTTTGTTCTGAGGTCTTCTTCTTCAGATGAACCAACTCGACCGATGTGTTGTTCTGAGGTATAATCGGTTGATCCGGTGAGTTGATTTTGTTTGCTTCGAGTTGTTTTCTAAGTGATTTTTTGTGTCTTGCTCAAATGATCTCTTAGACTTTGTTGAACATGTATCTCTGATGATTGTCAATCATTAAGTGTCTTCAATTTTGATTGAGTGACTCGGCATAAGAGCTTTCACTTCTTGTCTTCACATAATTACATTGATTGTATATGGGTCTCCAATAACATGTTTATTTCATTTGATTGAGTGATTATGGGGACCTTGCATTCACAAATTCATTAGTAAAATCTAATGGTTGTCATTAATCACCGAACCCATACCTCATGGGGGCCTAGATGCTTTCAATCTCCTCCTTTTTGGTGATTGATGACAACACAACAATTAAAGCGCAATAGTAATGAATTTGGTAAAGTGAACCTCAAACGGATATGAAATGAATATAGGATATCACACTTAACATTTGAAGTCTAAAAAATGATCAATAACTCAAGTGTGAATAAGTGAGTAAATAAGCTCAATCGATTAATTAACATAAGAGTACTCAATGAACACCAAATGCATCGAATTACACAATGTAATGTAGATAGACTCCAAATTAAACTCCAAATTAAAATCCAAATTACAAAAGATGACTCATAAGAAGGACTCCCCCTGAGACTAAGACACTCCTCACACTCCCCCTGAGTCTAAGCTCTCCTCTAACTCTTCTCCCCCTTTGGCATCAAGACACCAAAAAGGGATCCGAGTGCCTAAGGATCCTGAGTGCTAGGCGCGATGACGAACTGGTCACCGTCGAGAATGCTGTCGTCGGAGCTGCTGCCTGGAGTAGCGGTGGAAGGAGCTGCCGGAGCCGTAGGAGCCACCGTCGGTGCCTGCTGTGTAGGAGCTGCTGGAACAGGGGCACTGATGACGGAGGCCGGCGTCTGCTGGAACAAGGTCGTAGCCAGCAGCGGGGAGTGAATCGGAGCACCAGGAGCCAGAAGTGGAGACATGCTGAAGGAGGGAATCGGCGTAGACGGCACCGGAGCGGTAGCTGGAGCCAGGACTGGTGGTGGTGGAGCGACTCCTGGCAGCTGCGACAGGAGGGCAATCCCGGTCTGGGTGTAGAGGTTGGTGATCAACCCCAGATTGCCCATCATCGCTTGCTGCGTCTGCTATTGCTGGTCGAGGGTGCGCTGGTGTATCTGGTCAATGAGTCCAGTCAGCCGGTCAGTGTCCTCACGCCTCTCATGGGCGATCTGACGCTGCATCTCCTGCTGCTGCTGGAGCTCAAGGAGACGGGCAGCCTGCTCCACTTGGGCCTGCTCAACTGTCAGCCTGTCCAGACGCTGCTGCTCAACCATCTGCTGGAGGAGCGAAGTCAGCTCTGGCGGCTGAGTGACCTGTGCCTCAGTGACGGGAGGTGGAGTAGGTGGTGGCACTGTAGAGCCTCCAGCCTCCGCGTCGTGCTGCCTGGGTGAGGGAGGAGGTGGAAAGTACTCCTCGACACTGTCGTTGGTGTCGCTCTCAGACCATATGTGCTGCAGGTCGTCACCCTGTGCCTCTACCTCGGCTAGCCTCTCATCCTCCTTCTCCAAGTCTGACCAGTCCTTCTCAGAAAGACGAGCCCTAACCTGACGCTCGACTGGACGACCAAGGCGGTGGTCTCCAGGAGCTGGGGCACGGTAGTGACCGAACCGTGTGATGCCCTCATCAGTGAGGCGGTCATGCACGGCGGACCCCTCAGGAACCATCATGGTGAGCAGGTAGCTGATCCAATGTCCATATACAAGCTGCCACATCATGCCCACTCCGTCTGTGATCACATCCTCCAACTCGCATATGAGGACGTCCACTATGTCGAACTCCATCCCGTTCATGATGTAGAACAGGAGAGTCTGCTGTAAGCTGGTGAACCCCTCCAAGTAGCCAGACCTCGGCAGGAGCGTGCGACACAAGGCAAGGTGCACTGTGCGCGCAGCTGGAGTCAACAAGGCCGGTACTCTCGACTGGTTAGGAGAGAAAGTGGGACCAAATAGGGAATGAATCTCCTCCAGCGGTGGTGCCACTCCTCCAGTGAGCAGCCTCCTCGGTGGATCTGCCTGACCATAGACCCTCTCATGCACGCAGGTGTCGTGCAAGTCCACTCCCAGCAGCTGTACCAGCGTCTGCCTCGTCAGGTGATAGTGTTGTCCCATGAACATGAAACCAATTGACCTGCGGCCCTCAGAGACGTAGAGAGTAGCGTAGAACATGCGTACCCAGTCCTCCACATAAGCACTCCTCTCATAGGACATCAGGTGCACTAGCACTCTGTACCTCTCGAAGTATGGCAGTGTCTCCGTTTCTGCTGCGAGGGCAAGCTGATGCCAATCCAGAAAGTTGTGCTGGAACAACTTGTGGCCTCGGCGTCTGTAGGTCTCGCAGAGGGACGCCTGCGTCACAGTACAGAAACGACTGTCTACCAGGGCCTCTCTGGGTTGCGGGTACCACTCCTCAAGCAGCACACTCCACCTGAGTTTGCGAAGCTGCTTGGCCTTCATCTTCCGGTAGTCGGTCAACCGGACTCCTTCAGCAACATGGACAGTGGTGTCCATCTCGTAGATAGCACGCTGGGCCTCCCTGTCCTCACGACGATCGTCAGCCGTCGGTCTCGGACGTGGAGCTGCCGTGGGATGACCCCCACGGGTCCGGGCTGAGCGCCGGCAAACGAGAGGCTCTACCGGCTCTTCTTCGGCCTCAGAGTCATCGATCACAGGAGCCTGCCTCGGACGAGCCTCGTAGATCCTCAGCGATCCTCCTCGGCCACGCTCACGCTCCTCGGCAGCGCGAGCGGCCATCAATGCCTTCTTCTCCTCCTTCGACAATTTTTGCTTCTTCGCGGCTGGCTCCGCGATGGCCTTGCCCTTGTTCTTCTTGTCGCGAGCCATTGCGATGATCAAGAGTGAGGTTGACGAAGTCATGCGCACGGAACGATACGGAGATCAACGGGCCGGGAAACCCTAGCGACGGGGTGGTGACCGTGGTGACACCAACGGCGAGGAGTGCGCGTGGGGCGGGTGGTGGTGCACGAGAGGAGGCGGCGGCGTCGCTATGGTGGCTGGGGAGAGTGGCGCCGGCGCTTGGTGGAGCAGCGGCGGCAGCTGTGGTGGAGGTGAGGCTGCGGCGGCTGCAACGGAGGTGAGGCGGCGGCTGCGGCGGTGCTTGGAGGCGGCGGGCGGCGACGGCCGGAGGGCGGCGGCGGCGACGTCTGGCGGCGGTGGTGGCGCAAGGGCGAGAGAATCGGCGGTGGCGGCATCGGGATCGGGAGAGGGAAGAGGGAAGGGGGAAGGCGTACGGCCAGTTTAAATAGTGGGTCCCAAACCCTAGCCGAATTTTTAACACCGGATGGACCGATGATGAACGATGGGAGCATCGGTCGAATGATACAGTAAGGTTTTTCAGAAAAGTGCCGTTGACACCGGATGGACCGACGTTGAGGGTTGGGATCATCGGTCGAATGGCACAGTAAGGGTATTCATAAGAGTAATGTTGACACTGGATGGTCCGACGAGGGAGGAAGTAGCATCGGTTGAATTTGGCACAGCTCCAAAATTGTGAACACCGGATGGACCGATGTTTTTCAGAATGAACTCGTCGGTTGAATTGAGATACTGACTGAACTGACACTTGGAGATCGACCACCAATTGATCCGATGAGGGATTGACCTAGGCATTGGATAATCCGATGACTACAGAACAATAACATCCCATATATGTCTTTTGACCAAACAAACAAGCCATGAGAAACACATGTCTTAGGACTTTTTGGGCAACCCCTTACCTCTTAAGATACTAATATGCCAATTACTTGGCTAGGCCTTAAAGCAAATGGAACAACGAGAAAAATAGGAGGAAAATGTCCAAATAGAATGTAAGGCCCATGCTTTGTGAGGTAGAGTATGAAGACTTCTATCTCTTTAGAGCATGTTCCTCTAGGCATTAACGCACCTAACATTTTGTTCTTTCCACCTTATATGAGTTGAGATATTGCATTTCAAACAAGTCTCTTTCTCATGAGGTGGGTTCCCCTTTGTGACAATCTACCGTATGCAACGTCAAACATTTTATAATGCAAGAAATTGTAAGTCTATATGGCAGGCATCATGCAAGGCATAAAATAAATCTATCTTGCCAAGTTTGAACCTTTCAAAGGCTTCTTCAGGGAGAACCAATCTCCAAACCTTGGGAAACCCAAAGGAACCTCCATCCCAAGCTAACCCTTGCTCACCCCTATCCTTTGAGAGTTAGGCAAGACCTATATGAAGTGCATTCTTACATGACGTTCGTTGCATCTAGCACATTTAATTCACTTCTTAGCTTAGAAAAAGTTTTCTCATCAAGTGGTTTAGTGAAGATATCCGCCAATTGTTCTTCGGACCTAACACCTCGCAAGGAGATGTCTCCCTTAGCTTCATGGTCCCTTAGGAAATGATGGCGAATATCAATGTGCTTAGTGCAGGAGTGTTGAATGGGGTTTTTAGCTATCTTAACCGCACTTTCATTGTCACAAAGGAGAGGAACACAACCAAGTTTAATACCAAAGTCCAAAAGGGTTTGTTTAATATAAAGAATTTGAGCACAACATGCAATGGGGCCTAGATGCGGTAAGATAAAGCAATGAACCAATCTTAGAACGGTAGTTGGATTGATCAATAGGTTTACCGTCCTTATCCGCATCGAGATGACAATTTGTTGCCATTGAAGTGCTTCTTGAGCTGCAATCTCCCATCTCAAATTTCTTCAAGAGTTCCTTGGTGTACTTCTCTTGATAGACGAAGGTCCCCTCTTGAAGTTGCTTGATTTGGAATCCAAGGAAGAAGTTGAGCTCTCCAATTATTGACATCTCTAGATCCCTAGAAATCATTTTTGCCAAACTCATGGCTAAGAGCTTTATTAGTTGAATTAAAAATAATATCATCGACATAAATTTTGCAAATGAATAATTCTTCGTCGATGTGTAGATGTTGAAACTTGAGGCTCCCCCTTGATCATGGCTCTCCTCAACTTTATGCTTGTCACAACATCGTTCTTGCTAAAAGTGCATGTTAGCCCAAAATCACAAAATTTGTGCAATAGAAAGCAAATTGAAACTAAGTGACTTAACGTGCAACAATTTGAAATAAATAAACCATGAAGAATACAATCTTAGCCAACCAAATTACCTTTCCCTTAGAATTATCACCCATGGTGACTTGTTCATGATTTTCGGGGATCCTTTATGGAGGTGAATGTACAATTGTTGCCGGTCATGTGTTGAGTGCACCTAATGCTTTCCACCGGCTTTGTAGTTCACCTATACTCATGAATTCAACTTTTGATTTTTGGCACCCAAGCCAACTTAGGTCCTTGTATGTGTGATACAAGTGTCTTTGGGACCCAAAGTTGCTTGGGGAGCTTCCCCTTCATGCCCTTTATGTCTTTGCCAATGAACCTTGCCTTCACCTTGCCATGTACTTTACTCAAGAGATAGTAATGATCATTGAAAGTAGATTTGTAGTTAGTAGGCAATTTAGGAGAAGGTCGGTTAGGAAGAGGACACTCCCTTGTGTGGCGGCCGGTGACCTCACAATGTTGGCAATAAGAACCAACTTCATTGATGAAGCTTGTTTTTATCTCCAGTGAGGACACTTTTCCTTTGTTGGGCACCGGGAAGGATCCAAGTCCTCTTTTGTTGAAGGCCTTTCCTTGTTGGAAGAGGATTTCCTTGTGCTTGACTTCTCCTTTTGATAGTCTAGCCACACTAGTGCGGAGACTCTCAATTTCTTCCAACAAGTCCTTCTCCCTAGCATTTTCTTTCAAAGATAAAGACTTGTGCAAAGCATTAGTAGCATGAGAAGTAATGGATATCTTATCATTAAGAGTTTGTTTCTTCATATCTTTTAACTCTTGATCAAGCACTTCATAAGCAAGATTAAGTGTTTGATGTTCTTGTATTAACTTGTTGTGCTCTTCCAAGAATGTTTGGTGTGCTAAGTTAAGCTCATGATGATCTAGCTTGATTTTTGCCTTATCTTCCTCAATTTGCTTGACATGGGATTTGAGCGTGTCATGCTCTTTAACTATGCTTTCATAGTTGTCAAGCAAATCGAGGTTAGCACTCTCAAGTCTAGCATGGGTTTCTTCAAGAGTTTTAACCTTACTCTTTTCCCTCTTAATGATAGCATGATATTCATTTATTAGAGAGGTAAAATCATCGGGGGAAAGCTCATCATCGCTAGAATCATCATATACCTTGGTGTTACCTTTAGCCATGAGGCACATGGGAGGTGGAGGTAGAGGTGAGTCATCATTGTTGGCAATGGCGAGGCCGACCAAACTTTCTTCTTTCGCTTCACTCTCTTCATCACTTGTTTCTTCGTCGGTGACCCATTCATTTGCCTCACACATGAACACCTTTTGTGGGCCATTTCTCTTCTTTGGAAAGAGTCTTGCCTTCTTGACCTTGTCATATCTCTTCTTCCCAAAGGTTCTTGGTTTAGGTTTGGCCTCTTCTTCATCATCATCACTTTCTTCAAGCTTGCGATGCTTGCTCTTGTGGTTCTCTCTTCTTTTGTCCGGTTTTGGACAATCATAGGAGATATGACCTTGATCACCACAATTATAGCAAGTTTTGTTGTCATCTCTCTTTGGTAGAAATGCTTTATTTTTGGGATCAAAGGTGTATCCCTTCTTGGCAATCTTGGAGCTCAAGCGAGAGAACTTTTTCATCATTGATGCAAGCTCACCATCGTCATCTTCACTTGATGCTTGCTCATCTTCACTTGGGCTAGGCTCAACCACTTTCTTTTTGTTGAAATTTGTTCTCTTGGTGTAGGCCTTTAGAGCAATTGTTTTTGAAGATGATTGCTCCATCATTCCAAGCACACTCATCTCATGAGCGTGAATTTCTCCAATGAGCTCCGAAACTTCAATGTGGTCAAGAGACTCTTTTTGGAGCATGGAGTTGATGATGTTGTACTTTGGCTTGGGGAGGAGCATGAGGATCTTACGGTTGATGAGTCCCTTGCCAAGAGAAGCAATGTCAAGAGCATTTATTTCTTCAATAAGCACATTTAAGCGAGAGAACATCTCATTGACATTTTCATGAGGTAGCATCTTAAATTCATCATATTTTGCTTTAAGCATGTGATATTTAAGTTCCTTTACCCTAGAAGAACCCTCATGAATCTCTATTAAGCAAGCCCAAATTTCACAAGCCTTTTCCTTGCTAGCAATCCTAGAAAACACATCTTGACTAATGCATTCATAAATAGCATTCCTAGCTTTAGCATCCCACTTAATTTGATCACCAACATAATTGTGTTCTCCAAACCCCGCGTGGGTCGCTTCCCATACTTCGAGAGCAATAGCCTCAAGATAAGCGAGCATGCGTGCTTTCCAATAGGCAAAGTTCTTGCCCTCAAAGATAGGAAGCGAACCCCCAACCTTGGCCATTTTAGCTCTCTAGCGGTGAAGCTAGAATGATCCTATGAGCAACCTTGCTCTGATACCAATTGTAAGGGCCGCATGCCCAAGAGGGGGGGGTGAATTGGGCTTTCTTCGAAAAATTCTAAGCAATGAAACTTAATTTCTAAAGCCCAATTCCCTACGCAAACTATCTATGCATTCTAGTAGATAAAGACTTCATGGAATATAAAATGCATAAAAGTAAGGGAAAGGAGAAGGATGCAAACTCCCGAGGAGACAAGGATTTATCCCGTGGTTCGGCAAGATCGTCAAGATCTTCCTACATCCACGTTGTGGCACCCACCAAAGGGTTTTGCCACACCCAAGTCACCAAGACGAGGATCTTCACTATTCCTCTCCGTTCGCCTCCCTTAGCAAGGTGGAGCTCAATCCTTGTACAACTTCGACCTTCCGGGCTTCCACAAACGCCTTGGCAAGCTGCGGAAGTCTCCTCACAGTTACAAACACCAAGGGCACTCCCTTGAGGCTATCACACTATCCTAGAGAGTCCACTCACCGAGAAAGGAGGCACACAAGCTCTCCCTCTAGCTAGTTCTAGCCTAAATCTTGGTGTATAGATGATCAAAATGATGTGGAGGTGATTGCTCTTGGTCTTGAATGCTTGTGGATGTGTTGATAGTGTATGGCGCTCAAGACTTGACGAAATGACAGGATTAGGGGGTATTTATAGCCAGCCTCCCCGAATTAGCCGTTGGAAAAGTAGGCTGACAGAACTTTACTGTGAACACCGGATGATCCGATGTCTCCCCTTTAGTTACCATCGGTCAAGTTACTTTGGCTGACATCATTTTGTCAGATATGACCGTTGTTAGACCGATGTTGATCCTGTCTTCTCATCGGATGATCCGGTGGCTCTTCCTCCAGAATTTTCACAATCTTGATGCTTACTGGAGTAATCGACCGATGTGTGCTTCTCTGTACATCGGATGATCCGGTGCTAGACTTGGTCCAATGTTCTTGCAAACTGTACTTATGGACCGATGTTACTGAGCCATTCACATCGGATGATCTAGTGAGTACTTTGTTCTGAGGTCTTCTTCTTCAGATGAACCAACTCGACCGATGTGGTGTTCTGAGGTATCATCGGTTGATCCGGTGAGTTGATTTTGTTTGCTTCGAGTTGTTTTCTAAGTGAATTTTTGTGTCTTGCTCAAATGACCTCTTAGACTTTGTTGAACATGTATCTCTAATGATTGTCAATCATTAAGTGTCTTCAATTTTGATTGAGTGACTCGACATAAGAGCTTTCACTTCTTTTCTTCACATAATTACATTGATTGTATATGGGTCTCCAATAACATGTTTATTTCATTTGATTGAGTGATTATGGGGACCTTTCATTCACAAATTCATTAGTAAAATCCAATGGTTGTCATTAATCACCGAAACCATACATCATGGGGGCCTAGATGCTTTCACCAGGGTGAAGTTTTTGAACTGTATCATTGGCCCTTCTGCGGTTTCCATCCAAGTGTTGCGGGGGCTTACTTAAGAAGGAAAGCGCGTACCATTTGAGGATTCCTTACGCCTTCATTTGAACTTGAGCTCGAATCCTCCAAACTTTCGCTTGCTTTTCCTCTCTCGCCCTGCTGTGCTGCGATGGAGTTGGGTCTCCGCAAGAGCTGTCTCACGACCGACGGTGATTTGAAGAAGGTCCGGACCTACATGTGGTGGTCCAACGACTCCTTCAACCACCTGGTCCGCGTCGGCAAGCTCCCATTAAAAAAGGAGCGTGCCAGTGATATGGTGTACTTCTCTGCGTATGCCATGGTGGGACTGATCCCACCTTTCTCCACTTTTCTCTTGATGATGTTAGACTTCTATGGTTTGCAGCTGTACCACCTTGCCCCCACTCCATTCTTCTGGTGTCAACCTTCGTCCACTTCTGCGAGATGTGGGTGGGTATTCCCCCCTGCGTCGAGCTCTTCGGCACCTTCTTCACCATCCACACCACCAGCAAGAGTGACGAGTATCTTGGCTTCTACTATTTTGTGAAGCGCAAGAAATGCCCGTACAAGTACTTGAGGTCGTTCCCTTTCGGCAAGTGGGACGACTAGAAGAAGGATTGGATTGTCGTCACGGTAGAGGAGCACGAGAAGCTGGAGCTGCCCGAAGGCCTTCCCAACATTGACACTAAAGCCTGGAGTGAAGTTCTAGTGCTGTCGGAGGCCTTCAACCCTGCTTTGACTAGGATCCGCCAATGTGTGAGAAGAGGGGTGACCCCCTAGGCGGTCTTCTGCAACTTCTTGGTCAACAGGTGGGCTCCACTGAAGAAGACAGAGAAGCTCGCCTGGGCCCTCAACAGCGTGATGGATGATGACCGGATTGAGACCGGTTTGAAGTCCAAACTAGCAGGCGCAGCTTTGGAGCTTCATCTCAAGAAGTTCCAGCAGGACATCGATGTCGAGGGCGACGACTTGACTCCGCCGGCGGCTTTCCTCCCTCTGAACATGGAGGCAGAGTTCAGCAGGGAGCTCCGGCGGAAGATGCTGGTGCTTTACGATCTCGGTGAATTTGAGCGGCGTCCGACGACCAAGCTGGCGATCTCCGGAGCTTCAGAGGGTGGCCCTGCTCCTGCCCCGAGACAGAGAGTTGAAGTTGTAGGCAACGGCAAAGAGTTGGCCGAGCCCTTGAGCCGAAAGAGGAAGTTGAAGCACTCTGACGGGAGGCCCGTCAGACCTACCCCTTCACGACATCTCCTTCTCCCCGGCGGGGGAGGTCTTCGACGGCGAAAACCACTCCAACATCGGTGTCTCCCCAGAACACCAGCTCCGCCCAGGTGACTCCGGCGCCAGAGCCAACTAAGGGCTCTAGGTCCGAGGGTCCTTCTCAGTCGAGGGGGGCCTCAACCAAGACGTCGCTGGCGGCAGCAGCAAGCTCTGGAGCTGTGGCTACTACCCCAGTTACGACTGGGTCGAGCTCTGAGTGTCCGGTGAAGAGGTTCCGCGCTAGCTGGAGCGGAAGCCTCCAAGGTAAATTTGCTTCTTTACCTCAGTTGGTTATTTTTGTTGTAATCATATTTTGAGTTTCTTTGTCCTTCATCCACAGGGTATCCAAGAAAGGGGCTGAAGCTCCGATTCCTGCAACAGCAACTGATGTTGTACATGCGGAGGCTCCAGCTCCAGTTCCAGTGCTGCCCCAGGTGGTGGCTGAGGTCGCGGCAGCTCTGGCGCCAGCTGTTGTGGTCCTTGACCTTGACTCATCTCCTGAAGCTCCCATGGTAGCGTCGGACCATGGGAACGAAGACGTACCAGTGGCACAAGCTCTGGAGGTTGAAGCTCCGATTTTGGATGTTGTGATGATGGACGCTCCGGCCTTAGAGCCGGAGGTAGTTGCAGTTCCAGCCTTAGAGCTGGATGTTGTTGAAGCTCCAGCGGTGTAGCTGGTGGTTGATGAAGTTCCAGCGCCTGTGCCGGTTGTCGTGGAGGTGCCAGCACCCGAACCGGTGGAGGCTGAAGCGCCGGCGCCTGAACCGGCAGTGGAGGAGGCGCCAGCACCGGAGCCGGAAGTGGCCTCAGCTCCGGCCGAATCTTCACTGCCTGCCCCAGAGGTGGTAGTCCCGGAGGTGCCCGTACCCGATCTAGGGTTTCAAGTTAAAGCAACTGGTCCTTTGCTTGAGGAAGCTGTTGCTGATGACCTTGTGGCGGGACCTTCGAAGCCTACTCCGGAGGTAGAAGCTCCTGTTGCCGTACCTTCCTCAGCGACGATTGAGGTGCTCCCGGAGGGCGGACCTAGTGTCGCAGAAGCTCAAGGGACCGCTCTTGTAGAGTGGGACCCGATTTTTGTTATGGAGAACCCGCTAGAGTCAGCGGAGAGGACCCCGATAGGTCCGGAGCCAATTCCCCTATCGTTGTCCATCGACAACACCTGCTCCAGCCTTCATCAGCTCCAACTGTCCTTTTACCACGACAACAAGGCCCTCGAGGAGGAGCGCCAAACTCTTAGGAGGTGGCGCAACCGGCTCCAATTCGATACCAAGCTGGCGCAAACTAGGTTGGCTGACGACAATGAGTGGGTCAAAAGGGAGAAGGCCTGGATGGAGTACTGGGACCAGCCGCTGGACGAGAGGGAAAGCATGGTGCGATCCCTTGACAACCAGTCCCGGGCCATCCACGAATAAGCCGTGGCTGCTAATGAAGCAGCGAATGATCGCCAGGAGAAGCTCAGTGCAATCCACGACAGCCTCATCAAGCGCCGAGAGGCTCTTGAAGAGCGGGAGAAAAAGCTCGAAGATGAAGAGTAAAAACTCTTGGAGCTGCGGGATGACCTCGTGAAGAGGGAGGAGGAGCTCGCTCAGAGGCTGGCTCTTGGTGACAAGAGCCTCACGGAGCACACCAAGAAGCTGGAGGAGCTCTGCGAGAGCGAGGAGAAGAAGGCCTGGCAGTGGGGACACGACCTCACCAAGAGGGACAATGAAGTTGCTGCCAGGGAGAAGAAAGTGCGGGGCCGGGAGAGAGACCTAGTCGACCGCCAGAATAAGATCCACATCCGGGGAGAGGAGCTTGCTAAACTCGAAAGGCAAGTTGCTGAAAAGATTCAGCAGCACACCAAAGAGGTCGAGCGCCTTGCCCAGGAGGGTTTGGATCTTGCGGCGACCAAGAGGTCCTTGGAAGAGGTGTGAGGCTCAAGGGCTGCAGAGTCCAAACAAGTATGGTACTTCTTGGGCAAGGCCAATAACGCGCTGACGGCGCAGGGCTTTAGTCCCGTGCGCCTGGATTATCCGGAGCCGGAGCTGGACCATGCGCTGAAGGCGTTGCATTCGGCTGGCGACAAACTCAACAAGATGGGCGATGTCATCGCCGATCAGTTGGAGACTAAAGGAAAATACCATGCGCAGAACGTTGTAGAGTACATGCTGACATGCTACACAAGCCAGGATCCTCACTTCCCACTAGATCCGGTGCTTGAAGGTCCCATCGATGGAGACGGAGGTGCCACCAAGGCCAGCGTGTCGGAGGTTGCCCAGAAGGTAGCCTCGGTCTTCCGTAGGATCTAGGACTTTGTCCTTGTGGCTCCCACTTGTATCTTCTCTACTTTTCTACAATTTTGTAATCTCTTGTCCTTAGATGAATGAAATCCAAGAAATTTATGAATTTCATTTTTTGTCTTCAACCTTTGTCTCACTTGGCCCCCTGGTAGATGTACACAATTTGATTGTGAACATGTACCAAAAGGATGTAGCATTTTGTTGAAGACTTGCGTGCTTCGAACTTGTAGAGCGTAGGTCCAAAGTCGTTGATAGCAGGGCCCCCTGAGGTTGTCGGAGCTTAGTAGCTCCGGCAGCGACCTTTGTCAACATGTAGAACATCGACAGCTGGTCCTCTGGGTTGTTGGAGCTTAGTAGCTCCGGCAGCATCCACTGTCAACACATAGAGCGTCGACAGCAGACCCCATTAGGGTGTCCTTCTATCATCTTTTCTTCACATTGATGACTGGCCCCCTGGATTTGTCGGAACTTGATAGCTTCGGCGACGCCTACTATCAATGTTTAAAACATCGACAGCGGGCCACCTTAGGGGTTGTCGAAGCTTTGATAGCTCCGACATCATCCACCATCATCATGAGATTTTTATTTTTCCCGCACACCGAAGTCAAGAAAAATAGTAAAATCCATTTCTTATCTATAACTCGTTTGCGGCTTACTATTCCCTAAAGAAATTTTTAGGTCGACCGCATATATACAGTCAAGTGTATTTGCTTATGTTCTCCAGTTCCGATCGTTTTCTGGACTCACCTTACTCAGGCCTGTCGGGGTGTAGGTAGACTGACATACTTAGGGTGTAGGACCAGACTAAGTCGATAGCACACTCCGGACCTAGATTGGCTTGGCGTTCAGGCGAGTAGGCCATTCAACAATGTTAAGACCCGAAAGAATTAACAATGCAACTTGAATTAGACATGAATTATTCGAACTAAATTTTCTTCAGAATTGCACAACTTTGTTATAGACAAGAAAGAGAAAAATAAAAAAGAATGAGCCTGTACAAAATAAATGCACGTGGAGTCTGTTTCCACATAATGATGTCTTTCATTATAGGTCCGGGATACAGGGGAAATAAGTACACTCTTAGGATACGGAACCATGCTAAGTGTGTTGCATTTCTTGTTTGACCCAAGGTAACTAGCTACACATTTAGTTCTGAGACTGTGTCATGTGTTGCCTAAACTTTGCGGACCTTCCGGGAAAGGTCCGGCTGTTCTCCCAGAGGAGCTACCTGACTCTGTACAATGACGCTATAACAGTCATCGTATGTAATTACAGACTCACCTTCGTGATATTAAGTGTAGAACTTACGGAGGTGCTCAATGTTCCAAGGATTAGGGAGCGGTGTCCCATCCTCAGTTTCCAAGCAAACGCATCCGGGACGAGATACTTTGATCACTCGAAAGGGTCCTTCCAGCTGGGGGAATGTTTGTTTAACCCTTCTCGAGTTTGTATTCTCCGTAGCACCAGATCACCTTCCTCGAGCTGTCGGTTATGCACATGCCTTTGGTGATAACGCCGGAGCACTTGGCGGTATCGTGAATTTCGAACAGCTGCTCGACACCTTCCCTCTTCAACGAGGTCTAGGTCTTCACGCCGGAGCTGGTCCTGTGTGGCTTCATCGAAGGTTCGGGCCCAGAGTGACCCCAAGGTGATTTCCGGAGGAAGGACTGCTTTAGCTCTGTACACCAGGAAGAAGGGTGTTTCTTCAGTGGACCGGTTTGGAGTTGTCCTGTTTGCCCACAAGGTGGGCGGAAGCTCTTCAATCCAGTTGGCTCCATGATTTTTCAGGCGCTCATATGTGCGCATCTTGAGTCCTTTTATGATTTCTGTATTTGCTCTCTTGGCTTGGCCATTGCTTGCCGGGTGAGCTACGAAAGTGTAGCTGACTTGGATGCTGAGGTCTTCATAATATCCTTGGAATGCAGAGCTTGTGAATTGGGTCCCGTTGTCAGTTATGATCTTGTTTGGAACTACAAATCTGCATACTATGGACTGCAAGAAATAGATAGTTGATTGCTTGTTTATTGTCACAACTGGAGTTGCTTCCAGCCACTTGGTGAACTTGTTAATAGCAACATACAGAAACTTGTAACCTTCGACGGATCTTGGGAAAAGTCCCAAGATATGCATCCCCAACACGGCGAATGGCCATGTAGGAGGTATCATTTGTAGGGGTTGAGCTGGTATGTGAATTTGCTTCACATGAAACTGGCATGCTTCACATTTCTTCACTAGCTTGGTTGCATCCTGGAGTGCTATAGGCCAGTAGAAACCATGCCAGAAGGCTTTAACGACCAGCGTGCGGGAAGACGCATGGTTCCTACACTCGCCTCTATGGATTTCCGTGAGGAGCTCACAACCTTCTTCCCTTGTAATGCACCGCATTAGGACGTTGTTGGCACCACGCCGGTAGAGATCCCCTTCTACCAGTGTGTATCTTTTAGCCAATCTGACTATCCGGTCAGCAGATACATTATCTTCAGGAAGGATGTTGTCTTTCAAGTAGCTTCGGATCTCCGATATCCATGCATCAGAGCTAACTTGAGCTTCTGAGTCTTGCGTGCTGGGTTGCTCGGAGCTTCCTGCAGCACCTACAACACTTGATGGACGCCATGGTAAGAGGGACATCGAGACCGCCAGCTTCGAGGTGCTGGTCTCGTCCCCTTCGCTCAGTTCGGCAGGCTGAGCTATTGGTCTTGACAATCTCCGTACGAAGGTTCCATCGGGAACCGGAGCTCCGGTTGAAGCTTTCGTCGAGAGTTCGTCAGCTTCAGCATTGTTGAGACGCTGGACATGGCAAAGATCCAAGACTTTGAAGTCCTTCTGAAGCTTCTGGACTTCAAGTAGGTATGCAGCTAGTTGAGGGTTGTTGCAGCAACATTCACCTTTGACTTGTTTTATAATGGGCTGCGAATCACCGTTTGCCAACAGCTGCTTGACACCGTATGATAGTGCCACCTTGAGCCCGTAGATTAGTGATTCATACTCCGCCATGTTGTTGGTCGCCTTGAAGTCAAGGTGAACCATGTATTTGACCTTCTCCCCGGTCGGAGCAAGGAGAAGGATTCCAGCTCCGGCTGCCTGCTTCTGTACGGAGCCGTCAAAGTAGAGAGTCCAGTGAGGCTCGGTGAAGAACGGAACCTTGGGTTCCAGATTCTGCTCACTGGGGCCCCCAGAGTTTGATGGAGAGGGGGTCCATTCTTCCATGAAGTCCGCCTTTGCTTGACTCTTGATTGCTTGTCTTCGGACAAATTCAAGATCGAACTCGACCAATTCCACTGCCCACTTTGCATTGTTCCTAGTAGAGTTGGGGTTATGCAAGATTGCACGTAGTGGATAAGAGATTACCACTGAAATATTGTGAGCTTGGAAGTAGTGACAAAGCTTCCTAGAGGCAATAAGTACTGCGTAGAGCAGCTTATGCACCTCTAAGTACCGAATCTTGGCGTCGTGAAGTACTTCACTGATGAAGTACTCTGGGCGTTGGACTGTCCGGACCCTCCCGGAGGGGCCCAGATCTTCTTCCTCGTCAATCCGGACCCTCCCGGAGGGGTCCGAACCTTCTTTGGGGACCTCCGGGTTCTTGATAGAGGAATGCGAAGCTTCTTCTGAAGTGACCCGGACCCTCCCGAAGGGGTCCGCATCTTCTTGTTCAACAACAGTAACTCCTTCATTTGAAGGAAGTTGATCCTCCGACGTTTCACCTTGAGGATCCGAGTCTGGGAGCTGGGACCCAGACTCGCCTTCAGGTAGTTATGGACCTTCCTGGAGGGGTCTGAATTCCTGAACTGGGGATGGTTCTGGTCTTTCCGCAACCAGGACCATGCTGACAACTTTGTTGGTTGCGAAATGTAAAGCAGAAGTGGCTCACCAGGGTTTGGAGCTACCAAAGTTCGTAGAGTGGTGAGGAGCTGATTTATCTCTTGGAATGCCTTTTCTGCTTCTTCAGACCATTGGAATGGTCCGGACTTCCTCAATAATTTGAAAAAGGGCAGCGCCCGTTCCGCCAATCTTGAGATGACCCGGCTGAGGGCAGCTAGACATCCAGTCAACTTCTGGACATCTTTGATGCGAGCTGGTGGCCGCATGTCTTCAATAGCTTTAATCTTCACCGGATTCGCCTCTATTCCTCGATTGTTCACCAAGAATCCAAAAAGCTTTCTGGAGCTAACCCCGAAGACACACTTGTCTGGATTCAGCTTTGTGCGTGTGATCCGCAACTTGTCGAAGACAGCTTGCAAGGTGTCAAGAAATGACTCCTTGTTCTATATCTTGACGACGATGTCATCGACATACACTTCCACTACATCTCTAATGAGCTCTCCAAAAGTTTTGTACATAGCTCGCACAAACGTTGAAGCAACGTTTTTGAGACCGAATGGCATGACAGTGTAATAGTACAATCCATCTACTGTGATGAAGGAAGTATGCTCTTCATCTTCCCTAGACATTCTGATTTGATGATATCCAGAATATGCGTCTAGGAAACATAGTAATTCACACCCGGAGGTGGAATCCACTATCTAATCTATTCTAGGTAGTGGAAATGGATCCATTGGACATGCCTTATTCAGTGTAGTGTAGTCGTTACACATCCGAAGCTTCCCGCCGGCCTTACGTACAACAACTGGGTTTGCCAGCCATTTTGGGTGGAAGACTTCTTGGATGAATCCAGCTTCAAGCAACTTCTTCACTTCTTGATGTATGAAGTTTTGCCGCTCTACTCATTACTTCTGAGGCTTCTGATGTACAGGCCGAGCGTCAGGATAAATCTTCAGATTGTGCTCAATCACTTCCCTAGGGATCCCAGACATTTGTGACGGTTGCCAGGCAAACACGTCAAGATTATCCCAGAGGAAAGTGATGAGCGCGAGTTCCTATTTGTTGTTCAGATTTCCCGATATACGAGTGGTCTGAGCAGCGTCGGAACCAATTTGGACGACTTTGATGGGAATGTCGGTGTCGCTGCTTGGTTGCACACGAGGTGTGGAAGTTGAGCCTCGATGACGAATGCTCGGGGGTTTCAGAGCTTGCTCCTTCCAGATTCTTCCTCCTGCGCTGTAGCAAGCACGTGGAGTTCTTCCAGAGCAGTAACTCCGGCAGTGCGATCCCTGCGGATCCGAAGAACGCCTGAGGGTGTTGGCATCTTCAACACCAAGTAGCCATAATGAGCAGCAACCATGAATTTGTACAAGGCTAGTCTGCCCAAGATGACATTGAATGGTAAGTTGATCTGTGCCACGTCGAAGATCAACTTCTGAGTCCTATAATTCTCCGGAGTCCCGAAGGTCACCGGGAGAGTAATGGCGCCGAGTGGAGTTATGGCCCCCGGACCTACTCCGGAGAAAGGTCAGGAGGGGTGAAGATCCGAAGGTTAGAGCTGAAGCTTGACGAAGGCTTCGAAGCTTATGAGGTTCAGACCCGAACCTCCGTCCACCATTACGTGGTGGAGCTGGATGTTGCTGATGGTCGATGATACCATCAGTGGAAGTTGGCCAGCTCCAATCATGTTCTGAGGGCAGTCCGAAGCATCGAAGGTGGTGGCAGTATCCATCCACTTCTGATGAGGCTCCGCACTGGCAATGGGAGCTACTGAGGCCATGTCCCGCCGCATTGTCTTGAGGACACGGCGGGAGGTGATGTCCCACGAACCATCAAAGATGGTGTTCATTGTCTTCCGACGCTCGTTGTCGGACACATCGAAGTCATTGTCAATGGAGGTGTAAACAACCTTCAAGACCTTTTTGGGGTCCTGAAAGCCTAACTCCTCTTCAGCTGGAGCTTTGTCGACTTTTTGTTTTCCTTCCCTTTGACGGAAAGGAGCTTCTTCCCAGCGCTTGATGTAGCGCTCGGCGAGGTTCTAGACCTCTGGGTAGTTTTCTAGGTTGTGGCTATCCATTTTGTGTATGGGACACCACATCTTGGAGCTGCCAACGTCTTCAGACGACAACCGAGGTCGTTTCTCGGGGTGTGGCCCCCGACCACCCAAAGCTACAGCAGCTGCAGCAGTAGGTGTGCCGCCCGACGGCTTCTTCTTGTCGTTGGACTTTTTCTTCTTCTTGCCACTCCCGGAGGTAGTGGCTTCACCCTTGGAGGACTTTTTGTTGGCCCCGGAGGTGGTTGGGAGTGCATTTCACGGCCCTCCGCAACCTTGGCACATTTGTCTGCCGAGCTAAAGAGTTCCGTGACGCTGGTGACTTCCTTGGTCGCCAGCTTGTCCAACATCTTCTTGTCTCCAACGCCCTGTTTGAATGCTACAATAACGTAAGCGCTTGAGATATAAGGAATGATATTTCGTTACTAGGAGAACCTCTGGATGAAAGATCGCAAGGATTGTCCCCCTTTTTGCTTGAAAGCAAAAAGGTCTAGTTCCGCGCCTGGTCGGGTGTATGAGCTCCTAAAATTGGCGGTGAACTATTGGCACAACTCTGCCCAACTGTTGATGGAGTTAGGTGGTAGGCTCATGAACCAGGACCTGGTGGTCCTAGTCAAAGCCACAGGGAAATAATTGGCCATCACAACCTCATTACCCCCAGCCGCAAGGATAGCGGTGGAGTAGATTTGGAGAAATTCGGTGGGATTGACAGTCCCGTCAAATTTCTCCGGCAGCTGAGGCCATAACTTTTGCGGCCATCTGACCATGCATAGGTGCATTGCCAAGGCAGAACAGTCTCCTCCTACTCTCTCAGGAACAGGGCTGTCCCGAGCCTCTCGCCTCTCGCGAGCACGCTCGGACACAGCCATCCTGTTGTCGATAACGATGATCGAGCTCAGCCCGGAGGTCATGAGTCGAAAGCCTCGTTATTGTGTGAGTACATCGAGCCCCGGAAGGCAGCGACGTCGCCTGTTGTGACGCAGCACGCCTCCTGTGCTATGAAGTGTGCGGACCGAGTCTACCTAACAAGGTCCGATGCTACGATTGGTCCCGCCCCGAGGGGGGAGGACCTTGATTGCTGATGTGATCGGCTGCTGCTGCAACCAAATGATCCATATCAGCTCTGCACTGCTCCATTGCACCCTGGGTTGCTCCTGGAGGCGGTGGACGTTGGAGAAGAGCACGCGCAACATGAAGCGCATGTTTAGGGTTGTTGTTCGCCAATGCAGTGATTGACGTGGAGGCCCCATCTCGCTGTCCAGCTTGATTCACCGGAGCGGACGGTGGCGATGGTGGCATGACTCCTGTTGGAGCCACAACACCTGCTGGCTGCTGCATGTTGGAGGGATTGCCCCGAGTAGGTTGCGCAGTATGGTTGCCGTTGGACGATCAAACAACAGAATTCACCATCTTTGAATCTCAGGCGCCCCCTACCTGGAGCGCCAACTGTGGGAGGGCGATCCTGACAAATCTCCCAGTACTACCGTTGGCAGCCCGCGGAGTTCTTAGTTCAGTTGTGGGCGCATGGAGATTTAGAGCAAAATGGCAAGTTGACCCAAGGATTTACGTGGTTCGGGCCGCCTGAGCCTAATACCCTACTCCACGGGTGTGTGTTGTTGTTGTATTGAGCGCTTGAGTGTGAGAGACCAGTGTGTCTGGGAGTCTTAGGCGCGTTTGCCCCCCCCCCCCCACCCGTGTATCGCTCGGCTAGTCCTTTTATAGTACAAGGGCTGGCCGTTACAATGTCAGCCTGGCCCGACATGTGGCCCTGGCGATTACAGATGCTTAATACACAGTTAATGTGCTTAATTACCCTTAATAGTGTGGCAACGCACCTTGACTGTGGCGTTACTAGTATTAAGGGCCCTCCAATCGTGTGTCATTATGATAGCATTAATGACACATAATCAGGTCTTGGAGTCTCTAATGTTCCTTGAAGGTCCGAGCTGTTGGAGGTCCACCAATCTATCTGTTGAATTTGAAGGTCCGACGGTTGGACGCGTGGCAGCTCTGGAGCATACCGTCTTGGACGAGTAGGTCCAGTGCTGTTGTACACGTGTCGGTACCGGAGCTTCCCTCTGTCGGGGGTTAGGTCCGGGGGTGCCACATAGGTATCTAGTCCGGAGCTATCCCATGTATGGAATGTAGCTCCGGTTTTATGATACACGTGGCGGCACTGGGACAAACCATAGAAGGGAGGCAGGTCCGGTTCTGTATGACAAGTGGGGCCTTCGGAGGTCTTCAACTCAGATAGGTGGAGTTCCTTTGTGCTCTTCGAGGTTCCAAGGGATATCCGGTACGCAGGGTACCGACAATTATTGAATAATAGAAATCAAAAGATTACATGTGAAAGGAAAAATTGGTACCTCGGTTAACTGGTAATTCTGGTTCGGTTTTCGATTAAACCAAAAATGTGAATTCATTACTATGCTGCCATCGATGGCGCGAGGGGAGGGGGGGTCACCGGTGCGGTTGCGGCGGCAGCACCGCTAAGCGTGACGAGAGGCGACTGTGGGCTCGAGGCAAGACGAGGCTGGCTACAGGTGCGCGGCGAGGCAGTGACGCTACGGGCGTGGGCAACACACGCATAGGCCATTGGGAGTTGACGGGATGAGAGAGTAGAGCAAATGAGGGAGCTTAGGGTTTTTGCTGGGCGTCTGGTTCTGGCCTACTCCTAGGCCTATGGTGTTGGGCCGACTTGCGATTTGAGGTTAGAACATGCAATTTCGGCTAGCCCGGTTAACCAAAAAAAAAATCAAAAACCGAAATAAAATTCTTCTTTTACATACTGCTAACCAAATTTTCTTAGGTTGACCGGTTTCGGTTAGTTCAGTTTTGTTTTCAATTAGTTTGGTTTCAATATTTGATATTTGGTTTTTTTCTGACCCCTATATTCATGTAATGCATACAAGCTCGAACAAATCAGTCGTCATGCCGAGTGGACTGACATTTTTGAAACCCTACATGTGTCCAGTCAAAACAATGGTGTAATGTTGAATGATTATTTTTCCCAATAATCAATGCCAAAATCACTTTATTTCATCCTACATACTCTCTATACTAGATGTTTGATGTTACCCTTTTGTTTCCTCCATGATGGCTGAGGAACATATCACCATAAGAGACTTTTTGCTCAGTTCATAGTCCATATGCACGACGAGATTAATAGAACAAATGACAGTCCCTTCGAGTCATCAATAACTACTACAACCAAGGTTGTATTTCAATCCCTCCCGTCATGCTCAACACACTTCACCCCTTTACTCTAAGTGAAGACACAAACATGTTGTCATTCGCTTAGGGTGATTCTCCTCCTTGTAAACACTCCACCCCTTTACTTCGAGTTAAGACATGGGCACTCTCTTTTTGATGTCCCTTTCAATAGGGGACTCAAAATTTTGTACAATATTTATGGAGACTTCCACAATCTCCTTCGGATCTCTCCAACGTCACCTAGATGGTCTAGGCTCCGCCAGCAGCCAAGAGTATTAAGTCTTGGACTTTTACGTGATCCTAAGCACTAAGCTTAATCATGGACAAGCATTCATAAGGGATGACTCGAACGTTAGATACCTATGAATATCTCCATAGGGCTCTTTTATTCTCCCTTAGATACCCTATGAATATCTCCACTGAATCCATAAGCCAATAGTCTATAAGGGATGCAAGAACGACACCTTAAATAATCGTTGCCAACTTTCCTAAAATGTTGGCCCATGGATCACATGACCATTCGTTTGGTGAACAAATATCCTTTAGACATTGCTTTTTCTTAATACAATGGACCATTTCCTTGTCATTTGGACCATATGTTGAACACTGTTGACGTTTCTTAACACCACAGATCATCTCTCGAAAGAGATGAGGTTCGCAAGCGCACTGAAGATACTGTTGTAGCATTTCACCCATGAGTATTCCTAAGGATATCGTATTTATACCAAAGGAAGGCAATATAGTAAAGTAAACACAACTCTTATGATAAGCTAAGGGATACTAAGTAAATACCTTAGAGGCTCGAGTACAAGTACCTCTCTAAGGCAATGACTAACCTAAGCATCGTTGAACCAATGCTGAGACATAGCATAAGTTATTCATATCAACATGATCACATCATAACTAATTAGACTATAGTGGCGGTTTGTAGTGTTTATGATGATATATTAAGATTGTTATGGCATAATCATAAAGACTACTCCTACCACATACATGGAATCTACAATTAAACAAGAAACACTTCATCCAAGTATATGAATAAAAGAAGACTAAAGATAATATCTTTATTATGCATAAAGTCACAAATACAAGAAAAGATACATGAGCCATACCTTTCTGAATTTGGACTTGGGACTAGAGGCTCCTCTCTAGAGCCTAACCTTCACTAAGGAACTAGAAGAACTAGTGTATACAATAGCATGATGCTCAAGTGGTGTTTGTTTAAGTGAGGGGTGAGGGATCCTATTTATAGCTGGAGAAGGGTTGGTTCCCACTAACAACAGCGCGCAAATCAGCCATCAACGACTTCAGGAAGCTGAGAGGAGCCAACATGTGGAAACTGACCTGGTTTGAAGGAGCTACCAGGTCGGTCGAACCACCTATTCGGCCGACTGGGTAAACCCTCCAAACGGGTTGTGCTTTCTCCAGGTGGCTAACAAGTGGGTCCCATGACTATTTCTGGGTGCCACACTGTTGGATCTCCTCAAATACTCCTGTATGTGGGCCATTTGATCCATGTGTTGCCACATGCCAGTGTCTAATTGGATGAGAAGGTATTCTTTAGGATCCATCCCCTTGTTTCACCTCAACTCTACATAAAATATCTGCATGCACCAATTTCTCCAAGTACAAGTGTAACTAGGTTATTTCTAACTATAATGTGTGTAAGAAATATTCATTCTCCCACATAATTGAATTATATAGACGGCCGAAATTGGTACATAACGACCGTCAACAAACACATGACCATTCAACGATCATGTTCACTTTATCCTCATCAATCATCCGATGCTCGACTCCTTGAGCATTGAATCATCTGATGAACACATTTCACCCGAACCTCTTTAAATCTTCATCACAATGTTTTTGGGCATTTCATCCGCTAATCCATCTCTATGGAGGTTAGACGGTCCGTTGAACACAAGTCACCCATTGGTCCATTCTGGGAACTAAAAACTATGCAACTTTTTGATTCAATCAAGCCTTTGTCCTATTCACCATTTTGTCAACTTGTTCTTATTTTTGGGATCCACTTGACCTCCAAGTACATAACATTCATGTGTGCCTTTGTCCATGACTAAAGCTAGGTCATAGGTCAAGGTACTAACCAAAACCCTCTTAAGAGTATTGACATACATATAACAAAGATAAAAGGGCACTCATGTAAGTGTTTTCCTTCCCCAAGATAGACACTTGGAGCAAGACACCTTAATCTTCAAGTCCTTGACCATATATCAGTTCCCATGGGGTATACACTTGATTGTCCATACAATTGACACCACCAAGTCAATATTCAAGAACAAGGAGAAAATGGTTTAGGTATAAGCCTTAGATATGTTGATCACTCCATTGTTCATTCTTGGAATGGTCTGTTCAAGAGAATCAGTAATGATGATGGTTATATTGGCCTCAATATAAAAAAATCAAGGTGCTTGTGGTTTAGTTTGACGTTCGAGGCATCTAATCCATTGTTAATCGTTTGTTAGTTCTTTTCTTGTTATTTAGCTTGACACTATACAAAAATTTAATCTTCAAGCAAGACTCTATCTAACAGCGGGTAGTTGTCAAAAGTCAACACGTGCCATACTAATCAAATGTGAATGCAAGACAAAAGATAATAATTTTCATTTTCCATGAGGGGTGGCATCATCTATAATGTAACCAAAAATGAATTTGAAAGTTCAAATATTATTTGTTACCCTAAAATATAGTTACATTATCTATGAATGTTTGTTAGAAAAACAAATAACTAGAATTGATTTACATCTTTCTCTGAACTAACATTATGCAAGATTTTTGATATCCTTCTTAAGATAAATCAATGACTTACATTACGTTCATTATATGAATCCACAACTTGCATTTAACTTTTGGTATGCATTTATTATTTGAAGCACCCAAATTTGGAACATGTTATGGTGACTAATACCTAAATAAGATTTATTAAAGTTAAAGGACCAAATGAAAATGTAAAATTTGCAAATTAATGTCATTTAAAGAGCATACTATTTTTTAAGGATGCGTTATATTTTGCATAAGACTATCTCCAATGTATAGATTTGACCATTTTTATTGGGATCGATTTTATACAATCAAATAAATTGGGACATGTGATCTTAATGTTGGAATACTCGCTATTATAGTCAATGTTTCAAAATTAAACACATTCATTTCTTTCATGACTCTATGGGGTAGTCTGAGTTGTAGCAGGCGAACGACGAATGTTGAATCATTGAGCACATTAGCATAATGATAGTATGTTAGATGCTTATATCATAACAACCAATAATGTGAAATAATGCTCTCACATTGTTCTTGGTTCTCCTTTTGTGCCCTTATATTAGAAATAGGTAGGAACCAAATTTGGTAGGGATCAAAGCAAGTTTTTATACACTATTTCATTCTAAGAAGGGACCAAATGCTTGAAAACTTAACAAAATAGATGTAAATTGAAGATATGTAGTGCAAAACTTGAGAGCATAGAAGGCCAATGCCCCTTCCAGCCTGCTATTGTCTCCATGATCCCTACTAGATTGCATCATCAACTCCTCATATTTAGCAGTGATGAATCCGAGACGAGCAGAAGAAATGAACGCACGCATGCTGGGGTAGTACAGTCCCAAAAGCATAGAAATCATAGAACATCAACAATTAGCAACTAGTCTCGGGCTACCAATGGGCAGTAGCAAGCCAAAAGGGGATGACTATTGTTGACGGCTGTTATATACCAATTTCACCTATAAATATAACTCAATTATGTGAAGGAAATATCATTTCTTGCCCACATCACCTTTTTATTTAACATATTTCCACTTGTCTTTGGAGAAAGTAGTGCATGCATGGATTTCATGCAGAATTGGAGTGAAACAAGGGGAATGATCCTATAAAATATATGTCGGTACCCCACGATACCACAAGAAAGGCCACGAAGTTCCACCTATTTGAGTTGAAGACCTCCAAAGGCTCCACGTGTCATGCAGCACTGGGCCCGCCTCCCACATTAGGGTAGCTCCGGTGCTGCCAGGTGTAAAGCAAGGTCGGACCTAACTCCGTGTATAGGGAAGCTCCAGTCATGGCACGTGTCCAGTGGCCCCGGACCTAACCCCCAGTAGAGGGAAGCTCCAATGCTGCCACGTGTATAGCAGCTCCAAACCCGCCTCCCCACATTGGGAAGCTCTGAAGCTGCCACGTGTCGAGCCTCCGGACCTAAGCCTGCAATGGGAAAACTACCATATCTCCAACAGCGCGAACATTCAAGAGGCAGTTAAAGCAGCCGTTATAAGACCTGATTACGTGTCATTAATGCCATGTTAATGACATAGAGGACCTTTAGTACCGATAACGCCGCCATTAATGTGTGTTATCACACTGTTAAATGTACTTAATACATACAAATCATGTATTAGGTAATCAATGATTGCCGGGGCCACATGTCGGGCCAGGCTGACAATGTAACGACTAGTCCTTGGACTATAAAAGGATTGTGCCACACGGTACAAAGGACAAGTCCAATCAACCCAAGCAACTACACACTCATACATACAACAACCATCTGTGGAGTAGGGTATTATGCTCAGGCGACCCAAACCATGTAAAAATCCCTTGTGTCACTATCTCGTTCATAATCTCACGAGCGCCCCAACCAATTACGAACCTCTGCGAACTACGATCTAGTAGTACCGGGGGAAGTGTCGATTGCACACTTCGACATTTGGCCCGCCAGGAAGGGGGACGCTTGAGATTTCGAGATGGTGAACTCCGCCACTGGATCGTCCAATGACCACGATGAGCAACCTGCTGAAGGAAATCCCTCCAACGTGCAACAGCCAGCTAGTGCTGTTGTCTCGGTGGGTGTCATTCCACCATCGCCACCAACTGCTCCAACAAACAACGCCAGACAGCAAGATGGTGTCTTCGCGTCGGTCACTTCATCGACACACAACAACCCTGAGAACGCGATCAACGCGGCGCGTACTCTTCTGCAGCGTCCACCGGTGCCCGAAGCACCTCAGGGTGCAATGGAGCAGTGGCGCACTGATGTGGATCATCTGGTTGCAGCAGCAACCGATGCCATCAGCAACCAAGGCCCTCCCCCTTCGGGGCATGCACTTTCCCAGCAAAGGGTCTTGTCTGGCAGACTTGGTCCTCATACATCATAGTATCGGAGGCGTTCATCCTCCCAGCAAGTGACGTCCCTGCCCTCTGGGGCACACCGTACTCACACGGCTTCAAGGCTCTCGACCCATGATCTGCGGTCATAGCTTGACCGCTGTTACAGGCAACAGGATGGTCGCGTCCACATCGAGCGTGCTCGCGAAAGGCGAGAAGATCAGGAAAACCCTTCTCCTTTGGGAGTAGGGGGCGTCTGTTCGGCCCTGGCCATGCACCTTCGCATGGTCCAATGGCCACAGAAGTTCTGACCTCATTTGCCGGAGAAATACGATGGGACTGTCAACCCCGTCGAGTTCCTCCAAATCTGCTCCACCGCCATTCCCGCGGCGGGAGGCAAGAAGGTCGTCATGGCCAATTGTTTCCCTGTGGTTCTGACTGGGACAGCCAGATCCTGGTTCATGAGTCTTCCGCCTGACTTCATCACTAGTTGGGCAGAGCTATGCCACCAGTTCACCGCCAACTTCGGGAGCTCCTACACCCAACCTGGCACAGAGATGGACTTATTTGCCGTATAGCATAAGGCGAGAGAGTCGCTACGATCGTTCATCCAGCGCTTTTCCTAGGTACAAAACACAATCCCTTCCATCTCCAACGCATCTATCGTTGTTGCATTTCCACAGGGCGTCAGAGATAAGAAGATGTTGGAGAAGCTGGCGACGAAAGAAGTCACCAGCGTCACAAAACTCTTTAGCCTGGCCGACAAATGTGCTAGGACTGCGGAGGGCCATGAAATGCACTCCAAACCAACTCTGGAGGCTGGAAAAAACTCCTCTAAGGATGAAGCCACTGCCTTCGGCTGTGGGAAAAAGAAGAAAAAGTCCAACGACAAGAAGAAGTCGTCGTTCGACACGCCTGTTGCTGTTGCTGTTGCTGCAGCTCCGGGTGGCCGGGGGCCACACCCTGAGAAACATCCTCGACCATCGTCTGAAGACGGCGGCGGTCTAAAGATGTGGTGTCCGATCCATAAAATGGACACTCACAATCTTGAAGATTGCTGCGAGGTCCAAAACCTTGTCGAGCGCTTCAACAAGCACCGAGAATAAGCTCCTTTCCGCCAACGGGAAGGAAAGAAAAAAGTCGATGAAGCTCCGGCTGATCCAGAGCTAGGCTTCTAGGACCCCAAGAAGGTCCTAAAAGCTGTGTACAACACCGTCGACGACGATTCTGACATCTCTGACAAAGAGCGTCGGAAGACCCTCAATACCATATATGGAGGGTGTTGGGATATCACCTCCCACCGCGTCCTCAAGACTATGCACCGGGAGATGGCTGCCACAGCTCCTACCGCCAAGGTAGAACCCCATCAGAAGTGGATGGACACTCCCATCACTTTCGATGCTTCAGACTGCCCAAGAAATATGATCGGAGCTGGACAACTGCTGTTGATGGTGTCTCCTACCATCAATAACGTCCAGCTCTACCCTGTCTTTATGGATGGAGGGTCGACACTTAACATCCTCAGCTATGAAGTGTTCGTCAAGATCCCGCTGAAACTCTTGGACCTTCGCCCCTCATGTCTTTTCTCTAGGGTAGGTCCGAGGGCCATCAGTCCTCTCAGTTCAATTACACTCCCGGTGACCTTTGAGACTCAAGAGAAATACAGGACCGAGAAGCTGGTCTTTGACGTGGCACACCTTAGTCTACCCTTCAACGCCATCCTAGGCAGGACATCCCTCTATAGGTTCATGGTCGCAGCCCACTATGGCTACCTGGTGTTGAAGATGCTGACACCTTCAGGCATTCTCTGGATCTGCGGGGATCGTAATACAATAGTCACTGCGTTGGAAGAACACCACACGCTTGCAGCAGTGCAGGAGGAAGCATTCGGCAAGGAGCAAGGTGCTCAACCTCTGAGCACTCGTCACCGAGGCTCAACCTCTGCACCACGCGTGTAGCCAAGTGGAGACACCGGCATCCCCATCAAAGTTGTCCAAATTGGTTCTGATGTTGTCTTGACGACTCGTATATCGGTAGGTCTGGACAACAAATAGGAACTCGCACTCATCACTTTTCTCCGGGCGAATGTTAACGTGTTTGCATGGCAACTGTCACAGATGCATGGGATCTATAGGGAGGTGATTGAGCACAGCCTGAAGATATAATCCAACGCATGACCAATAACCCAGTCGTTGTACCCAAGGCCGGCGGGAAACTTCGGATGTGTATCGACTACACCACCTTAAACAAGGCATGTCCAAAAGATCCATTTCCACTACCTAGGAACGACCAGATAGTGGACTCCACCTTCGGGTGCGAGATATTTTGTTTCCTACATTCATATTTTGGATATCATCATATCCAAATGTCTAGGGAAGATGAGGAGCATACGACCTTCATAACAGTAGATGTGTTGTATTTTTATACTGCCACGCCTTTCGGTCTCAAAAAAGCTGCTTCAACTTTTGTGCGGTCCAAGCACAAAACATTTGGAGAGCTCATCAGGGACTTGGTGGAGGTCTACGTCGATGACATCATCGTGAAGGTGAAGAACAATGATTCAATCCTTGACAACTTGCAAACTGTCGGTACCCTGTGTACCGGATACCCTTTGGGACTACAAAGAATGCTAAGGAACTCCACATATCTGGGTTGAAGACCTCCGAAGGCTCCACGTGTCATACAGAACCGGACCTGCCTCCCTTCTATGGTTAGTCCTAGTGCTGCCACGTGTATCATAAAACCGGAGCCACATTCCTTACCTGGGAAAGCTCCGGACTAGATACCCGTGTGGCACCCCCGGACCTAACCCCCGACAGAGGGAAGCTCCAGTACCGACACATGTACAACAGCACCGAACCTACTCGTCCAAGACAGTAAGCTCCAGAGCTGCCACGCGTCCAACCGCCGGACCTTCAACCTCAACAGGCAGAGTTGTGGACTTCCAACGGCTCGGACCTTCAAGGGACAATTAAAGACATCAAGACCCTATTAAGTGTAATTAATGCTATCTTAATGACACACAATCAGAGGGCCCTTAATACCAGTAATGCCACTGTCAGGGCGTGTTACCACACTATTAAGGGTAATTAAATACATTAATTGTGTATTAAGCATCAGTAACCACCAGGGCCACATGTCAGGCCAAGCTGACGATGTAACGGTCAGTCCTTTTACTATAAAAGGACTGACCGAGCGATACACAAAGGAGAGGTCCACACTCTGCTCTGACAGACAAGCGCTTAAACGCTCAATACAACAACAACACACCCCGTGGAGTAGGGTATTACGCTTAGGCGGCCCGAACCACGTAAATCCTCGTGTCAACATGCCATCATGTTCTGAATCTCTGCGCGCCCACAACCGAACTACAAACTCCGCGGGCTACCAACGGTGGTACCGGGAGAATTGCCAGAATCACACTCCGACAGTTAGCGCGCCATGTAGGGGTTACTGCTGTGGAGGAAATCCATGCGCTTTCTACAGCGCAGGAGGAAGAATCCGGAAAGGAGCAAGCTCCGAAACCCCCGAGCATCCGTCATCGAGGCTCAACCTCCTCACCTCGTGTGCGACCAAGCGGCAACACCAACATTCCCGTCAAAGTCGTCCAAATTGGTTCTGACGCTGCTCAGACCACCCGTATATCGGGAGGTCTGAACGACAAATAGGAACTCGCGCTCATCACTTTCCTCCGGGATAATGTCGACATGTTTTCCTGGCAACCGTCACAAATGTCTGGGATCCCTAGGGAAGTGATTGAGCACAATCTGAAGATTTATCCCGATGCTCGGTCTGTACACCAGAAGCCTTAGAAGCAATTAGTAGAGCGACAAAACTTCATACGTCAAGAAGTGAAGAAGTTGCTCGAAGCTGGATTCATCCGAGAAGTCTTCCACCCAAAATGACTGGCAAATCCAGTTGTTGTACCTAAGGCCGGCAGGAAGCTTCAGATGTGTATCGACTACACTACACTGAATAAGGCATGTCCTAAGGATCCATTCCCACTACCTAGAATAGATCAAATATTGGATTCCACCTCCGGGTGTGAATTACTGTGTTTCTTAGACGCATATTATGGGTATAACCAAATCAGAATGTCTAGGGAAGATGAAGAGCATACTTCCTTCATCACAGTAGATGGATTGTATTGTTACACTGCCATGCTGTTCGGTCTCAAAAACGCTGCTTCAACGTTTGTACGAGCTATGTACAAAACTTTTGGAGGGCTTATCAGAGATGTAGTGGAAGTGTACGTCGATGACATCATTGTCAAGATCGAGAACAAGGAGTCATTTCTTGACACCTTGCAAGCTGTCTTCAACAAGTTGCGAATCACACGCACGAAGCTGAACCTGGACAAGTGTGTCCTCGGGGTTAGCTCAGGAAAGCTTCTTGGCTTCTTGGTGAACCACCGAGGAGTAGAAGCAAATCTGGCAAAGATTAAAGCTATTGAAGACATGCGGCCACCAGCCCGCATCAAAGACGTCGAGAAGCTGACTGAATGTCTAGCTGCCCTCAGCCGGTTTATCTCAAGACTGGCGGAACGGGCACTACCCTTCTTCAAATTATTGAGGAAGTCCGGATCATTCCAATGGTCTAAAGAAGCAAAAAAGGCTTTCGAAGAGATAAAGCAGCTCCTCACCACTCTACCAACCTTGGGTGCTCCGAATCCTGGTGAGCCACTTCTGCTTTACATTTTGGCAACTAACGAAGTTGTCAGCATGGTCCTGGTTGCGGAAAGACCAGAACCATACCCACTTCAGGAGTCTAGAACCCTCCGGGAGGGTCCGGAGCTACCTGAAGGCGAGTCTGGGTCTGAGCTCCCAGACCCGAATCCTCAAGGCGAGATGCTAGAGGAGCCACCTCTTTCAAGTGGAGGAGTTACTGTTGCTGAACAAGAAGATTCAGACCCCTTCGGGAAGGTCCGGGTCACTCCAGAAGAAGCTTCGGGTTCCTCTATCTAGAACCCGAAGGTCCCCGAAGAAGGTCCGGACCCCTCCGATAGGGTCCGGGTTGATGAGGAGGAAGCTCCAAGCCCCTCCGGGAGGGTCCGGATTGTCTAGCGCCCAGTGTACTTCATCAGCGAAGTACTACATGATGCCAAGACTCAGTACCTTGAGGTGCATAAGCTGCTCTACGCAGTTCTTATTGCCTCTAGGAAGCTTCGACATTACTTCCAAGATCACAAGATTTCAGTGGTTACTTCTTATCCACTGCGTGCAATCTTGCATAACCCCAACTCTACTGGGAACATTGCAAAGTGGGCAGCAGAATTGGTTGAATTTGATATTAAATTCGTTCCAAGACAAGCAATCAAGAGTCAAGCATTGGCGGACTTCGTGGCGGAATGGACCCCCTCTCGATCAAATCCTGGGGGCCCCAATGAGCAGAAGTCGGAACCCAAGGTTCCGGTCTTCACCGAGCCTCACTGGACTCTCTACTTCGAGGGCTCCACGCAGAAGCAGGGGGCCAAAGTTGGAGTCCTTATCTTTTCTCCGACTGGGGAGAAGGTCAAATACATGGTTCACCTTGACTTCAAGGCGACCAACAACATGGCGGTTTATGAAGCACTAATCTATGGGCTCAAGGTGGAACTATCATATGGTGTCAAGCAGCTGCTGGTAAAAGGTGATTCGCAGCTCGTCATAAAGCAAGTAAAAGGTGAATGCTGCTGCAACAACCCTCAACTAGTTGCATACTTACTTGAAGTCTAGAAGCTTCAGAAAGACTTCGACGTCCTAGATCTTCGCCATGTCTAGCGTCTCAACAACGCTGAAGCCGACAAACTCCCGACGAAAGCTTCAACCGGAGCTCCGGCTCCCGACGGAATCTTCGTCCGGAGATTGTCAAGACCAACAGCTCAACCTACCGAACTGAGCGAAGGGGGCGAGACCAGCACCTCGAAGCTGGCAGTCTCGATGGCCCTGTTACCATGGTGTCCATCAAGGGTCGTAGGTGCTACAGGAAGCTCCGAGCAACACAACATGCAAGACTCAAATTCTCAAGCTAGCTCTGATGCATGGATCTCGGAGATTCGGAGCTACTTGAAAGACAATTTTCTTCCTGAAGACAATGTATTCATTGACCGGATAGTCAGATTGGCTAAAAGATACACACTAGTAGAAGGGGATCTCTACCGACGTGGAGCCAATGGCGTCCTAATGCGGTGCATTACAAGGAAAGAAGGCCGCGAGCTCCTCGCAAAAATTCATGGAGGCAAGTTTGGGAACCACACGTCTTCCCGCACGTTGGTCGGTAAAGCCTTCCGGCATGGTTTTTACTGGCCTACAACACTCCAGGATGCAACCAAGCTGGTGAAGAAATGCGAAGCATGCCAGTTTCATGCGAAGCAAATTCACACACGAGCTTAACCTCTACAAATGATACCTCCTACATGGTCATTTACTGTGTGGGGGGTGGATATCTTGAGACCTTTCTCAAGAGCCATCAGAGGTTACAAGTTCCTGTACGTTGCCATTGACAAGTTCACCAAGTGGCCGGAAGCAACTCTAGTTGTGGCAATAAACAAGCAATCAACCATCAATTTCTTGCAGTCCATCATATGCAGATTTGGAGTCCCCAACAAGATCATAACTCATAACGGGACCCAATTCACAAGCTCTGCATTCCAAGGATATTGCAAAGATCTCGACATCCAAGTCAGCTACGCTTTCGTAGCTCACCCGGCAAGCAATGGCCACGCTGGGAGAGAAAATGCAGAAATCCTAAAAGGACTCAAGACGCGCACATATGAGCACCTGAAAAAACATGGAGCCAACTGGATCGAAGAGCTTTCGCCCACTCTATGGACCAACAAGACAACTCCAAACCGGTCAACTGGAGAGACACCCTTCTTCCTGGTGTACGGAGCTGAAGCAGTCCTTCCTCCGGAAATCACCTTGGGGTCACTCCGGGTCCGGACCTTCGACGATACCACGCAGGACTAGCTCCGACATGAAGACCTTGACCTCGTTGAAGAGGGAAGGTGCCGAGCATCTGTTTGGAATGCCCGATACTGCCAAGCTCTTCGGCGCTATCACCAAAGGCATGTTCACAGCCGACAGCTCGAGGAAGGCGATCTGGTGCTACAGAGAATACAAACCCGAGAAGGGTTAAACAAACTTTCCCCCCGCTGGGAAGGTCCCTTTTAAGTGATCAAAGTATCCCGTCCTGGTTGCGTTCGCTTGGCAACCGAGGATGGGACACCGCTCCCTAATCCTTGGAACATCGAGCACCTCCGTAAGTTCTACGCTTAACATCACGGAGGTGAGTCTGTAGTTACATGTGATGTATGTTATAGCGTCATTGTATAGAGTCGGGTAGCTCCTCCGGGAGAACAGTCGGACCTTCCCTGGAAGGTCCGCAAAGTTCATGCAACACTTGTCACAGTCTTAGAGCTAAAAGTGTAGCTAGCTACCTTGGGTCAAATGAGAAACGCACCACACTTAGCCTGGTTCCGTACCCTAAGAGTGTACTTGTTTCCCCAGTACCCCAGACCTATAATGAAAGACATCATTATGTGAAAACAGACTCCACGTGCATTTATTTTGTACAGGCTCAATACTTTTTATTTTTCTCTTTCTTGTCTATAACAAAGTTGTGCAATCCTCAAGAAACTTTAGCTCGAACAATTCACCTATAATTCAAGTTGCATTGGTAATTCTTTCGGGTCTTAACATTGTTGAATGGCCTACTCGCCTGAATGCCGCCAAGCCAATCTAGGTCCGGAGTGTGCTATCGACTTAGCCTGGTCCTGCACCCTAAGTACGCCACTCTACCTACACCCCGGCAGGCCGAAGTAAGGTGAGTCCAGGAAATGATTAGACCTGAAGAACATAAGCAAATGCACTTAATTGTATATAGAATTGCGTTTGACCTAAAAATTTCTTTCGGAGCTAGTATGCCGCAATTGAGTTATAGATAGGAAATGGATTTTACTGTTTTTCTAGAATTCGGTGTGCAGGAAAAATAAAGATCTCATGATTATGGTGGATGAAGCCGAATCTATCAAAGCTCCGACACCCCCTAAGGTGATCCGCTGTCAATGTTTCAAACATTGATAGTAGGCATCGCTGGAGCTACCAAGTTCCGACAAATCCAGGGGGCTAGTTGTCAACATGAAGAAAAGATGGTGGGAAGACTCCCCAGTGGGGTCTGCTGTCGATGCACCGCGTGTTGACAGTGGTCGCTGCCAGAGCTACCAAGCTCCGACAACCACATAGGACTAATTGTCGACGCTCTACGTGTTGACAAGGGTCACTACCAGAGCTACTAAGCTTCGACAACCTTAGGGGGCCCCTATTGTCGACGACTTTGGACCTACAAACTACAAGTTCGGAGCACGCAAGTATTCAACAAAATTCTACATCCTCTTGGTACATGTTCACAATCAAATTGTGTACATCTACCGGGGGCCAAGTGGGACAAAGGTGTTGAAGACAAAAAATGAAATTCATAAAATTCTTGGATTTCATTAATCTGGAGACAAGAGATTACAAAATTGAGGAAAAGAAGAGAAGATACAAGTGGGAGCTCCAAGGAGAAAAGTCCTAGATCCTACAGAAGAATTAGGCAACTTTCTGGGCAACCTCCGACACGCTAGCCTTGGCGACATCTCCCTCTCCGTCGATGGGACCTTCAAGCACTGGGTCCATTGGGAAGTGAGGATCCCAGCTTGTGTAGCATGTCAGCATGTACTCTACGACGTTCTTCGCCAGGGATTGTCCTTCGGTTTCCAACTGGTCCACGATGACATCACCCATCTTGTTGAGTTTTCTGCCCACTGAGCTCAACGCCTGCAACGCCTGGTCCAGCTCCGGCTCCGGATCATCCGAGCGCACCAAACTAAAACCCAGCGGCGTCAGCGCGTCATTGGCTTTGCCCAAGAAGTCCCAAACTTGTTGGGGCTCTGCAGCCCTTGAGCCTCGCACCTCTTCTAAGGATCTCTTGGTCGTTGCAAGCTCCGAATCCTTCCGGGCAAGGCGCTCGACCTCTTTGGCGTTCTGTTGAATCTTTTCAGCAACTTGCCTTTCGAGTTTACCAAGCTCCTCTTCCCTGAGGTGAATCTTGTTCTGGCGGTCGACCAAGTCTTTCTCCCGGCCCCGCACTTTCTTCTCCCTGGCAGCAATTTCATTCTCCCTGTTAGTGAGGTCTTGTCCCCGCTGCCAGGCCTTCTTCTCCTCTTTCTCGCAGCACTCCTCCAGCTTCTTGGTGCGCTCCGTGAGGCTCTTGTCACCCAGAGTCAACCTCTGAGTAAGCTCCTCCTCCCTCTTCATGAGGTCATCCCGCAGCTCCAGGAGTTTTTGCTCTTCATCTTTGAGCTTTTTCTCCTGCTCCTCAAGAGCCTCCCGGCGCTTGACGAGGCTGTCGTGGATGGCATTGAGCTTCTCTTGGCGGTCATTCGCTGCTTCATTAGTAGCCATGGCCTGTTTGTGGATGGCCCAGGATTGGTTGTCGAGGGATCGCGTCATGCTTTCCCTCTCATCCAGCAGCTGATCCCAGTACTCCAACCGGTCCTTCTCTCTTTTCACCCACTCCTTGTCGTCGGCCAGCCTCGTCTGCGCCAGCTTGGTCTCGAATTGGAGCTGCTTGCACCACCTCCTAAGGGTTTCACGCTCCTCCTCGAGGGCCTTGCTGTTGTGGTAAAAGGCCAACTGGACCTGACGAAGGCTGGAGCAGGCGTTGTTGATAGACAGCGACAAATGGATTGGCTCCAGACCTGCCGGGGTCTTCTCCGCTAGCTCCAGCGGGTTCTCCGTAACAAAAATTGGGTCCCACTCTACAAGAGCGGTTCCCTGAGCTTCCGCAGCACTAGGGCCACCCTCTGGGATAGCCTCTGTCACCGTCGAGGAAGGTCCTGCAGCCGTAGTTTCTACCTCCGGAGTCGGCTCCAAAGGTCCCGCCGCCAGGTCATCAGCAACTGGTCCCTCAAGCGGAGGATCGGCAACTTCGTCTTGGCACCCTGGCTCAGGTGCGGGTACCTCTAGAACCACCACCTCGGGGGCATGCGTTGAAGGCTCGGCCAGAGCTGAGGCCACTTCCGGCTCCAATGCTGGTGCCTCCTCCACCATCGGTTCAGGCGCGTGCTTCGACCTCCATCGGCTCGGGCGCCGGCACCTCTGCGACAACCGGCTCGGGCGCCGGAACTTCATCAACCACCGGCTCCACGCCGGGGCTTCAACAACATCCGACTCTAGGGTGGGAACTGCAGCTACCTCCGGCTCTGAGGCTAGAGCGTCCATCATCTCAGCATCCAAAACCGGAGCTTCAACCTCCGGAGCTGGTGCCGTTGGTACATCTTCATACCCGTGGTCCGGCACTGCCACGGGAGCTTCAGGGGATGACTCGAGGTCAAGGACCACGACAGTTGGTGCCGGAGCTGCCGCGACCTCAGCCACCCCTTGGGGCAACGCTGGAACTGGAGTCGGAGCCTCTGTGTGTGCAACATCAGTTGCTGCTATAGGAACCGGAGCTTCAGACCCTTTCTTGGGTACCCTGTGGATGAAGAACGAAGAAACTCAAAATATGGTTACAACAAAAAACAATCATCTGCGGTAAAAAATCAAATTTACTTCAGAAGGCTTCTGCTCCAGCTAGCGCGGAACCTCTTCACTGGACGCTAAGGACCGGACCCTGTCGCCACTGGCGTAGTAGCTCCGGAAGGCTCCCCGGAGCTTGCTGCCGCCATCAGCGTCGTCTTGGTTAAGCCCCCCCCTCGACTGAGAAGGACCCTCGTACCTAGAGCCCCAGTTGGCCCTGGTACCGGAGCCACATGGTCGGAGCTAGCGTCCGGGGGAATGCCGATGCTGGAGTTGTTGCCGCCGTAGAAGACCACCTCCGTCGGGGAGAAGGAGTTGTCGTGGAAGGAGCAGGTCTGACGGACCTCCTGTCAGAATGCTTCAACTTCCTCTTGCGGCTCGAGGGCTCGACCAAATCCTTTCCCTTGCCTACGACTTCAGCTCTTGGCTTTAGGACGGGAGTGGAGCCACCTTCTGAAGCTCCGGGGGTCGCCACCCTCGAGGTTGATCGCCTTTCCATCAGGCCCAAGTCGTCCAACAGCGGCATCTTCCTCCAGAGCTCTCTGCACTCCTCTGGTATCATATTCAGAGGAAGGAAGGCCGCTGGTGGAGACACGTCGCCAGGGCCGATGTTCCCAGACTGGAACTTTTTGAGATGGGTCTTCAAGGCTTCACCGTTCAAGTTGGTGCCCAAACCAACCTCAATGCTGTTGGTATCCATCTCACTGTTGAAGGCCCAAGTAGGTCGCCCCATAGCCCTCAGCGGGGCCCACCTGTTCCTCAAGAAGTTGCCGAAGACCATCTGGGGGGTCACCCCACCTTCGACACACAACTGGATTCTGTCCAGAATAGGCCTATACTACATCGACAGCTTCGGCACGTGTCCAAATGTCGGTGTCGATGCGGGGGAGGCCTTCAGGCAGTTCCAGCCTCTCGTGTCCCTCGACAATGATGGCCACCCAGTATTTCTTCCAGTCGTCCCACTTGCCAGAAGGAAAGGACCTCAAGTACTTGAGGGGGGAGTTTTCCGCTTCACAAAGTAGTAGAAGTCGATGAACTCATCACTCTTCCCGGTGGGGTGGATAGTGAAGAAATTCCAGAACAACTCCATGCAAGGGGGCACTCCCACCCACATCTCGCAAAAGTGGACGAAAGTCGCCACCAGCAAGATTGAGTGGGGGCTGAGATGGTGGAGCTGCAGACTATAGAAATCTAGCAGCATCAGAAAGAAAGTGGAGAAAGGCGGGATCAACCCCGCCTTGGCGTACCCAAGGAAGTACACCATATCTCCAGCTCGCTCCTTCTCAAAGGGAAGCTTGCCGCAGCAAATTTCGTTGTCGAAGGAGTCACTGGACCAACCCATGTAGGTCTGGACCCTAGACAACTCCTTCTTGCTCCCAATGCGGCTCTTGGGGAGTCCCAACTTCATCACAGCACAGCGGGGAGAGAGATGAAAAGCAAGCGAAAGTTTGGAGGATTCGAGCGCAAATTCAAATGAAAGCGTAAAGAATCCCCAGACGATGCACGCTTTCCTTTTTAAGTAAGGCCCCGCAACGCTTGGATGGAAACTGCAGAGGAGCCAACGATACAGTTCAAAAACTTCACCTTGCCAATGACGAGGGGGCCCGGGGCCACCCTAACGATCAAGTCGAGGTCCTTACCCCAGGCGAACAGTTGTCATCATGAGAGGCGGGAAGCCCAAGGGCGGCGGCCTGACAGGGCGCGCGGAACCAATACAGTTTTCGTATCGGGAACCGTCGGCCTTCAATTGTGTGAGATCCACACGCTCAGATCTCACCTGCTCCATCTTGGATATGCCACGCAGTGATGGTTTAACTGCGAACTACTGCCAACAGCACATCCAAAGACCCTTGAAGACACAGCTCAAAAACCGAAGGATGGACCCACCTCTAGCAGAATGACTCCATCCAAAAGGTCTCTCCCAGAGGTGGACCCAGGGGGCCACTGTCGGTACCCTGTGTACCAGATACCCTTTGGGACTGTAAAGAATGCTAAGGAACTCCACATATCTTAGTTGAAGACCGCCGAAGGCTCCACGTGTCATACGGAACTGGACCTGCCTCCCTTCTATGGTTAGTCCTAGTGTCGCTATGTGTATCATAAAACCGGAGCCACATTCCTTACCTGGGAAAGCTCCGGACTAGATACCCGTGTGGCACCCCCGGACCTAACCCCCGACAGAGGGAAGCTCCGGTACCGACACGTGTACAACAGCACCGGACCTACTCGTCCAAGACAGTAAGCTCCGGAGGTGCCACGCGTCCAACTGTCGGACCTTCAACCTCAACAGGCAGAGTGGTGGACTTCCGATGGCTCGGACCTTCAAGGGACAATTAAAGACTTCAAGACCCGATTAAGTGTCATTAATGCTATCTTAATGACACACAATCTGAGGGCCTTTAATACCAGTAACGCCACTGTCAAGGCGCGTTACCACACTATTAAGGGTAATTAAATACATTAATTGTGTATTAAGCATCAGTAACCGCCAGGGCCACATGTCGGGCCAGGCTGATGATGTAACGATCAGTCCTTGTACTATAAAAGGACTGACCGAGCGATACACAAAGGAGAGGTCCACACTCCGCTCTGATAGACAAGCGCTTAAATGCTCAATACAACAACAACACACCCCGTGGAGTAGGGTATTACGCTTAGGTGGTCCGAACCACATAAATCCTCGTGTTAACTTGCCATCGTCTTATGCATCTCTGCGCGCCCACAACCGAACTACAAACTCCACGGGCTACCAATGGTGGTATCGGGAGAATTGCCGGAATCACACTCTGACACAAGCCATCTTTGACAAGTTGTGCACTATACAGACCAAGCTAAACCTGGACAAATGTGTCTACGGGGTTTGCTCCGGAAATCTCCTTGGATTCTTGGTGACTCACCGAGGAATTGATGCAAATCTGGCAAAGATCAAGGCCATTGAAGACATGCGGCCCCCAGCCCACATCAAGGATGTCTAGAAGCTAACTGGATGTCTAGCTGCACTCAGCCGGTTCATCTTAATACTGGCAGAATGGGCGCTTCCCTTCTTCAAGCTATTGAGGAAGTCCGGGCTATACCATTTGTCCAAAGAAGCAGAAAAGGCATTCCAAGAGCTCAAGCAGCTCTTCACCACACTACCAATCCTGGTAGCTTCGAACCCTGGTGAGCCTCTTTTCCTTTACATTTTGGCAACTACGAAGGTTTTCAGTATGGTTCTGGTCGCGGAAAGACGAGATCCACCTATAGTTTAGGAGCCCAGACCCCTTCGGGAGGGTCCAGAGCTACCTGAAGGTGAGTATGGGTCCCAGCCCCCAGGCACGGATCCTCAAGGCAATCTACCCGAGGATCAACCTCTCTCATCTGAGGAAGTTCACACGGTTGAATAAGAAGTTCCGGACCCCACTTAAAGGTTCTGAGAAGCTCAAGAAGGAGGTTCAGAGCCCTCCAGAAGGGTCTGGGTTGATGAAGAAGAAGCTCTAGGACCTTCAGGGAAGGTCCGGATTGTCCAGCGGCCAGTGTACTTCATCAATGAAGTACTCCACGATGCCAAAACTTGATACATTGAGGTGCATAAGCTGTTATATGGAGTTCTCATTGCCTCAAGGAAGCTACGTCACTACTTCCAAGCCCACAAGATATCAGTGGTAATCTCCTATCCACTGCGTGCTATAGTGCATAACCCAAATTCTACTAGGAATATTGCAAACTGGACAGCAAAGCTGGCAGAGTTCGATCTTGAATTCTTGCCTCGACATGCTATCAAGAGTCAGGCATTGGCTGACTTCGTGGCGGAGTGTACACCTTCATCATCAAATCTAGGGGGCCCCAGTGAGCAGAAGCCAAAACCCAAGGTCCTGGTCTTCATTGAGCCTCACTGGACTCTCTACTTTGATGGCTCTGTGCAAAAGCAGGGGGCCGAAACTGGAATCCTCCTCGTCGCTTCGACCGGGGAGAAGGTCAAGTACATGGTACACCTTGATTTCAAGGCAACCAACAACATGGCAGAGTATGAAGCTCTTATCTACGGGTTCAAGGTGGCGTTATCATATGGCGTCAAGCAAATGCTAGTGAAGGGTGATTCGCAACTCATTATCAAGCAAGTCAAAGGCGAATGCTGCTGCAACAACCCACAACTTGCTGCTTACCTCCTTGATGTCCATAAGCTCCAGAAGGACTTCCACTTCCTAGACCTTTGCCATGTCTAGCGTCTCAACAATGCTGAAGCTGATGAACTCTCCACGAAGGCTTCAATCGGAGCTCAAGCTCCCGACAGAGTTTTTGTCAGGAGATTGTCAACCCCTACTGCTCAGCCTGCCAAACTAAGCGAAGGGGTGAGACCAGAACCTCGAAGCTGGCGGTCCCAATGGCCCTATTACCATGGAATCCACCAAGGATCGTAGGCGTTGCACGAAGCTCCGAGCAACCCAGCGTGCAAGATCCGGAGGCTCAATTTAGCTCTGATGCATGGATCTCGGAGATTCGGAGCTACTTGAAAGACAACATTCGTCCTGAAGACGATGCATCCTCTGACCGGATTGTTAGATTGGCTAAAAGATACATGCTGGTGGAAGGGGGTCTCTACCGGCGTGGTGCCAATGGCGTCCTAATGTTGTGCATTGCCTGGGAAAAAGTCTGCGAGCTGCTCGCGGAAATCTATGGAGACGAGTGTGGGAACCATGCGTCTTCACGCACGTTGGTCGGTAAATCCTTCAGGCATGTCTTTTACTAGCCTACAGCTCTTCGGGATGCAGTTGAGCTCGTAAAAAAGAGTGAAGCTGCCAGTTCCACGCGAATCAAATTCACACACCAGCTAGTCGGTGCAAATTATACCTCCTACATAGCCATTCGCTGTGTGGGGGATGGACATTTTGGGACCTTTCCCAAAAGCCGTCGGAGGTTACAGGTTCTTGTACGTTGCCACCGACAAGTTCACTAAGTGGCTGGAAGCTACTCCAGTTGTGACAATCAAAAAGCAATCTGCTATCAGGTTCTTGAAGTCAATAGTCTACAAATTTGGAGTTCTGAATAGAGTTATAACTGACAACGGAACCCAATTCACAAGTGCATCATTCCAAAACTATTGCGAAGACCTCGACATTCAAATCAGCTATGCATCAATAGCTCACCAGGCAAGTAATGACCAAGCTAAGAGATCAAAAGCAGAAATACTGAAAGGACTCAAGATGCACACTTACAAGCGCCTAAAGAAACATGGAGCCAACTGTATAGAGGAGCTTCTGTCCGCACTATGGGTGAGCAGGACAACATCTAGCCGGTCAACTGGAGAGACTCCCTTCTTTTAGGTGTATGGAGCTGAAGCAGTCCTTCCTCCGGAGATCACCATGGGGTCGCTCCGGATCCGGACCATCGACTAAGCTGCACAGGACAAGCTCCGGCGTGAAGACCATGACCTCGTCGATGAGGGATGGTGCCAAGCAGCTATTCGGAATGCACGATATCACCAGGCGCTCTGGCACTATCACCAAAGGCATGTGCGTAACCGACAGCTTGAAGAAGGTGATCTGGTGCTGTAGAGAATACTAACTCGTGAAGGGATGAAAAAACTGTCCCCCAGCTGGGAAGGTCCCTTCCGTGTGATCAAAGTATCCTGTCCCGGATGCGTTCGCTTCGCAACAGAGGATGGGACTCCGCTTCCCAATCCATGGAACATCGAGCGCCTCTATAAGTTTTATGCTTAGTTTCACAGAGGTTAGTCTGTAATTACACATAATGTATGTTATAGAGTCTATACACATAATCGGGTAGGTCCTAAAGGAGAACATTCGGACCCCTCCGGGAGGGTTCAGGCAGTTCAAGTACACTTGACTTGGTCCTAGTACTAAAAGTGTAGCTTACCTACCCTGGGTTAGAACAAGATGAATAGCACACTTAGCCTGGTTCCGTACCCTAAGTGTGTCCTTGTCTCCCCTGTAATTCGGACCAATAATGAAAGACATTGTTGTGTGAAAGCAGACTCCACGTGCATTAATTTTGTACAGGCTCATTTCTTTTATTATTTCTTTTCCTTCTTGTCTATAATGAAGTTGTGCAATTCTTTTTGAGATTTAGTCCAAGTTATTCATATGATATACAAATTATATTGTTGATCTTTTTCGGATCTTAGCATTGCTAGATGGTCTACTCGTATGAACGCCAAAGCCAATGACAGGTTCGGAGAGCGCTATTCGGATCTGAAGAGATTACATTAATTTACTTGTTATCATGTTAAGTTCCTTCGGATCTAAAATTCAAATAAGAATAGTAAGCCGCAAACAACTTATAGATGAGATGATGAATTTTACTGTTTTTATTTTCTGTAATGCGCATGAAAAATGGAAAATGTATGGCGATGGTGGATGTTGCTAGAACTATTAAGCTCCGAGAATCCCAGGGGGCCCGCCTTCGACGTTTCTATACGTTGAAAGTGGGCGTCCTTGGAGCTAACAAGCTCCAACAACACCCTTGGGGGCCAGCCGCCGACGCGAAGAATAAACGAAGATGGTGGAGAAATCACCCCGAGGGGGTTCGCCGTCGACATATTATACATTGACAAGTGGACACCATCAAAGCCAGGACGCTCCGATGATCTCAGGGGGCCCACCGTCGATGCTCTATGTGTTGACAGCTGGTGCCGTCGGACCTACTAAGCTCCGACAACCCCCAGGGTGCCTGCCATCGGCACTCTATGTGTTGGCAGTGGGCGCCTTCAGACCTACCAAGCTCCGACAAACTCCAGGGGGGCCGCCATCGACGTTATATGTGTTGGCAGTTGGCACTGTTGGACCTACCAAGCTCCGACAACCCCCAAGGGCCCGCCATCGACGCTCTATGTGTTGGCAATGGGCGCTGACAGACCTACCAAGCTATGACACCTCCCAGAGGGCCTGCCATCAACGTCACAAAGGGCCCCTGGAGATGTCATAAGTAAACTTCGGACCTAAGAGCTAAGCGTTCAAGGTACAAGTTTGAAGCGTTCAAGTCATCAGGACATTGTCAGATCCCTTTGGTACATGTTCGCAATCAAATTGTGTACATCTACCAGGGTCCAACAAGATAAAGGACAATGCATTGAAGACATATACAAATTGGAATTCATTCATTCAAGAAGATTGAATTTCATTCATTCAAAGGTTTGGATTACAAAATGAGGATTGCAAGAGAAAGGCGGAAGAAAAAGTTCCTAGCTACTGGAGGTCCTAGGTCCTATGAAAAAACGAGGCAACTTTCTGGGCAACTTCTTGAACGCTGGCCAGAGACTTCGACCACCTGATCCTCCTCTTCAACAATGGGTCCTTCGACCACCTGATCTAGAGATAGCTGGGGGTCCCAGCTTTTGAAACACGTCAACACATCTTCAGCGACGTTCTTGGCCAGAAACTTCCCCTCCGTCTCCAGTTGATCGGCGATGATGTCACCCATCGCATCAAACTTGTTACCGACAGAGCCCAACGCCACCAGCGCCTTGTCCAGCTCCGGTTCTGGGTTATCCGTACGCACCAGATTGAAGCCAAGTGGCACTAGAGCTTTATTGGTGTGACCCAGGAAATCCCAAACACGTAGGGACTCAGTCACCTTCATATTCCTTAGTTGCTCCAGTGACCTCCTAGCGACCGCAAGCTCCGAACCCTCCCGGGTGATGCGTTCGACCTCTTTGGCATGCTGCTGAGTCCCGGAGGTGGATGCGGTTTCAGCGGTTTGCCAGGTCCTTCTCCCTGCCTTTTACCTTCTCCTCTCTCGTGGCAACATCAGCTTCTCTCTTGGAGAGCTCCTGTCCCATTTTCCAATTCTTCTCCTCCTCTTGCTTGCATCGCTGTTCAAATTTTTTGGTGTGGGCAGCCAAGCTTTGCTCCCCCAGAGATAGCCTTTGGGCGAGCTCCTCCTCCCTCCTCAAAATGTCCTCCTACTTCTCCAGGAGTTCTCTTACCTCTCATCGAGGGCCACCCAATGCTTGAGGAGCACCTCATTTAATTTGGTAAGGCTATCCTGACGATTATCAACAGCCTCATTGGTCTCACGAGCATGCTCCAAAATCTCTTGATCCTTCTCTTCGAGAGCCTTTATGGCAGCCTCCCGCTCATTCAACAAGCGGTCCATCATCGCTAGCCGAGCCTTCTTCTTGGCTACCCATTCCTTCTGGTCAGCCAGCCTCGACTATGTCAGCTTCATCTCGAAGTGAAGTCTGTTGCGCCAATGCCTTAAGGTGTTGCGCTCTTCTTTGATGGCTTTGCTTTCATGGTCAAAGGCCAGCTGGACCTGACTGAGACTGGAGCACGCATTGTCTATAGACAATGCTAGAGGAATTGGCTCCGGACCAGCCTGGATCTCACCCGCCGGCTCGAGCGGATCTTCGAAAACATCGATTAGGTCCCACAACAAAAGCGTGGTCCCCTGTGACTCTACGGCACTAGGGCCGACCTCTCGGGCTGATGAGAAAGGTCCTCTCGCCGGATCATCAATCATCAGCTCTGTAGGTGGAGGACCTGCCATTGACTCTTGTGGGTGCTCCGGCTCTAACATAGACACCTTCGGAGTAATCACCTCCGGGGCAAACGTGCAGCTTTGTCCAGAGCTCCCTCCACCTCCGGCTCGGGTGCCGATACTTCAACTTCTTCTGGCTCAAGTGTTGGAGATTCGGTTACCTCTGGCTCAGGTGTCGGAGCTTCCGCAATCTCTGGATCCAAGGTTGGAGCTTCAACTATTTCCAGCCCAGGGGCCGGGGCTTCAGTTACCTCTGGCTCTGGCGCTGGAGCTTTTGCCGTCTCTAGCTCCAACGCTGGAACTTAAGTCGCCGACCCCGAAACCGATGGTACTTCATCACGAACATCTCCCTCATGGTCCGGTGCTACCACGAGAGCTTCAGGCGTCATTTCTGGATACAGATCCACGACAACTGGCACCAGAGTTGTTGTGTCATTAGCCACCACTTAAGGAGGCACCGAGATCAAAGCTGTACCTTCAGCCTGCACAACATCAGTTGCTGCAACATGAGCTAAAGTTTCGGCTTTCTTCTTCGACATCCTGGAAGAAAAGATCAAAAAATTTAAAACAAGAACATAATGGAAACAACAACTCAGGGTGAGAAGACAATGCTTACCTTGGGAAGCATCCATCCCAATCGTCGTGGAACTTCTTCTTCTACAGTCCAGATTCGTAGCCCACCGGACCTGGTGAGGCATAAACTTCGGACCTTGGTTGGGAGCTTGCCATAGCAACTGGTGTCGCCTCAGTTGGGACCTCCCTCGGCTGGGAAGGACCTCCAGACCTGGAGCCTGCAGCCGGCACTGGAGCCGGGGTCGATTTGCTGGAGCTAGCGCCCCTTGAGGATGTCAGCACTGAAGGAGGCATGGCTGCTGAAGCTCTTCTTGGTCGGTGGGAAGAAGCTGCTGGAGATGGAGCCGATCTGAGAGAGCTCCCATCAGCATGTCTCAGCTTCCTCTTCCGGTTGGAAGATTCGGTCGGCTCCTTGCTCTTGCCCTTACCCTTGCCGACGTCATCAACCTTTTGGCTTGGAGTAGTGGGGGCCACCCTCTCCGAAGCTCCCGGGATTGCAACCCCGGAGATATTGCATCTCTCTACCACGCCTAGGTCGTCCAACTCTGGAATTCCCTTCTGAAGCTCCCTCCTGACTTCAGGAATCATGTTCAGAGGGAGGAAGTCCACTAGAAGTGTCAGAGAGTCTTGGGAGATAGCCTCGTCTTGAAGTTTCTAGAGGTGAAGCTTCAGCGCTCCTTCATTCAGATTGGTCCGGAGGCTAACCTCGATCCAGTTGTGGTCCATCTCGCTGTTGAAATCCCGGGCAGGCCACTTTCTCACCTTTAGTGGAGCCCACTGGTTCACTAATAAGTTGCCGAAGACCATCTGAGGGGTCACTCCCCCTCCACGCATTGCCGGATCTTATTCAGGATGGGCTTGTATGCTTCAAACAGCTCCGGAACTGCATTCCAGGTGTCGGTGTCAATATTGGGGAGGCTCTTAGGTAACTCCAACCTCTCGTGCTCCTCCACTGCGATGATCACCCAATCTTTCTTCAAGTTGTCCCACTATCCGAAAGGGAAGGTCTTCAAGTACTTGTAGGGGCAGTTCTTGCGCTTCACGAAGTAGTAGAAACCAATCAACTTTGTCCCCTTTCCAGTAGTGTGGACCATGAAGAAGGTCCGGAATAGCTTGATGCACGGAGGCACACCCACCCACATCTCGCAGAAGTGGACAAAGGTCACCACTAGCAGAAGGAGTGGGGGCCGAGGTTATGAAGCTGGAGGCCATAGAAATCCAGCAGCATCAACAAGAAACTTGAGAAGGGCGGGATTAGACCCACCATGGCGTACACCGAGAAATAGACGATCTCGCGAGAGCGCTCCTTCTTGAAGGGAAGCTTGCCGAAATGCATCGCGTTGTTGAGGGAGTCGCTAGACCACCCCATGTAGGCCCGGACCCTCGACATATCTTCATCGCTCGTGATCTTGCTGCGGGGAAGATCCAACTCCATCGCCGCAAAGTGGAGCAAAAGTTGGAAGGGTTATGCAAAGGTTGGAAGGCTTTGAGCGCAAGATCGAATGAAAGCGTAAAGAGTCCTCAAACCGTGTGGGCTTTCCTTCTTAAGTAAGCCTCCGCAATGCTTGGATGGAAACTGCGTCGGGATCAAGGTTTCATTTCAAAAGATTACCCCGTCAATGACGAATGGGACTAGGTCCATGTAAGTGCATCTAAGATATCCCTTGTGGGTTTTGGCTAATTGATGACAAACATATGAGATCCTAATGAAACTGTTAAGATGATTGCAGGACAAACAAAGTGAAACAGCTTGGTGCACACAAAAAGGTGAAAAATGGAGTGGTGTCCAAAGAGGGATACTTTGATGGAGCTTGGAAGAACAAATTAGATTTTAAGTGTATAGGGAGTGTATGTGTAGGATCGAAGAGCACGTGAAAAGCTACCAGAGGGGGGGTGAATGGTAGATTTAAAAATCTTACGCAGCGGAAACAATAAAACCCTAATCCCTTCGGTAGAAAAACGATCTGTTAAACAAATCGTGTATGAAGCTAATCTAAACGTGTTTCACCGTGACAAAGTTATAGATATCAGAGAGAATCAAGTCACGAAGACAACACAAAAAGAATTACTCAAATCCGTCGAGAAAAACTCAAGTTATGATCGAAAGATCAGACTATGGTCAATCTGACCTACCCGAGAAAAACAGTTTCTGGAATGCTGCAAAGAAACTCGTGTAGCTCAGAAACCACAAATCCCATGACTGTGAAATTTTGACAGATGATATATGATCAAGTTGTGAATACATCCGAAAATGAATTACGTCAATTGGATCAGTAAAACTGGAGTTATGATAAAACCACCGACGAAAGGTAGTGCTGTCCAGAAACTCGACGAGTAAAACTTGTCTGGAACAAGTCGGACGAACAAGGCACAAAAGTTCCTTCAAACTATGAATTTTATTCAATAGAACATAAGAAGAACAGCCCCAAAGTCCTCTCTCACGAGCTTTGGCCTTCCCTTGCTTATATAACCAGCCCTTAGGCCAACCCAATACAACTAGGACTCTAATCCTAATCCGATCATAATCGGAACTTACCATAACTGTTCAAGATTCTTCTATACGCAGATAGAAGCAATATTAAGACTTCCAAACACCTTAGGAACGTATCCCACATTCCTAAACAACTCAATTTCGTGACACACACGAAATCCTAACATAACCAACTCGATACTTCCCATACCGAGCCATAACCGACTCTGCCGCAGCCAAAGTCTTCAACCGATACGATCCGATCCTTCCGATCAGATCTTCCTTCCATAATCCGTCTCTAGAAGCATATTGCCACGTCATGCACCGCATGCATACGTGTGAACACCTTCCTTCAACCTTCATATGCACTGCCCTTGATTCAATCATCCTGCGCGACCTCCTGACCCGCTCAACCACAGTTCCTCCCGAACTTGGTTGTTGGAACCTCATCTCCTCCTGAGACTAGTCCAATGGATCCGTCACCAGCCATGACTTGAAATCAAGCAACACCTGCACATGAACAAACAACCAATCCATACGAGCCCAAGTCCTCGACTTGACTCACGTTAGTTCCGAACACAACACCTTACATGAGAACCTCACATAAGCATGTTGCAAAACCACATAAGAAACGATATCAGCCGTATCATCCAAAACACACCAAAAACTTAGCAAATGAATACTAAGCAATCTTTCCTAACAAGTAAAGCAAGTACTAAACATTGCAAATGAAAAGCAGAAGCACTTCGGTCAAGTTCCGGACCTTGCCAGAGCAACCCGGAGCTTGAGCCGGAGCTAACAAGAAACACTGCAGTCAAGTTCCGGACCTTGCCAGAGCAACCCGGAGCTTGAGCCGGAGCTAACAAGAGCTAATAGAACCTAGCGCTGGAGCTTACCAAAACTAGTACAATGAAGCACCTGCCGGAGCTTACCAAAACTAGTACAAAGAAGCACCTGCCGGAGCTTACCAAAACTAGTACAATGAAGCACCTGCCGGAGCTTACCAAAACTAGTACAAAGAAGCACCTGCCGGAGCTTACCAAAACTAGTACAAAGAAGCACCTGCCGGAGCTTACCAAAACTAGTAGATCCTGGATCCGGAGCTTATCAAAACTAGTGGGAACTAGTCAACCCAAAACCCGGAGCTAGACAAAGTACGTCGAAGCTTAGCATCCCGGAGCTAACGAAAATATGTGCCGGAGCTAAAGATAAAGCTCACCAGAGCTATCCAAAACTAGTCGGACCTTACTAAGAAGCCGGACCTAGCTTCGAACATAGCCGGAGCTACCCAAAACAAGCCGGACCTATCGTCGGACCTTGCTGTAGCTCGGAGCTAGAGTCGGACCTTGATAAAAAGGTGTTTTAGTGATATTTAAAACTTTTATCATCAAAGCCAAGTGTATTTACTACAAGCCAATGTATTCAGCACACATAGGTCTTACAATCTCCCCCTTGATGAATGCATTGGCAACACCATTTAAAATTCCGAATATTGGCTTATTCAAATAAAAGTTTTGAAAACAATTTCTCCCCTTTTGTAAAACAAACGTAAATGAAAATCTCTCCCCCTTTTGAAAATGAAAATGTCTCCCCCTTTATTATCTCTCCTTTTTTTAATGTGTGATTAGTGTGATTAATCTCTCCCCCTTTGACAATGTATTCAGCAAGGTAAAAGAGAAATTTTAATTGTTATGAGATATAAAACAAATTATCTCTCCTTCTTTAGTTGTTATGAGCATATTATAACTTATACATATAAACAAAGCTCACCCAAGTCATACTATCAAGTAACTTACACTATCACATCAATGAGATACATAATGTAGTGTAAGCCATGCTAGAAAGCAAGTGTGATTTTCAATTTTAGCAGGTCATGATCTCACAAACTCAACTATTTCAAAACCTGAAAGCATGACATTTGTTGCTGCATCTTATTATTTTTCAAAGCATAAATTTATATAATATGATATTTGCAAGAGATTATATGCGCATCTGCCTTATTCTAACCAACCAAGCCAAGCCTATGTCATTTGACAATCAGAAGCTTAAGGACATGGTTTTAGTCATACACAACTTCTTCCAAGTTCATATCTAAGTGCAATGACAGGCCATCTCGAAAGAAGAAGTGCGATGCATGCATATTCTCTTGATCTTTTCTCAATTTATATTTGTTCATAAAAACTCAATATGTGAGTTGATTACTTGATAAATTCTTAATGATTAAAAGCATTTGTGAGCATGCAACAAGTTCAAAACAGCAAGAAAGTTCGACCATGACCAGATTTAGTGTAAGTAATTATTCCAATTACTAGACATGGCAAAAACTACAAAAAGTATAACACGAGTAATGTAGTAAGAACTTTCAGCATGTAAAAGGAATCACAAAGTCATATATGTATGAAATAATATGCTCATATTATTTTAATTTCAGATTCACACATAGACTTCCTAAGTTTCAAAAAAAAAAAACTCCTCCTCAATTTAAGCCATGAGGATGCATAACCCCTATTTCACTACGAATGTAACAAAAACGAGTGAAATCCAAAGGTTTTGTAAAAATGTCAGCCAATTGTTGTTCGGTATCTACATGGTGAAGCACAATGTTTCCTTTTTCAACATTATCACGGAGAAAGTGATACCTAATGTCAATGTGCTTAGTTCTAGAATGTTGCACGGGGTTTTTAGCAATGCAAATAGCACTAGTGTTATCACAGAACAGTGGAACACTATCTAGATCAACCCCATAGTCCTTAAGTGTTTGAACAATCCAAAGAATTTGTGAACAAGCACTAGCAGCAGCTACATACTCTGATTCGGCTGTGGATTGTGCAACTGAACTTTGTTTTCTAGAGGACCAAGCAACAAGAGAATTACCAAGAAAATGACAAGCACCGGAAGTACTTTTCCTATCAATCCTACAACCCCCAAAATCAGCATCCGAAAAAGCTTTCAAAATAACGGTTGAGGAAGAAGGAAGAAAAATGCCAAATTCTTGAGTTCCATGTAAGTACCTGAGAATTCTTTTGACGGCTTGACGATGTGAAACACGTGGGGAAGCTTGAAACCGTGCACAAAGACATACGCTGAATTGTATGTCCGATCTTGATGCCGTAAGGTACAAAAGTGATCCGATCATACTTCTATAATCTTTTTGATCCACGGATTCACCATCTTCATCAAGTTCAAGTGTTGTTGCTGTTCCCATTGGTGTCCGAAGAGGCTTGCTTTTGTCCATGTTGAAGCGCCTTAGGAGATCTTTGGTATACTTTGTTTGATGCACAAAGGTACCCTCCTTGGTTTGCTTGATTTGCAGCCCCAAAAAGTAAGTGAGTTCACCCATCATACTCATTTCAAATTCGGAACTCATCATTGCTGAAAACTTGGACACAAGATCATGAGAAGCACAACCAAAGATAATATCATCCACATACACTTGAACGAATAATGAGTCATTGCCATGTTTAAGCACAAAAAGAGTTTTATCAGCCTTTCCCATTGTAAACCCCTTTTCAAGTAAGAATGTTTTTAACCTATCATACCATGCTCTAGGGGCTTGTTTGAGACCATATAAGGCTTTGGACAGTTTGTAAACATGATTAGGAAAATCTGGATTTTCAAAACCTGGTGGTTGTTTGACATAAACCTCCTCATCTATGTAGCCATTAAGAAAAGCACTTTTAACATCCATTTGATATAGCTTAAAACCTTTAGATGCTGCGAAAGCTAACAAAATTCTTATGGCTTCTAATCTAGCGACAGGAGCAAAAGTTTCATCAAAATCTAGACCTTCAACTTGAGTGAAACCTTGAGCAACCAACCTAGCCTTATTCCTAATCACAACCCCATCCTCACTTTGTTTATTTTTATATACCCATTTAGTTCCAATTAAAGTGTGGCCTTGAGGTGGAGGTACAAGTTTCCAAACATTATTTCTTTCAAAATTTTCTAACTCTTCTTGCATGGCAATAATCCAAGATTCATTAGTGAGTGCGTGTGATATATCTTTGGGTTCAAAAGAAGCAACAAAAGCAGAATGAGCATGAGAGTTTGGATCGCAAAACCTGGACCGTGTGACTCGTTCATGCAAGCTTCCAATCATCTGTTGTGGGGGATGATCTTTGTAAAAACGTAGGGGAACAGATGTCTCACAAGCTTCTTTTTCATTAGGTTCATTGTAGATTGATGAGCTTGTGATTTGTGGACGATCAGGACCTGCAGAGGTGACAGCCGGAGCTTGTTCAATGTCCGGAGCTGGACACGTGTCAACTTCGGAACTACCAGGCAGTATCACCGGCTCTTCTTCATCTTCGAAACTACCCTCCCCCTGAGAATATGAATCTGGTCCAGCAACACCGGAGCTAGTACCTGGGCTAGCTTCATCAAAAGACACTTCACAAGTCTCCACAATTTTGTTAGTGTCAAGTAAAAGCACACGGTAGCCTCTAGTATGAGATGGATAACCAAGAAACATGCCATCATTGGATCTAGGTTCAAATTTATCAAGATTACCATGTTTCTTAACAAAACATTTGCAACCAAAGACCCAAAAGTGTGTAACACTAGGCCTATGTCCAAACCGGAGCTCATATGGTGTTTTACATAGCTTAGCACGCAAGAAAACACGATTTGAGACATAACAAGCGGTTGCTAATGCATCAGCCCAAAATTTCCTAGGGGTTTGATATTCATCAGGCATAGTCCTAGCCATCTCAACTAGGGTTCTGTTTTTTCTTTCTACAACACCGTTTTGTTGAGGTACATATGGTGAAGAAAATTGATGATCTATTCTATTTTCAGTACAAAAGTGATCAAAGAATTGATTTTTAAATTCAGTTCCATTATCACTTCTAATTGCTTTTAATGATCCTGGGTGATCAATTGATAATCTAAGAAATAAAGTTCTAAAGTGACTAAAGACTTCATTTTTAGACGCCATAAAATACACCCAAGAATATCTAGAATAATCATCAACAATAACAAGAGCATACCATTTACCTTCGAAGGATTGAACACGTGAAGGTCCTACGGTGTCAAGATGCAAAAGTTGACATGGTTCAGTTGTCATGATCATTGTGAGAGGAGTATGTGAACCTGCAACCATCTTAGCATGTCTACAAGAAGAGCATACAATTTCTTTGTCCCCTTTAAGCTTAGGCAGCCCACGTATGCGATCAAGAGCACTAACACGCGTTAGGTGATCAAAGCCTACGTGACCAAGTCTACGATGCCAAAAATATAAGTCCTTTGAATCATTAGCAACTAGACACCTATGCTTAGAAGAAGACATATCAAAATCAGCTTTAAAAACTCTTCCAAACCGAGACATGTTAAAAATAAGCTCACTATTTGAATCTACAACTTTGCAGCAGTTTTTATTGAAAGTAATTTCTAGATTTTCATCTAGCAATTGTGAGACAGAAAGCAAGTTATATTTCAAATTTTTGACAAGTGCCACATCCTTCAAAGTGTAGTGATTATTTACTCTAACCGAACCCTTAGCAATTATAGGAGTTGAAGAATTATCTGCAAAAGTAACATTCTCTACACGTGACACAGAAGAGAGGGAGGAGAACCAATCTTTGTTACCGGTCATGTGGCGTGAGCAACCTGAATCCACAATCCAAATATTCTCCTTCCTCAAGCGTGTAACCTACATAGAAGCACAATACGCCGATGACTCAATACTGGGGTTAGTCAAAAGGCATTTAGGAATCCAGTACTGAGTCACGCGACGTGCACCAGGAGAAACACGCGAATGCTGAGATAAAACAGCAGGTTTATGAGTCAAAGATTGAGGTTTTCTTTTCTTAACAGTTGATTTAGAAGTTGTTACTTGTTTAGAGTGAAAACCGGTAGCTCCGGATATAAAGGCAGAAGGTCCGGGGGCAAAAACTGAAGCTCCGGAGGGAACAACAGAAGATCCGGTAACTCTCGGAGCTATCATAACTACCGGAGCTGCCTTTGTAGATTTCTTACCAGAAGGTCCGGAAGCTACCTTTTCAAATTTCTGACTCACTAAAGCAGGTTGTGTTTTTCTAATTGCATGAAAGTTATAAGATCTAGCAATTTTTCTTTCCTTTTTCTGTTGTTTAGCTAGTCTATAACAAAAAATCTATGACATGACCATCTCTACCACAAAAGGTACATTGAAATTTAACTTTGTGTTCATGTCTAGATGAGCAAGCAATATTTTTATTTGAAACGGAATGAGGCATCACTCCTGCAGATTTGAAAACCACTCTATTTTGTTTAGAAACTGTTTGAATCAAACCAATTCCTAATGACTTTACAACTTTAGGTGGATGTGCCTTAGCATGGACATGAGAATCAAAACCTAAACCAGTTTTATCTTTGCTAGACTTGGAAGAATTCAGCAGCAAGTTTAGATTCTTATCCCCATTACAAAACCAACCTAGTGTCCTATTCATGTCATCATGTTTCTTAGACAAGTCTAGGCAGTTTGCACATGAAGTTTTTCTTTTTAGTTTGCAATTGGAACAATTTTTAACTTCATGAGATCGTAAAGCATTGTTCAGAATGGAAATTTCATTCATTGCATCTTTTAGTTTCTTATCAAGATTTTCACATGCAGAACAATGCAAATCATCTGTAGAACAAGAAGCATCTTTTAAGTTTTTATCATTAAGTGCAGCAAGCTTTTTGTTCTTTTCAATTTCTTCATCAAGTCTGTCTAGAGTGGAGGAGTGTGCACTTCTTAATGTGGACAATTGTTCATATATTAAGTCACATGAGGGACATGCATCATCACTAGGAATCAAAGTTTTTAAACGGTTAATTTCAGATTCTAGTGATTCAATTTTAGCAGCACTATCCCTAAGCTTTTTGTCCCTTTTCTTGACAATAATAGTTGCACGAGAAATAGCATCACACATTTCATTGCAGGTAGAACATACCTCATCATCGTCACTGTTGTGTTCTGCTTCCTCCTGACTTGATCTTGATCTTGCTTTGCCCGCCATGAAGCATAAGTTGGCCAGATCATCATTATCTTCATCACTTTCAAAGTCTACATCACTTGAACTGAGCTCTTGAAGCGCGGTGATGAAGCTGTTGATCATCTTGCGTCCTATGGTACCTTTCTTCTTCTTGTTGGAATTTCCAGAGGAGGTCCGGATCTTGCTTTGTTTTTCTTCCCGGGTGGTCGGACCTGAAAGGTTAGGGCATTCTGTACGAAAATGTCCTGTTTTACCACATTCAAAACAGCGTAGAGGTCCGGAGCTTCCTCTCCTTCTAGTTCTCACATTTTGCAATGCTTTTGAGAATCTAGTAGAGATGAGTGCCAACTCCTCCTCTGGAATTTCTTCGATCTGCTCCAGGGTTAGTGAGGACAACAAAGCAAGAGTATTGCAGGATGATGATTGGCCGGAGCTAGACATATCACGTTGTGAGACAAATGCAATAGACTTGTTTGGGTTCTTACGTGCTAGGATGTCAATTTCATGAGTTTTTAGTTTAGAATAAAGTACATCTAATGTAAGAGAACTCATGATAGTTGATTCACGAATGGATGTTACTTTCATCTCCCAAACTGACATGTCTAATGCACTAAGAAGTTGTCTAGCATTCTCAGCATCAGAAAAATTAACATTGACACTACGTAAGTTGCTGAGAATTTTATTGAACCGAGCAAAGAGGTCATCGATTGACTCACCTGGTTGCATCTCAAAGCGCATATATTCTTTCTTGAACATATCTTGTTTTACCTCCTTGATTGTGTTGGAGCCTTCATGATAATCACAGAGAGCTCTCCAAACGTCGTATGCTGATCGGAGGTGCGCGACACGATCAAAGTCGCTTTGAGTGAGTCCTTGGATGATCAAGTTTCGGGCTTTGTTGTTGTTGTCGACGTCCCGGAGGTTCGTGGCTGTGACTTGATCATTGGGTGGCACTTCATAAGGCTTATACACCTTCTCCCATATTGCAAAGCCTTGTGCCTGGATAAAAGCCTCCATGCGTGCCTTCCAAACCTGAAAATCAATACCAGCAAACACACAAGGTTTGACGGAGTACTTCTCCATGATGATTAGTCAAAAACACGTGCAAATCACAACGATTAGAGCACCGTGGCTCTGATACCAATTGTAGGATCGAAGAGCACGTGAAAAGCTACCAGAGGGGGGGGTGAATGGTAGATTTAAAAATCTTACGCAGCGGAAACAATAAAACCCTAATCCCTTCGGTAGAAAAACGATCTGTTAAACAAATCGTGTATGAAGCTAATCTAAACGTGTTTCACCGTGACAAAGTGATAGATATCAGAGAGAATCAAGTCACGAAGACAACAGAAAAAGAATTACTCAAATCCGTCAAGAAAAACTCAAGTTATGATCGAAAGATCAGACTATGGTCAATCTGACCTACCCGAGAAAAACAGTTTCTGGAATGCTGCAAAGAAACTCGTGTAGCTCAGAAACCACAAATCCCATGACTGTGAAATTTTGACAGATGATATATGATCAAGTTGTGAATACATCCGAAAACGAATTACGTCAATTGGATCAGTAAAACTGGAGTTATGATAAAACCACCGACAAAAGGTAGTGCTGTCCAGAAACTCGACGAGTAAAACTTGTCTGGAACAAGTCGGACGAACAAGGCACAAAAGTTCCTTCAAACTATGAATTTTATTCAATAGAACATAAGAAGAACAGCCCCAAAGTCCTCTCTCACGAGCTTTGGCCTTCCCTTGCTTATATAACCAGCCCTTAGGCCAACCCAATACAACTAGGACTCTAATCCTAATCCGATCACAATCGGAACTTACCATAACTGTTCAAGATTCTTCTATACGCAGATAGAAGCAACCTTAAGACTTCCAAACACCTTAGGAACGTATCCCACATTCCTAAACAACTCAATTTCGTGACACACACGAAATCCTAACATAACCAACTCGATACTTCCCATACCGAGCCATAACCGACTCTGCCGCAGCCAAAGTCTTCAACCGATACGATCCGATCCTTCCGATCAGATCTTCCTTCCATAATCCGTCTCTAGAAGCATATTGCCACGTCATGCACCGCATGCATACGTGCGAACACCTTCCTTCGACCTTCATATGCACTGCCCTTGATTCAATCATCCTGCGCGACCTCCTGACCCGCTCAACCACAGTTCCTCCCGAACTTGGTTGTTGGAACCTCATCTCCTCCTGAGACTAGTCCAATGGATCCGTCACCAGCCATGACTTGAACTCAAGCAACACCTGCACATGAACAAACAACCAATCCATACGAGCCCAAGTCCTCGACTTGACTCACGTTAGTTCCGAACACAACACCTTACATGAGAACCTCACATAAGCATGTTGCAAAACCACATAAGAAACGATATCAGCCGTATCATCCAAAACACACTAAAAACTTAGCAAATGAATACTAAGCAATCTTCCTAACAAGTAAAGCAAGTACTAAACATTGCAAATGAAAAGCAGAAGCACTTCGGTCAAGTTCCGGACCTTGCCAGAGCAACCCGGAGCTTGAGCCGGAGCTAACAAGAAACACTGCAGTCAAGTTCCGGACCTTGCCAGAGCAACCCGGAGCTTGAGCCGGAGCTAACAAGAGCTAGTAGAACCTAGCGCCGGAGCTTACCAAAACTAGTACAATGAAGCACCTGCCGGAGCTTACCAAAACTAGTACAAAGAAGCACCTGCCGGAGCTTACCAAAACTAGTACAATGAAGCACCTGCCGGAGCTTACCAAAACTAGTACAAAGAAGCACCTGCCGGAGCTTACCAAAACTAGTACAAAGAAGCACCTGCCGGAGCTTACCAAAACTAGTAGATCCTGGATCCGGAGCTTATCAAAACTAGTGGGAACTAGTCAACCCAAAACCCGGAGCTAGACAAAGTACGTCGAAGCTTAGCATCCCGGAGCTAACGAAAATATGTGCCGGAGCTAAAGATAAAGCTCACCGGAGCTATCCAAAACTAGTCGGACCTTACTAAGAAGCCGGACCTAGCTTCGAACATAGCCGGAGCTACCCAAAACAAGCCGGACCTATCGTCGGACCTTGCTGTAGCTCGGAGCTAGAGTCGGACCTTGATAAAAAGGTGTTTTAGTGATATTTAAAACTTTTATCATCAAAGCCAAGTGTATTTACTACAAGCCAATGTATTCAGCACACATAGGTCTTACAGTATGAAAGACACACTCCAAGAGCTCACGAATTTGCGCAGGGGTAAGGGTTTTAAAATTAACCTAACTTTCACAGTGCACCGAACTAGTCCGATCATGGACCGGACTAGTCCGCTAGACTTTCTGGAGTCTCCCATCTCTGGAGACCGGACTAGTCCGTGTGTCCACCGGACTAGTCCGATGAACTTTCTGGAGTCTCCCATCTCTTGAGACCGGACTAGTCTGTGTGTCCACCGGACTAGTCCGATGAACTTTCTAGAGTCTCCCAGCTCTGGAGACCGGACTAGTCCGTGTGTCCACCGGACTAGTCCGATGAAATTTCTGGAGTCCGTTTTCACAAAAGGCCGGACTAGTCCGTTTTCCAACCAGACTAGTCCGCTAGACTTTCTGGACTTCGAGTTACACTATGACCGGACAAGTCCGGACTTGCACTGGACTAGTCCGGTATTAGAGTTTTTCAACGGTAACTTTTTGGAAACCATATAAATAGAGAATCCATGGCCTTCCACAGAAGACACACATCGGATACTGCTGAAAACACGAACCCTAGCGCCGCCACTTTGTCCCAAGAGCCCAAAACACATCTCCCCACACATCTAAGGTGCAAAAAGAGTCAAATCATTTGAACACTTGGATTCGGGATTGGGAGATCGTTGCTCCTTTGTTGCGAGCTCTTGGGGTTTGATCTTTCTACACCCATACTCTGCATTGTAATACTTTCAAGTGTATTTGATCACTCCTTTCATTGTAATTCTCGTGGGAGCCCTCAACGTGTGAGGTTGCCCCACAAACTCAGTGATTATCCGTGATAGTGGAATCAAGTCGGCCTATGTGGTGACTTGAAGAGGGAAAGGGTTGGAGACCCGGCTCTGTGTGAGCTTCCTCAACGAGGACGTAGATATCATGGTGAGATCGAACCTCAGTAAAAATTCGCATCTCTTGTGCCTCATTTACTTTACATTTTGCTCACTAGATCACTTGATTACTAAACATCAATTAAGTTGCTTATAAGTTTCCACGTGCATTCATACAATAATCTTGAATCAAAGAATCTGTTATTCTCATTTCCGCTGCTAAAAGAATCTAATTTCCCAAACAATACTTAATCAATTCACATTTATCAGCACACCAAACTAGTACGCCCACACAACTGGACTAGTCCGGTCAATCAAGTTTTTGATGACTCTATTAAGTGTGCAGGAAATTCAAAAGGCCTATTCACCCCCCTCTAGGCCACATTCAATTGGTATCAGATCAATGGCCTCTGAGAAGAACATCGATATCCCGAAGATGAACATCAATGAGGCGGAACAAGAAGCTAAAGCCTTCGATGTACTGAAAGAAAGCCCACATGATGATGAAGAAGTGCGACAACTAAAGGCACTACTGAGAAAGAAACTGCTAGGAAAAAAAGGAAAAGAATAAGAGAAGACAATGGGGAGTGGTCATCACAACGACTCCCGACATCCTTACAACTACAACCGTCTCAATTCAAATAATCACTATCTCTCCATTCCTATGGGAAAGCCTCCACAGATTGACGGAAGTGACTACACCATGTGGAAGTACAACATGAAGATGCATCTAATATCTCTGAATCCTAGTCTGTGGCACATTGTTTGCATAGGCATATCGCGGACATGGATGAGGAACTCACTCCAGAATAAGAACAAGAGATTCACAGAAATGCACAAGTCGTCTCCGTGATCACATCATCACTAAGAAGAGAGGAATTCACCAAGATCGATGGTTTAGAAAGTGCAAAAGAAATATGGGATACACTTAAGACAGCTCACGAAGGAAATTGGTCGGTTCGTGAAGCTAAAATTGAGATGCTTGAAGGAGAGTTGGGGAGATTTGCTATTGAAGAAGGTGAATCACCTCAAGACATGTACAACCGAATGAAGTCACTCATCAACAAAATTTGTGCCTATGGAAGTAAGAAATGGATGGATCACGAGGTCATCAAAAGAATGATTAGAGCCTTCGTGCCAAGAAATGTCATACTTTGCTCAATGATTAGAGAAAGCCCCGGATTTCACAAAATGACTCCGGATGAGTTATTGGCGAAGATCATAAATCATGAAATGATGGAAAAAGAGGCACAAACGTCAAAGACTTAGCCGAACTCACCTCTTCCAAAAAGAAAGAAGTTGCTCTCAAAGCAATGTGCAGACCCAAACTCAAAGAAACTCGTGAAGACCAAGACGATGGGCATACAAGCGACGAGAGTACCGATCTTGATGATGAAGAAATGGTACTCTTTATCAAGAAGTTCAAGAACATGATGAAAAGAAGACATGGCAACAATTCAAATGAAGGAAAAAGCAAGGATAAAGGAAAATCCAAGGCTCGACGCACTTGCTACAACTACGGAGAGTATGGTCACTTCATGCTGGACTGTCCTTACGAAGAAAACAAAAATAAGAAGGAAACAAGACCTCAATAAAAGAAAAATTTCAGAAAAAGAAGACAAGCCCATCAAGCTCACATTGGCAAGGAGTGGGACTCAAACGACGAGTCCTCCTCCAATGAAGAAGAAAAGATAGCCACTATCGCAGTCAAGAAACCTACTATGAAAGCCACACTCTTCCCAAACATGGGAGGATTAGATATGAACAACCACACTTGCCTTATGGCTAAGGAAGGCAAGAAAAAGGTTCGACTCACTCCTCCTAAGCTAAATTCCTCTATTGATGACTTTGATAGCTCTAGTGATAATGAAGAAATGTTTAGAGGATTAAGTAAAATTGATTTAAAGAAAATGGAAATGTTGTCAAACGAAATCTTTGAAAAGGAGGAACTTGTTAACCGACAATAAGATATACTCATCCGTGAAAGGAAGAGATATCAAGAAGTTGAAAAGCTTCTTGAGCTTGAAAGAGAGAAGAACGAGTCACTTGAGTTTGAGCTAGCCTTAAGTAAGGAAACTTACTCAAAGCTAGAGGAGTCGCATATTGCAATCAAGGATGAACTTGCTAACTTGTCAAAAATTAACAAGATCCTTGAGGTGCAAGTTGAGTCGCTCAAGCAAAGTGACTCCTCCTCCTCCAAGAGCTCTTCCTCCAAAGATATGAGTTCGACAACAATCGAAACTTGCACTTGCTCTAGTAAGAAGAATGTTATTTCTAAGACTTCAACTTCTCATAATATGCATGCTTCTCCAAGCGGTATCTTTGATAAGGAGAAGATCAAATATGCACGCAGTGCATATATGGTCACTAGACCTCCTAATGTCAAAGATGGCCTTGGCTTTGACAGGAACAAACACATGTCTACTCCTAATCATTCTAAAAATAGAATTGCATTTGTTAAGGAAAAATCCCATGAATCTGATTTACAAATATTGTTTCGTACATTTGATGCCTACGTTCTTATGGAAGCCAAATATGGAAAAGTCATTGCTAAATATACAGGGCCACGCCACAAGAACTTGAAAACTTGTGTGTGGGTGCCCAAGACTCTTGTGACTAACCTAAGAGGACCCAAGCAAGCTTGGGTACCTAAAACCAAAGAATAATTATTTTTGCAGACTTACTCCTCCGGTGGATCTAAATGGATGCTAGATAGCGGAAGCACAAATCACATGACCGGAGAGAGAGGTATGTTTGTGGAGTATGAGTATAACAAGGATCCAAGTGAAGGCATATACTTTGGAGACAACATCTAAGGAAAGGTCCTTGGTAGCGGTAACATTGAAATATCCTCTCAACACACCTTATTTAATGTTTTACATGTAGACTCTCTAGATTATAACCTTTTGTCAATATCTCAACTATGCGACAAAGGTTACAACTATTTATTCACTAATGAGGGTGTGACCATTTTTAGAAGAAGCGATGGCTCGATTGCATTCAAGAGAATGTTGAAGGGAAAGCTTTATCTTGTTGACTTCAACAAAAATAAATCCAAACTCGACACTTGCTTGGTTGCTAAGACCAACATGGGATGGCTGTGGCATGGACGGCTAGCCCATGTTGGGATGAGAAATCTGCGGAAACTTCTAAAAGTTGGTGACATCCATGGTCTTAAGGATGTGGTTTTTGAAAAAGACAGGTCGTGCAGCGCTTGTCAAGCAGGAAAACAAGTCAGAGCACCACACCCCGCCAAGAATGTGATGACTACCGGAAGACCGCTGGAACTCCTCCACATGGATCTCTTTGGTCCAATTTCGTACATCAGTATCGGTAGTAACAAATACAGTTTAGTAATTGTTTATGATTTTTCAAGATTTACCTAGGTATTTTTCTTGTATGATAAACCAGAAACTCAGGGAATCCTCAAGAAGTTCTTGAAAAGAGCTCAGAATGAATTCTCATCAACCATAAAGAACATCAGAAGTGACAACGGGACAGAATTCAAGAACCTCCAAGTTGAAAAGTATCTCGATGAAGAAGGGATAAAGCATGAGTTCTCGGCACCCTACTCACCTCAACAAAACGGAGTGGCCAAAAGGAAGAACGGAACATTGATCGAAATGGCAAGAACTATGTTGGATGAATACAAGACATCAGATCGGTTTTGGGCAGAAGCGGTGAACACCGCTTGTCATGCCACAAATCGGCTGTACCTTCACCGACTACTGAAGAAAACTCCATATGAGCTTCTTACCGGTAAAAAGCCTAATGTTTCTTATTTCAAAGTCTGTGGTTGCAAATGTTTTATTCTGAACAAGAAACAGAGGGCCTCAAAGTTTGCTTCGAAGTCCAATGAATGGTTGTTGCTCGGTTATGAATCGAATGCCTACGCCTATCGTGTCTTCAACAACGTGTCCGGCCTTGTTGAAGTAGCACGTGACGTAGTGTTCGATGAATCTAACAGCTCACAAGTGGAGCAAGTTGATAAGTGTATGCTAGATAAAGAGGAAGCTCCATATGAAGCACTGAAGAAAATGGCACTTGGTGATATCTTACCACAAGAGCGAACATTCGACTCAAATGCACAAGATGAACTTCAACACGGAGGCAATGATCAAGGGGGAGCTCTTTCACAAGATCAAGATGAGGAAGATCGAGAAGATCAAGACAATCATGGAAGCAATGATCTAGGGGGAGACAATGCACATGAAGATAATGAAGAACAAGCAACTACACAAGTTCCACACCGAAGAGTACATCAGAGCATGCAAAGAGACCATCCTGTCAACAATATCATTGGAGATATTGCTAAGGGAGTAACTACTAGATCTTGAGTTGCAAATTTCTGTGAATACTATTCTTTTGTGTCTTTTCTGGAACCATACAGGGTAGAACAAGTCTTAAGGGATCCAGACTGGGTGATGGCAATGCAAGAGGAGTTGAAAAACTTCAAAGGAAATGAAGTGTGGGAGCTGGTGGAGAGACCAAGGGGGAACATCATTGGAACCAAGTGGGTCTTTCGAAACAAGCAAGATGAGCATGGAGTAGTAACAAGAAATAAAGCGAGATTGGTGGCCAAGGGCTATTCTCAGGTCGAAGGTTTGGACTTCGATGAAACTTTCGCTCCTGTAGCTAGACTTGAGTCCATTCGTATTTTATTGGCATATGCTACTCATCATAATTTTAAGCTGTAAATTTTAAGCTGTATCAAATGGACGTCAAAAGCGCCTTCTTAAATGGTCTGATAAAGGAGGAAGTTTATGTGGAGCAGCCACCAGGATTCGAAGACCAAAGGTATCCCAACCATGTCTACAAACTGCGTAAGGCTCTCTATGGCCTCAAACAAGCTCATCGAGCTTGGTATGAGTGCCTTAGAGATTTTCTGACTCAAAATGGATACAAAATTGGTAAAGCTGACTATACACTCTTCACTAAATATTGTGATGATCATCTATTCGTATGTCAAATTTATGTTGATGACATTATCTTTGTATCCACTAACAAGTCTTTCTGTGAAGAATTTAGCAAAATTATGACAGATAGGTTCGAGATGTCAATGATGGGCGAATTGAAGTTCTTCTTGGGATTCCAAGTGAAGCAACTAAGAGAAGGCACATTTATAAGCCAAATCAAATATACACAGGACATTCTCAAGAAATTCAATATGGACAAAGCCAAGCCCATCAAGACACCCATGGCCATTAACGGACATATCGACCTCAATGAAGATGGTCCAAATGTGGACCAGAAGGTATATCGGTCCATGATTGGCTCCTTACTTTATTTATGTGCATCTAGTCCAGACATTATGCTTAGTGTTTGCTTGTGTGCAAGGTTTCAAGCCGCACCTAAAGAGTGTCACTTAATTGCTGTAAAAAGAATCCTAAGGTATCTTGTGCACACACCCAACTTGGGCCTTTGGTACCCCAAAGGGTCCAAGTTTAACTTGATAGGCTACTCCGACGCTGACTATGCAGGATGCAAAGTTGACAAAAAGAGAACATCAGGGACTTGCCAATTTCTTGGTAGGTCCCTAGTTTCTTGGTCATCTAAAAGGAAAAACTCCATTGCTCTTTCCACAGCGGAAGCAGAGTATGTTGCAGCTGGTAGTTGTTGCGCACAACTACTTTGGATGCGACAGACTCTTAGGGACTACGGCTACAATCTTAGCCATATCCCGCTTCTATGTGATAATGAAAGTGCTATAAAAATTGCACACAACCATGTAGAGCACTCAAGAACTAAGCACATAGATATCCGTCATCACTTTCTTAGAGATCATTCATTAAAAGGTGACATTGCTATTTCACATGTTAGGACTGAAAAACAACTTGCAGATATTTTTACCAAACCTTTAGATGAGAAAAGGTTTTGTGAACTTAGGAATGAGCTTAACATACTTAACTCTCGTAATGTGGCTTGAAACGTTGCATATCTGGTTGAAACTTCAAATGTTACATTTTATTGTTAAAACTGCTCCTCATCTCTTTTTTCTTCTAAGAAAACTATTTTAATGAAGAAATCTTGCTGTTTATGACCACTTTTCATTGTTGCTTATCTACTGGTCGTATTTATCAAGATTATTTGCAAAACTATTACCCTTGGATCACTATTAATCATTTCTATATGTATCTAGTTTGTTGGGACCGAACTTGTCAGGTTTACCACCGGACTAGTCCGGACAGACTCTCACTCCTAGGTTTTCCAGGGGCACCGGACTAGTCCATCACCCTGACCGGACTAGTCTGGTCGGCCGCGTATATAAGTGGCTGGCCGGCCCAAATCAAAATTTTAAACCTCCCTCCACTTGGTCTCCCTCACCTCTCCTCTTCCCTCCTAAACCCTAGCCTCCAAAGAGACCTTCGAGTTGAGCCCTAAAAAACTAAGTTTTCTCCGTGGGAAATCCTCTCCTCGACGAGTTGATCATCCTCTCCGGACTCATCTGGACAGATTCTTGCTCCTTCAATGCGTATCTTCAAATCTCAGTAAATTTCACCCTAAAACCAAAATTTCAACTTTTCTCGTTCTAGCTCATTTCACTTGATTCCAAGGTTGTACATTAGCTTCATAGATGTCCTACCACTTCCCCACCCTTTTGCATCTCTAGATAGGAATTTTGATTCAAAGGATTTGTTAGGGTTCTTATGCCAGGCCGGACTAGTCCGACTCTCAGGTGCGGACAAGTCCGGTACACCAGACAAGTCTGGACTATGAAACAGGACAAGTCCGGTCTTTGACATATGAATCCCTACAATTCCTTCAATCCTTGGTTCATTCTTATCTAATCCATGAACTCCTTATTAGGCATGATGTCTTCAAGCTCAGATGACAGCTCTTTCCACGTTGATGAAGAAGTTGAACGCGAAAGAGCGAGGAGAGCCAAGGAGAGGTACATGAAGAAAAGACATGATGTCAATGTCCACTCTCCACCCTCCGACGACAATCTGCCTAAGAAGAGGAAGGTTGTTGTCAAAAAGGCTCAAGGAAAGGTGCTGAGAGCTCATTAGGGCCAAGAAGGGCTCTCAATAAAGGGAAGGGACTTGCTAGTGGTCCCATTGGGCCCCTGAAGATGAAAAACCCCAGTCACCGCAACAGGCAGCGGTCTAGTGAGGATTTCACCGGAAAAGGGGGTGAGCTAGCCGATAACTTCAGGAAGATTAATGTGTATAATCAACCTAGGCAATGCTCTGACCCAAGATTCTGGAGCAACTTCCATGCTGACTACTACGAGCACGTGTACATGAAGATGAAGAATCCTGTTGTGGAGAGTCAATGGGTGAATATTGGATACATGCAGTCGAAGAAGTATCCTGCCTTTTGTTAGGTGGTTGAGGCTCTGGAGAGGCACGGTTTGAAGGAACTGCTTTCCTTTGAGAATGACTGGAACAATGAGATCATCACCCAATTTTACTCTATGCTCTACTTTGCTAGGGGTGATGGAGACAGTCTTACTTGGATGACTCATGGTTCCAAGTATAGTGTTACTTATGATGAATTTGCAAGGATTCTTCACCTTGAACACACTCTGGATCATGATCTTGTCATCCACAATCTGCAACCCTTGGAGAAGGATGAGCTTAAGTTCCTCTATGACACAAGGATGCCCTATATTCCTCCCAACATCAAATATTTGAAGCCCTTTTTTGTGGTCCTTAACAGAATCTTGAGGAAGACAATAGCCCCGAATGATGGAGATGCGGGGACTATCCAAGGAACCTTGAGGACCCTAATGAAGGTCATTAGTGGAAGGAGACAATTCAATGTTTTTGAGTACATCTACAACGACATTGTGAACATCTCAATCACTCCCAATTGGTCTTGCGAGTATGCCCCGTACATTATGTTCATGATTGAGAAAGTGACGGGACTTGAGTTTGTCAAGGATGTCTCTCATACGGGGTTGAAGCCACAAAAGCCCACCAAGTACACCCTTCCCTCAGCACCACCTGCCCCTTCCTCCCCCGGAGCTGAGTGGAGGTCCAAACAAACTTAGGATGTGAATGCCACAAGATCTGCACCTGCTCCTCCTGGCTCTGCACCTATCCATGAATCCTCCGGTGGCGTCCTCAAAATGCTCACCTCCATCTTTGCCTGCTGCCGCAAGATCGAAGTCAGGTAGAAGAAACATCAACAATATGTAAATGCCAACATCAAAGCCATCTGTGACAAGCTTGAGATTGAGCCGTTTGGATCACCGCCCTCCTTCGAGGACTTCGAGGAAGATCTCGCCCCGGTGAATGATGATGAAGATGAAGATCAGACCGAAACTGAAGAAGTGAGTGACGATGAGAGATTCCCCTCGATTTTTCCCTTTTTGGTGCCTTGATGCCAATGGGGGAGAGATTGAGACTAGTTTGAGACTATCTCTAGTAGCAGTTATTATGGTTTTGTGATCAAGGACATGTACCTATTTTTAAAACTTTGTAATACACTATTTCTTTTCCTATGTGTGATGCTTATTGTTGCTCTAATGCTTACTTCTATGCTCATTATTGTTTATCTTTATTTCATCACACTTTGTTGATCACACACCTGTTAGGCACCCCACCATAAGGTGTGTGCATATGTGAGAAGCCTTTTGTGGATTTATCGTTATTTTCATATGTGCACACTTTATGAAAATCAAAATTTTACTCTCAATTGTGATATCTCAAATGGTTGTCATCAATCACCAAAAAGGGGGAGATTGTAAGTGCATCTAGGATATCCCTTGTGGGTTTTGGCTAATTGATGACAAACATATGAGATCCTAATGAAACTATTGAGATGATTGCAGGACAAACAAAGTGAAACAGCTCGGTGCACACAAAAAGTGAAAAATGGAGTGGTGTCCATGATGGAGCTTGGAAGAACAAATTAGATTTTAAGTGTATAGGGAGTGTATGAAAGACACACTCCAAGAGCTCACGACTTTGCGCAGGGGTAAGGATTTTAAAATTAACCTAACTTTCACAGCGCACCGGACTAGTCCGATCATGGACCAGACTAGTCCGCCAGACTTTCTGGAGTCTCCCATCTATGGAGACCGGACTAGTTCGTGTGTCCACCGGACTAGTCCGATGAACTTTTTGGATTCTCCAATCTTTGGAGACCGGACTAGTTCGTGTGTCCACCGGACTAGTCCGATGAACTTTCTGGAGTCTCCCATGTCTGGAGACCGGACTAGTCCGTGTGTCCACTGGACTAGTCCAATGAACTTTCTGGAGTCTGTTTTCACAAAAGGCCGGGCTAGTCCGTTTTCCAACCAGACTAGTCCGCCAGACTTTCTGGACTTCGAGTTACACTGTGACCGGACAAGTCCGGACTTACACCGGACTAGTTCGGTATTAGGATTTTTCAACGGTAACTTTTTTGAAACCATATAAATAGAGAATCCACGGCCTTCCACAGAAGACACACGTCGAATACTGCTGAAAACACAAACCCTAGCGCCACCACTTTGTCCCAAGAGCCCAAAACACATCTCCCCAAACATCTAAGGTGCAAAATGAGTCAAATCATTTGAACACTTGGATTCGGGATTGGGAGATCGTCATTCCTTCGTTGCGATCTCTTAGGTTTTGATCTTTCTACACTCATACTCTGCATTATAATACTTTCAAGTGTATTTGATCACTCCTTTCATTTTAATTCTCGTGCGAGCCCTCAACGTGTGAGGTTGCCCCACAAATTCGGTGATTACCCGTGATAGTGGAATCAAGTCGGCCCGTGTGGTGACTTGAAGAGGGAAAGGGTTGGAGACCCGGCTCTGTGTGATCTTCCTCAACGAGGATGTAGATCTCGTGGTGAGATCAAACCTTGGTAAAAATCCGCGTCTCTTGTGCCTCATTTACTTTACATTTTGCTCACTATATCACTTGATTACTAAACATCAATTAAGTTGCTTATAAGTTTCCACGTGCATTCATACAATAATCTTGAATCAAAGAATCTGTTATTCTCATTTCCTCTGCTAAAAGAATCTAATTTCCCAAACAATACTTAATCAATTCACATTTATCAGCACACCGGAATAGTCCGCCCACACAACCGGACTAGTCTGGTCAATCAAGTTCTTGACGACTCTATTAAGTGTGCAGGAAATTCAAAAGGCCTATTCACCCCCCTCTAGGCCACATTCACTTGGTATCAGAGCAAGGTTCTCCGCCAACGAGACTCACATCTCGAAGAGATCAATGGCCTCTGAGAAGAACAACGATATCCCGAAGATGAACATCAATGAGGAGGAACAAGAAGCTAAAGCCTTCGATGTGCTGAAAAAAAGCCCACATGATGAAGAAGTGCGACAACTAAAGGCACTCCTGAGAAAGAAACTGCTAGGACAAAAAGGAAAAGAAGAAGAGAAAACAACGGGGAGTGGTCATCACAACGACTCCCGACATCCTTACAACTACAACCGTCTCAATTGAAATAATCACTATCTCTCCATTCCTATGGGAAAGCCTCCACAGTTTGACGGAAATGACTACACCATGTGGAAGTACAACATGAAGATGCATCTAATATCTCTGAATCCTAGTCTGTGGCACATCGTTTGCACAGGCATAGATATCCCAGACACGGATGAGGAACTCACTCCAGAACAAGAACAAGAGATTCACAGAAACGCACAAGTCATCGCCCTGATCACATCATCACTAAGCAGAGAGGAATTCACCAAGATCAATGGTTTAGAAAGTGCGAAAGAAATCTGGGATACACTTAAGACAGCTCACGAAGGAAATAGGTCCGTTCGTGAAGCTAAAATTGAGATGCTTGAAGGAGAGTTGGGGAGATTTGCTATTGAAGAAGGCGAATCACCTCAAGACATGTACAACCGGATGAAGGCACTCATCAGCAAAATTCGTGCCAATGGAAGTAAGAAATGGACGGATCACGAGGTGGTCAAAATAATGATTAGAGCCTTCGTGCCAAGAAATGTCACACTTTGCTCAATGATTAGAGAAAGCCCCGGATTTCACAAAATGACTCCGGATGAGTTATTGGGGAAGATCATAAATCATGAAATGATGGAGAAAGAGGCTCAATATGTCAAAGACTTAGCCGAACTCACCTCTTCCAAAAAGAAAGAAGTTGCTCTCAAAGCAACGTGCAGACCCAAACTCAAAGAAACTCGTGAAGACCAAGACGATGGGCATACAAGCGATGAGAGTACCGATCTTGATGATGAAGAAATGGTACTCTTTATCAAGAAGTTCAAGCGCATGATGAAAAGAAGACACGGCAACAATTCAAATGAAGGAAAAAGCAAGGATAAAGGAAAATCCAAGGCTCGACGCACTTCCTACAACTGCGGAGAGTATGGTCACTTCATGGTGGACTGTCCTTATGAAGAAAACAAAAAGAAGAAGGAAACGAGACCTCAAGAAAAGGAAAATTTCAGAAAAAGAAGAGAAGCCCATCATGCTCACATTGGCAAGGAGTGGTACTCAAACGACGAGTCCTCCTCTGATGAAGAAGAAGAGATAGCCACTATCGCAGTCAAGAAACCTACTATGAAAGCCACACTCTTCCCAAACATGGGAGGACGAGATATGAACAACCACACTTGCCTTATGGCTAAGGAAGGCAAGAAAAAGGTTCGACTCACTCCTCCTATGCTAAATTCCTCTATTGATGACTTTGATAGATCTAGTGATAATGAAGAAATGTTTAGAGGATTAAGTAAAATTGCTTTAAAGAAAATGGAAATGTTGTCGAACGAAATCTTTGAAAAGGAGGAACTTGTTAACCGACAAGAAGATATGCTCATCTGTGAAAGGAAGAGATATCAAGAAGTTGAAAAGCTTCTTGAGCTTGAAAGAGAGAAGAACGAGTCACTTGAGTTTGAGCTAGCCTTAAGTAAGGAAACTTACTCAAAGCTAGAGGAGTCGCATATTGCAATCAAGGAAGAACCTGGTAACTTGTCAAAAGTTAACAGGATCCTTGAGGTGCAAGTTGAGTCGCTCAAGCAAAGTGACTCCTCTTCCTCCAAGAGCTCTTCCTCCAAAGATATGAGTTCGACAACAATCGGAACTTGCACTTGCTCTAGTAAGAAGAATGTTATTTCTAAGACTTCAACTTCTCATAATATGCATGCTTCTCCAAGCGGCATCTTTGATAAGGAGAAGATCAAATATGCACGCAGTGCATATATGGTCACTAGACCTCCTAATGTCAAAGATGGCCTTGGCTTTGACAGGAACAAACACATTTCTACTCCTAATCATTCTAAAAATAGAATTGCATTTGTTAAGGAAAAATCCCATGAATCTGATTTACAAATATTGTTTCGTACATTTGATGCCTACGTTCTTATGGAAGCCAAATATGGAAAAGTCATTGCTAAATATACAGGGCCACGCCACAAGAACTTGAAAACTTGTGTGTGGGTGCCCAAGACTCTTGTGACTAACCTAAGAGGACCCAAGCAAGCTTGGGTACCTAAAACCAAAGAATAATTATTTTTGCAGACTTACTCCTCCGGTGGATCTAAATGGATGCTAGATAGCGGAAGCACAAATCACATGACCGGAGAGAGAGGTATGTTTGTGGAGTATGAGTATAACAAGGATCCAAGTGAAGGCATATACTTTGGAGACAACATCTAAGGAAAGGTCCTTGGTAGCGGTAACATTGAAATATCCTCTCAACACACCTTATTTAATGTTTTACATGTAGACTCTCTAGATTATAACCTTTTGTCAATATCTCAACTATGCGACAAAGGTTACAACTGTTTATTCACTAATGAGGGTGTGGCCATTTTTAGAAGAAGTGATGGCTCGATTGCATTCAAGGGAATGTTGAAGGGAAAGCTTTATCTTGTTGACTTCAACAAAGATAAAGCCGAACTCAACACTTGCTTGGTTGCTAAGACCAACATGGGATGGTTGTGGCATAGAGGGCTAGCCCATGTTGGGATGACAAATCTGCAGAAACTTCTAAAAGGTGGTCACAACCGTGGTCTTAAGGATGTGGTTTTTGAAAAAGACAGGCCGTGCAACGCTTGTCAAGCAGGAAAACAAGTCGGAGCACCACACCCCACCAAGAATGTGATGACTACTGGAAGACCGCCAGAACTCCTCCACATGGATCTCTTTGGTCCAATTTCGTACATCAACATCGGCGGTAACAAATACGGTTTAGTAATTGTTGATGATTTTTCAAGATTTACCTGGGTATTTTTCTTGTATGATAAATCAGAAACTCAGCGAATCCTCAAGAAGTTCTTGAAAAGAGCTCAGAACGAATTCTCATCAACCATAAAGAACATTAGAAGTGACAATGGGACAAAATTCAAGAACCTCCAAGTTGAAGAGTATCTCGATGAAGAAGGGATAAAGCATGAGTTCTCGGCACCCTACTCCCCTCAATGAAACGGAGTGGCCGAAAGGAAGAACAGAAAATTGATCGAAATGGCAAGAACTATGTTGGATGAATACAATACATCAGATCGGTTTTGGGCAGAAGCGGTGAACACCGCTTGTCATGCCACAAATCGGCTGTACCTTCACCGACTACGGAAGAAAACTCCATATGAGCTTCTTACCGGTAAAAAGCCTAATGTTTCTTATTTCAAAGTCTTTGGTTGCAAACGTTTTATTCTGAACAAGAAACAGAGGGCCTCGAAGTTCGCTTCGAAGACCGATGAAGGGTTGTTGCTTGGTTATGAATCGAATGCCTACGCCTATCGTGTCTTCAACAAGGTGTCTGACCTTGTTGAAGTAGCACGTGACGTAGTATTCGATGAATCTAACAGCTCACAAGTGGAGCAAGTTGATAAGTGTATGCTAGATAAAGAGGAAGCTCCATATGAAGCACTAAAGAAAATGTCACTTGGTGATATCTTACCACAAGAGCGAACATTCGACTTAAATGCACAAGATGAACTTCAAGACGGAGGCAATGATCAAGAGGGAGCTCTTTCACAAGATCAAGATGAGGAAGATCAAGAAGATCAAGACAATCATGGAAGCAATGATCTAGGGGAGACAATGCACATGAAGATAATGAAGAACAAGCAACTACACAAGTTCCACATCCAAGAGTACATAAGAGCGTGCAAAGAGACCATCCTGTCAACAATATCATTGGAGATATTGCTAAGGGAGTAACTATTAGATCTCGAGTTGCAAATTTCTGTGAATACTATTCTTTTGTGTCTTTTCTGGAACCATACAGAGTAGAAGAATCCTTAAGGGATCCATACTGGGTGATGGCAATGCAAGAGGAGTTGAACAACTTCAAAAGAAATGAAGTGTGGGAGCTGGTGGAGAGACCAAGGGGGAACATCGTTGGAACCAAGTGGGTCTTTCAAAACAAGCAAGATGAGCATGGAGTAGTAACAAGAAATAAAGCGAGATTGGTGGCCAAGGGCTATTCTCAGGTCGAAGGTTTGGACTTCGATGAAACTTTCGCTCCTGTAGCTAGACTTGAGTCCATTCGTATTTTATTGGCATATGCTACTCACCATAATTTTAAGCTGTATCAAATGGACGTCAAAAGCGCCTTCTTAAATGGCCCGATAAAGGATGAAGTTTATGTGGAGCAACCACCAAGATTCGAAGACCAAAGGTATCCCAACCATGTCTACAAACTGCATAAGGCTCTCTATGGCCTCAAACAAGCTCCTTGAACCGTTGTCATGATGGGAAGTTCGAAGCCTGAGGGCAGCGGCCTGACAGGGCGCTCGGAACCGATACAGTTTTCGTATTAGGAACCGGCGACCTTCAGTTGCGTGGGATCTGCACGCCAGGATCTCACCTGTCGCGTCAAGAAGAGCCACGCGACGATGGTTTAACTGCGAACCATCGCCCCAACGGCCCACGAAAAGACCTTTGAAGCCATAGCACGGAAATCGATGATTGCCCCACCTCTGGTAGAATAACTTAACCCAAAGGGTTTCTCCGAGAGGTGGGCCCGAGGGCCACTGTCGGTACCCTGCGTACCGAGTACCCCACGATACCGCAAGAAAAGCCACAAAGATCCACCTGTCCAAGTTGAAGACCTCTTAATACTCCACGTGTCTCGTAGCACTGGGCCTGCCTCCGTCATTAGGGTAGCTCTAGCGCCGCCACATGTAAAGCAAGGCCGGACTTAACTCTGTGTATAGGGAAGCTCTAGTCGTGCCATGTGTCCAGTGGTCCCGGACCTAACCTTTAGTAGAGGGAAGCTCCGGTGCTTCTACGTGTATAGCAGCTCCGAACCTGCCTCCCCACAGTGGGAAGCTCTGGAGCTGCCATGTGTCGAGCCTCCAAACCTAAGCCTGCAACAGAGGACTGCTGGATCTCTAACAGCACGGACATTCAAGAGACAGTTAAAGCAGCCGTTACAAGACTTGATTACGTGTCATTAATGCCATGTTAATGACACACAATTAGAGAACCTTTAGTACTGGTAACGCAACCATTAAGGCGCGTTATCACACTATTAAATGTACTTAATATGTACAAATCATGTATTAGGTAATCAATGACCGTTGGGGCCACATGTCGGGCTAGGCTGACAATGTAACGGTCAGTCATTGGACTATAAAAGGGTTGTGCCGCACGGTACAAAGGACGAGTACAATCAACCCAAGCAACTACACACTCATACATACAACAACCACCCGTGGAGTAGGATATTATGCTCAGGTGGCCTGAATCACATAAAAATCCCTTGTGTCACCGTCTCGTTCATAATATCACGTGCGCCCCAACAAATTAAAACCTCTGTGGACTACAATCTAGTAGTACCGGGGGAAATGTCGATCACACACTTAGACAATATCATTCCAGCCAATCAAGCGATGACATGTGGCACCACATGGATCAATTGGCCCACAAACAGAAGTATCCGAAGTCATCCAACGGTGTAAAACCAATATAGGTCAATGGGACTCACCTGGCAGTGAATTGGAGGAAGCACAACCCCAACGGGGCTTAGACCTGGTCGGTCGACCCCCCTAGTCGGCCGACTAGTGAGTGGCGCCAAACTCGATCACACGCCACATGTTGGCTCCTCCCGGCTTGAAGAAGTCATAGGTGACTGATTCGCGTGCTTTTGGTGTGGGAATCAACCCTTCTCCAAGATATAAATAGGACCCCTCACCCCTCACTTCAACACACACCACTTGAGTATTCATCCATTGTATCCACTACTCTCCAATTGTTTAGAGGAGTATAGGCTGTAGAGAGGAGAGTCTCTTGTCCATAGTCCAAATAGGAGAGGAGTAGGAGTCTCTTCCTAATTGGGAAAGGTATGGCTCTCATATTTCTATTTGTATTTGTGACTTTATTCTTAATAAAGATGTTATTTTTAGTCTTCTATTGTTCATATACTTGGATAAAGCATTTCTTGTTTGATTGTGGATTCCATGTATGTGGTAGGAGTAGTATTTATGACTATGCTATACCATTATCATTGTATCATCATAAACACTACAAACCTCCACTATAGTCTAATTAGTATGAAATGATTATGTTAACATGAATCACTTATGCTATGAATTAACATTGGTTCAACAACGATTTATGTGGGGACCAGAATCCACACATCCGAGGATCTCATTGGGTGGTGCCGTGCGATGCGGCACCTAACAGCACACACAAAAAGGATATCAAAACATATAAATTTTTCATTTCATAATAAGAAGAGTTTACAAAAGAGTGTACAACAGAAGTACACACGCAGCGGAAAATACATACTCATAATCTCACCTAACTAAGCAGGAGAGAATACATCCATGCCCTAGGATGCTTCTCACTAGCAACATGAAGAACATTCAGCAGCGGCGTGGTTCACATGAGATTTATCTCGACACCTCGAGTCTCATGTACAACCTGAACAGCAAAAATAAAACTAATCCCTGCAAAAATCGTTAAAGCGCAAACGTGAGCATAAGGCTCAGCAAGACTTAACCGTCTCACTAGACATATGCAGGGTGAATACTAACATAGGTAAGGAATAGCATAAATAGACTCGCCTACAAGTGGATCCTTATAATCAGGTTTTAAGTAGCAAATGACATTCTCCAAGTATGGTACATCATGGGCTCCACAATCAAACAAGAAACGCTTTGATATGACATGCTCAGAGCACATAATGCTATTACAGCTAAAGTATGGGGAAATTGTAAACTTTAATTTTGCTATCTCTAAATCATACAAGGTTGCAAAGCAATTATAATTCAATACAATATAATTTGTTGGCTTCTTTAGTATTTACTACGTCATGACAGCGACCGACAAGTGGTACTCTATTACCGCGAGGGACGGTGATTGCAATCAGGACACACCCGGACTGCACGACACGAACACCCGCGTGGGAGACACATACGTGCTCTCCTCCCCGCGTCATACGTGGCCACCTTTCACTCAAGACACCAATGTCGACAAACCTCCTCATCCCGAGCAAAAGGTCCCCTACATGGACACGTCGAAGTTGCCCGCTAGAAGATTTATACCTTTATGCCTTCGCATCTCCATTCAAGGACAACCGAGGAGTCTCCACACTAGAGTCTGGAGTTACATCAGTTCAATGTGTCCCATATACCATTATGCAATCGGTACAGTTCAATCTTGCCCAACGGTGCCGCATACGACACGGTCCTCAAGCGACACAGGCAGGGCAATGCGACCGAGACTCAATTCTCGCCGCTTCCTATCCATCCCTTGCTCGATCTCCATTTCATTATATTATGCCATTTTTTATCTAACCAATCCTGTGAGATATGTCCTACATCTCTCGTGAGTAGATTCCAACTACTCGACTTCTACCGGATTTCCTATGCATTAGCAAAGCAGTTACTACAGGTCAAACTGTAACTCGTTCCAACCAAACCGTGGGATTTGTGGTCATGCAAGTGGATTATCAAACACCTTATACGTAATGCACAATATCAACTTAAGACGTAAGTGAATAAAACTGGAAAACTTTGAAAAGCTCTTAAATGCAAACCGGGGCTTGCCTTAGTTTGCGACTCGAATAAATGTCAATTGTTAGGATTTGGTCTTCCTCCGGAGAACCTGCCATGGAACTTTAGTGGAAACACCTTCGCCTTCTTCTTCAAGTGAAGCTCCTCGTTCGATCACCTACCATCACGTTTCCTATCGACATGATATGCATATAAGTAAGTAATATAAGGAAACACTAGAGTTAAGAAGATTGTGTACTCTTTAGGAACGACGAGATTGACTAAGAGGAACATACATGCCTCTGTTGTGTGAATAAACAAAGGATGACTCAAGGTGGCATAGTAGTGTCGAGATAAGCACTGAAAGGTGCAATGTAATGACACATCGCGATTTAGCACTCGACACTTGGAGCTATGCCGCTCAAAGAGTGATAAGGTAGAATGGTGAAGAAGCATTACTGGACTGTGTGATGTAAGGAAGACTAAGCGATCAAGATGGAGCATTGAAAGCTTAAGGCAGCGCTGCAGACAGTGCGCGACCGGAGGGAAGCCAAGCGGCCAGGGCGGCAAAATGCGCGCAATCATCGGTGGCGCTAGGGCAGCCGGGCGCTCGGTCACGGCACGGTGAAGCGCTGGAGCAGGGGCGCTGGGCGGTTGGGCTCGGTTGTCGCACGGGCGCTGGGGCGCGGACGCGGAGCGACACCACGGCGGCCAGGAGATGGAGCGCCGGCATGAGCGGTCGGAGGGGCGCGGCGTTGGCGGTGCTTGGGGGCGGCTCGGCAGGGAGGAGCTGGGGCGCGGCGCTGCTGGGACCAGAGGGCGAGCCCGAGTGGCGGGATGGCGGCGCGCGGGGTTGGGCGAGCGGCAGGCGCGCGGGGTTGGGCGAGCGGCAGGCGCGACACCGCAGGGGTGCTCGGCCAGGAGCGCTGTGGAGCAGAGGAGGCCAGGAGCAGGGCGACGATAAGGACCGAGAGAGAGAAGTAAAATTGGTTTTGTGGCCATGAGGATAGACATGACATGTGGGACCCACTCCAATTTTTCCCTTATCCACTTCATTCCAGGTGCAAAATATCTCCATCCATTGAGTAGCTTACCAGTGGGGCCCACCTTTTCCTAGTATTGAGGATAAGTATGACATGTGGGTCCCACTCTCTTCTCCCTTCTCTTTTCAAAATTCAAATGGAGCTAGCAGACATGCTTCAAAAATATTCAACTTTGGCCCAATGACTAAATAAAATGTGGAGAATTTTATGGTGCAATCAGATTTCAAAACTGAGCAAGTTGAATTTGAACTCAGGTTTGAATTTGAATTCAAGTGGTGATAATTGACTCAAGGAAATAAATAGTAGATTAGGTCCAAAAATCTTGAAACCTTGAAGTTAACCTTTTTGAACCATAAGGGACCTCAAGAAAAATTTGGAGCTGATTTGGACAAGGTTGAGCACAAAGTTTAAATTTGAAGTCGACGTTGATTAAACTCTCAGTACGTGTCCAATAAATGGGAAACGTGCTTCAAAAATTTTGAAACTTTACCGAGAGTCTATTTGGAATATTAGAAGGTCATGTAAAAATTTATGGCATGAGATTTGAATATTTTTGGATGTCCCATTTTAGGGTCGGAATAATTCCTTTTTCTTTCTCTCTATTTTGTTTTCTTTTCTCCTTTAATTTTTCATTGAAATTGCGAATACTTGGAAATTAAGGATTTTACACCTTAAGTTCCAATATACATTAGCAAACATGCTCTGTATGTAAAATTTTAACAAGTCCCTATTTTAAGTGAACATTGGTTAACTCATATGGTTCATGTGAGTTTGGATTTCCAAGTCCATTTTCAAAATTTTTAAGTTCGCGTTTTTGCGTTTTTGTTTTTCCGAAAAACGGGCTTTTACAATCCTTCCCCCTTAAAGGAATCTCGTCCCGAGATTCTAACAAGTAGAATAACAGAAACGATGAGGGGACGATCCGTAAAAGAGGGTCATTGACTAAGGAAAATGACAATGCCCTTAAAGACTTGGGTTCTACGAAATAGTGATTATCTTCAGGCATCTTACGAAATTCTAAAGTCTGCTTCAAGTGATTCCAGTCTTTAGGTTGATAACCTTGACAGGAAGCTCGACATGACAATATCACATCGTAAAACTTTCACGTCTGTTACTGTACCTTTATTGTTGTACTCTTACACTGGCATGACATCCTGTTCTGTCCTAGTCTTGACTTGAAGAATCAGCACTTGTTCCTTGCTTCTCTGGGTCACCTCGATAGTTTGAAACTATCCTTGCATGGATTCTTGGTTGCTTGCTTGGTTTTGCATAGGTCCTTATAACTTAATGTGGCATTTCCCCTGACATGAGTTAAGATGGTTTACGAGGTTAAACAACAATCATTAACCTCGTTTGATGTTTAGTCAACCATAGGATTCCTTAGCTGTAGCATAAGACTAGCAAGACACCCAACACTCTTATGTGATGAAAACAGCAGGAATACGGAAGATATGGCGACTACACGGTTTTTGGGTATATCAATATCTTCCAACAATAGAAATAGAAGAGGAAGACCCTTTGCGGTGGCACACGAGGATTTTAAGGATTCAGCATCCTCATATGTTTCAACACAGCAAATATCTCAATCATATGGTAACTAAAAGGTAATTAGTGTAGCAAGGTTACCATATAACAACGCAAGATCTTAGATGGACCCAAAGAGTTTCACGAGGTTGATAATCGAACGGTATCCTCGCGAGTAAGGAGATTTCATGGTTTTTACAAGGTTGATCATCGAACTGATGATCACTCGATGACGAACGGTATAGTTGCAACAATCAAGGTACTTGAACCTAAACAAGTCAAGGATGGAAGTCCAAGTGTTTGTTTAGTTGCAAGTGAGGTTGAGTAATTGGTTTCCCAAGTATTACTCAATGAAAAGGAGATCAACAATGTAAAAGTCAAATGAAGATGGTGAAATGACCGTAGTCATTAGGCACTTTAGAATAGTTTGAATGGAGTACACAATCTTGCTCTAAATTTTAGTATTATCATGCATTCTATCATTGGTGTTACATTGGTAATGATGCTTCATGATGCATCATATGTTGTATGGTGCAATGATGCATATGTATGGTGCAAATGGTGCATATGTATGGTGCAAATGATGCAGATGTATGACGCAAATGGTGCACATGCATGGTGCAGTAGCTTTTATAGTTTGAGCAAGACTAAATGAACAACACCCACAAAACTCAAGTATTGTCTGATGATTTGCAAGGATTGGATACCGTGGTCGTGAAAGACACTCAATGAGTAGCGTTACCTTCATTACTCGACCACAGTTAAGGAATTCATAATGGAACGATTGACAAGGAATGTGGGAAATATACCACTTTACCCCGACCTTTCGAAAGCTTGTGCATGTTCTACTCAACTTGATTGTATCTTCATCAGAAGAAAGACAACTCACTATGTCTCTAGTGATGCTTCACTTAACCTTCGCTTCAATCTGGCAAGAGGAACTGATATCCTTAGTGATCACTTTAGTAGAGTTGAAGTCACACTTCTTCTTTGAGTAACTCAATCTGGTGGTGGATGTTGGATCCTCTTGAAGATGTAATCTTACTTGATCGTCTTCTTATTGATATGACTCGTTGTAACCAAGGTTGATGGTTGAATACCACCATTACATGAGTGCTCGCCTTCCCCCTTAAAGTTCCAAACCAGGATGTTGAAGCGTACATCAAACAATCCTTATGGGAAGACGAGATGCAACTTGAGTAATTGCGACCTGCGTTCAACATCACAAGATGTGATGTGGCAAGTCAAATAAATCAGACACTAGTATGCCTATCCAAGGGAAAAGGCTTCAATGAGTTTAACACTCCATTCAACTTGGCAAACAGTTGGGTTCTAACTCTTGGTTGTTTATGACACTTCTCGAATTGATATCGAGAGCCCAATGCCTAATAAAAACCAAAAGGTTCAAACTGGTCAGGCTATGGTGACAAACCACCAGCTTGGACACAAACTCGATTTTGATCCAGTAAATGGCAAAATCAGATCTCGAGGTGAATAACAAAGTTAAAGTACACTTCAAGACATTTCCAAAAAGTATTGGTTTTCCTCTAGATCATCCCTGGTTTGCGAGTTATGACATTTTAAATTCAGCAGAATTTTTCTGCACTTTCAGCAGAACCTGCTTAAAAAGTAGCACATTTGATCTTAAGTTTTCACACAGTTCTGATGGAAATCTGGAAATATTATCATTGACAAAGTTGTAGTAAATGTAATAATATTTCCAGAATGTACTTACTTGTCTTCATATCAGTTCTGGTTTAAAAGATATGAATTTTTGAAGTTGGGTAAAATTTCAGCATTCAGAATTGAATTCAGTTCAGATTGACCACTCTGTATTCAAACTTGATTTGGAATAGGTAGATGACCGATTCAGGTTTGGAGCCAATTGCAAAAATTGTAGCTGACTCTCTAAATTTTCCAACGGTTACTCGCGCGACACCAGTGGATCAAGGGTCTGCGATTTATGGATTAAATTCAGAGGTGTACAGATTGCTGTCCAGTTTGGGTATGTCTGGACAGTCTCTGCGATTATCCAAATTTCACCCACCTAGAAAAGGATTTTGGTCTTGAACTGAATAGAGAACTTGTATAGTACTTCCAAAAATTTCTAAGGAGTACTTACTTGCCCTCGTAGCACTTCTGGTTGAGAAGATATGGCATTTTGCAAGCTGACAGTTTTTCTGAAAATTTGGACAGCACCATCTTTGTTTAAGACTGATTTTGTCCAGAATTTTCAGATATACAAACATCAACATTTGCAAAAATAATACATAGAAAACTTGTTGCATACATTGTAAATATTCCAAAAATGCATCACAAGAAGTCATACGACAATTCTACAGCGAGTTATGCGAGAAACAGTAACTGTACACAGGACTGTCCACTCGCTGTCCAGATTTGATCAAGTTTAGAAATTTGAAGTTTTTAGTATGTTAGAGATGGATTCCGCTCAGGAGTTCTATAGAGACATTGTAGAGGACTCTCTACACTTTCTGACCACATAAAGTAGGCCTGCAGAGGTGAAGTTTGTAAAAAGTTATGATTCAATTGGTGAAGAGTTCAGATTCTGTCTTCTCTTCCGGGCTGCCAGAACCTCTTCAACGACACTTCAATTTAGACCTTGTTAATGTGAGTTTTAGCCTTTGTGTTGAATAGGAAGTTGATAGAGTACTATTTAAGCTTTCCATACATGTATAAACATGCATAGGTTGCATTTTTAGTTTAAGAGTTATGGCCGTTCAAAGTTCAGAATTTTTTCTGACTGTTTCAGATAGCACCTATATACCTGTACTATCTTCAACTCTGTTTTCTAATTAGTTATAAGCTGAATTTGAGGTATCACTGAATAACAAAGTTGTAGAATAGCTCTTACCCTTTCCAAAGATGTATCATAATGGAACATAAGATCTTTCTACAAGGAAATATGGCAAAAATTCAGATGCTGATCCATGTAGTTTCAGAACAGCAGCTGCTGTGATAACGGTGCATTTTCATCATCATAAAAGCGTTTTTTGGCTTGGAGGTCAATAAAAAACTTATAGAAGACTTCAAAAGCTTTCCAAAGAGTATTCACTTGCCTCCAAATCCCTCCAGGTTGAAGATATATGGAATTTCAAAGTCAGGTCAATTCTGTTCGAAAACAGAACTCACCGGCTTCGAAACACCAGAATTTGGAAACAAACTCAAATTTTGAAACTTAGCTCAAAACTCAAGTCCGATGGCTAGAACTTGATTCACAACAAATCATTTTCTTTGGAACCAAATAGAATCTTAAAAGAGACTTGATGACCTTCTTATCCATAGCATACCACTATATATCTTCATACTTAACCAAAGTCTTACTCCGGCGAAGTCGAGCTAAACTCTCGCCAGGATCAAAGGACTTTGGTTCACCTACCCTTGAAGAGAAACATTTTACCTTGTCCATAAGATATCAGCAACTAATACTTGGACTTAATATGAATATGAAGCCATTTCTTTCGTGGGGGATGGTCAAAGTATCAAGTGGGATACTGATGGTACTACGTGCCTTACCAAAGGAAAAGTCTAACCCGGTATATCCGGATACGTCTATAGGTGGTCCTAATATCGATCACTCACAAACGTTTGCTACACGGGTCACTACCGGAGTTAGTGTACCTGCAGAAGACAAACAATCTCCTTTCACACCTTCACACCTCAAGGGCGGCACGGGGAAACACGATAGGCAGTCACAATAATATATATGAAAGTAAATGCATACGACCCTGGTGTGAGTCGTCCTCGAGCGAGGTCATGTCACGAGGTACATGGCTGTAAATACGTCTGTACAGCAAAGACTCCCGTACGAACCGGCTTATACACGCTCGGACATACGTGTTTCGCATGATCCCATAGAACATGAGAAGTTCTAGAGATGCATACTATCGGGTTATACACCACCCGACGGGGGCTCCCACTAATTTTGTGTCACGCTGGGGTACCGCGTGTCATATGTTCTCAGAAACATGGAAAGTTTCAAAGACTCATATTGACTTTCCGTGCCAAGCCACGAAAAAATTACATACCACATCTCGTATGCAGAGCTTACCGAGATTGATCTGCTCTCGGTGGCGTACCTTACCTCTTACCTTGAAGACGGAGCGTCGTTACAGAAATAATATAACAAGTTAGTTCACCACCTTTTTAACTTATACTAGTAATAGTCCTTAATGGGAATATAGCTAATCCTCACTCGACTACTTTGGAGTTTTCGAAAATAGGCTCTTTTCGAGCGTGCTATTCCCAATGAAGCTCTGATACCATGTCTGTGGGGACCGGAATCCACACATCCGAGGATCTCATTGGGTGGTGCCGTGCGATGCGGCACCTAACAGCACACACAAAAAGGATATCAAAACATATAAATTTTTCATTTCATAATAAGAAGATTTTACAAAAGAGTGTACAACAGAAGTACACACGCAACGGAAAATACATACTCATAATCTCACCTAACTAAGCAGGAGAGAATACATCCATGCCCTAGGATGCTTCTCACTAGCAACATGAAGAACATTCAGCAGCGGCGTGGTTCACATGAGATTTATCTTGACACCTCGAGTCTCATGTACAACCTGAACAGCAGAAATAAAACTAATCCCTGCAAAAATTGTTAAAGCGCAAACGTGAGCATAAGGCTCAGCAAGACTTAACCGTCTCACTAGACATATGCAGAGTGAATACGAACATAGGTAAGGAATAGCATAAATAGACTCGCCTACAAGTGGATCGTTATAATCAGGTTTTAAGTAGCAAATGACATTCTCCAAGTACGGTACATCATGGGATCCACAATCAAACAAGAAACGCTTTACCGATGATATGACATGCTCAGAGCACATAATGCTATTACAGCTAAAGTATGGGGAAATTGTAAACTTTAATTTTGCTATTTCTAAATCATACAAGGTTGCAAAGCAATTATAATTCAATACAATATAATTTGCTGGCTTCTTTAGTATTTACTACGTCACGACAGCGACGGACAAGTGGTACTCTATTACCGTGAGGGACGGTGATTGCAATCAGGACACACCCGGACTGCACGACACGCACACCCGCGTGGGAGACACATACATGCTCTCCTCCCCGCGTCATACGTGGCCACCTTTCACTCAAGACCCCAATGTCGACAAACCTCTTCAACCCGAGCAAAAGGTCCCCTACACGGACACGTCGAAGTTGCCCGCTAGAAGATTTACACCTTTATGCCTTCGCATCTCCATTCAAGGACAACCGAGGAGTCTCCACACTACAGTCTGGAGTTACATCAGTTTAATGGGTCCCATATACCATTATGCAACCGGTACAGTTCAAGCTTGCCCAATGGTGCCGCATACGGCACGGTCGTCAAGCGACACAGGCAGGGCTATGTGACCGAGACTCAATTCTCGCCGCTTCCTATCCATCCCCTGCCCGGTCTCCATTTCATTATATTATGCCATTTTCTATCTAACCAATCCTGTGAGATATGTCCTACATCTCTCGCGAGTAGATTCCAACTACTCGACTTCTACCGGATTTCCTATGCATTAGCAAAGCAGTTACTATAGGTCAAACTGTAACTCGTTCCAACCAAACCGTGGGATTTGTGGTCATGCAAGTGGAGTATCAAACACCTTATACATAATGCACAATATCAACTGAAGACGTAAGTGAATAAAACTGGAAAACTTTGAAAAGCTCTTAAATGCAAACCGGGGCTTGCCTTAGTTTGCCACTCGAATAAATGTCAATTGTTAGGATTTGGTCTTCCTCCGGAGAACCTGCTATGGAACTTCAGTGGAAACACCTTGGCCTTCTCCTTCAAGTGAAGCTCCTCGTCGATCACCTACCATCACGTTTCCTATCGACATGATATGCATATAAGTAAGTAATATAAGGAAACACTAGAGTTAAGAAGATTGTGTACTCTTTAGGAACGACGAGATTGACTAAGAGGAACAGACATGCCTCTGTAGTGTGGATAAACAAAGGATGACTCAAGGTGGCATAGTAGTGTCGAGATAAGCACTGAAAGGTGCAATGTAATGACACATCACGATTTAGCACTCGACACTTGGAGCTATGCCGCTCAAAGAGTGATAAGGTAGAATGGTGAAGAAGCATTACTGGACTGTGTGATGTAAGGAAGACTAAGCGATCAAGATGGAGCATTGAAAGCTTAAGGTATGAGTGAACTGTGCGACAAGAGGTTGTGACTTAGAAGTTGACCAATGAAGTTACACAAACTCATTAAGGAGTAAACCTAATTACGTGACAAGTGTGGTCGCAGGGTTCTGATAAGGATGAACCAGGATGGAATCTAACGACACTTGGGACTGAATTGAGATCAACATGGTTTGGACTTAAGAAGTCATGAGAAGCCCTGTTAATCTGATGTGAGTACCAAGACAACATTGAAATGACTTTTTGGTAAAGTAGTTTCTACGGCAAGCTTCTTGAGAATCATTCAAGTGCTTACACGACGACACTAATGTAGTGTCTCTCGCAAGCTTGTCCAGATGAGCTCGATAAGCTCTTGGGACTTAAACATGATGCGAGACCTTGCCGTGAAGGCATGCTTTGCCATCTCGAGAAGATCGGATTAGCGAGGTCCACATCGACCCGGACTCGTCAATAGTGTGAACAGACTCCCGAACACCAGCTTATGAGTCACAAGATTGGTGATGTCAACTCGATCGTCGGCAAGCGACTCGACGAACCCGTCGTCGATGAAACGGCACACCTAGTTAACAAATCATGTGATCGGCTACGGAACATCCACGACACAACCAAGGAACTCTTATCCAAGGTTCCCCTTGGTCTAGTTCTCCTTGTTGGTCACAACGTTCTGGCATACCTTTACTCCAGGTCATCGGTAATCACCGACACACCTGGTTTGACCTAGAAGGCATTTCATCGAGCACCTTGGTTACACTTAGGACTCGACGAGTCTCACCTCGACTAAACCCTAATTTGGCTAAACGACCGTCAACTGTTGTGTCGCGGTTGTGTTCTAGCATCATGTACGTTACAGGTATCCTTCATCTCGATGCCAGGGCACGATGATGGTTCGGAATGTCACGACAACGTCATGTGGTCAACGACGTCGACGCGGCTCATGGTGGAGCATCACGAGCACGCACGGACGAGCCAATGCGATCCAAAAGCCAAAGAAGGTCAACTAGGGGATTCCTATAGGGATGATATCAATGCGAAAACTGGACGTACGACTTGACGACACATAAGTACCATTAGCGGTCACCACGAATGAACTTTGATGACGTCAAGGAAGACATTTCAGGGCAGGGCTCACCTTATAGGCATTTCGCCGAACATCTTGGGTGTGTACTTGATTTTGTCACTTCATCACTATTCGAAGAGCACCTTGGCACTTAGGCTTGTCGAGTTGCCACATCACCATACCCCTGCATCAAGACCAGCTCTGAACATCAACGAAGTTGGTTTATCCCTCGTAAACATTTCATCGAACACCTTAGCTGCAGTCACTGATCCAATCACTCTTGCAAAATAAGTGCTAACCTTGGACCAGTTGTCGATGCGGGTGTGTCAATGACGTGTTCCTGCATTTCATCCATCACACCCATTACTCGCCTTGCTTCCAGGACATAGCCACGACACGGAACGCGGACATGGCATCATGGTGCTCGCGGTCGGCCCGGAAAGATGCAGCCAGCAGGGACATGGCGGTCGGGTGTCTGCGCGTGGTGCTGGGTTTGGACAATGGCAAGGCCGTCACTGGCGCAGCGGTGGACGGACAGGGAGTTGGACGGCAGCTCCACTATGGGGCGCGGCCGGCGAGCAGCAAGGTGGCCATGGGGGCGCGCTGCAGGCGGCCGAGAGGAGGCGCAGCCGGGGGCGAGCGCTGCAGACGGTGCACGAACGGAGGGAAGCCAAGCGGCCAGGGCGGCGAAATGCACGCAAGCATCCGTGGCACTAGGGCAGCCGGGCGCTCGGTCACGGCACGGTGAAGCGCTGGAGCAGGGGCGCTGGGCGGCTGGGCTCGGTTGTCGCACGGGCGCTGGGGCGCGGACGCGGAGCGACGCCACGACAGCCAGGAGATGGAGCGTTGGCCTGAGCGGTCGGAGGGGCACGGCGTTGGCAGTGCTTGGGGGCGGCTTGGCAGGGAGGAGCTGGGGCGCGGCGCTGCTGGGACCAGAGGGCGAACCCGAGTGGCGGGATGGCGGCGCGCGGGGTTGGGCGAGCGGCAGGCGCGCGGGGTTGGGCGAGCGGCAGGCGCGGCGCAGCAGGGGTGCTCGGCCAGGAGCGCCGTGGAACAGAGGAGGCCAGGAGCAGGGTGACGATAAGGACCGAGAGAGAGAAGTAAAATTGGTTTTGTGGCCATGAGGATAGACATGACATGTGGGACCCACTCCAATTTTTCCCTTATCCACTTCATTCATGGTGCAAAATATCTCCATCCATTGAGTAGCTTACCAGTGGGGCCCACCTTTTCCTAGTATTGAGGATAAGTATGACATGTGGGTCCCACTCTCTTCTCCCTTCTCTTTTCAAAATTCAAATGGAGCTAGCAGACATGCTTCAAAAATATTCAACTTTGGCCCAATGACTAAATAAAATGTGGAGAATTTTATGGTGCAATCAGATTTCAAAACTGAGCAAGTTGAATTTGAACTCAGGTTTGAATTTGAATTCAAGTGGTGATACGTGACTGAAGGAAATAAATAGTAGATTAGTTTCAAAAATCCTGAAACCTTGAAGTTAACCTTTTTGAACCATAAGGGACCTCAAGAAAAAATTGGAGCTGATTTGGACAAGGTTGAGCACAAAGTTTAAATTTGAAGTCGACGTTGATTAAACTCTCAGTACGTGTCCAATAAATTGGAAACATGCTTCAAAAATTTTGAAACTTTACCGAGAGTCTATTTGGAATATTAGAAGGTCATGGAAAAATTTACGGCATGATATTTGAATATTTTTAGATGTCCCATTTTAGGGTCGGAATAATTCCTTTTTCTTTCTCTCTATTTTGTTTTCTTTTCTCCTTTAATTTTTCATTGAAATTGCGAATACTTGGAAATTAAGGATTTTACACCTTAAGTTCCAATATACATTAGCAAACATGCTCTGTATGTAAAATTTTAACAAGTCCCTATTTTAAGTGAACATTGGTTAACTCATATGGTTCATGTGAGTTTGGATTTCCAAGTCCATTTCCAAAATTTTTAAGTTCGTGTTTTTGCGTTTTTTTTTCCAAAAAACGGGCTTTTACAATTTAGTTCATTGCCTTAGGATGGCTTGTGCCTATGCTTCTAAGGTAATTACTTAATATGCTAGCATGGTGCTAGGATAGAGAGTAGCGTTGAATGTCTCGTAGACCCAAGGATTGAAGAGGTAGGCAGTAGGTGGTGACATTCCTATCCGTCTTTTGTAATCCTCCACGTTAGGCTATGCCGCAGACTCTTGGTGGGGAGTTGTCCTAGTATTGCTAGGGGTAAACCCGTGCCCGATGTGTTAATCCACTTAGTGTGAGAATTCATAACATGATCATTAGTAATTAACTTAGGCTATGTATATGTACATTAGAAGCATAGTATGAGTCTCAACCTAAATCTTAGCCTAGTCCCTCTTTACCCCATTTATCCCCTTAGGATAGAATGCTATTGCGTGTGTCACACTACTCCAATTATCATTTATCTATCCTTGCTAGAACCTTGCCTAGATCACCCTAGCCTCTCTACTTGATGATTGCTTTACTTCCATCTAGCCTTCCTTTGGGAGAAAATAAATGACACCCTTTGGGAATACTCTTAGACGGGAAATGCTACATCGATAGTTTCCGTGCGCTTGCGGATTTACATGTATAATCTAAAATCTATTAACAAGAATTTTTGGGACCACTGCTAGAGATGAATTGTTAGTAGTGCATAGGAACCGTCAACAAGAATTTCTGGCACCGTTGCCGGGGAAGGCAACCGAAGTATTCCGTGATTGAGTGAATAGGATAGGACCCTCGTAGGTTTTAGTGGGATGACCCTTATTTCTTATCGCATTTTATGTGAAAATACGGCAGAGTAGTCTGGTTTCCGCTTGCCGAAAAACTTTGTTGAAGATCCTGAGTCCCTTCTAAGAGATTGACCTTGTGTCATTACTTCTCAGAAGCTTTGAGCGACAAAGCAATCCAGCACAATTGCACCAATCACCAACACGCAAATGGCCCAGAAGACCCTTCGGGAGTTTTCGGCTCTCTCTGCTGACAATGTGCCTGTTGGGCGCACTGTTAACACGGGAGACATAAACTTCGAAATCAATACTGGCTTTATCACTCTGGTGCAAGCCAACCCATTTTGTGGGAAGGCTAACGAGGATGCAAGTGCTCACCTGCAACAGTTCCTTGAGGTCTGCAACACTTTTAAGATCAAGGACGTATCTCCTGATGCTGTCCGTCTTAGGCTATTTCCGTTCTCTCTTCTTGGGAGAGCGAAATAGTGGTTCTACGTGAAACAAAGTGTTGTAGATACTTGGGAGAAGTGTTCTACGGCATTAGTCACCAAGTTTCTCCCATTGGGCAAGACCAACGCCCTACGTGGAAGAATTTCTAGCTTCCAGCAAGATGCCAAGGAATCTATTCTCGAGGCTTGGGAAAGGCTTTAGGAGTACATCCTAGACTGTCCCCACAATGGGCTGATCACTTCTGCCCATGGCCATGTTGACGCTGCTGCTGGAGGAGCCTTCTTCTCATTGACGGTGCCCAAAGCCAAATATTTGATTGAGAAGATGGTGTCAAACATGGTTTGGAGTGACGAGCGTCTCCATACCCGCCAGCGAGGCATGCACACCTTGAAGGAGGTTGACATGATCGCATCCAAATTGGACCTCCTTATGAAGAAAATTGATGGACAAGGCAATGGTGAGGTATGTGGCAATGTCCATGCCTTAGACTCTCACATCACTTTTGAAGTCTATGGCAACAGGGGCCATTTGGGCAATGATTGCCTAAAACCTGTGAGGATGCCCTATACATAGCCAACAATGGAAACAACAATAGCTATCGCCCTAGAGGTCAAGGGTCGGGCCAACCACGCCTATTCTTTCAAGGAGGGTACAACGACAATGACAACAATGGAAATCAACCTAACTTGAGAGAACTTGCCATTGGCCAGCTGAAGATCAATGAGGCTATATTTAAGAAGTTGTTGGCCAATGACAAGACCCTAGAGAGCATTAATGCCAAGATTAAAAGACTATCCTCAGTCTTCAATAATCAATTGAGTTTCAACAAGAGTTTGGAAACTCAGATGGCTCAACTGGCAACTATTGTTCCTCCAGTAGAGAATGGCAAGATGCCAGGACAACCTAAACCTCCTGTGGAAAGTGCCAACATGATTTCTCTACATAAAGGCAACTGGCTAAAGGACCCTGGATGTCCTACAATTTCATGGCCAATTGGAGCTCACCACTTTGACAAGGCCCTTTATGACCTTGGAGCAAGTGTGAGTGTGATGCCCAAGGTGGTTTTTGACGAGCTAAACTTCACGGAACTTACTCCAACACCAATGCAGCTCCAACTGGCTGATTCTCCAGTCCGTTATCCAACAGGTGCCACTGAAGATGTTTTGGTGATAATTCGGAATTGCTTCATACCCGTGGATTTTGTGGTGATTGACATGGAGTTCGAGAAGTATACGCCGCTCATTCTTAGGCGACCATTCCTTAGCACCGCGAAGGCTCGCCTAGATGTGGGAACTGGAGAAATCCACTTCCATATCAATGTCAAGGAGGAGAAGTTTAACTTTCACCCAAAGTTGGAGCAATGCTCCATAATCTGTATCAAGTATGGACTGAATGTTAAACACATTCAAGAGGTCAAAATCACACCTCCAAATGTTGACCCGCTCATTGCATTCATGAGGAATTTGATATATATGGAAAACCCGTCTTATTGTCCACGTCGACACCCCAAGAAGACGGAGAAGTTCGGGCCTCCACAAAGTCCCAAGTCCACCAAGACACCAAAGAATGTATGGCGGACGAAGCAAGACAAGCTGTCCAAGCCGATCCCTATGGGCCCGGATGTCAAGAAATAAAGAAGGGGGAATGTCCATCTCATCGGATGGTGGTGAGACCTAGCCAATAGGTTAAATTGGTAGTTATCCTTTTCGTTGTTTTTCTTTTCTCTTTATTTGTTTTTCTCCATATTGTTTGATTTTCCCGACTGCACATTTGGTTTTCTTAGTAAGTTGAGAATCTTATATTCTCAACCATCATTTTTATTCCTTTATTTTCCTAAAAAGAAAATTGTTGGGTTTGGAAAAAAAAGGTTTTTTGAAAAACAATTTTTCTGAGCTGTAAAATTGGTAATTCACCCACGTGCTAATCCCATAGCCGTTGGGGAGCCACCTGCCAAAAGGGAGAACAAGGGGCCCACTGGTCAGTTCGGTCGATCCCCCTGTTCGGTTGACTAGGGGAAGGAGCCATTTTGACTCTCTCTCCTCCAACGGTTACGTTTGGTACCCTAGTGACTGTTGGGGAGTGCACACAATAAATGGTGGCTGTGAGGGGCACTTTTTCTCACACTTCACCTCAGTTCATACCTCCCCAAAGTCACTCTTGCTGACATTGTTTTTCTTGCTCTTCATTGAAGAGCTCTTGATCAATTCCCAACTCAAAAATATTTGCTTTTGCTTGCATTTGCAATTTTCTCTCAAGCTCTTCAAGGGAAAATTTGTTGGGGGTTTTGCTTTCACTAACATCACCTCGTTCGAGTTTTTGCCTTGTTGTGGTTCACTCCTCTCCATACAATTCCTTTGCACACTAAAAATAAGATTTGATGGTATTAATTTTAGATTATTTCAAAAAGAATACAATATCCTATGGAAAGAATTAAGTGAAATCCTAGTCTTCCATACACGATGTTTGCTAGATTTAGACGCTTTGTCTAAGTTTAACAAACATAGTTTTTGGCAAGATTTAACTTGTGAGGTCAGATGTAGTGCACCTAGGAATAACCACTTACACAATCCTACTTTACGCTACATGCATAGATGGGTGGCTATGACTATGTTCCCTAGAGGAGACATAAGGATAGTGCGTGATGATGAGCTGAAAATTTTATTTGCCATGATTAAAAAGATGAAAGTTGCTCCAATTATTGCCATGATGACACAATGGTTAGATTACATTTCAAGAACAGGGCCAATTGAATGCACTTCATTGATTACTCGTATTGCAAATAGGGTAGGGGCACTAGAACATTCTTCATTTGAGTATATTGAAAATGAAAGAGAATTAATTGATGAAGGTTATTTAGTGCAAGGACATACCCTTAAGCATGATCAAGATGGCTCTTTGTTATTTTATTATCCCGGCTTTGTCAATGACATTCGGTTACGTAACCCAGATTATCATTTGTAAAAATACCGGAGGATAACCATTGACCTTCTTCCCATCGAGGAAGCACGAAGAGCAATGTCTCTGGTAGGGTAACTAGAAGCCGTGCAAGGAGAGCGGCCATGCCTTCGATGACCTCCATAGTCCATGAGTACAAAGAGGAAGACAACCCAGCAGGATGCACCCGGATGGACTCAATCTCCATCGTATGAGACCGAAGGTCCGTCTTGGCATAGGTGGCCAGGTGCCACATGGAAGCCACCATCCACTTTAAGCTCTAGCAGCTTGCCTCCATCATCCATGAGAAGATGACCCTCCTCTTTGTAGGATCGAAGAGCACGTGAAAAGCTACCATAGGGGGGGTGAATGGTAGATTTAAAAATCTTACGCAGCGGAAACAATTAAATACCAACCACTTCGGCAGAAAAACAATCTGTTAAAGAAATCGTATGTGAGACTAATCTATATGTGTTTCATTGTGACAAAAGTGATATATATCAGAGAGAATCAAGTCACAAAGAATGAACAAAAATAATCACTCAAATCCGTTGAGGAAAACTCAAGTTATAATCGAAAGATCGAAGAAAGGTCAATCTGTCGTACCCGAGAAAAACAGTTCTAGAACGCTGCAAAGAAACTCGTGTAGATCAGAAACCACAAATCCAATGACTGTAAAATTTTGATATATGATAGATAATCAAGTTTTGAAGACAACCCAAAAAGAATCACGTCAATTGTATTTGTAAAACTCGAGTTATGATAAAACCACCGACAAAAGGTAGTGCTGTCCAGAAACTCGACGAGTAAAACTTGTCTAGAACAAGTTGGACGAATAAGGCACAAAATTTCCTTCAAACTACGAATTTTATTCAATAGAACACAAGAGGAATAGCCCCAAAGTCGTCCACCACGATCTTTGGCCTTCCTTGCTTATATAACCAGCTCGAAAGCCAACTCAACTCAAATCAGGACCCTAATCCTACTCAGATCACGAATCGAAACTTTCCATAACTGCTTAGGACTCTTCTATACGCAGATAGAAGCAATCTTAAGACTTACAAACACCTTAGGAACCTATCCCACATTCCTAAAACAACCCAAATTCGTGACCCACACGAAATCCTATCATAACCAACTCAAATCTTTCCATATTTGAGTCAAACCCAACTCAGCCGCAGCCTGAGTCCATAATCTAGTCGATTGGACCTTTCCGGCCAATTCTTTACGTTCACATCTCTTCATCACGCCTCGGAACCATGTAGCCACGTCCATGCACTCCTTGCACACGTGCAAACATCTTCCAATGACGTCCACGATACCTTCATATGCATTGTTCTTGATTCAAACATGTTGCGCAACCTCCCGATCAACTTAACCACAATTCCTCCTGAAATTGGTTGCTTAACCTCATCTTCTCCCTAAGACTAGTTCAATAGATCCCATCACCAGCCATGTCTTGAACTCAAGCAACACCTGCACATGAATAAACAACCAATCCGTACGAGACCAAGTCCACGACTTGACTCAAGTTAGTTCCAAACACAACACCTTACGTGAGCACCTCACATAAGCATGTTGCAAAGCATAGCAAAATGATATCAGCCATATCAACCAAAATGCACCAAAAACTTAGCAAAAGAATAATAAGCAATCTTTCTAAGAATATAAAGAAAGTTTGTAACATTGCAAGATAAAAGCAGGAACATCGCGATTAAGCTCTGAACCTAGCCAAAGCTAACCGGAGCTTGAGCCGGAGCTTACTAAAACTAGTACAACCTAGCGCCGGAGCTTACCAAAACTAGTCGGAACTAGTCATCCTAAAAGTCGGAGCTAGAAAAACATGTCGGAGCCAACCAACATAAGTCAGACCTAGGAAAACATATCGGAGCTTAACAAAGACATGCGAGAGCTATCAAAGACAAGCCGGAACTAAAGACAAAGCTCACCGGAGCTACCCAAAAACATGCCGGACCTAGACAAAGCAAGTCGGACCTTACGTCGGACCTTGCAGAAGCTCGAAGCTAGAGTCGGACCTTGCCAAAAACATGTTATGGCAGAATTCAAAACTTTTATTGTCAAAACCAATGTATTCAGCACACATAGGTCTCACAGTCTCCCCCTTGATGAATGCATTGACAACACCACTTAGGATCCGAACATTGGCTTATTCACATTAAAAGTTTTGAAAACAATCCCCCCTTTGTAAAACAGAAATAAAATGAGAAAAAGAAATTCTCCCCCTGAGAAGAATCATGCCAAAAACAATTGTGAATATGTGCAATGTGTAATCAATGTCTCCCCCTTGCATATTTGTTTTTAAAAATTCACATATTATCTCTCCCCCTTTGACAATGTATTCAGCAAGGTTTATAAGACAAATTTTGATTGTTATGAGCATATTATAACATATACATATAAAACAAAGCTCATCTAAGTCATACTATCAAGTAACTTACACTATCACATCAATGAAATACATAAAGTAGTGTAAGCCATGCTCGAGATCAAATGTAATTTCCAATTTAGCAAGTCATGATCTCACAAACTTAACTATTTCAAAACCTGAAAGCATGACACTTGTTGCTGCATTTTATTATTTTTCAAAGCACATATTTAGATCATATGATATTTGCAAGAGATTATATGCGCATCTGCCTTATTCTAACCAACCGAGCCAAGCCTATGTCATTTGACAATCAGAAGCTTAAGGACATGGTTTTAGTTATACACAACTTCTTCCAAGTTCATATCTAAGTGCAATGATAAGCCATCTCAAAAGAAGAAGTGCGATGTATGCATATTCTCTTGATCTTTTCTCAACTTATATTTGTTCACAAAAACTCAACATGTGAGTTGATTGCTTGATTAATTCTTTATGATTAAAAGCACTTGTGAGCATGCAACAAGTTCAAAAGAGCAAGAAAGTTTGACCATGACCAGATTTAGTGTAAGTAATTATTCCAATTACTAGACATGGCAAAAACTACAAAATGTATAACACGAGTAATGTAGTAAAAACTTTCAGCATGTAAAAGGAATCACAAGGTCATATATGTATGAGATACTATGCTCATATTATTTTAATTTCAGATTCACACATAGACTTCTCAAGTTTCAAAACTCCCCCTCACTTCAAGCCATGAGGATGCATAACCCCTATTTCACTACGAATATAACAAAAACGAGTGAAATCAAAAGGTTTTGTAAAAATGTCAGCCAATTGTTGTTCGGTATCTACATGGTGAAGCACAATGTTTCCTTTTTCAACATTATCACAAAGTGATACCTAATATCAATGTGCTTAGTTCTAGAATGTTGCACGGGGTTTTTAGAAATGCAAATGGCACTAGTGTTATCACAAAAAGTGGAACACTATCTAGATCAACCCCATAGTCCTTAAGTGTTTGAACAATCCAAAGAATTTGTGAACAAGCGTAGCAGCAACTACATATTCAGATTCGGCTGTGGATTGTGCAACTGAGTTTTGTTTTCTAGAGGACCAAGCAACAAGTGAATTACCAAGAAAATGACAAGCACCCGAAGTACTTTTCCAATCAATCCTACAACCCCTAAAATCAGCATCGGAATAAGCTTTCAAAGTAACGGTTGAGGAAGAAGAAAGAAAAATACCAAATTGTTAAGTTCCATGTAAGTACCTGAGAATCCTTTTGATGGCTTGACGATGCGAAGCACGTGGGGAGGCTTGAAAACGTGCACAAAGACATACGCTGAATTGTTTGTCCGGTCTTGATGCCATGAGGCACAAAAGTGATCCGATCATGCTTCTATATTCTTTTTGATCCACGGGTTCACCATCTTCATCAAGTTCAACTGTTGTTGCTGTTCCCATTGGTGTCCGAAGAGGCTTGATTTTGTCCATGTTGAAGCACCTTAGGAGGTCTTTTGTATACTTTGTTTGATGCACAAAGGCACCCTCCTTGGTTTGCTTGATTTGCAGCCCCAAAAAGTACATGAGTTCTCCCATCATACTCATCTCAAATTCTGAACTCATCATAGCTGAAAACTTGGACACAAGATGACGAGAAGCACAACCAAAGATAATATCATCCACATACACTTGAACGAATAATGAGTCATTGCAATGCTTAAGCACAAAAAGAGTTTTATCAACCTTGCCCATGGTAAACCCCTTTTCAAGTAATAATGTTTTTAACCTATCATACCATGCTCTAGGGGCTTGTTTGAGACCATACAAGGCTTTGGAAATTTTGTAAACATGATTAGGAAAATCTGGATTTTCAAAACCCTGTGGTTGTTTGACATAAACCTCCTCATCTATGTAGCCATTAAGAAAAGCACTTTTAACATCCATTTGATATAGCTTAAAACCTTTAGATGCAGCAAAAGCTAACAAAATTCTTATGGCTTCTAATCTAGCAACATGAGCAAAAGTTTCATCAAAATCTAGACCTTCAACTTGAGTGAAACCTTGAGCAACCAACCTAGCCGTATTCCTAACCACAACCCCATCCTCACTTTGTTTATTTAAACACCCATTTAGTTCCAATTAAAGTGTGATCTTGAGATGGAGGTACAAGTTTCCAAACATTATTTCTTTCAAAATTTTCTAACTCTTCTTGCATGGCAATAATCCAAGATTCATTAGTGAGTGCGTGTGATATATCTTTGGGTTTAAAAGAAGCAACAAAAGTAGAATGAGCATGAGAGTTTGGATCGCAAAACTTGGACCGTGTAACTCGTTCGTGCAAGCTTCCAATAATCTGTTGTGGAGGATGAATTTTGAGAACCCGGAGGGGAGTGGACACTTCACAAGCTTCTTCTTCTCCATGTTCATCACAAATCGATGAGCTTGTGACTTGAGAAGGATCTGAACCAGCAATGATGGTTGTCGGTGCTGGTTTAGAATTAACATCCGGAGCTAAACCAAAGTCTTTAGCTGCTGAATTTTTGGGCAGCAACTCCAATTCTTCCTCATCTTCAACGAAAATGCTCTCCCACTGCGGATATGTATCTGTACCTGCAATGTTTGAGCTAGTACCTGGGCTAGCTTCATCAAAAGACACTTCACAAGTCTCCACAATTTTGTTAGTGTCAAGTAAAAACATACAGTAGCCTCTAGTATGAGATGGATAACCAAGAAACATGCCATCAATGGATCTAGGTTTAAATTTATCAAGATTACCATGTTTCTTAACATAGCATTTGCAGCCAAAGATCTGAAAGTGCATAACACTAGGCCTATGTCCAAACCGGAGCTCATATGGTGTTTTACCTAGCTTAGCACGCAAGAAAACACGATTTGAGACATAACAAGCGGTTGCAATCGCATCAGCCCAAAATTTCCTAGGAGTTTGCTGTTCATCAAGCATAGTCCTAGCCATCTCATCTAAGGTTCTGTTCTTTCTTTCTACAACACCGTTTTGTTGAGGTACATATGGTGAAGAAAATTGATGATCTATTCCATTTTCAGCACAAAAATGATCAAAAGATTGATTTTTAAATTCAGTTATGTTATCACTTCTAATTGTTTTTAAAGATCCTGGGTGATCAATTGATAATCTAAGAAATAAAGTTCTAAAGTGACTAAAAGCTTCATTCTTAGACACCATAAAGTAAACCCAAGAGTATCTAGAATAATCATTAACAATAAAAAGAACATACCATTTACCTCCGAAGGATTGAACACGTGAAGATCCTACGGTGTCAAGGTGCAAAAGTTGACCCGGTTCAGTTGTCATGATCATTGTGAGAGGAGTATGTGAACCTGCAACCATCTTAGCATGTCTACAAGAAGAACACACAATTTCTTTGTCCCCTTTAAGCTTAGGCTGCCATGTATGCGATCAAGAGCACTAACATGCGTTAGGTGATCAAAGCCTACGTGACCAAGTCTACGATGCCAAAAATATAAGTCCTTTGAATCATTAGCAACTAGACACCTATGCCTAGAGGAAGACATATCAAAATCAACTTTAAAAACTCTTCCAAACCGAGAAATGTTAAACATAAGCTCACTATTTGAACCTACAACTTTGCAGCAATTTTTATTGAAAATAATTTCCAGATTTTCATCTAGCAATTGTGAGACAGAAAGCAAGTTGTATTTCAAATTTTTGACAAGTGCCACATCCTTCAAAGTGTAGTGATCATTTACTCTAACCGAACCCTTAGCAATTATAGGAGTTGAAGAATTATCGGAAAAAGTAACATTCTCTACACGTGACACAAAAGAGAGGGAGGAGAACCATTCTTTGTTACCGGTCATGTGGCGTGAGCAACCTGAATCCACAATCCAAATGTTCTCCTTCCTCAAGCGTGTAACCTACATAGAAGCACAATACGTCGATGACTCAATACTGGGGTTAGTCAAAAGGCATTTAGGTATCCAGTACTGAGTCACACGACGTGTAGCAGGAAAAACACGCGAAAGCTGAGATAAAACAACAGGTTTATGAGTCAAAGTTTGAGGTTTTTTATTCTTAACTACTGACCTATAAGGTGTTACTTGTGTAGCACAAAAATCAGTGGCTCCGGAGGCAAAAACAGAAGGTCCGAAGGTAAACTTTGAATGTTTTTGACTCATAACAGCAGGTTGCATCTTCCTGGCATTCGGTTTAATATATGCAGCAAATTTTGCATGAATGTTATGAGATCTAGCAATCATTGTTTAGCTAGTCTATAACAAAAATCTATGACATGACCATCTCTACCACAGTAGGTACAATGAAATTTAACTTTGTGTTCATGTCTAGATGAGCAAGCAACATTTTTATTTGAAACCGAATGAGACAACACTCCTGGAGATTTGAAAACCACTTCTTTTTGTTTAGGAACTGTTTAAATCTGACCACTTCCTAATGACTTTAAAATTTTAGGTGGATGTGCCTTAGCATGAGCATGAGAATCAAAACCTAAACCAGTTTTATCATTGCAAGACTTGGAAGAATTCAGCAGCAAGTTTAGGTTCCTATTTCAATTACAAAACCGATCTAATGTCCTATGCATGTCATCAAGTTTATTGGACAAATCAAGGCAATTTTCACATGAAGTTTTTCCTTTTAATTTGCAATTGGAACAAAATTTAACTTCATGAGAACGTAAAGCATTATTCAATATTGAAATTTCATTCATAGCATCTTTTATTTTCTTTTCAAGACCATCACAACTAGAACAATGCAAATCAATTGTAGAACAAGAAGCATCTTTTAAGTTTCCAATGTCAAGTGCAGCAAGCTTTTTGTTCTTTTCAATTTCAAGTTCAAGTCTATCTAGAGTATAGGAATGTGCAGTTCTTAATGTGGACAATTGTTCATAGATTAAATCACATGAGGGACAAGAATCATCACTAGGAATCAAGGTTTTCAAATGGTTGATTTCAGATTCTAGTGATTCAATTTTAGAAGCATTATCCCTAAGCTTTTTGTCCTTTTTCTTAACAATAATAGTTGCACGAGAAATTGCATCACACATTTCATTACAGGTAGAACATACCTCATCATTGTCACTATTGTGTTCTGCATCCTCCTGACTTGATCTTGATCTTATTTTGCCCGCCATGAAGCATAAGTTGGCCAAATCATCTTCATCTACATCACTTCCAATGTCCACATCGCTTGAGACAAGTTCCTAGAGTGCGGAGATAAAACTGTTCACCAGTTGGCGACTTGTAAAGCCCTTCTTCTTCTTCTTCTTATCATTTGTTGAGGAGTGCTTCGTCCTTGATTGTTTTTCTTCTCGGGAAGTAGAACCTGAAAGGTTAGGGCATTCTGTACGAAAGTGTCCTGTCTTACCACATTCGAAGCATCGTTGAGGTCCGGAGCTTCCTCTCCTTCTAGTTCTCACATTTTGCAATGCTTTTGAGAACCTAGTAGAGAGAAGTGGTAGCTTCTCCTCTGGAAATTCCTCGATCTGCTCCAGGGTTAGTGAGGATAACAACGCAAGAGTATTGCAATATGATGATTGGCCGGAGCTAGGCATATCATGTTGTGAGACAAATGCAATAGACTTATTTGGGTTCTTACGTGATAAGATGTCAATTTCATGAGTTTTGAGTTTAGAGTAAAGCACATCTAAAGTAAGTGTACTCATGATAGTAGATTCACGAATAGATGTAACTTTCATCTCCCAGATTGACATGTCTAATGCACTAAGAAGTTGCCTAGCATTTTTAGCATCAGAAAAATTAACGTTGACACTACGCAAGTTACAAAGAATTTTGTTAAAGCGAGCAAAGAGATCATCGATGGACTCACCGAGTTGCATCTCGAAGCGCATGTATTCTTTCTTGAACATGTCTTGACTTACCTCCTTGGTCGTGTTGGATCCTTAGTGATAGTCACAAAGTGCTCTCCATACATCGTATGCCGATCGGAGATGTGCAACGCGGTCAAAGTCGCTCTGAGTGAGTCCTTGGATGATCAAGTTTCGGGCTTTGTTGTTGTTGTTGTCGACGTCCCGCAGGTTTGTAGCCGTAACTTGATCGTTAGGTGGCACTTCGTAAGGCTTGTACACCTTCTCCCATATTGTGAAGCCTTGTGCCTGGATGAAAGCCTCCATGCGTGCCTTCCAAACATGAAAATCAATACCAGCAAACACACAAGGTTTGGCGGAGTATTTCTCAATGACGATTAGTCACAAACACGTGCAAATCACAATTATTGGAGCACCCTGGCTCTGATACCAATTGTAGGATCGAAGAGCGCATGAAAAGCTACCAGAGGGGAGGTGAATGGTACATTTAAAAATCTTACGCAGCAGAAACAATTAAATACCAACCCCTTCGGCAGAAAAACAATCTGTTAAAGAAATCGTGTGTGAGACTAATCTATACATGTTTCATCATGACAAAAGTGATATATATCATATAGAATCAAGTCAAGAATAAAGCACAAAAAGAATCACTCAAATCCGTCAAGGAAAACTCAAGTTATAATCGAAAGATCGAACAAAGGTCAATCTGTCCTACCCGAGAAAAACAGTTCTGGAACACTGCAAATAAGCTCGTGTAGATCAGAAACCACAAATCCAATGATCATGAAATTTTGACAGATGATATATAATCAAGTTTTAAAGACAACCTAAAAAGAATCACGTCAATTGGATCTGTAAAACTTGAGTTATGATAAAACCACCGACAAAAGGTAGTGCTGTCCAGAAACTCGACGAGTAAAACTTGTCTGGAACAAGTTGGACGAACAAGGCACAAAAGTTCCTTCAAACTACGAATTTTATTCAATAGAACACAAGAGTAACATCCCAAAAGTCGTCCACCTCGAGCTTTGGCCTCCCTTGCTTATATAACCAGCTGGAAAGCCAACTCAACTCAAATCAGGACCCTAATCCTACTCGGATCACGAATCGAAACTTTCCATAACTGCTTTGGACTCTTCTATACGCAGATAGAAGCAATCTTAAGACTTCCAAACACCTTAGGAACGTATCCCACATTCCTAAAACAACCCAAATTCGTGACCCACACGAAATCCTATCATAACCAACTCAAATCTTTCCATATTTGAGTCAAACCCGACTTAGTCGCAGCCTGAGTCCATAACCTAGTTGGTTGGACCTTTCCGACCAATTCTTTACGTCCACATCTCTTCATCACGCCTAGGAACCATGTAGCCACGTCCATGCACTCCTTGCACACGTGCAAACATCTTCCAATTACATCCACAATACCTTCATATGCATTGCTCTTGATTCAAACATGTTGCACAACCTCCCGATCAACTCAACCACAATTCCTCCTGAACTTGGTTGTTGAACCTCATCTTCTCCCTAAGACTAGTTCAATGGATCCCATCACCAGCCATGTCTTGAAATCAAGCAAAACCTGCACATGAATAAACAACCAATCCGTACGAGCCCAAGTCTGTGACTTGACTCAAGTTAGTTCCGAACACAACACCTTACGTGAGCACCTCACATAAGGATGTTACACAACATAGCAAAACGATATCGGCCATATCAACCAAAACGCACCAAAAACATAGTAAAAGAATACTAAGCAATCTTTCTAAAAATATAAAGCAAGTTTGAAACATTGCAAGATAAAAACAGGAACATTGCGATGAAGCTCCGAACCTAGCCAAAGCTAACCGGAGCTTGAGCCGGAGCTTACTAAAGCTAGTACAACCTAGCGCTGGAGCTTACCAAAACTAGTCGGAACTAGTCATCCCAAAAGTCGGAGCTAGAAAACATGTCGGAGCTAACCAACATAAGTCGGACCTAGCAAAACATATCGGAGCTTAACAAAGACATGCCAAAACTATCAAAGACATGCCGGAACTAAAGACAAAACTCACCGGAGCTACCCAAAAACATGCCGGACCTAGACAAAGCAAGTCAGACCTTACGTCGGACCTTAAGAAGCTCGGAGCTAGAGTCGGACCTTGCCAAAAAGATGTTATGGCAGCATTCAAAACTTTTATTTTCAAAACCAATGTATTCAACACACATAGGTCTCACACTCTTCGGCTAGAAGTCATTGTGACTATATCCAAGGAATGACCGATCTCACTAGACGTATGGAAGAGCTTGAAGTGAGAACAGGTGACATATACAACACTCTCCAAAGGCATGTACAAGGTACCAAAGATTGGCAAAAACACATGAACGCTCAATTCACCAACTTCAACTCCACGCTACAACAACAACAAGCCGATCTCGCGAATACTTCCGTCATCAAGGTTTCAACCCTCATCACAGAGGTGAGTGAAGAACAAGCTTGGGGGAGGTCCCCCACTTGAGGTAAATTGTATCACAACCTTTGCATATTTGTTTTCCATTCACCCATCATCCACCTTGCATATAAAAAAATTAGGATAGCTTTGTTTTCAAATAAAATAAATGATGTGCAGTAAGAATGGTTTGCAATTCATATTAATGAAATGATGAATAGTTGCTCTGTTATAATTTTTCTAAGTCTCTAGTTTACAACTTACTACTCTCCAACCTATTGCTCTCATTGGCTAAAATTGCTTTTTGCCTTGATATGGAAATTGTGGGTAGCAAAAGCTTAATCCATTCTAAGTTGTTGTGAGATATGATATAGTGATAGGGCTGCTATTCCTAGTTTGAAAGTGAAACTTAGATTTCCGAATAAATTCTAGAAAGATTTAAGTTACTCTCATTTGATTGGAAACACCTACCAAAGCCATATAATATATCACATTGATAGAACTTATGCATATGCTATTTGTCTTTGCATTGAGCTTTGTCAAACTAGTATAGACCTATGTGAGATTTCATTCATTACTTTTCGAATTCAAGACTTCACTTGCACATTATATACTTCTACACTAGAAGTAAGCAAAATTCCCATCATACCACCATTCCACAATAAAAAGAGAAACTTCATATCATTCATGCTTAGTACTCTCTCCAAAATTTATTGCATAAAAAGGGAGTAGAATACATGGCTACAAGAAAAAGAAAAAGGAAAAAATGCATGCTTACATCATAAGCATGAGAAAAAAAGAGAAAAATAGCCATGTTTCACCTCAGCAAAACAAGAGAGTCCACTAAAAAAGGAGTCATCTCAAATATCTACATTCACTTCATTCCATCATACATGCACATGTCTTGAATCAAAATTGTTTTGAATTGATTTCTCCTAAGGCTTGCTCTTTTAACTTAGCAATATTATGTGTTGCAAATATGCCTACAATATTCTCTACCAAGCTCCACACACAAGCCTTATGTAGAGGTAGGATGAATTTAGGCACAATGCCTTGGTGAGGTCATATTTCCACTACCCATAAATGAGATACGAGAGAATCAAATTGAGATACTTAAAATCTATATTTAACTCTCCGGAATTTGAGTGGAACTTGATTTCTAGGATATGTGTGCTCCGTTTGTTGTTCTATATTTCAACTACCCATGAATAGGAGATGGCATAAGCCCCATAATGACTTGAGGTGGGTGAAGTACCATGCCAATTTTTGCAATACTAGGTAGAGTATTTTGTTATGCACATGGTACTTTTGAAAAATAGAACATTGTAGCAACTCCTGATCATCAACCTAAAGTTTTGACTTTGCTCGGGATGAGCAAATGATAAGTTTGGGGGAGTTTGTTGACGGCTGTTATATACCAATTTCACCCGTCAATATAACTCAATTATGTGAAGGAAATATCATTTCTTGCACACATCACCTTTCTATTTAACCTATTTCCACTTGTCTTTGGAGAAAGTAGTGCATGCAGGGATTTTATGCAGAATTGAAGTGAAACAAGGGGATGGATCCTATAAAATATCATTCCAGCCAATCAAGCAATGACATGTGGCACCACATGGATCGAACGGCCCACATTCAGAAGTATCCGAGACTATCCAATGGTGTAGCACCAATATCAGTCAATGGGACCCACCTGGTAGAGACCTGGAGGAAGCACAGCTTCAACGGGGCTTAGACCATGTCAGCTGACCCCCCTAGTCGGCCGACTAGGGAGTGGCGCCAAACCCGGTCAAACGCCACGTGTTGGCTCCCCTGGCTTGAAGAGGTCATGGGTGACTAATTCACACGCTTTTGGTGGCGGGAACCAACCCTTCTCCAAGATATAAATAGGACCTCTCACCCCTCACTTCAACACACACCACTTGAGTATTCATCCATTGTATCCACTACTCTCCATAGGTTTAGAGGAGTATAGGTTGTAGAGAGGAGAATCTCTAGTCCATAGTCCAAATAAGAGAGGAGTAGAAAGAGTTTGTTCCCAATTCCTAATTGGGAAAGGTATGACTCTCATATTCCTATTTGTATTTATGACTTTATTCTTAATAAAGATGTTATATTTAGTCTTCGATTGTTCATATACTTGGATGAAGCATTTCTTGTTTGATTGTAGATTCCATGTATGTAGTATGAGTAGTATTTATGATTATGCTATATCATTATCATTATATCATCATAAACAGTACAAACCTCTACTATAGTCTAATTAGCTATGACATAATTATGTTAACATGAATCACTTATGCTATGAATTAACATTGGTTCAACGATGATTTAGTTCATTGCCTTATGATGGCTTGTGCCTAGGATTCTAAGGTAATTACTTAATATGCTAGCATGGTGCTAGGATAGAGAGTAGCGCTGAATGTCTCATAGACTCACAAATTGAGGAGGTAGGCAGTAGGTGGTGACAGTCCTATCTGTCCTTTGTAATCCTCCATGTTCGTCTATACCACAAGCTCTTGGCGGGAGTCATCCTAGTATTTCTAGAGGTAAAACCAATGCCCGATTTGTTAATCCACTTAGTATGAGAATTCAAAATTGACATGATCATTAGTAACTAACTTAGGCTTTCTATATGTACATTAGAAGCATACTAGGAGTCTACCTAAATCTTAGTCTAGTCCATCTTTACCCCATTTATACCCTTAGGATAGAATGCTCTTGTGTGTGTCACACTATTCCAATTATTATTTATCTATCTTTGCTAGAACCTTGCCTAGATCACCCTAGTCTCTCCACTTGATGATTGCTTTACTTCTATCTAGCCTTCCTTTGTGACAATATAAATGACAACCTTTGGGAATATTCTTAGAGGGGAAATGATACATCAATAGTTTCCATGCGCTTGCAGATTTACATGTATAATCTAAAATCTATTAACAAGAATTTCTGGCACCACTGCTAGAGATGAATTGTTATGTGTGCGTAGAAACCGTCAACGAATAGCACAATTAACAACAATATTTGAGAGAAGAATCTCCTCGACAATGGCATGGCTCTCAGTGGCAGGTAGTTACATTATTGTGGACAATGTTGTATCTTTTGTGCCAATTTATGCAATGTGCACTATTAAAATATCAATAGTCGTGCTAAAGAAGATTAACTTGGCTAGGAGGAGGAGGAGCTGCCTACAAAGAGACTCCACCATTAATGGAAAAGACAAACCCTCGGTTGCATGACATAGATGATGACACTAAAGGATAGAGGTTTCTTGAGACTACAAAAATCTAAGACTCGTGAATCAATCTCTACTGTTCAAGAACCTACACAAATTCTACAATTGAGCATATGTACTGTGAGTCAATATGATCCACCAAAAGCACTATGCCAATGTGGGGGGGGGGGGTGCCGCAATTCTCCACAACAAAAGGCTGTTTGGCAGGGTGTGTTTAAACTCTATGCCCATTTAAAAACCTTTATATAAGTCAAAGTCAGTCCAGAAAACACGGTACGAGTTTGGGAGGATACATGATGACTATCTGCTGAAGACAGAGCTACCGAGCCTATTCATCCATGTAAAGAAGCTAAACCTCTCATTAGCCCATTTCAGAAATAACCAGAATTTGTTGTACCACACTTCCATATGCCACTCTGAGAGCAACAGGAGATTGAGTTATGATGTCTCAACCAAATAATTGAAGAGGTGCAATCAACATAGGAAGATAAGGACATATGCTCGTACAAATGGGGTTAGAGCATTTCACTAGGAAAATAATACTAATTGCACTTCAAGAACATAAACCCACCAAGGCCATTCAAGTGGATTGGGAAGACAAAGATCACCAATAAATTCAAAATATTTACATGACTAAATTTTTGGATTGAATTAATCCTAGAAACTTACTGTGAAGAAAGCAATAGAATGTTGAAGGGGACGACTACAACCGCATCCTATGCGACCTCAACACTAAAAAAATACACTTGTCACCTATTTTTCCATGGCACTCTAGTGCAAGGTGTTGGAAGCTGATAGACATCCAATAGGATCGCATGATCCAATTCTTCGACACACTCCAACAAGCAAGGAGGTCATACCCACTACGTAAGAAATCCAAATAGGAGACAAAGATGGGTGACGAGCTAAAAGGAGAACGTCTCTCATAAGCTTAAGCGAGACGAGCCCGCATCAGCGAGGATTTGACATGGATTGGTTGAACGTACAAGGAGACGCGTTACAATACAACCCATCTCAGTCAAGTAGATATCCGCGACGTGCCCCCCTATCTGACAAACGGGAGACGCGCTTTAACTAAGCGTGACTCATATATTTTAGGTAACTAAGACAGACTTTGATTTTAGATCATCTCCTTTCATTGTGGAATAAGGAACGTCTCCCATAACCACCGGCCTGGCTTGTCTCCTTTAGTTGTGGAAGCGGGTCCGTCTCCCATTACCTCTATAGAGAGACGTGCTTTATATGGGTCCGTCTCGATTTTCTGTTGCCCTTCTACGACCTCCCTGCTGTGGCAGAACAAGTGGCTACCAGATCTGCCCTATTCTTGCCCTGTTCTTTCCCTCTTTCATTCTAAAAGTCTTGTGGCGATTATCAGTGGATGTTAAAACAAAAGGGTTAGTCCTCTCCCCCTCTATTGTTCCTTACTATTTTTTCACCTTTAGATCTTTGATTGAAGTTGGCTTGCGGTGATTATCAGTGGCTCTGAATTTCTTTGATTTAGCTCTTCTTTTCTGTACGTAGATGTCGTCGGATCGAAGTTGGATGTATGGGCCATGCCTTTGTAATGAATATATCCAAGGGTTATATGCATTTCTCACTTTTGCAAAGAAAAAAATGTTGGACGACATTAAAGGGACTATTTGTTGTCCTTCCAAACACTGCAAGAATGAGAAGAGATATCACACAGATGAAGTGTTGAGGTCACATTTGATCGCGCATGGATTCATGTTGGATCATCAATGTTGGAACAAACATGGGGAGGAAGGGCTTAATGAAGCGGAGATAAGAGATTCATATATGAAGAGGGAGGTACCTACTAGTGTCCAAGAAGATCACGACGAGGATGTGAACGAGCCAGATATATAAGGGTTCACCGATAATGACATTGAGTTTTAGGTGCATAACATAGAGGAGATGATGCGCAATGTCGAGAGAAATGGCGACGATGATCGGTACAATAATGTTGAACTTGCAAATTACAAGAAGATGATTGAAGACTCGAAGAAGCCATTGTATCATGGTTGTGCGGCTAAGTACACCAGACTGTTTGCGATGGTAAAACTTTTCTAGTTGAAGGCGGGCAATAGATGGAGTGATTGTAGTTTTAAGGAATTGTTGACGCTCCTTAAGGACATGTTACCCCAGTTCAACACAGTCCCTACAATAGTTTATGAGGCAAAATAGATAATCTGTCAACTAGGTTTGGAGGTAGAGAAAATCCACGCGTGCAAGAATGATTGTATTTTATATCGTGGACCTGAGTGCAAAAACCTCGAGAAATGCCCTATTTGTGGATTGGACAATTCAATCGTAGGAAAGACGACGGTGATCACGAGAACTGCAATATAAGAAAAAGAGGGCCTAGAAAGGTGTTTAGGTACTTTCCTATCATTCCTCATTTGAAGCGTTGGTTTGCAAACAAGGAGGAGTCAAAATTGTTGCTATGGCACAAAGAGAAGCATAAGAAGGATGCTGAAATGATAAGACATCCTGCTGATGTCACACAGTGGCGAAACATTGATTCACGAAATCCTAAATTTGCCATCGATCCAAGGAATGTTAGGATTGCAATGAGCATCGATGGCATGAATCCTTTTTTGAACAGTAGCACACATAGCACATGGCCAATTGTGTTTACAATTTTGAACCTTCCTCCTTGGTTGTGCAACAAACGGAAATATATTATGATGTCAGGACTGATACAGAGGCCACAACAGCCTGGGAATGACATCGACACTTATTTCATGCTTCTGGTTGAATATCTGAAGTAGTTGTGGTACAATAACGGAGTGCAGACCTGGGATGACCACAAGCGTGAGTACTTTCGCCTCAAAGCCATTTTATTTGTGACTGTTAGTGATTCTCCAGTGACAGGTAATTGTTTGGACAGAGTAAGAAAGTAGGTTGTGGATGTCCACATTCTTTGAGAGAAACAGACTCACAGTACTTGAGCGAGTCACGAAAAACAGTGTACATGGGACATCGATGCTACATTCCAATGAAGCACCCGTTTTGGAGTATGAACGATAATTTCAATGCTAACACTAAGAAGAGTCATCCTCCACCTCACATCACGGGTCATTAAGTCTATGAAATGGTCAAGGGTATACATGTCGTCCTTGGTAAGCGGAAAAGGACTGGCAAAAATACTGGCGAAGATGACATGTGGAAAAAGCAATCAATTTTTTGGGAGCTACCATTTTGGAAAGACTTAGACGTTCATCATTCGATTGATGTGATGCATGTTGAGAAGAATGTGTGCGAGAGCCTACTCGGAGCATTGCTTAACACGGATGGGAAAACTCGGGACCATGGACATGCACAGGCAGATCTAAAGAGAATGGGAATTAGGCCTGAGTTGTGGATTGATGACTCGGTAAAAGGAATGGAACTACCCGCATCATGCATCACTCTTTAAAAAAATGAAAAAAAAAAGAGTTTTGTGGGTTCTTCAAAAATGTGAAAGTACCATCCGGCTACTCGACGAACGTCTCAAGGCTTATTTCATTTCCAGATCTAAAACTAGCTCCCGATGTGAAGTCTCATGATTACCATATATTGCTCACGCAGATGATTGCTGTTGGAATTTGAAATATCCTACCAATCAATGTTCGGGAGGCTATAATGAACTTTTGCTTTTTCTTCAGTGCAATTGGTCAAAAAGTAGTATGTGAAGAAGATCTCGAGTCATTGGAAAAAAGACACTATTAAACTTTATGCTTCCTTGAGATGTATTTTCCACCTGCCTTTTTCGACATAAGCGTCCATTTAACAACTCATCTTATTAAGGAGATAAAGCTACTTGGCCCTGTGTTCCTTCACCAGATGTATGCTTACGAGAGATTCAACGGCATACTGAAGTCCTTCATTAGAAATCGAGCTTACCCTAAGGGCAGCATGGTACAAGGATACTCTACAGAGGAAGCTGTGGAGTGGGCTCTAAACTACACTAACATGAGTAACCCGATTGGTGTTCCCAAGTCTCGTCATGAGGGGAGGCTCACAGTAAAAGGGACCATTGGGAAGAAGCTATAACTCCAGATTCACATTTATTCTTCTTCGCTTATTTTCACGTGTTGCAACACATGTCCATTGTGTCGGAGTACCTCGATGAGCACAAGGAGGTGGTGCTTAGAGACAATCCTGGCCGCAATGAATCATGGTTAGCAAATGAACACAGGAGAAAATTCATTGGCTAGCTCCGGGATCGGATTTCTCACTCATCGGATACTTAAACAAGTGAATACTTCAAAAAGTTGGCTTATGGTCCTATATTCACAGTTATTACATATCAAGGGTACGACATAAATGGATACAGGTTCTACACTGTAGAACAAGATAAGAAAAGCATGTATCAGAACAGTGGTGTCCGTGTTGATGCTTATTATGCTGCGGGACAAGACAAAGAAATGTACTATGGTCAAATACAAGAGATCTGGGAGCTTGACTTTCAAGGATTCAAGATTCCTCTTTTCCGTTGCAAATGGGTTGATGGAATCAAAGGTGTTGTACAAGACAAGTACGATTTCAATAGCGTTGATCTTAACCGTCAAGGATATAAGTGGGAGCCTTTCGTGTTAGCAGAACATGTTGCTCAAGTGTTCTATGTTCCAAACACAACAAATGAAAGACTTAAAGTGGTTATACATGGAAAACGACGAATCCTCAGAGTTGAGAATGCCATCGATGAGGAAGAGTGTGACCAATTTGATGAGATTCCTCCTTTTGTCACCTCGATGATCAAGCTAAGAATACCATCGGCCAACGAACTTCCTTACTTGCAGAACGGTCACCATGAAAAAGTTAAGAATTTCAAAAAACCAAGACCGCAACGTAAAGTACCAAATTGATTGTGTGTAAATATGTTCAAATATGTGAAAATATGGTCGATTGAGTGTAAAATGGACTTCCATTTGGATATTTGTTTGATATATGCTCAAATGTGTGAAAATATGCCATGTGCTCTGTTTCTTATGGAGAAGTATTGATGCCATGTGTTCTATTTCTGAAGGAAGCATTACCAAAATATAGAACTTGCTCTGCCCTAAAAAATTGGATACGAAAGTTGTGCGAGACGAGACTCACAAAGGCGTGTCTATCAGGCAAGAAAATGTGAGACTCTTTTTCAAAAAGCGTGTCTCCGATTTAGACCCTTGCTCTTCCTACTAAAGTGATGCGAGACGCGCCTCACGAAGGCGCGTCTATCAGTTAAGATAATGTGCTCTGCCTACGAAAGTGATGCGAGACGCGCCTCACAAAGACACGTTTGTCAGGTAAAATAATGTGCTCTGCCTACGAAAGTGATGCGAGACGCGCCTCACGAAGACGCGTCTGTCATGTAAGATAATGTGCTTGGCCTACGAAAGTGATGCGAGACGCGCCTCATGAAGACGCGTCTGTCAGGCAAGATAATGTGAGACGCGTTTCCAAAAAGCGTGTCTCCGATTTAGACCCTTGCTCTTTGTCCCACCTCGGAGCTCCAAGCACGTTGCAACGAGCATATAAGGCGTGACGTTGCAACGTTTGCATCAAGTTCTTCATGGACAGTCCCAGATAGGGACAGTCCACGCAGAACTTGTCTTTTGTTATTTAGTTTTGGCACGGTCCCACATGTCATCGACAATGAGGTCGGAGTGCTTCGAATTCTGTGCTGAATGGCATTACGGCAATGGACGCATATTAATTAAAAAGAAAAGAGACGCTTTTTCCGAAAGTGAGACACGCTTAGCGGTGGCTCTTCTGAGGCGTGTCTGCAATAGTTGCCCTTAGGTACTTTTACCTCTCTCGCACGCTCTCTTCGCAATACTTAGCACAACTTTTCACTTTTTGTGCGCACTGAGCACTTCTCGCCCTAGAGACTGCCGCTGCGTCGTCCCCTTCCCCGGAGCACGCCGCCGCGTCAGTCCACTTCCCCGGAGCTTGTCGCCGCCTTGACACTGCCCTAAGGTACTTTTAGCTCTTTCGCACGCTCTCTTCGCAACACTTAGCACAACTTTTCATGGCGCGCACTGATCATTTCTCGCCCTAGAAACTGTCGCCGCGTCGTCCCCTTCCCTAGAGCACGCTGCCACATCGTCCGCTTCCTCGGAGCTCGTCGCTGCATTGACAGGTACTTTTAGCTCTTTCGCACGCTCTCTTCGCAACACTTAGCACAACTTTTCACTTTTTTCGCGCTGATCACTTCTTGGCCTAGAAACCAACGCCATGTCGTCCCCTTGCCTGGAGCACACCGCCGCATCTTCCCCTTCCCCAGAGCGCGCCGCCACGTCGGTCTGCTTCCCCGGAGCTTATCATTGCCTTGACACTACCTTCTTCATCATTGTCGCACTGTTGCCGTCGACCCTTGACTCCCGTCGACAACTCGACACTACCCTAATAAGGTTTGTTCGTGCTTTGGTTCGAGTCGAAATTGCGCTTTGGTACAAATGCCATGAGAGAATTTGCTCCCTTATGTGACCGTTTGTGCGAATAATGTGACTGAAATTTCATAATGTTTTACAGGATTTCAGTGTTTTTTGTAAATTTGAAGATGTCTCAGTCGGAGCATCAACATCATATTGAGGAGGAGGCCCAGCAATAGACTCAGCAGTAGATACATGAAGAGGATGCATATGCCTCTGGTAACACAAGGAAGAAAAGGTCGCGGACGACATGACCGACAGACATTGTGACTGTTGATGAGTCCAATGATGAAGGCGTACCTCTGGACCATGATGTGAATACAAGACTGCACATAATTTGTGGTCTAGCTGCTTGAGAAAGGGTGCTGCTAAACCTGCAGAGATTTGATCGGTTGACCAAAAATGAAAAGGATGAACTCTTCGAAAGCCCTATCCAACCATATGTCCAATATCCGAAACATATGAAACAGAAGGGGAAGAAGCTAGCTATGAAGAAAATCTCTCATGCATGGAGGACTTCCAAAAATAAGCTTCGTGTGTTTGCGAAGAATCGTGAAACCCCCTTCCATAAGTATCCACATGTGTTAGAAAAGGACTGGACGAGATTTGTTGAAACGTGCGAATCACAGGAATTTGCCAAGAGTAGTGAACATATGAAGTGGCTCCGATCGCAGAACGAGCTTGACCACCACCTCGGCAACACCAATTATGTTGGTAAAAAAGGATTTTGGAAGAACAGAATTCAACATTGGCCGAGCTAGGTTATCAGAATCCATACGACAGTTTCAGTGGACGGCTGAAACCATTTATGTGCGCTCGTTCACAACAGTCTGACTCGGGCAGTATCATCTTCTACAGCCCAAGCACTGCAAACATCGCTCAAAAAGCCTGGAACCTGAGCAGCGAAGAATCAAATGGTGAGAGGGAAAATGATGCCCTCACCAAGGCCCTACAAAGACCGGAGCAACGAGGCCGTGTTCGTGGTGTTTCCAGTAAGTTGGCCTGGAGGGAGAGTTTTCCGGAACACAAAACTACTTATCGGAAGCGGAAAACGGCCTCGAAATCAAAGGTTGACGTCGAGGAGCTGAAAACACAGTTGAGAAGGGAGCTCCTAGGAGACATTAAGCAAATGCTGGAGGGGGCATGTATACCAATTCCTAACGCGTCATTCAACGATGACGAGCGTAGAAGCAACTTTGCTTCTACAACAGCTGGGGGTGGACAACCACAGGAGGATCTTTAGGCACCAGCGTCTGGACCTTCAATTGAGCCGGACACGATAAATAACTTAGCTCAGCCAACAACATGCAGCCTTTTGCTAATGGTTGGAGGAATCGCTCAAATGGAGGCTGGGAGAGGGCTAGTGTATCGCGATCAGACCATGCTTGACAACATTCAGGTCGACACAACATCCTATGTTGTGGTCAAGGTAGACATGGTGCATGGAAATACAAAAAACCTGGAGCTCGAAGTGCCACCGGACGATACAACGCTGACTATGCGGGATGCAGTTACTAGAAGGATTCAGTGGAGACGGAGCCTTATTTTTGTTGACCCAGCAGCATCAACAGCAGCAACTTCGGTGTCGACCGATTCAATGTCTCCTGAGGCACGTCTACTTCTGCATCCAAATCCAGAACAGATGAAGCTGTCTCCAATTCCAGAGCTATTGTTGCCTCCAGTTATAGAGAAGCAGCAGAAGTCTCCAATTGGAGAGCAGTTGCCTCTAGTTACAGACAACCCGCATCTGTCTCCAACTGTAGAGCTGCCGTAGAACTCTCCACTTGAAGAGCAGCCGCGTCGGTCTTCACCTCGCACTCGAAGTTCCCTGCATCGTACACCTGATCAGCCACTGGCAAAGCGTGCCAACAAAAAAGGGTGTGCCGCAGCAGCGAGTATCGACGAAGGAAGGTTGGAAGAAACCAGTGGAACAGTCAGAACCTAACCCGAGGGTGTCAAAAGCTATGACGCATGCAAACCCAAAGTATGAAAAGGGAAAGCCGATTTTAACTGCGGCCGCACTCAAACAAGTTCCTATACCTTGTGTTCAGTTTCATCAATACTACATGGAAAATTGCAATAAGTGTGATACCATACTAGTGTCATTGAAGGATAAACACTTTCTCTTGGGTGACAACGCTTATGTCATCGCATGGTCTGATCTCTACGACCTTTTCAACCTCGACACATTGGATATCTCCTTAATACGCTGCTTCGCATTGTAAGTCTCCTCAAAAACTAGGTTCTTCAATACATACTCAATACAAGTGTTAAATGTGACAAAATTGGCATTTTGCGTGTAGGCACTAGCAACAACATGCTCATCATAACACGCGAAACGTGTCTGCTGCATATCTTTACCCGCAAGTATCAACACTTCTGCAAACGTCGAGCGGCAGAAAAGAGGTTATTCAATATTTGGTGAAGGCAATGAAATAGTACAGTGATAAGGACCACCTAGTCCTACCGTTCAACACGGGTAACCATTGGGTAACCATAGCAATACCTACACGATACGACCAGTGCTCGTACTGTGACTCCTAAAGGCCAACAGATGAAAAAACTGGCGAGCGAAAGACCCAGTCATGGAATAATATCTCTTTCGTTATTGACGAGTAAGTTCCTTCTTAACTTTAGTTTCCTTGCAAGATAATTTTACATTAACTGTGAATGTTTTTGTTTAGGGCTTTTGTGCAAGTAAAAAGAAAACGCTGACATCTAACACATCATACTGCATTAGACGTCCAACAACAAGCTCCGGGCAACACGTGCGGCTTCTATGTCTGCTTACAAATGGCTTTATTTGGAGAGCAACCTAGTTGCAATGTATGTGTAAGTGCATTTATTTTACTTTATTACTAATATTTTGCTAAATTTCATTTTATCGTGTGGCAGGACTATGAACCTGCCTTCAGGAACGCTGAAGGTCGTAGCCTTGAGCAAGTTAGAGATGTCCTATGCAGGTTTATCGTTTCTGAAATCATTAATCAAACGGAGAATTTCATTACCCAATATATGATTAGGTGACAGTTATTCTTTGTGTAAATTAGTTACATGTAGCTGGATGAATAGGGGAATTTCGTGCAAATAGTTACTTAGTAACCATGATTTACACTTGTTAATATTTGATTGGTCAATGTGTACACTTTGTTAATATTTTTTAATATTTAATTAGTTACATGTTAAGCTGGATGAACAGGAGACATTTGGCTACATATGTTTCTATATGTGGATGCTGCTGACACAGGCAATGCGGCAGCCAAATCCTGGCTAGCTCCAGGATGCAGCCGGGAACAAGCATAATCAGGGGTGGGGGTACCTAATAGGAGACATGCGTCTAGCAGGGAGCGTCTCCTGTGAGTGCTGCACTGAAGTTGCCTGTAAACAATCTGCGACGCGCTGTAACAGAGGATGTCTTGGATTACCTAAATAAAGGAGACAAACTATTTAATAGCTCGTCTCAGATCAGTCAACGAATGTGCAACGGGCTGTCATAAAGAACGTTTTGGATCATTCAACATATCTGCGACGCGCTTCATAAGAGTGTGTCGCTCATTCAGAATGATGGGCGGTGCGCACCATGCTCGTCTCCAATGTCCTCGCAAAGCACGTCTATTACGACTCATCGAAGGGAGAGGCGCTACTTTTGAGCGTGTCACGCACCTAGTATGATCGGCGGCGAGCCTTGCCGCCCGTCTCTGATGATAACATAATACGAGACACGACGATGGAGACGCACAGTTTGTTCGTCTCCCTTCTTCGTTCGGGCACGTCTCGTATGAGCCTTTCTTACGTAGTGACCCCATCCCCTATTCGTCATGGAGATGTTGTCCATTGTGGTATCGGAGATTTGAAAGCGGAGAAACAAAAAGATCTTGAGAGCAATAGCATTCTCCTTCCAATTATGGAAACTTTTTTCCTAATAACCCTCGGACTTCAAGCTAACATGTGCAAGCCGTAAGACAGTGAGCAAATGTTAGTCTGACTCGACACCATCTCCTGACTGTGCACTTCTGTTTTGCTAGTTTAGCTCTGGTCTATGGCGCGTCCTCTGTCCTTCCCTGCACAGCTCATTGTAGGGATGTCAACGAGTCAAACTCGAGCGAGCTTGTCTCCATAAGCTTGAGTTTGATATAAATTCGAGTTGAGCCCAAAATATGTTTGATCTTGCAGTCAGGCTCAATCTTGGATCGTTTAGGATTCAAGCCGAGCTCGAACCAAGCCTAGAATGAGTCGAACAAAAGCGAGTTATGATCCACATACTTTATTAATCATGCATCTCATAGATTCAGGTTCACGACTAATGAAGTAAGAAGGTGAATGACATTGCATATCATTTGTTGCCAGCACTATATAAAAAACGTATTCAACAAATATTTTTTGATAGGATTGAATAGCTTAGTCAACCATGCATCTCATAGATGACAATAATATACGAGCTTACTCAAGCTTCTCGAGCTCATCGAACTTGCGAGCTTGTATGCAAGCTCAATCTTGACTCATTTAGAATTCGTGCCGGGCTTGAATCAAGTTTTAAAATGAATCATACACAAACGAGTTACAATCCACGAGCTTTATTGGCAGACCTAGATCCTTGGCTGATATTTTGTTAGCCATTTCTTCTCCCCTTTCTGTTTATTTCTACTTATATATTAATATAGGGGCTGTCTAAATTCACGTGCCTGAAATTTGAGAAAATTTCAGGCATTATATAATTAGCATCTAATTACTATCATTAACCACTAATCCTAATAGTTAATCATTAACCCTTAATTCTATAGGTTAATCCATCACAAAATTATTTGGTTTATTATTTGACATTTAACTTAATCCTTACAAAGTACGGATTAACAATTAACAAAATAAAAAAAATAGTTAATTATATTTCTTCCTCTGTCTTGCCGCTATGCACCAGGGCCCTGGCATGGGCTAGAGGTGGGAATCAGGCCGTGCCCAGGCTGGCCCGGCATGGCCCGTTCGTGCTTTGGGCCAAAATGGCCCGGGCCCGGAAGCACGTCGGGCCGACTTGGGCTGGGCTGGCCGGGCCAGCGGTCGAGAACCCAGGCCCAAGCACGGCCTGGGGCCCGACGGGCCGCCTCCGGGCCGGGCCGAACCCGGGCACGACCCAATACAGATTGAGTTGGCCCATAAAAAAATAAAAATTTTGGGAAAATCAAAACCTACACAGCCAGGAGTCATGCCAGCCCACGAAATAAAAACCCAGCCAGCGACCGCACCCAGCCCAGCAACACATAATCTTGGTCCAGCAACAATAAAAAATGATTTGAGGTCAAGGTTCTTTCGAAATACATAGACAAAACTTTTGAAAAAATCTGAAAAAAATAGAGAATGATAAGGAAGTTGATTTACATATTCTTACAAAATTTGACATTCAAAATAACAATATATTGCTGAGAATAAAAAAACAAAGAAAAAAGTTTTAGTTTTTATGTAATACATGGACAACAAAATTCCAAAAAATATGGAAACATTACTGAAGTGTAAGGGTGTTTTATTGCATGTGTACATTGAATCTTAGTTTGAAAAACCTCATAAATTGATCAGAACAAAAAAACAAATAAATAAGGGTTTTGGATAGTTTTTTGTCATTTTTATATTTTGAATAATACATTGATTTTGTGAGTGAATTTTTTTGTGGGGCTCTTTAATGGTAATAACAACCTTCATGATTTTTTGTAGATTTTTTGAACTTTGTTTGAGTGAATGTGTGTTTGAATTTGAGTGAATGCCATACTTCATATGAGCTTTTGAGTAAATGAGTAGAAATGTGAATTGACACATTGTGAGTGCTTGAAAATAAATTATAAAAAATTTCAATGTGTACAAATGTAGGATGTAAACATACATACCAAATTTCACCTGAATATATTTTTTGAAGAGATAAAAAAAGTAAAATATGTGCATAGGAATTAATTTGAGGTTTATCAAAACATACAAAAATTACCTTTAAAATTTTGAAAATAACAGTTCCATGTGGTAGACAATAACTTTTGAAAAATATAGAAAAAGAATCATAGAATTTGGACATAATTTGCAGAATCTATACAAGTTTTAATATTTAAATAGGAATCTAAATAAAAAGGCCACAAACTAAAGACATTTTCACCTTCGTGGCCCGTCATCTTCAGCTCGCCTTCGTGGGCTTGGCCCACGGCGCGGCTTCCAGGCGCGCCGCCGCCAGAGGCGCCACTGCGCCAGCGCTCAACGTTTTTGTCCCACATCGCTAGTTTGAAGTGCGCCCAACCAGGTTATAAGGACTGGCGTTCCACCCTGACCGATATCCTGAGCTGTTGTCCGCCACTCGTGTTGGGCTCAACCATGTGCATAGGCCTGCTGGGTCGGTCTATTGAGAAATGACATTCTAATGCTTGATGATGTTAATTCCTCATTAAGAAAAAGTTTCTCAATGTGGGATTTAGGAGAGGCAGCATACATTTTGGGCATAAAAATCTATAAAGGTAGATCTAAAAGGCTAATTGGATTAAGTCAAGATACATATATTGACAAGATATTGAATAGGTTCAATATGCAAGATTCCAAGAAAGGTTTATTGCCAATGTCACATGGCATTACTCTAAGCAAGAGTCAGTGTCCTTCGATACCTGATGAGCAAAAGAGGATGAGAGTGATTCCTTATGCTTCGGCTATTGGATCCATCAGCTATGTCATGCTATGTACATGTCTAGATGTATCTTATGCTCTAAGCATCACGAGCAGGTATCAATCAGATTACGGTGATGCTCATTGGACCATTGTCAAAAACATCCTTAAGTACTTGAGAAGAACTAAGGATGCATTCTTAGTGTTGGGAGGTGAAGAAGAGCTCATTATAAAAGGTTACACCGATGCCAGCTTCCAAACTGATAAGGATGATTCTAGATCGCAATTCTGTTTTGTATTCTGCCTCAATGGAGGGGCAGTGAGCTGGAAAAGTTCTAAGCAAGATACAGTAGCAGGTTCAACCACAGAGGTGGAGTATATTGCAGCTTCCAAAGCTGCAAAGGAAGCTGTTTGGATCAGAAAATTTGTTTCTGAGTTGGGTGTTGTTCCTAGCGCGTCCAGTCCTGTGGATCTCTATTGTGACAATAGTGGAGCAATCACACAGGCAAAGGAGCCTAGATCACACAGAAGATTCAAACACATATTACAATGATATCACCTCATTCGAGAGATCATCGACCGAGGTGATATGAAGATATGCAAGGTGCACAAGGATTTGAATTTTGCAGATCCGTTGACAAAGCCTCTTCCACAATCAAAGCATGAGGCACACACGAGATATATGGGTATTAGATACGCACATCAGTGATCATAGTGTGTAGTTGGAGACTTGTGTCATAGCTATGGTTATGTACTATTAAATAAATTATTATATGAGTAATCATTATTTACATTGATCATCAAGTATGTGACTTGTTCGTGGAACTCTTTGTTAATAGTAATGTTACTCAAATGATCCCTAGTCTATATCATTATATGAGATAATGATGTCACACCGACTAGCACATGTATTAATTGATGATCACGTTTCACGGATCATAGATATGGAGATATCAAATTAATAATGTGAACACATGTTAGTGAACATGGTGTTGGATTGACCCACTCTGAGACACTGCAGGAATTGTTATTTCCATATGTGCCATCATTTGGTCTTGAGTTATACACTTGCTAGATCCTTAGACCTGAGATTGCCATTGTTTCTCACTATGTGTAGTTGTGTACTTTGAGACTACCAAACGCTACTCTGTAACTGGATAATCATAAAAGTAGTCTTCGGGTACATAATGAAACATAGAATGGGATGTGCGCAGATCAAGATGGGATTTGCACCTCCTTAATGATAGGAGAGATATCTCTGGGCCCCTCGAGATAGTTGGATTTGAAAGTGCATGGCCATGCCAGAGTGATTAAAGGTTAATCACAATGACTAAAAGTTAGTCAAGAAATGAATCCACTATTTGATCGAGTGAATGGTCGAGCTATCGCCTTGAGATTGACTGGTATCGTGAGGCAAAGGGATTAACATGTTGAATGTATCTAGGTTCGATCGATACGATCTTTATGTACATTTGGGAGTCAATATGTCCTGCTAGGTACCTCTACCGACTTGTGATTGGAAACGGTTTCCATTCACAACTGACTTCACATGAACCTAGCGGGTCACACACTTAAGGGGTTGAAATATTGAAAAGCTTTGCTAGATGATTGTCTCTAGTGCAAGTGGGAGATTGTTGGTGATATGCCCAAAAGGCAATCATAAGAATTCGGGTTAAGGCATGTTGGATATCTGATCCATAAGGAATTAGGGTACTAATGGGCCTGCGACCTAAAAGCCCATTAGTACGCCTATAAATATGAGGGGTAGGGTTAGGGGCTAATTTCTCCACCATGTGGCAGCCCTAGCCGCCACCCCTCGCGGGCCTCACGCCGAGACCCTTGCCGCGCACCTGGTGCTAGCACACCGGCGCACGACATTCCTCCCCGTACGTGTGGACTCCATGGAGGCACTGCTGCTACTGTTGCGCTGACCGGCTACGACGATCATGATCATCTGCCTGCTGCCATGACAAGGACGAGGAGGAGACGAACGAGATTGTCTGCTTCCCCTACATCAACATGCGTCTACGTTCCGCTGCGCTGCGCGTCTAGTGGTAATGATCTATGACCTCTGTACTCGCATGTTTCCTGAGTGATGTGGTAGAGTTTCTAGAGTAGCGTACCGCCGATTTCCCAACAGTTGAGCACATGATTGAGCATCAACTGGTGGATTAGGTCTTGCTCGTCAGGTACTGTCTTCTTTTCAAAATAATTGTCATTTTCAACAAGATTTGTTAATTCATTTTGAACTAAAAATCTTGTTCAAAACGACAATTATTTTGGAAAGTAGGAAGTAGTATTACTAATCAACTGGTGGATTAGGTCTTCTTGTCAAATACTCTCTTCGGTTTTTGGAAAGTTTGTCGATTTGTAGTTCAAAAATGAACTATAAAACAAAATATTTTAAGGATGTAGAGGGAGTAGTACATAATTGTTGGCCAAAATTGAGATAGTTGCAACAAGTTTCAATTCAGCAAAATTAACACACTCTCATGCTATATAGACGGAGCATGATGGTGAGTCATAATGCATGCATATGTTTGAACAGATCAATAGACTCTTGAGACCTTAGGTGTGTACTACATGTCTCATTTGGTTGAAGAAGATTTCCATTCAAACAGGGGAGCGGAGTTCTCCATTTGTTTGAACAGATAGAATACTCATTGCATTTACCTATGGTTGTCCTGATGCCCCCGTGAGCAGTGACAACTAATACAACTACAATAAGCCTCATCGCAGGCGGCTCCAAACTTATTATCACACGCAGTTTCTAAAACCGCCTAAAATGAAGAGCATGTGATAATATGCAATTTCACAGGCGGAGAAGTGAAACTGCCTATGAAAACATATTATTACAGACGGTTCTTTACTTATGCTAGCCGCCTGTGAAGACCTATTATCACAGGCGGGTCGTGCAGCATATATAACCGCCTGTGATACCTGTGTTATCACAGACGGATCTTTACCTACGACAAGCCGCCTATGGAGACAGTTTATCGTAACCAGTTTGTACCATAACAATAACCATCTGTGATAATTATATTATCACAGACGGTTCTTTACCTATATCTAGCCGACTGTGATAATGATATTTCACAGGCAGGTCTAGCCGTAGGCAAATAACCGCTTGTGATAAGGTATAATCTATGCAGTACTACCTGCTATTATTTCTAACTTCCAGGTCAATTCAATATAATCATAGAAGTCAACAATATCATCACAAAAGTAAACAATATAATCACAGAAGTCAACTTTACTAAAACAATATACATATGTACAAGTTACACATACATGTCATCTCATAGTTTACAAGTTTCACTAAAAACTGTTTCTTTTGGCATAGTCGCAAAGTTCTAGCACATCAGCTATTGCACCATGCTCATCAAAGAACACCCCTCTTTTGTGCAAAATTTTGCGATGCACGAATTGACACAGTTCAGAAGCAATCTTGTCGGCTCCTCCACTAGAATAACTTCTACAAACCGACCATTCCTCGTTTGCTGCAATGAAACACATAACAAGGTTTAGAATGTGTTGGTTTGAATAATCTCAAAGTATAGATCAAAGTGAGAGTATACAAGAATTTATTTGGTATTTTTGGAGTTGTTGTACTATAAGGAATTGAATTTTGAAGTTGAAATCAAAATATGAAAATAATGAAACTCAAAAGTAAGAAAATAAGATATCGATATTAAGGATAACTTACATCCTCACGATTCACTCTATATTCGCTGGCGGTCCAAAGATGCTCGCATACATAATACCCGCATAAGACACTCACAGCAGGCTGCTTCGACCAAGCATAATACATTTTAATGTCCAATGCATTCGTATTAGGAGGTCTCGGACCGCCAAGTTGTTCCATGTAAAACCGCCAAGCGCTATAATACAAGAAATGTCATATAAAACTTTTCAACACATTCTAAATATGTGTCAATTAAAATTATTGAATAAATGTACAATTTCAAAATGGAAAAGAAATCTTTATAACGATCTGGTGGGTAATCGGCTGAGTCCAAGACTGTTGCCAAACCCTACGTTGGCTTGATGAAGATCATTATGTAGTGATTACTACAGACATACAAACACACGTGTTAACAGTTAGCAATAATTGCTATTTCAATGTCATGTGTCGAACTTACTCGAAGTGGTACAGAGCCTTTACAAGGTCCTTGCCGTCTCTGACAAAGTTAAATATTGCATGTCCTATGTAAGCTGCAACTTATGTCCTTCTATCCTTCTTATGTTTTGCGATTGATTTTTCAAATTCTTTTTTTTTCATGTGCTTGAACTGTACTGAGTCTCGATCCGCCTTGCCATCGAATAGCATCTTTGCAATCCGTGTAGGGTCAAGGATACTTGTCTTGTGTTTCATCTATTCATTATCCATGTATTGCATCCTATTAAAGAAGTTCGGAATTGTTATAATCTCATGAAATGTGTATGCGTGTAGTAAGAAAAGCAAATGCAAAATATTAGAGGCACTTACAAGCACCAGACGAGTAGCAGGTTGATTTCGAGTATGCCCCGATGGAAAAGGGTATGTAGCTCTTCAAATAAAATGAATCGTTTATCTGCTCCAGTGCTCCAGAATGCATCTTTTGGAACACGAAATATGATGGAAGAAAGATCATATTTTGTGCTGGCAAGGATGTACCACTCGTGCATTCTTTTGAGCAGGGCAGGTTGTTTGCTAAGTTGTGCAGATGTCATGAATAGCTTCCCATTCTCAAATTTAGGAGGAACATCCTCAAGCTTGTATATTGGAACTCCCGGTTTAACTAAAGCCGTCCGCCGATTATACATGACACCGTTTTCTTCTCACTCCTCGATATCTTCTAATGCTGGCTCATGAGAAGAACAAGATGCACTCGATTTTCTAATATTTTTCTTCATAATTTTCAAATACATTGACACTTCTGATGAAGGTTTCTTAATTCGTATGAGCTAATTTTGATAGGCACTGATGATCGAGGAGTAGTTGTCGAAAGTTAGACACTGGCTTGTTGTTGAACCTATTGTTCAACTAATTGCTCTTTACTCCCAGCAGCTGACTCTAGTGCTACTTAAATTTGTTGCTCAACTGGTTGCTCTTTACAAGCAACGGCTTGCTGTGGTACTACTTGAAGCTGTTGTCCAACTTGTTGCTCTTGGTTATCTTTACTAGCAAGGTTACTATCGTCCTTGCTGAGACATAGGGGGAGTGGATCTTCCTGGACTGGGAATGGATCTTCCTGGACTTTTGCCTTAGAAGATGGGGTTGCAGTATTTTGAGATGCGACTAGGCTAAAAATCGGCTCATTGTCCAACACGATATCGCATCGGTGCCAAAGGATTAATTTGTTGACAGCTTGCCCCAGAGTCGCAAAACAGATTCACACATCGGCTGAGTCACTACAAATGATACCTCCTACATGGCCATTTGCTGTGTGGGGCATGGACATCTTGGGACCTTTCCCAAAAGCCGTCAGAGGTTACAAGTTCCTGTATGTTGCCATCGACAAGTTTACTAATTGTCCAGAAGGAACTCCAGTAATGACAATCAACAAGCAATCAGCAGTCAAGTTCTTGAGGTCCATCATATGCAGATTTGGAGTTCCAAACAAAGTCATAACTGCCAATGGAACTCAATTCACAAGTTTTGCATTCCAAGAATATTGCAAATACCTCTGCATTCAACTCAGCTACGCCTCAGTAGCTCACCCAGCAAGCAATGTCCAAGCTGAGAGAGTAAATGCATAAATCCTAAAAGGACTCAAGACGCGCACATATGAGCGTCTAAAAAAGCACGGCGCCAACTGGATTGAGGAGCTTCCGTCCACATTATGGGTGAACAGGACAACTCTAAACCGGTCAACCGGAGAAACTCCATTCTTCCTGGTGTACGGAGCTGAAGCATTCCTTCCTCCGGAGATCACCTTAGGGTCCCTCCGGGTCTGGACCTTCGACGAAGCCACGCAGGACCAGCTCCAGCGTGAAGACCTTGACCTCGTCGATGAGGGAAGGTGCCAAGCAGCTGTTCAGAATGCATGTTATCGCCAAGCGCTGCGGCACTATCATCAAAGGCATGTGCGCAACTGACAACTCGAGGAAGGTGATCTGGTGCTTCGGAAGATACTAACTCGGGAAGGAATGAATAAATTTTCCCCCACCTGGGAAGGTCCATTCTGAGTGATCAAAGTATTCCGTCCCAGATGTGTTCGCTTGGCAACTGAAGATGGGATTCCGCTTCCTAATCCTTATAACATCGAGCACCTCCTTAAGTTTTATGCTTAGAATCACGGAGGTGAGTCTGTAATCACACACGTTGTATGTTATAGTGTCTCTAAACATATATGGGTAGGTCCTCTGGGAGAACGTCCGGACCCCTCCGGGAAGGTCCGGGAAGTTCAAGTACATTTCATACAGTCACAACACTAAAAGTGTAACTATCTACCATGGGTTAGTACAACATGTATAGCACACTTAGCTTGGTCCCGCACCCTATGTGTGTCCTTGTCTCCCCTGTAATCCAGACCTATAATGAAAGAAATTGTTGTGTGATAACAAACTCCATATACATTTATTTTTGTACAAGGCTCGATCTATCAAATTATTGTTTTTAACATTCTTGTCCATAATGAAGTTGTGCAATTCTTTTTTAGTTTTTACCCAAGTTATTCATATGCGTTGATGGTGGTGCCTGTGGTGAATCCGAATCATTACCGTCTTGAAGAGAACTTCCGACCTTACTCGATGAGCGAGTACGAACCATACTGCACAATGAATTTGGGATGAGTCAAAGTTCGATCTCAGCAATAAGTGAAGATAAAGAAAACATGAACATGTCAAGAACATTGTGAAATTATAACAATATTCATGTTCGCGCAAATTTTCAAACTTATGCATCAATGATGAACTGTTCTTCCAGAAATGACCAGTCTGTAGAAATTTGAGAATTTCACCCAGTTAGAGGCAAAATCCTGCCTTGAGGTGAACAAAAAAGTTGTAGTTCACTTCCTGGAGTTTTCAGAATGTATTTTTTTCCTCAATATCAGTTCTTTTTAATGAGATATGAATTTCCAAATTTGACAATGTTCCCAGATTTTCTGAGAAATTTTGACAGCACCTCTTTTGTATATAGCTGTTTTGTCCACAGTTTTCATATACAAAATATCCAAATTTGCCAAAATTGTAAATAAAAACATTGTCACATATCTCATCTTGTTTCCAGAAATATATCATATGCCCTCATTCGATGTTTCTACTGAGAGTTATGATCAAAATGGTGAGAAGCACAGAAACTATTCCAGTTTCTGTCCAGTTTTGACAGGTTTTGGAATTTTCAAATTTTAGCTATGATCCAGGGGGATTCTGCTCTGGTCATGAACAGAAAATATTTAGAAGACTCACATACATTTCCAACCATGTATGGAACACCTTCATGGGATAATTCTATCAGGAGATATAATTTTTCAAGTTGGAGCTAAGTTTCTGCCAGAATAACACAGGGAAGAACTGAGGTTGACAGTTTTGGTTCATATTTCATTTCTATCATTTCAAGATAGGAATCTGCTTTGGATATTAACTTGACACTTTTGTGGCGAGCTACACCTTCGGCACGGATTTTAACCGTCGATGTGCCGATGTAACCCGAATGCAATGCCGGTAATACGTCCTCACCAAATAAAAATCTTAAGCTGGTATTCCGGCATACGTCTCAACGGTGGCAGTAATGACGTTCACTCGCAGACGTTTTCTACTCTACCTACAAATAACATGGTTAATGTACCTGTCAGTACACCCAAACTACTGATCAATCATATGGTAGCGTACAGCACAGCCTGCACGGGCGAACAGTTCACAATAATATATATGAAAGTAAAAACATTCGTCCCGTAATCTTCCATACGGGCCACCCCGAGCTAAGCCACGTCTCGAGGTACCTGACCGGGTTTTCTACCACCCGACGGGGTCCCACGTCTTTGCATAGTGCTGCACCAGTAGGGGGCGCATCGGGTTATGTCCCACCCGACGGGGGCTCCCACTAACTTTGAAGCACGCCGGGATACCATGTGTCATATGTTCTCAAAAATATGGAAAGTTTCAGAGACTCATATTGACATTTCCGTGCCAAGCGACGGAAATAATCACATGCTACCTCTCGCATGGTGAGCTTAGCGCAATCGGTCCGCTTGCGGTGGCATACCTTACCTGTTACCTGACGTCGGAGCGTCGTTACAGAATATAATAACACATATGTTAGCTTTGCCACTATAAGTAACTAATACTATAATAGACTTTACGTGGGCATAATAACTAATCCTCACTCGACTACTACGCAGTTTTCAAAAATAGGTGCTTTTCAAGCGTGCTATTCCCAACACGGCTCTGAAACCAAGTTGTGGTGGACCGGGGTCTACACATTCCAGGAATCGCATTGGGTGGTGTTGTGCGATGCGGCACCCAACAGCACACAAGAAAAGCCTTACAAAATAACTGACATAAATATTTTATTTTTACAATATGATCCTCTTTGACAACATAATATACAACACAGATGAATATTTTTATACTCACACTCTCAACTAACTATGCACAAGAGAAGCTGTCTATGCCCTCAGATGTTTCTCACTAGCAACACGAAGAAGAGAGCAGCGGCAAGGTTTCCGTGAGAGATACATCTCGACAAGCTCGAGGTCTCACGGACAACCACAACATAATCATAAGCTAACAATACCTACAAAAACAACAATATAGTAATCGTGAGCACAAGGCTCAGCAAGACTTAACCGTCTCACGTAAAGCATGGAACTCTACATGTTGGGAACTCTAAAGACGGGTAAGATGAATTTGCAGAAATGGACTCGCCGAAAGTAAATCCTTAGTGGTCAGTTTTAAAGTAGCATACGCGATCCATGGGCATAGCGTCATTGTGAATTCCACAATCAAACAAGAAACACTTCATCCACAATGATACATGCTCAAGATTGCATAAGCCTTATCCAGGTTAAATGTTTGAAAATTGTAAATTTAATTATACTATCTCTATAGTAGCCAAGATTGCAATACAAAGAATTATTCATAGCAGCATATTCATAATCTTTCCATTTCTCTTTCTTACTACGTTAAGACTCAGTGTCCAAGTATACTCAAATAACCGCGAGCGACAGTGATTGCAACCAGTAGACACCCAGACTGCATGACACATACGTCCATACTCAGAGTTGCAGCTGCACACTCCACTGATGTCGTATGCAGCCACCTTTCCCAAGACTAACCCATATCAAAACAGCTCGATCGACCCGAACAGCGAGCTCCCTCAAGGTACACCTCTGCTGTGAGATGTTCATGAGCGAGTTACCTCCCACTGTACTAACAGCTGACATCTTAAGCCAATTGAAAAGGTTCCAACATAGGATCCTCAAGGTACATCGGTTTCCTAGATTCCATATAGCCAATATGCACCCGGTACAGTTCAAACTTGTCCAACAGGGCCAGGAACGAGACGGGCCTTACTCGACACGGGCAGGACTACGCAGCCAGGACCACGTTCTGTGGCATCCTATGCTCCTGCCCGGTCTCTAATTTATTAAAGGGAATCATCACAATTAAACTTATAATCCCAATCTAGTGTAAACCAAGTGCTAGTCTCGCGAGAAGATTCCAACCTCTCAACTTTTACCGTTTCTTTCAACTAGACATTAAGCATAGCATATCGAAACGTGGGATATTAATCTATCCAAAACCACTCTTCGGATTATTCTGGTCATGCAAATGGGTTTCATTGCACAAGACCTAATGCACAATACATCTCGTCCATATAGTGTGTTTAAATGAAAACTTTGCAATATTTCTTAAATGCAAACTGGGGCTTGCCTTTCGGTTGAAATAAAAGTTAGCGATGATCAGTTAGTAGCCTTCATCGAGAATTCACACCACAGCAGATCCAATAGAGAATTCCACTCCTCCAGGTTGTGCTTCTCGTTGGCCACCTTCGTCGCGAACACTATCGAAATGATATGCAAACAAGAGGTTGCAATTTATTAAATAACAATTGAAGTTGATTATAACTCAAGAAGGATTAATATTAGTTAGGACTTGAAGTTCTGTTGCTAGACTGGACAACAACAGGAAGGAAACAAGATGAACTTAGGCAATAGACATATGAATTGAAATAGATATTGTTTTGTACATAAGGATGTGATCTCAATTTATACAGGTTCAACAGATCCCCTGAGCCTGAGAAAATTACAGGGAGTTTACATGGTCATGTAGGAATAACCAGGTAAGTTTCAGATACAACAATTAAATATATTGGTCTACAAAATTTCTTAAGTGTTTAGCATTCTCTGAATTTTGGTTGTAATTTTGGAGGTCTATCATGGCTACCAGTGATCGTACCGAACAGAGGGGGGTATCACTAGTTCTAGGAAAATTTGTTTCACAATTTTCTAAGCTTCCTACAGGGAGAAATCGATTTTACAAGGTTGGATAATTTACTGAAAAAGTTTTTGTTGTTTTTGGGCATTCTATGACCAGTTAGGAAAAATCTCCAGATTGAACTAGTTTATTAAAGTCCAATGAAGCTGAAATGTTTACAGGAGTTCAGAAACTTACTAAAGAACATTTTGGCAAAATTTCAGATTTTCTATGATGGGAATCATCAGATAAAAATCAAACATGAATTTTCTTTAAAGGGCTCTACAGGAAAATCTTGGGATTTTTAGGAAGATTGGTTGTATTTCTGGTTATTGTAGATAAAGTGCAAAACAACAAAGTTTGTTTGACAAATTTTGAAGCTTTCTACTGAGAGATATTCAATTTAGAAGCTTGTACAAGTTTCTGTACAAATTCTTAATGAATTAGGCTATTTTTATGTGCATAGAGAATACACAGGTGATCAGACCATGTAAATGAAGTCTAATGACCCATATAATTTTACTAGAGTTCAAGGATATTCAATTGAAGGTTCCGGAAAAATTTGGTATTTTTCCAAAGAGCATAACTGTAGGAATTAATTTTATAAGCATTTTTGTTAGTTGAATTATGGAGAAATTCATATGGACTTTAATACAAATCCAAGTGAACCACTTGATAGTTTTCTTAATGCTGGTTCTAAAAAAATTTAATTTGGAATTTTTGGACAATTATACTAGGAGATATGGATTTTTGAAGTGGGAACTAAATCTGGAATGAAATATCAATTGGAAAAGGTTTGAATACTGCCTGGGCCCACAGGATTTAAAATGGGCAAATCGGGCTGAAGCAACACCGGGGTTATAAAGTTCACGGATGTAGCCACATGGGATCCTCGGCCGCAGCTGATCCGGGGCGCGCCGGATTAGGCTGACTGCTGGGCTCCGCGGTGTCATCTTCCACCTTGAGCCAGTGGCGCCCTCGCTGGACCCGCAGCGGCGCCCGACGGTGATGGCTCGCCGACGACCGTTCCAGGGCACGCTTGACCTCTAAACTCGCTGCCCCTACCTAGATTTGGCCGTAGAACACGATGGAGATCCTCACGACGACGATGTGGCCGGAAAAGCTTGCGCCACGGCGGCGACGGCGATTAGGGTTTCGGCCAACACGAATTCGCTTCGGCAAAGGCTAAAACCACTCGGTAATTGATCAGAGAGCATCCTGGGATCACGAGGATGACCAAAATGAACTCCTATTAGGTGGAAATGGCTGCAACGACAAGTTCAACGCCGACCCGCTAATTTTCAACCGGCGGCCGCAAGAACTTCGATTTCTATGCTTGTGGTCAATAACTTTTGGGCGTTTTTGGCAAGGGTGTGCACGAGACTGTTTAGAAGCTACTTGCTAAGCAAATCTAAGAATTATTACACGTGCAAACCAAATTTGGGTGAAGAACCAAGGCGTGCAAAAGAACTAAGCATCGGTTCTTTGAGAAAAACCTGAGCTACAAGCTATGACAAAAGCTGAAACTTTGCGAGAATAAGCTAGACATGAATGCCAACCTTTCCCCTTAAAGGATCGAAGCTTGATAGTGGTCGTAGCTGCGGTTCCACGGAGCAGCAGAGGACTCTCTCGGCGGCCTCCCCGTCGGTGGCGAGAAAACTTCAAAATATATCCAACACAAGGCATGAAACAATGAACCAATCGATGGAGAAGATAGAGAGGAAGGTTGTGCCACTATTCTCTGTTTGTACCTCGGCGCAACACGGGCTCAATCGCCGACAAAACGAAGAACAGAGAGGCAGGGAAAAACATGCCGAGAGTGGAGTTTCTGCGCCAGGGACGAAACAATGATGAGGGACTCGACTTGGGGACTGAGGAGACGATAAGGAGGAGCCTTGGGGTGGTTGTATGCTGCTGGAGGCGGTCGCTCGCGCGCTGTCATGCTGGAGCATGCAGCACTCGCGCTGGCGCGCGCAGCGGCCTCTGTTTTGCCGCTGCACGTGGGCAGAGGCTGACTAGTGGGTCCCACCAGCCACCTCAATGTATAGCTCTTTGTAAATTCAATTTAAAATAGTAAATGAGCTCTAACAGTTTTGAAACTTTGTGGATAAGTCAAGCAAGTAATGCTGATGCAGATGGTGTGTTCAAATCTTATGTTCAAATAAGTTTGAACAGAATTCAAAATTTGAATTTAAATATGGCTTGAATTTGCTATGCGTCTCAAATAAAATAGCAAATGAAGTTCAAAAATCTTGAAACTTTGCAGAGAGAGTATTTGGAATATTGGGAAACAATGGGCGAACTGAAATCTTCATGTTAACTTCATTTGAATAATAGTTGAGTTTGTTTTTTTGAAATCCCTCATTTGGAGTTTGAATAAATTTGCTTTTTTCAATTCCTTTTTAATTCTTTTTACCATTCAAAATTTTTGTCCTGATTGAACTTTGAATTATGGAAATTAGGGCTTTTACAGTTCTTTTTGGCAAGCTCTGACCTAGTTGCACTTAGGGCTTTAGCATCAAGTGTGGTCTTTTGACGAACAAACTCTTGCCACCGGGCTTGTGTGATTTTTCCCATCTTCCTTGGGCTAGGGACCTTATCGGCCTTAACATAAGCATTCATTTACCTCTTACAGCCATGAAACTTTTTACCGCAAGAGACCAATGTTTCTTTCTTTATAGCTTCTTCCGTGCCTTTCGGGAACTTAAATTGTTTCTTTATCCTTTCCCACAACTCATTCTTGGTCTCCTCAGGTAATTTTCTCCAATTCTCAGTTGTGATCGGCACAAGCTCTCTAACAAGAAAACTGCATGCATTTCGGTACTTGGTAACTGAATCTAGTGGTTCTTGGGGAAGCCCACCTGGACCGACCCTTGTTATGTACATGATGTAGTCCAATGTACCCTTATTCGGACCTTGTTTCCCTCATTTCCGCTTGAGTGAAGTTGAGGATTCATCCATTGGAGAACCTTATGCGGTTTTAGGAGCCGAAGTCACCTCATTGTCTTCGCGATTAATCTAGGTAGAAAAGAATTTTAAGACTTCGTATACTTGACAACCAACATTAACTTGAACTGCTGAAGTTAAGATTCGTGATCCATACTTCGTCGACAGGATCATATTTGGGTCGAGATCCTCTGAAGTCTTTTTAATTTCTATATTCGGAAAAGGATCCGATGGGCTGTGAAAGGAGCCTGAACTGCTGGAGTCACTAAACTCCATATTGTCTTATTTATTGTTACTACCAGCACTAGTCTTCTTAGGCATGTCCATGCTAGAACTAATACGCCAAAAAAATATAATGAATGGCATATTAACTCTACATGAAGTGTTGCATGAAGAAAAAGATGGAAGCATTCTAGGGTTTGATAAGGCATTCTAGGGTTCAAGGCGACTAACCAAGGTGATTGACCAAGTTCCATTCTAGGGTTTGAGGCGACTGACCAAGGCATTAGCTATGCATGTGTATTGCTTGTATCAAAAGCCATCAAAGAACAATTATATCAACAATTAAATAACAACAATTCACAATTCACAATGTTTTCAAGTAGCCTACCAACCGAATAGGTCGACTAGGATGACTAATCGTCGACTAGGGCGACTAATCGATCCTACTCGACCCTAGTCAGTCCTCTAATCATCCAGGCCATTTTTTCCTCTTAATTATCTCATGATCACAACATAGCAATCGACAACATTGCATATATCATAAGCACACAAATAAACCACAAATTTAGAATTACGGGTTTAAATAGTGCATACAAGAATTGGTAAGTTTTTTTAAATATATACAAGTTTATTGAGCAATGATGCGGTTTAACTTGCAAGGAACACATCTTCCACTAAAGGTTCAAGTTCACATTAAACTAGCACAATGCAACAAAAATCAACATTTGAAAGCAACAAGAGTCTAGGCACCTAGGGTTTATTTTGAAAATCGACTCTAGAGCAATGATTTTGTTTGTTTTGAAGTCAAAATTGGATTGGATAATATCATCCACATTTTTCTGTACAGATCATTCATGCTGATGTTTGGTTGAATGAATTGGATGATTCAATATTTTGGTGGATTGAATAAAACATGGATGGATTGGATCATCCAAGTTGATAATTTTACATGATACTTTTTATATTAATTATTATATTACTAGCATATATTAAAGCTAATATGATAATCACTAATTACGTTACTAAGAATCACACTTAGACACGGTGGTTCAACTCATCTAGTAAAATTTGTTTGACCACTCCATCCAGCGTCTATAAAGAATATTCCTTGAAGTTGGACGATTATGTTCATCTAACTGTAAAACAAACAACTGACTGAACAATCCAAATCAATTCAATAAAATCACATATAGTGAACTAAACGCACCCTAAGACAATATATTTGTGTTAAGTGTCTGCATTCCGATACTTCTGCAGCTCACTTGCAATGAGGAAGATACGCAATGGCTGGAATCATTGCACTTAGGCCGACAAAGTTCATCCTCTTGAGGCGACTGACCAAGGAACCTAGGGTTCAAAAACTTTGATTAACAAAATCTATGCAAGGCACCATTTGACTCGGTTGGCGGCGAGGGAGAGGAGGGAGGCAGCATGGGGACAAAGGAGGGAAGGTCGAAGGGTTTAGGGTTTACCGTGAAGCTCGGCGGCGACAGCAAGGGCTTTGCTCGGCGTACCTAGAAGTGGCGAGGGTGAAACAAACACACAATGGTGAAGCTCGGAGGCGACGCCGATGCTCGGCGGCGACGACAAAGCTCGACGGCGAGAGCGGCGAAGACTTGGCGGCAAACAAAATTTTGGCAGTCTGACGGCGTCTAAGTGATTTTGCCCAGGTTAGGTTTTTCCAACGCAGCTGATGGCTATATATAGACGCCTATCTTCTTAGGTGGTTTTTATGTACCAACCACTTGACAAGAAGGTTATCTCAAGCGGGTGGTAATTACCAACCACCTGAGAAGATGCATTTATCCCAAGCAGTTGGTAAGTAATACCCGCCTGAGATAATATTTTTTCTCAGGCGGTTATTCATTATCAACTGCCCGAGAAGATCTTTATGTAAGCTTAATTAATATTTTTGATTAAATGTGGGGCCTTTTCAAAAGCCCAAATTCCACTTTCTTGTAATATGATTGAGTATTAAAGGTTACCATTAAATTTCACTTCATAAAGCCTTTGAAATTGGTCGGAACATAAAAAACATATAACAAGTGCTATTTGTCATTTTTCTATCTTCATGAATATAATAATTTTTTCATTTATTTTTTCAATGGACATTTTTAGTCATCATACAACCTATATGAATTTTTTCAGATTTTTTTTAAATTTTTTTGAATCAATGTGTGTTCAAAATTTGATGAATTCCTCATATGTATATGAGCATTTGGTTAGAATGATGGATAATTTAAATTTTGACATGTTGGAATGCTTTAAAAAAATTAAAAAAAATCCATACATGTATAAATAATACAAATATGTTCATACAAACCAATTTCATTAAAGGATCCTTTTTTTAGGAGATACACATATGTGAATAATATGTGAGTATATATTGATTTGATATTTACCAAAACATTACAATGTTAGCTATAGAAGTTTTAAAATATTTGGTCCAGGTGGTAGATGTTAATTTTTGAAAATATAGAAGAAAGAATCATCGAATTTGAACTTAATTTGCAGAATATATACATGTTTGAGTATTTATATTGGAATCTAAATAAAAAAGAAGCAAGGGAAAAGAAAACTGAAGAACAGGATCGGGCAATTATCCTAGGCGGTTGGTAAGCAATACCAGCCTTAGCTAATCTTTTTCTCAGACGGTTATTCATTACCAACCGCCTGTGAAGACCTTTATGTAAGCTTAATTAATATTCCTGATTAAATGTGGGCCTTTCAAAAGCCCAAATTCCACTTTCTAGTAATATGATTGAGTATTAAAGGTTACCATTAAATTTCACTTCATAAACCCTTTAAAATTGGTTAGAACATAAAAAACATCTAACAATTGCTATTTGTCATTTTTCTATCTTGATGAATATAATGATTTTTTTCATTTATTTTTAATGGAAATTTTTAGTCATCATACCAACCTCTATGAATTTTTTCAGATTTTTAAAATTTTTTTAATCAATGTGTGTTCAAAATTTGATGAATGTCTCATATGTATATGAGCATTTGGTTAGAATGATGGATAATCATAATTTTGACATGTTGGAATGCTTTAAAAAATTAACAAAATTCAAACATGTATAAATAATACAAATATGTTCATACAAACCAATTTCATTGAAGGATCTATTTTTTAGGAGATACACAAATGTGAATAATACGTGAGTATAAATTAATTTGATATTTACCAAAATATTACAATGTTAACTATATAAGTTTTAAAATATTAGGTCCAGGTGGTAGATGTTAATTTAAAAAAATATAGAAGAAAGAATCATCGAATTTGGACTCAATTTGCAGAATCTATACATGTTTGAGTATTTAATTTGGAATCTAAATAAACAAGAAGCAAGGGAAAAGAAAACTGAAGAACAGGCTCGGGCAATCATCCCAGGCGGTTGGTAAGCAATACCCGCCTGAGATAATCTTTTTCTCAGGCGGTTATTCATTACCAACCGCCTGAGAAAACCTTTTTGTAAGCTTAATTAATATTCTTGATTAAATGAGGGGCCTTTCAAAAGCCCAAATTCCACTTTCTTGTAATATGATTGAGTATTAAAGGTTACTATTAAATTTCACTTCATAAAGCCTTTGAAATTGGTTAGAACATAAAAAACATATAACAATTGCTATTTGTCATTTTTCTATCTTGATGAATATAATGATTTTTTCATTTATTTTTCAATGGACATTTTTAGTCATCATACCAACCTTTATGAAATTTTTCAGATTTTTTTGAATCAATGTGTGTTCAAAATTTGATGAATGCCTCATATGTATATGAGCATTTGGTTAGAATGATGGATAATCATAATTTTGATATGTTGGAATGCTTTAAAAAATTAACAAAATTCATACATGTATAAATAATACAAATATGTTCATACAAACCAATTTCATTGAAGGATCCCTTTTTTAGGAGATACACAAATGTGAATAATATGTGAGTATACATTAATTTGGTATTTACCAAAACATTACAATGTTAGCGATACAAGTTTTAAAATATTTGGTCCAGGTGGTAGATGTTAATTTTTAAAAAAATATAGAAGAAAGAATCATCGAATTTGAACTCAATTTGCAGAATCTATAAATGTTTGAGTATTTATATTGGAATCTAAATAAAAAAGAAGCAAGAGAAAAGAAAACTGAAGAACAGGCTCGGGCAATTATCCCTGGCGGTTGGTAAGCAATACCCTCCTGATATAATCTTTTTCTCAGGTGGTTATTTATTACCAACCGTCTGAGAAGCAATTAAAAACCGTCTGAAAAAACCGTCTGACTTTATTAATTTGTTTTGTTAAAATCGCCTGTGAAAACCGACGCATAATTAAAGACCCCTCGGGCACCACAGAAAACCTAACCCTGGAGATTTTCCATCAATGCCGTCAGGCTGCCAAAATTTTCCTCCGTGTGCCGGCTGATACTGTATTCATCAGTTGATCAACCTTCAAATAGAGAAAAGGTTAGAAGAGACTTCTTCTTCACTATCATGATTTTAATTTGTTCTGTTTTCAGTTTCGTTTTGTTGTGTTTGCATATGCCTCGACCCCCCCCCCCCCCCAACCACTTGAGATTTGTAGTAGATTTGAATGATTAAAGGTTGAAAGATGTAGTTTAGTATCCCCTTGAGCTCACCCATGAATTTTACAGAACAAGAAGTAGATTTGAAGGATTAATGGTTGAAGATGAATACAAGCACATCACGTGTTTGATGAAATGTTTCAATGAATAAGCCTAACTTCAAAAATCCATTATGGCCACTATGAAGCTGAGAAAATTATGAAACAAATTTTCATGGAACCCTTATGAACAGACCTACATGATACCAGTATTCACACATATGATACAGTCTTGTTATGTCTCTGTAAATTTATTTTATAGAAGACCTTTAGGGAATATTTATGGCCAAATTTTGTAAATCTTACAAAAAATCTGTTATTGAAGCATGGACCGTTGAGCGTGGATGTATAACATGCCAAGACCCAATCTTATGTACATTCATAATGTTGCAAATTTTATTGAAGCATTCAAGAGACATGCGAAGTTGCAAAAAATAGATGACATATTATGTCCATGTATCGACTGCAAAAATAAGATTGCTTGGATAGATACTATAGTAATCCAATCCTATTTGGTGAAAAGAGGTTTCAAAAAAAGACTACACAATGGACAAAGCATGGTGAGTTAGATACACATGAAGTGGATAAAGATGATGAGAGAGGTTCAGATGACGATAATGTTCATATCGATGATGGCAGTGACAATCAAGATGGTGATGATGATGATGAGTTCGATTGTGAGGAGATGTTGCGTCACATTGAACCATATGTATTGACTTCTATGGGAGCAAGTAAAGGTTTGAGTAAAATGGAGATATTGCAGAATGCGGCGATAGAGCTTTTATATGATGAATCAAACGGATGTGATAAAGAGTGTACTACATTGCGTGCAGTCCTATAACTACTAAAGTTGAAAGCCACACACGGATGGTCCAATTTTAGTTTCTCTGATCTATTGAATCTTATGGCAGGAATTCTTCCAAATCCAAATAAACTGCCCAGAAGTACTTATAAAGCGAAGAAACTTCTTTCCCCGATGGCACTAGGTGTGACAAAAATACACGCTTGTGTGAACCATTGTATTCTGTATCGCAAAGAGCATGAGGTCGCAACTAGATGCCTCATCTGTGGTGTCAGTAGATATAAGAAGGACTACAATCACCAGTATGTTACCAATATGAAAAAGACTTAGAAGAATAAGAAATTTATTATTGGTCCTAAAGGTGACGATGATGATACTTCTGGCGATGCAGACGGGAAGAATAAGAGAAAATCCATGCCTTGGTGATGTGGTACCTTCTGGTAATTGATTGCTTGAAGTGTTTGTTCTCAAACCCTAGGGAGGCTAAACTTATGCGTTGGCATTCCCAGCAGCGCAAGAAGAATAAAAAACATATTCGACACCCTAGTGATGCAATACGGTGGAAAAATTTTGATACTCAACATCCAGAATTTGCAAAGGAAATCAGAAATGTAAGGTTTGCCTTGGGTATAGACGGGATGAATCCGTTTGGTGAAAAAAAGAGCATACACAACACATGGCCCATGGTCTTAACAACGTACAACCTACCGATGTGGTTGTGTCACAAAAAGAAATATATCTTGTTATCTGTTCTTATCCAAGGTCCGAAACAACCCGACATCGAAATTGATGTGTTCTTGGAACCTTTAATAGAAGATATGGCGAAGTTGTGGAATGAAGGGGTACGTACATGGGATGAGTACAAGCGGGAGTATTTCACGCTAAGAGCAATGATATTCGTTACCGTGCATGATTACCCCGGATTGTTTACATTATCAAGACAAATGAAAGGGAAGAAAGGTTGTGTAAGGTGCGTGGATAGAAATGGATTTCTATACCTCACTTCATTCAGAAAGATAGTGTACAGGAGACACCGGCGGTTATTGACAGATACACACAAGTATAGGAAGATGAAAGAACAATTTGATAACAAATCCAAAAAAGATACTGCACCAAAACCTTACAGTGGAAAACTTGTGTTCAAAATGGTCAAGAACATTCATATTGATTTCGGTAAGGGCGAAAAATGTACAGGAATCAAGAGAAAGAAAAGTATGTCTTCGAGTGATACAACTAACATGGCTTTCAAGAAACAATCAATTTTTGTCAAGTATATTCCATATTGGAAGAATCTGGAATTTTGCCATAGTATTGATTTGATGCAAGTTACAAAGAATGCATTTTACATCATCATTGGGACCTTGCTAGACATGTCGAGGAAAACAACTGACGGATTAAATTCACGTATGGACATAGTAAATCTTGATTTTAGACCAGAGCTTCATCCAGTAGAAAAGACGAACGGGAAGCATTACCTTCCTCCAGCCAGCTACAACTTAACACTAGAAGATAAAAAAGCAATTTGTGAATGCTTGTTTGGGATCAAAGTGCCCACGAGTTTCTCATCCAATATCCGCAAACTAGTCTTGATGAAAGACTTGTCTTTGTTCGGCTATAATTCTCACGACTGTCACATGATGATGATAGTGTTCCATGCCATTGCAATAAGAGTCATCAAACCTGAGCATGTAAAAGTTGTCATCACACGTTTGTGTTACTTCTTCAATGCAGTATCGCAAAAGGTGATAGCACGTGAAGATTTAGACTATCTGAAAACATACATCGTCGAGACTATGTGCAATCTTGAGATGTGCTTCCCACCATCCTTTTTTGATATGCAAGTACACCTAATCATACATCTTGTTGATCAGATAAAAGTATTGGGAACACTATATTTACATCATATTTTTTCGTTGGAGGGATATTTAGGAGTATTAAAAGGTTATGTGTGGAACAGTGCTCACCCAGAGGGTTCAATTATGGAAGGATACATCACTAAAGAAGTGATTGAGGGTTGCGCTGATTACATCAAAGATGGAAAACCTATAGGTGTGCCTATACCAGTACATGAGGGTAGACTACGTGGGAGAGCAAAGTGAGTAAGAAAACTTTTATCGTTCAAGATTACAAGAATGTACACCATGCATATTTTGGTATACTACAACAACTCGCAATAGCTGAGTCGTACATCGAGGAACACTAAATTGAGCTTCGTGAAAAAAAAACAAGACTGCATAGAGGACTGGATCATGAAAGAGCACAGAAGATGTTTCACTGAATGGTTAATGGACAAAAATATACCATACAGAAACTCTATAGAAGAGGCAACAATGAAGAAGTTAGCTTCTGGCCCATCTGCTTTGGTGACATCATGGCAAGTATATGACATCAATGGTTACATATTTTACACTAAAGAAAAAGACAGTAAGAGTGTTGCACAAAATAGTGGTGTTTGTATTGAGGCTTAAGATTCACAAGGGCAGAAGATCACATACTTCGGGTTCATAGAGGAAATATGGGAACTAGATTATGGCGAAAGAATGGTAATGCCCGTATTTAAGTGCTAATGGGTCAAACATCCTGATGGTGTGAAAGTGGACAATTACGGGCTGACATTGGTAGACTTGAATAAAGTGGGTTATAAAGATGACCTGTGGGTTCTCGCCGATAGTGTTGCACAAGTTTTTTATGTTCAAGATCCAGAAATTGAGAGGATGCACATATTTGTTTCTGGAAAGCAAAATATTGTTGGGGTTGAGAATGTGGAAGATAATAAAGAGGAATATAATCAGTATGAAGAGATGTACCTTTTCATCGAACCAGAAAACATCAAGCGCGTAAGGAGAAGCATTAAAAAGGATTTGAAACCCTATATGCGAGAAGATGTCAATGCTGGAAAAAAATGTATGATATATATTGTATATATTTGTATCCTCTGAAATCAACTTAGAACAATGCTCTATTTCAGCTTTAGATAGCATGTTTCGAACATTATTAAATTCAGTTTCTATAGAGAAGACTAATTTGGACAAGTGATCCTTTTCGGCTTGTTGACTCTCATATTTATCACATTCACCTGTTCTATAAGTTATGAAATTGTATGTGTATATAAATTTCTTCTGACCTATGATGATCAGGCTTGCCTTCCAACAGCTTGGTTCCAAACAACATCTAGAAGCACAACTCTTGAAGCTTCTGTTAAGCAATCCCTTCACAACAAGATCTTATAGATGCAAGTAACACCCGAGACTCATCATTTGGATTGTTAAAAGCTTCAATTGAAGTCTGACGATACTTCCCATCCATTTGAGGGTTTGTTTGGATAGGAGTGGATCCACTTCAATATAAGTGGATTAAGGAGAAAATTAGTTCATTCTTCACTCCAATCCACTTCAATCCAATTAGATTGAGTACACTCAAACAAGCCCTGAAAGATTTTTTTCTCTTATCTCCATTTTAAAAACTTACAAAGATACTACTTTATCAGTTCTAATGGCTGAATATATTGACTACAAATCAGTACCATCTCTCTTTGTGCTTCACACAAGCGACGAAGCGAACAACTTCAATCACAAATCTTGTTTTTACCCTTTTCATGGGAATTTGACCTTAATATTTCAAGCATAGATTTATCAATGAGTGAAGCTTCCTCATCAGACATGTTAAAGACAGTTACAAGTGAAGGGTGTGTCAAAGCTAATGAAATCTCAACGGGACTGAAGAAAAAGAGATGCTGCATATGAGTGATAATGTTCAGGTTAGATAACATGAAGCTATTATGGCAGCCTTCAACAACATGAAAAGTGATTCCAAGGTTATGCTTGCATCAACCAAGACATGTTGTGAGGGCATAACACTTGTTAAAGCATCACGGTTATGCTTGCCCCAACAAGTCTTATACACTCACAACATACCTTGGTTGATGCAAGCATAACCTTAACATCACTTTTCATGTTGTTGAAGGTTGCCATCATAGCTTCATGTTGTCTAACCTGGACATTGCCACTCATATGCAGGATCTCTTTATCTTCAGTCCGATTCAGATTTTGTTAGCTTCGACACATCCTTTACTTATAACTGCCATTAACATGTGTGCTTAGGAACTTCACTTATTGATAAATCTATGCTTAAAAGATTAAGGTTAAATTCGTATGAAAGGGTAAAAACAAGATTTGTGATTGAAGTTGTTCACTTCCTCGCTTGTATGAAGCACTAAGAGAGTAGGTACTGATTTTTAGTCAATATATTTAGGTATTAAAACTAAGAAAGGAGCATCTTCCTAAGTTTTCAAATGGACAGGAGGGAAAGAAATCATTCAAATGGATGGGAAATTTTTTCCAAGGATCGTCAGGCTTCAATTGATGCTTTCAACAATCCAAATGATGAGCCACGGGTGTTACTTGCATCTACAAGAGCTTGTTGTGCATGGATTAGCTTGACAGGAGCTTATCAGCATCATAGGCGGTTCTTAATTAAGAAGCAGCCTGTGAAAACAATGACTTTCCCCATACGCTTCTTGAATAAAAATCGCTTGTGATGATTGAACTAGTACATATGGTTCTTAAACAATGACCGCCCGTGAAAATCATGTATTTACCCAGGCGTTGGTTAATTAAGAACCGCCTGTGAAGTTTGTTATATCAGATGCGGTTCTTAATTAATAACCGCCTGAAAAAATCATGTATTTATCCAGAAGGTTGTTTTTTAAAATCCGTCTGTGATGTTATGTCATCACAGACGATTATTGTTTCATTCGTCATTACAGTCGCATTTTTTCGGACTGCTTGTGTTTGAAAAATCGAGACGCCTGTGAAAATTCTTTTTGTAGTAGTGTAATTATCACGTGGTAATATGCACAAAAAATACAAAAAACGCGCTAAGAATTCTTATTTAACGCTCTGTGCGTCCATTCATCACATTATTGGATTCAGCACTTTCCCTGAAGAAGGCTTGGATCTGGCATGGTTTATATACTACACATGTTTTACAATATGCGAGAAGACAAGACCAGATTTAAAGGTCAAGCCCCGGTCTTTCTGGGGACTTTCCAGCCCAATGTTGCTCTATGGCTTAGAACCATCAGCTCCATCTAAACTTATTAAACTGAAGCCGATATTGTAAGAGATATCACTTGGTTTTTTCACAGCTACAACTCTCGAGTGTAATACATATTCCTCGGAATTGAAACTCCACTCCCATCCCCGCAAAGCTCTCTTCATGATGTGGATCATCATCCTTGTCTTCTTATTTGCTACTTCCACTATCAGATAAAAAGACGCATCCACATCAATATTACCCTCTTACTCACGTTTTCCTCCTGCTCAAAGGCATTATCATTGAAATCATTCGTGACAAGAGACAAATAAAAATGATTTGACTCCCTTTCAATCACGACATGAGAAATTTCATCATTAAATTTTGACTCCTCAAATTTCCCAATAATATCATCAGAACATGCAAAGATAGTAGGCCCCTTTTTAGTGACATATTTCATGACATTATTCTCACTTCCATTAACATTAGCAACCACGATGGAACCACTGTCATGACCACCATTGTCACATGATGCTCCGGCAGCCATATCAACAACTACCTTCATGCAACGAACTTGCGCTTCTTTAAGATAATCCTTAGACAAACTTCATTCTAAAAGAAACTCAAATGTCTTAGTACTTAGTGAACTGGCTACTTTAAATCATTCGGGTTAACAGAGGATAAACAAACACCAATCATGTCCTAAGTCTAAATATCAACTGATTAAGAACATAACCTTTATTGGGGGTCGGGATTAACAAGCACACCTTTGTTTCATGATGAAGTAGAGACAGCCATGGCAGTGGTGAGCACCGGGAGGCCTTTCCCCTTGTTTTTCCTTGGTATTTTGATCAATCACTAAGATTTGAGGGTTTTAGAACATGATGGAATCACTAATCTTGATTATCCCGTAATCCTCATTCTTATATATAACCAAAATACACAAGAGGGGTTCTTCCAACTATTGAAATGTTGTGTCCACTGATCAACGGCACAACCATTAATTGGGTTGTGTCCATTAGATTATAGCACATGCTAAAAAAAGATCAATTTCGAGTCCAAATACTAACATTATCCCCCTTGAACTCGGATCTAAAAACTTACTTGCTTATTTACTTAAACCAAACCTAGTGTCATTTTCTCATACTCGACATATAGGGAACGACGCATCAAAACATCCATTTTTACACTGCTTGAATCGATGATCACAATATATCTTACATTTAGAAATAACCTTACCCTCAGTTGGCCCCTAAGTATACAAATGATCATAGGATCTCCCTTAAACCAATATGGTTATGTGTTCACGGAACAAGGTCATTTGTTAGCGGATCTGCAAGCATTCATTTGATACTTATGTGCTCAAGACTTATAGTATGATTATGAACTCTTTCTTTCACAAGATACACTTAATATCAATGTGTTTGGTGGCACTAGTCAACTTGTTGTTGTGAGGGTAAAATATTACAAGTTCATTGTTGGAGTATAACTTAAATTGTTTTTTTCTGTTGTGGGCCACTCTAAGAACAGGTAAAATTTTCTTATACCAAATTGTTTGCTCGGTGGCCTCATAACATGCAAAAACTCGACATACATTATGGACGATGCAATGACAGTTTGTTTGGAGCTTTTTCATGTTATAACTCCATTCGCGAGAGTGAATAGATAATCTAACGTGGATTTCTTAGTATCCACACAACCCTCAAAATCTACATCTGAGTAACCCACTACCTCAAGTGATTCAGACTCACTATACGCAGAAATTAGACATTTTGAGCCTTGCAGATATATTAATGCCTTCTTAAGTGCCTTTCAGTGATCAATTCCTAGATTATCCTGATGTCTGCCAGACATTCTGATCACAAAAGCTAAATCATGACGATTACAAACTTGAGCATATACAAGGCTTTCAACAGTAAAAGCATATGTACTCGATTTCATTTGATCAATCTCATATGGGTTCCTAGCACACTAAAAGTCCCCAAACTTATCACCGTGACTATTGGAGCAGGCAATGATTTGCTCACGTGCATATCATACTTCTTGAGTACATTCTCAAAGTGTATTTTGTGATAAATCTAATATTCTCTTATTTCTGTCTCTGTGAATTTCAATGTCTAAATCATAGGGTGCTTCACTAAGATCTTTCATTTTGTAAGTGCATCTAGGATATCCCTTTGTGGGTTTTGGCTAATTGATGACAAACATATGAGATCCTAATGACACTATTGAGATGATTGCAGGACAAACAAAGTGAAACAGCTCGGTGCACACAAAAAGGTGAAAAATGGAGTGGTGTCCAAAGAGGGATACTTTGATGGAGCTTGGAAGAACAAATTAGATTTTAAATGTATAGGGAGTGTATGAAAGACACAGTCCAAGAGCTCACGACTTTGCGCAGGGGTAAGGGTTTTAAAATTAACCTAACTTTCACAGTGCACCGGACTAGTCCGATCATGGATAGGACTAGTTCGCCAGACTTTCTGGAGTCTCCCATCTCTGGAGACCGGACTAGTCCGCCGAACTTTCTGGAGTTCACCTTCACACAACACCGTACTAGTCCGAGCTTGGAACGGACTAGTCTGCCAGACTTTCTGGAGTCTCCCATCTCTGGAGACCGGACTAGTCCGTGTGTCCACCGGACTAGTCTGCCGAACTTTCTGGAGTATGTTTTTACAAAAGGCCGGACTAGTCCGTTTCCAACCAGACTAGTCCGCCAGACTTTCTGGACTTCGAGTTACACTGTGACCGGACAAGTCCAGACTTGCACCGGACTAGTCCGGTATTAGGGTTTTTCAACGGTAACTTTTTAGAAACCCTATAAATAGAGAATCCACGGCCTTCCACAGAAGACACACGTCGAACACTGCTGCAAACACAAACCCTAGCGCTGCCACCTTGTCCCAAGAGCCCAAAACACATCTCCCCACACATCTAAGGTGCAAAAAGAGTCAAATCATTTGAAAACTTGGATTCAAGATTGGGAGATCGTCGTTCCTTCGTTGCAAGCTCTTGGGGTTTGATATTTCTACACTTATACTCTGCATTGTAATACTTTCAAGTGTATTTGATCGCCTCTTTCATTGTAATTCTCGTGGGAGCCCTCAACGTGTGAGGTTGCCCCACAAACTCGGTGATTACCCGTGCTAGTGGAATCAAGTCGGCCTGTGTGGTGACTTGAAGAGGAAAAGGGTTGGAGACCCGGCTCTGTGTGAGCTTCCTCAACGAGGAATATATCTCGTGGTGAGATCGATCCTCGGTAAAAATTTGTGTCTCCTGTGCCTCATTTACTTCACTTTTTGTTCACTCGATCACTTGATTACTAAACAACAATTTAAGTTTCTTATAAGTCTTCACGTGCATTCATACAATAATCTTAAATCAAAGAATCTGTTGTTCTCATTTCCGCTGCTAAAAGAACCTAGTTTCCCAAATAACACTTAATCAATTCACATATTTCAGCACACCGGACTAGTCCTGCCACAAAATCGGACTAGTCTGGTCAATCAAGTTTTTGACGACTCTATTAAGTGTGCAGGAAATTCAAAAGGCCTATTCACCCGCCCTCTAGGCCATATTCAATTGGTATCAGAGCAGGGTTCTCCGCCAACGAGACTCACATCTTGGAGAGATCAATGGCCTTTGAGAAGAACAACGATATCCCGAAGATGAACATCAATGAGGAGGAATAGGAAGCTAAAGCCTTCGATGTGCTAAAAAAGTCCACATGATGATGAAGAAGTGCGACAGCTAAAGGCACTCCTAAGAAAGATGTTGCTGGCACAAAAAGGAAAAGAAGAAGAGAAGACGACCGAGAGTGGTCATCACGACTACTCCCGATATCCTTACAACTACAACTGTCTCAATTCAAACAATCACTATCTCTCTATTCCTATGGGAGAGCCTCCACAGTTTGACGGAAGTGACTACACCATGTGGAAGTACAACATGAAAATGCATCTAATATCCCTGAATCCTAGTCTATGGCACATTGTTTGCACAGGCATAGATATCCCAGACACGGATGAGGAACTCACTCCAAACAAGAACAAGAGATTCAAGAAAACGCACAAGCCGTCACCGTGATCACATTATCGCTAAGCAGAGAGGAATTCACCAAGATCGATGGTTTAGAAAGTGCAAAAGAAATATGGGATACACTTAAGACAGCTCACGAAGGAAATAGGTCGGTTCGTGAAGTTAAAATTGAGATGTGTGAAGGAGAGTTGGGGAGATTTGCTATTGAAGAAGGCGAATCACCTCAAGACATGTACAACCGGATGAAGGCACTCATCAAAAAAATTTGTGCCTATGGAAGTAAGAAATGGACAAATCACGAGGTGGTCAAAAGAATGATTAGAGCCTTCATGCCAAGAAATGTCACACTTTGCTCAATCATTAGAGAAAGCCCCATATTTCACAAAATGACTCCCGATGAGTTATTGGGGAAGATCATAAATCATGAAATGGTGGAGAAAGAGGCTCAATACGTCAAAGACTTAGCCGAACTCACCTCTTCCAAAAAGAAAGAAGTTGCTCTCAAAGCAACGTGCAGACCCAAACTCAGAGAAACTCGTGAAGACCAAGACGACGGGCATACGAGCAACGAGAGTACCGATCTTGATGATGAAGAAATGGTACTCTTTATCAAGAATTTCAAGTGCATTATGAAAAGAAGACACGACAACAATTCAAATGAAGGAAAAAGCAAGGATAATGGAAAATCGAAAGCTCGACGCACTTGCTACAACTGCGGAGAGTATGGTCACTTCATGGTGGACTGCCCTTATGAAGAAAACAAAAAGAAGAAGGAAACAAGACCTCAAGAAAAGAAAGTTTTCAGAAAAAGAAGACAAGCCCATCAAGCTCACATTGGCAAGGAGTGGGACTCAAACGACGAGTCCTCCTCCGATGAAGAAGGAGAGATAGCCACTATCGCAGTCAAGAGAAATACTATGAAAGCCACACTGTTCCCAAACATGGGAGGACGGGATATGAACAACCACACTTGCCTTATGGCTAAGGAAGGCAAGAAAAAGGTTCGACTTACTCCTCCTACGCTAAATTCCTCTATTGATGACTTTGATAGCTCTAGTGATAATGAAGAAATGTTTAGAGGATTAAGTAAAATTGCTTTAAAGAAAATGGAAATGTTGTCGAACGAAATCTTTGAAAAGGAGGAACTTGTTAACCGACAAGAAGATATGCTCATCCGTGAAAGGAAGAGATATCAAGAAGTTGAAAAGCTTCTTGAGCTTGAAAGAGAGAAGAACGAGTCACTTGAGTTTGAGCTAGCCTTAATAAGGAAACTTACTCAAAGCTAGAGGACTCGCATATTGCAATCATGGAAGAACTTGCTAACTTGTCAAAAGTTAACAAGATCCTTGAGGTGCAAGTTGAGTCACTCAAGCAAAGTGACTCCTCTTCCTCCAAGAGCTCTTCCTCCAAAGATATGAGTTCGACAACAATTGGAACTTGCACTTGCTCTAGTAAGAAGAATGTTACTTCTAATACTTCAACTTCTCATAATATGCATGCTTCTCCAAGCGACATCTTTGATCAGGAGAAGATCAAATATACACGCAGTGCTTATATGGTCACTAGACCTCCTAATGTCAATGATGGCCTTGGTTTTGATAGGAACAAACACATGTCTACTCCTAATCATGCTCAGAATAGAATTGTCTTTGTTAAGGAAAAATCTCGTGAATCTGATTTACAAATATTGTTTCATACATTTGATGCTTCCTATGTTCTTATGAAAGCCAAATATGGAAAAGTCATTGCTAAATATACAGGGCCATGCCACAAGAACTTGAAAACTTGTGTGTGGGTGCCCATGACTCTTGTGACTAACCTGAGAGGACCCAAGCAAGCTTGGGTACCTAAAACCAAAGAATAATTTTTGCAGGCTTACTCCTCCGGTGGATCTAAATGGGTGCTAGATAGTGGATGCACAAATCACATGACCGGAGAGAGAGGTATGTTTGTGGAGTATGAGTATAACAAGGATCCAAGTGAAGGCATATACTTTGGAGACAATAGCCAAGGAAAGGTCTTTGTTAGCGGTAACATTGAAATATCCTCTCAACACACCTTATCTAATGTTTACATGTAGATTCTCTAGATTATAACCTTTTGTCAATATCTCAATTATGAGACAAAGGTTACAACTGTTTATTCACTAATGAGGGTGTGACCGTTTTTAAAAGAAGCAATGGCTCGAATGCATTCAAGGGAATGTTGAAGGGCAAGCTTTATCTTGTTGACTTCAACAAAGATAAAGCCGAACTCAACACTTGCTTGGTTGCTAAGACCAACATGGGATGGTCGTGGCATAGACGGCTAGCCCATGTTGGGATGAGAAATCTGCAGAAACTTCTAAAAGGTGGTCACATCCGTGGTCTTAAGGATGTGGTTTTTGAGAAAGACAGGCTGTGTAGCGCTTGCCAAGCAGGAAAACAAGTCGGAGCACCACACCTCGCCAAGAATGTGATAACTACCGGAAGACCGCTGGAACTCCTCCACATGGATCTCTTTGGTCCAGTTTCGTACATCAGCATCGGCAGTAACAAATACGGTTTAGTAATTGTTGATGATTTTTCAAGATTTACCTGGGTATTTTTCTTGTATGATAAATCAGAAACTCAGGGAATCCTCAAGAAGTTCTTGAAAAGAGCTTGGAACGAATTCTCATCAACCATAAAGAACATCAGAAGTGACAACGGGACAGAATTCAAGAACCTCCAAGTTGAAGAGTATCTCGATGAAGAAGGGATAAAGCATGAGTTCTCGGCACCCTACTCCCCTCAACAAAACAGAGTGGCCGAAAGGAAGAACAGAACATTGATCGAAATGGCAAGAACTATGTTGGATGAACACAAGACATCAGATCAGTTTTGGGCAGAAGCGGTGAACACCGCTTGTCATGCCACAAATCGGTTGTACCTTCACCGACTAGTGAAGAAAACTCCATATGAGCTCCTTACCGGTAAAAAGTCTAATGTTTCTTATTTCAAAGTCTTTGGTTGTAAATGTTTTATTCTGAACAAGAAACCGAGGGCCTCAAAGTTCACTTCGAAGTCCGATGAATGGTTCTTGCTCAGTTATGAATCGAATGCCTATGCCTATCGTGTCTTCAACAAGGTGTCCGGCCTTGTTGAAGTAGCACGTGACATAGTGTTCGATGAATCTAACGGCTCACAAGTGGAGCAAGTTGATAAGTGTGTGCTAGATAAAGAGGAAGCTCCATATGAAGCACTGAAGAAAATGGCACTTGGTGATATCTTACCACAAGAGCGAACATTCGATTCAAATGCACAAGATGAACTTCAACACGGAGACAATGATCAAGGGGGAGCTCTTTCACAAGATAAAGATGAGGAAGATCAAGAAGATCAAGACAATCATGGAAGCAATGATCTAGGGGGAGACAATGCACATGAAGATAATGGAGAACAAGCAACTACACAAGTTCCACACCCAAGAGTACATCAGAGCTTGCAAAGAGACCATCCTGTCAACAATATCATTGGAGATATTGCTAAGAGAGTAACTACTAGATCTCGAGTTGCAAATTTTTGTGAATACTATTCTTTTGTGTCTTTTCTGGAACCTTACAGGGTAGAAGAAGCCTTAAGGGATCCAGACTAGGTGATTGCAATGCAAGAGGAATTGAATAACTTCAAAAGAAATGAAGTGTGGGAGCTGGTGGAGAGACCAAAGGCGAACATCGTTGGAACCAAATGGGTCTTTCGGAACAAGCAAGATGAACATGGAGTAGTAAAAAGAAATAAAGCGAGATTGGTGGCCAAAGGTTATTCTCAGGTTGAAGGTTTGGACTTCGATGAAACTTTCGCTCCTGTAGCGAGACTTGAGTCCGTTCGTATTTTATTGGCATATGCTACTCATAATAATTTTAAGTTGTATCAAATGGACGTCAAAAGTGCCTTCTTAAATGACCCAATAAAGGAGGAAGTTTATGTGGAGCAGCCACCAGGATTCGAAGACGAAAGGCATCCCAACCATGTCTACAAACTGTGTAAGGCTCTCTATGGCCTCAAACAAGCTCCTCGAGCTTGGTATGAGTGCCTTAGAGATTTTCTGACTCAAAATGGATTCAAAATTGGTAAAGCTGACTATACACTCTTCACTAAACATTGTGATGATCATCTATTCGTATGTCAAATTTATGTTGACGACATTATCTTTGGATCCACTAACAAGTCTTTCTGTGAAGAATTTAGCAAAATTATGACAGATAGGTTCGAGACGTCAATGATGGGTGAATTGAAGTTCTTCTTGGGATTCCAAGTGAAGCAACTAAGAGAAGGTACATTTATAAGCCAAACCAAATATACACAGGACATTCTCAAGAAATTCAATATGGACAAAGCCAAGCCCATCAAGACACCCATGGCCACTAACAGACATCTCGACCTCAATGAAGACGGTCCAAATGTGGACCAGAAGGTATATCGGTCCATGATCGGCTCCTTACTTTATTTATGTGCATCTAGTCCAAATATTATGCTTAGTGTTTGCTTGTGTGCAAGGTTTCAAGTCGCACCTAAAGAGTGTCACTTAATTGCTGTAAAAAGAATCCTAAGGTATCTTGTGCACACACCCAACTTGGGCCTTTGGTATCCCAAAGGATCCAAGTTTAACTTGATAGGGAATTCCGACACCGACTATGCAGGATGCAAAGTCGATAGAAAGAGCACGTCAGGGACTTTTCAGTTTCTTGGTAGGTCCCTAGTTTCTTGGTCATTTCTATATGTATCTAGTCTGTTGGGACCGGACTTGTCAGGTTTACCACCGGACTAGTTCGGACAGACTCTCACTCCTAGGTTTTCCAGGGGCACCGGACTAGTCCGTCACAATGACTGGACTAGTCCGGTCGGCCGCGTATATAAGTGGTTGGCCAGCCCAAATCAAAATTTTAAACCTCCCTCCACTTGGTCTCCCTCACCTCTCCTCTTCTCTCCTAAACCCTATCCCCCGAAGAGACCTTCGAGTTGAGCCCTCAAAAACCAAGTTTTCTCCGTGGGAAATCCTCTCCTCGACGAGTTGATCCTCCCCTCCGAGCTTATCCGGAAAGATTCTTGCTTCCTCAACGCGAATCTTCAAATCTCGGTAAATTTCACCCTAAAACCAAAATCTCAACTTTTCTCGTTCTAGCTCGTTTCCTTTGATTCCAAGGTTGTACATTGGCTTCATAGATGTATTCCTACCACCTTCCTGTCCTTTTGTATCTTTAGATAGAAGTTTTGGAATTCAAGGAAATCATTAGGGTTCTTATGCCAGGACGGACTAGTCCGGCTCTCACTTGCGGACAAGTTTGGTACACCGGACAAGTCCAGACTCTGAAACCGGACAAGTCCGGTCTCTGATATCTGAATCCCTAATTTGAATTCGATCCTTGGTTCATTCTTATCTAATCCATGAACTCCTTATTAGGCACGATGTCTTCAAGCTCAGATGACAGCTCTTTTCACATTGATGAAGAAGTTCAACGCGAAAGAGTGATGAGAGCCAAGGAGAGAGTTATGAAGAAAAGACATGATGTAAATATCCACTCTCCACCCTTCGACGACAATCTGCCGAAGAAGAGGAAGGTCATTGTCAAAAAGGCTTAAAGAAAAGCTGCTGTTGAGAGCTCCTCAAGGCCAAAGAGGGCTCTCAATAAAGGCAAGGGACTTGCTAGTGGTCCCATTGGGCCCCTGAAGATGAAAAACCCCAGTCACCGCAAACGGGCAGCCTTCTAGTGAGAATTTCACCGGAAAAGGGGGTGAGGTAGCTGATAACTTCAGGAAGACTAATGTGTAGAATCGACCTAGGCAATGCTCTGACCCAAGATTCTGGAGCAACTTCCATGCCGACTACTACGAGCACGTGTACATGAAGATGAAGAATCCTATTGTGGAGAGTCAATGGGTGAATATTGGATACCTGCAGTCAAAGAAGTATCCTGCTTTTCATGAGGTGGTTCAGGCTCTGGATTGGCACAGTTTGAAGGAACTGCTTTCCTTTGAGAATGACTGGAACAATGAGATCATCACCCAATTTTACTCAACACTCTACTTGGATGACTCATGGTTCCAAGTATAGTGTCACTTATGATGAATTTGCAAGAATTCTTCACCTTGAAAACACTCTGGATCATGATCTTGTCATCCACAATCTGCAACCCTTGGAGAAGGATGAGCTTAAGTTCCTCTATGACACAAGGATTCCCTATATTCCTCCCAACATCAAATATCTGAAGCCCTTCTTTGTGGTCCTCAACAGAATCTTGAGGAAGACAATAGCCCCGAAAGATGGAGATGCGGGGACTATTCAAGGAACCTTGAGGACCCTAATTAGGGTCATTAGTGGAAGGAGACCGTTCAATGTTTTTGAGTACATCTACAACGACATTGTGAACATCTCAATCACTCCCAATAGGTCTTGCGGGTATGCCCCGTACATCATGTTCATGATTGAGAAGGTGACGGTACTTGAGTTTGTCAAGGATGTCTCTCATACGGGGTTGAAGCCACAAAAGCCCACCGAGCACACCCTTCCCTCAGCACCAACTGCCCCTTCCTCCCCCGAAGCTGAGAGGAGGTCTAAACAATCTCGGGATGTGAATGCCACAAGATCTGCAGCTGCTCCTCCTGGCTCTGCACCTGTCCATGAAGCCTCCGGTGGTGTCCTCAAAATGCTCTCCTCCATCTTTGCCTGCTGCCGCAAGATCGAAGTCATGCAGAAGAAAAAGCAACAATATGTAAATGCTAACATCAAAGCTATCTGTGACAAGCTTGAGATTGAGCCAGTTGGATCATCGCCCGCCTTCGAGGACTCCGAGGAAGATCCTGCCCCGGTGAATGATGATGAAGATGAAGATTGGACCAAAACTGAAGAAGGGAGCGGCGATGAGTGATTCCCCTCAATTTTTCCCTTTTTGGTGCCTTGATGCCAAAGGGGGAGAGATTGAGACTAGTTTGAGACTATCCCTAGTTGTAGTCATTATGCTTTTGTGATCGAGGACATGTACCTATTTTTAAAACCTTGTAATGCACTATTTCTTTTCCTATGTGTGATGCTTATTGTTGCTCTAATGTTTACTTCTATGATCATTATTGATTATCTTTATTTCATCACACTTTCTTGATCACACACCTGTTAGGCACCCCACCATAAGGTGTGTGCATATGTGAGAAGCTTTTTGTGGATCTATCATTATTTTCATATGTGCACACCTTATGAAAATCAAAATTTTACTCTCAATTGTGATATCTCAAATGGTTGTCATCAATCACCAAAAAGGGGGAGATTGTAAGTGCATCTAGGATATCCCTTGTGGGTTTTAGCTAATTGATGACAAACATAAGAGATCCTAATGAAACTATTGAGATGATTGCAGGACAAACAAAGTGAAATAGCTCGGTGCACAGAAACAGGTGAAAAATGGAGTGGTGTCCAAAGAGGGATACTTTGAGGGAGCTTGGAAGAACAAATTAGATTTTAAATGTATAGGGATTGTATGAAAGACACACTCCAAGAGCTCACGACTTTGCGCAGGGGTAAGGGTTTTAAAAATAACCTAACTTTCACAGTGCACCGGACTAGTCCAATCATGGACTGGACTAGTCCGCCAGACTTTCTGGAGTCTCCCATCTCTGGAGACCAGACTAGTCCGTATGTCCACCGGACTAGTCCGCCGAACTTTCTGGAGTTCAACTTCACACAGCACTGGACTAGTCTGAGCTTGGAAAGGACTAGTTCGCCAGACTTTCTGGATTCTCCCATCTCTGGAGACCGGACTAGTCTTTGTGTCCACCAGACTAGTCTGCCAAACTTTCTAGAGTATGTTTTCACAAAAAGTCGGACTAGTCCGTTTCCAACCAGACTAGTCCGCCAGACTTTCTGGACTTCGAGTTACACTATGACCGGACAAGTCCGGACTTGCACCGGACTAGTCCGGTATTAGGGTTTTTCAATGGTAACTTTTTGGAAACCCTATAAATAGAGAATCCACGGCCTTCCACAGAAGACACACGTCGAATACTGCTGCAAACACAAACCCTAGCGCCGCCACCTTGTCCCAAGAGCCCAAAACACATCTCCCCACACATCTAAGGTGCAAAAAGAGTCAAATCATTTGAAAACTTGGATTCAGGATTGGGAGATCGTCGTTCCTTCGTTGCAAGCTCTTGGGGTTTGATATTTCTACACTCATACTCTGCATTGTAATACTTTCAAGTGTATTTGATCGCCTCTTTCATTGTAATTCTCGTGGGAGCCCTCAACGTGTGAGGTTGCCCCACAAACTCGGTGATTACCCGTGCTAGTGGAATCAAGTTGGCTTGTGTGGTGACTTGAAGAGGAAAAGGGTTGGAGACCCGTCTCTGTGTGAGCTTCCTCCACGAGGACATATATCTCGTGGTGAGATCGATCCTCGGTAAAAATTCGTGTCTCCTGTGCCTCATTTACTTCACTTTTTGTTCACTCGATCACTTGATTACTAAACAACAATTTAAGTTGCTTATAAGTCTTCACGTGCATTCATACAATAATCTTAAATCAAAGAATCTGTTGTTCTCATTTCCGCTGCTAAAAGAACCTAGTTTCCCAAATAACACTTAATCAATTCACATATTTCAGCACACCGGACTAGTCCGCCCACACAACCAGACTAGTCCAGTCAATCAAGTTTTTGACGACTCTATTAAGTGTGCAGAAAATTCAAAAGGCTTATTCACCCCCCTCTATGCCACATTCAATATTGAAACTAGAGGACAAGAACTTCTTAGCATCACTACTTGCGAGTAGTATGTCATCTACATAAAGTACGAGAAAATGATTTCTCGTTCTTAAATTTCATATAAATGCAATTATTCTCCTCATTTTTCTTAAACCCGAACTTTCATATTGTCTCATTAAACTTGAGATACCATTGCCTAGAGACTTGTTTAAGTCCATAAATAGACTTTCTTAACCGGTATCTTATATGTTTCTTATCCTTAATGATAAAACCTTTTAGTTATGTCATATAGACATTCTCGTTTAGATATTCATTGAGTTTTTACATCCATCTGATATGATTCTAAATCATAATAAGGTACTAATACCATAATAATTTTGGATGAATCCTTCGATGAGACGGGTGAATACGTCTCATTGTATTATATACCTTCTCTTTGAGTGAAGTATTTCCCCACAAGTCTGGCCCTAAAATTACTAATCATCTTGTTGGAGTGACGTTTAACTTGCAGACCCATTTATAGCCTACTATTTTTGCTCCATTAGGAATCTCAACTAAATCTCAGACTTAGTTATCATCCATAGACCACATCTCATCCTCCATGGTATTACCCACTCAGATGATTGAGAACTTCTCATAGCATCTTCAAATGAAGTAGGATCACCATCCATTTGAATTTATTAACTCATATAGATCTCATAATCGTCTAGAATAGCCGATCTTCTTACTTGCACATTATTTTCAGTTTGAGTCAGTTACTGTTCTTCATCATTATTGACAAAAGGTTCAGATAGCTCAGAAAGTTGAGTAGACACCTGCAACACTAGAGTCTCATTAACTATTTCTGTTGTCGATGAAGAACTAACAACATGTGTTGAATTATCGATATCAGACACTGATCGTTCAAAAGCAGCAAGCAAAAAGAAATATGGTTCTTGAATCATTGGAGTGGTCGCATGGACTCGCTTCTCCTCAAGATCAATTCATCTTACCATGCTCTCCATGATCATGGCATCCTTTAAAAGAATGGCACGCCTCATTTATACAAACTTAGTATACCTCTCTAGAGAGTAGAAATGATATTTCTTACACTTTTCTAGATAGTCAATACAATGGCAACTTACTATCTTAGAGCCCAACTTATTAATATTTGGGTTTAATATCTTAGCCTCAGTTGGACAACCCCATATGTGGAAGTAACTTAATGAGAGTTTACGTCCTGTCCATAACTCGTACGGTGTTTTAGGCACCCACCAGAACCTGGTTTAGCACATGAATGATGGTATTTAAGGCCTCCATCTATAGGCTAGTCGGTAAATCTAAATGACTTAGCATACTTCTTACCATGTATATTAGCATACGGTTACGTCGTTTGTCTACTCCATTTTACTAAGACTCGCTTGGTGTCGAGTACTGGACAATTATGTTATTATTTGTAGAAACCTTGTAAAAGGTTCAGAAACTTGGTCATACAGGGTATGTCGATTGTAGTATTCTCCTTCACAATTGGATCTTACCACTTTGATCTTAATGTTGTGTTGATTTTCAACTTCAGCATTAAATATCTAAAATTTGTCCAATGCTTCAAAATATCAATTAATTGGAAAATATATCCATAATGAGTGTAGTCATATGTGAAGGTTATGAATGCATCAAAACCATCTATGGAGACTTCATAAAATGGACCACAAATGGCCATATAAATTATTTCCAAAATTCAAAGTGCATCTAGACATTTCCTTGTGGGTTTTGGATGATTGATGACAAACGAATGAGATCCTAATGAACTTGTTGAGATGAATGCAGGTCAATTGATATTAGATAGTTTGGTGCACTTAAAAAGTGAAAAATGAAGTGACGAGGAAAAAGAAAAGCTCAATTGATGAATGAAGCGCAAAGTAGACTTAATTGTATAGGATGTGTGTGAGAGACACATCCCAAGAGCTCAAGTCTTTGCGTAGGGGTAAGGGGCTTAAAATCAACCTTAAAATTCATTGAGCATTAGACTAGTCCATTCATGGACCGGACTAGTCCGTTCAACTCTCTGATGTCTCACTTCATAGTGCACCGGACTAGTCCGTTCATGGATCGGACTAGACAGTTCAACTCTATGGAATCTCACTTCACAGTGTACTGGACTAGTCCGTTCAAGGACCGGACTAGTCTGTTAATCTTCCTGATGTTCCATAACACTGTGCTTCGGACAAGTCCGTTCATTTATTGTACTAGTCTGAGAAACTCTCTGAAGTTTCATAACACTATGCACCGGACAAGTCCGTTAATGGACCAGACTAGTCTGAGAAACTTTTTGATATTCCAATTCACAGGGCACCAGACAAGTCTAGACTTCTACTGGACTAATTCAGTATAACTCTCACATATTAGGGTTTCAAGTGTGATGCACATTCCACGCGGATTTTACACAACACACCGGGCAAGTTCGGTCCCTGGAGCGGACTAGTCCGGCCATCGGGATCCTTAACGGTAATAATTTTGGAAACACTATAAATAGGAGATCCACGACCCCACAAACACAACTCTTGTGTCCTACTATCAAGAATTGACTGAAACCCTAGTGCCGCCACCTGTCCTAGAGCACAAAAACACATCTCCCCACGCATCTAAAATCCTCAAAAGTGAAATTATTGGACTATTCACATTTGGGATTGGGAGATCGTTGTCTACGCGTTATTGAGCTCTTGTGGTTTGACCTCTTTACACTCTTGCATTACTTGTAATCTTTTCGAGTGTATTAGATCATTCTTTTTTGTTGCAATTCTTGTGGGAGCCCTCAACGTGCGAGGTTGCCTCATCAACTCGGTGATTACCCGTGATAGTGGAATCAAGTCAGCCTTGTGTGGTGACTTGACGAGGGAAAGGGTTTGAAGAGACCCGACTCTGTGTGGGCCTCCTCAACGAGGATGTAGATCTCTTTGGTGAGATCCAACCTCGGTAAAAATTTGTGTCCCATGTGCTCATTTCTTTACTTTTGCAAGTTTCATCATCTAGGGCATTAGAATTGATCTATCAAGCTATTTGTGTTTATGCAAGTTTGCAATATTGATAGTTCAATCAAGTTTGTTTGAATAGTAATTAAATTTCGCTGCTATAACATTTACAATTTCTACATCAACACTTGATTAACTCACAACACATCAGCACATCGGACTAGTCTGCTACAACACCGGACAAGTCCGGTCCCTCAGGTATTTGATGATTTGATTAAGTGTGTAGAAAATTTTCAAAGCATATTCACCCCCCTCTAGTCCATATTCAATTGGTATTAGAGCAGACTCTCCATCTACGAGACTCACCTCTCGGAGAGATCAAATGGCCTCAGAGAAGAACAATGAGATCCCAAAGGTTCCCAATGCCGAAGATGAACATGACACAAAGGCATTCGATGTACTCAAGGAGAACAAACACGATGATGAAGAAGTGTGTTAAATCAAGGCACTTCTAGGAAAGAAGGTTCTAAACAAAAAGGGCAAGGAAGAAGACGAGAAGACGATGGGGAGTGGTCATCATGACAACTCCTGATATCCTTATAATTATGGTCATCTTAATTCTAACATTAATTCTAACAATCATTATCTTTCTATTCCCATGGGGAGACCTCCACATTTTGATGGAAATGACTATACAATGTGGAAGTATAATATGAAAATGTACCTTATATCCTTAAACCTAGTCTTTGCCATTTTTTGTGTACAGGTGTATATATCCCGAACACCGACAATGAACTCACTCTGGAGCAAGAGCAAGAAATTCACCGCAACGCACAAGCCGTTGCAGTGATCACTTCTTCTTTGAGCCGAGAAGAGTTCACCAAGATTGACGGACTCTAGAGTGCCAAGGAAATATGGTATACACTCAAGATTGCCTATGAAGGAAATCGCTTAGTTCGTGAAGCAAAAATAGAAATGCTTGAACGAGAATTGGGGAGGTTTGCCATTGAGGAGAGCGAATCACCTCAAGAGATGTACAACCGAATAAAGGCGCTCATCAACAAGATCCAGTCCTATGGAAGCAAGAAGTGGACCGATCATGAAGTCATCATGAGGATGATAACGGCATTCATGCCCCGCAATGTCAATTTATGCTTGTTGATCCGAGAAAGTTCAAAGTTCCATAAAATGACTCCGGGTGAACTGTTGGGCAAAATCATCAAGCACGAGATGATGGAAAAGGAATCCAAATATGTGAAGGATCTTGTCGAGCTGACTTCATCAAAGAATAAAGGGGTAGCCCTCAAGGTAACAAGCAAATCAAAAGACAAGAAAGTCCACAAGGTGCAAGACAACGAAGACACTGACGATGTGAGCACCGATATGGATGACGAAGAAATGATCCTCTTTATGAAAAGATTCAAGTGCATGATGAGAAGAAGAAAAGGTAACAATTCCAGTGAAGATAAGAACAAAGAAAAAGACAAATCCAGATCTAGACGCTCATGCTACAACTGTGGTGAATATGGGCACTTCATAGTTGATTGCCCATATGAAGAAAATAAGAGGAAGAAAGAAGTGAAGCCTCAAGAGAAGAAAACCTTCAACAAAAGAAGGCAAGCTCATCAAGCATACATCCACAAGGAGTGGGACTCAAATGATGAAGATGAGATGGCAACAATTGCCATTAGGAAGCCCTCCATGAAGTCAACTCTCTTTCCAAACTTGGGACGACGGAAGGAGCCCAATCACACTTGCCTTATGGCCAAGGAAGGTAAGAAAATGGGTAAATATAGACCTTTATCTTTACATTCCCTTACTGATGATTATTTCGATAGCAGTGATGAAAATAAACACATAATTAATGGCTTAAGTAAAACTGCATTAGCTAAAATGAAAATGTTGATGGATGAAATATTTGAGAAGGAAGATCTAATCAACTGAAAAGAAGATATGCTTGTCCTTCAATAGGAGAGATACTCTGAGGTTGAAAAGGCTCTCGATCTTGAAAAAGAAAAGAGAGAAGCACTTGAGCACGAGATAGCTTTGAGCAAGGAAACTTGCTCGAATCTAAATGATTTGAATGTTGTACTTAAAGAAGAGCTAGTTAACCTGACAAAAGTAAACAAGAATCTTCAAGTACAATATAAATCACTCAAGCAAAGTGCTCCCTCCTCTTCGAAGAGCTCACCTTCCCCAAATATTGAGTCCATTCCAACTAAAGCTTGTAATTGTGCTAACTTGGTTCTTAACCTGAAAAATGAGCTTAAAGGGGCACAAAGCAAAAGTTCACCCAAAGGTGACATTTTTTATAAGGAGAAGATCAAGTATGCACGAAGTGCAAACTCAGTTACTAGAGGTCATAATATCAAGGATGACCTTGGATATTCTTGAGGTGAAAAGTGTAACGCTAGAAACCCAAATAATAACAAGGAATTTGTCAGTGGTTTTGATCCGGCAGATCTCCCGACACTACTAAAGTGTTAGAGGAGTTTGAGGTTCGGTGTGGGCGCGCAGAGATTCAAGAAGGTGAAGTGTAAATGACACAAGAGACACGAAGATTTACATGGTTCGGGCTGCCTGAGCGTAATACCCTACTCCACGGGTGTGTTGGTGTTGTATTGGATGTATGAGCTCAAAGTGAGTTCAGAGTGTAGAGTGAGCGCGTCTAGTTCGTGTGTTCTATGTATCGTCGGCCTGTCCTTTTATAGTACAAGGGCAGGCCGTTACAAGTTAGCCTGGCCCGACATGTGGCCCTGGCGGTTACTAATATTGATACACATTTGATGCGCTTAATTACCCTTAATAACCGAGTTACGGGCTTTGATAGCACTGTTACTGGTAATTAAGGTCGTCCGATCGTGTGTTATTAATATAGTATTAATGACATTAATCGGGTCTTGAAGTCCTTGATTCCCATTTGAAGATCCGGAGCCGTTGTGAAGTCTTCCGGAGGTTGGAGGCTAAAGATCCGACGGTTGGACACATGGCAGCTCTGGAGCGTACTGTGGGAAACAGATAGTTTCGGTGCCACCTAACACGTGTCAGTTCCGGAGCTTCCCTCGGTCTGAAGTTAGGTCCGGGGGTGCCGCTATGGTACATAGCCCGGAGCTTCCCCCTTGTGGGCGGTAGCTCCAGTTTGATAGTACACGTGGCGACCCTGGGACTAATCATGTTGGGGAAGCGGGTCCGGTCATGTCTAACATGTGAGCCTCCGAAGGTCTTCAAATCAAGTAGAGGATATTCCCTTGTAAGACCTATATGTGCTGAATACATTGGCTTGTAGTGAATACACTTGCTTTGACGATAACAGTTTTGAATATCACCAAAACACCTTTTTATCAAGGTCCAACTCTAGCTCTGAGCTACAGCAAGGTCCGACGGTAGGTCCGGCTTGGTTTGGGTAGCTCCGTTTACGTTCGATGCTAGGTCCGACTAGCTTTGGTCAGCTCCGGTGAGCTTTATCTTTAGCTCCGGCATGACTTTGTTAGCTCTGGCATGTCTTTGATAGCTCCAACATATATTTGATAGCTCCGGCATGTTTTTGCTAAACTCCGACGTACTCTGTCTAGCTCTGGTTTTGGGTTGACTAGTTTTTGGTAAGCTCCGGTGCTAGGATCTACTAGTTTTGGTAAGATCGGGCAGGTGCTTCATTGTACTAATTTTGGTAAGCTCCGGCGCTAGGTTCTACTAGCTTTTGTTAGCTCCGGCTCAAGGTCCGGGTTGCTCTGGCAATGTCCGGAACTTGATCGTAGTGCTTCTGCTTTTCATTTGCAATATTTCGTACTTGCTTTATATTGTTGGAAAGTTTGCTTAGTATTCTTTTACTAAGTTTTTGGTGCGTTTTGGATGATATGGCTGATATCGTTTTGCTATGCTTTGCAACATGCTTATGTGAGGCTCTCACGTAAGGTGTTGTGTTCGGAACTAACTTGAGTCAAGTCGAGGACTTAGGCTCGTATAGATTGGTTGTTTATTCATGTGCAGGTGTTGCTTGAGTTCAAGTCATGGCTGGTGACGGGATCCATTGGACTAGTCTCAGGGAGGAGATGAGGTTCCAACAACCAAGTTCGGAAGGAACTGTGGTTGAGCTGATCAGGAGGTCATGCAGGATGATTGAATCAAGGGCGGTGCATATGAAGGTTACTGGACGTCGAAGGAAGATGTTTGCACGTATGCATGCAGTGCATTACGTGGCAACATGGTTCCGAAGATGATTTATGGATGGGAAGATCTGGTTGGAAGGATCGGATTGTAGCGGTTGATGACTTCGGCTGCGGCAGAGTCGGTTATGGCTCGGTATGGAAAGTATCGAGTTGGTTATGTTAGGATTTCGTATGGGTCACGAATTTGAGTTGTTTAGGAATGTGGGATACGTTCCTAAAGTGTTTGGAAGTCTTAAGATTGCTTCTATCTGCATATAGAAGAATCTTGAGCAGTTATGGAAAGTTACGATTCGTGATCTGAGTAGGATTGGAGTCCTAGTTGATATTGGGTTGGCCTAAGGGCTAGTTATATAAGCAAGGGAGCCCAGAGCTCGTGGTACACGACTTTGGGGCTGTTCCTCTTGTGTTCTATTGAATAAAATTTGTAGTTTGAAGGAACTTTTGTGCCTTGTTCGTCCGACTTGTTCCAGACAAGTTTTACTCGTCGAGTTTCTGGACAGCACTACATTTCGTCGATGGTTTTATCATAACTCGAGTTTTACAGGTCCAATTGACATTATTCTTTTTGGGTTGTCTTCAATACTTGATTATCTATCATATGTCAAAATTTCACGATCATTGGATTTGTGGTTTCTGATCTACACGAGTTTCTTTGCAGCATTCCAGAACTGTTTTTCTCGGGTAGGGCAGATTGACCTTGTTTGATCTTTCGATCATAACTTGAGTTTTTCTCGACGGATTTGAGTGATTCCTTTTGTGTTGTATTCATGACTTGATTCTCTCTGATATCCATCACTTTTGTCACGGAGAAACACATTTAGATTAGTCTCACACACGATTTCTTAAAGAGATCGTTTTTCTGCCGAAGGGGTTGGAGTTTAATTGTTTCCGCTGCGTAAGATTTTTAAATATACCATTCACCCCCCCTCTGGTAGCTTTTCACGTGCTCTTTGATCCTTCAATTGGTATTAGAGCCACGGTGCTCTAATCTTTGAGATTTGCGCGTGTTTTTGACTAATCATCATGGAGAAGTACTCTGCCAAACCTTGTGTGTTCGCTGGTATTGATTTTCAGGTTTGGAAGGCACACCTGGAGGCTTTCATCCAGGCACAAGGCTTTGCAATATGGGAGAAGGTATACAAGCCTTACGAAGTGCCATCAAACGATCAAGTTACAGCTACAAATCTGAGAGATGTCGACAACAACAACAAGGCTCGGAACTTGATCATACAAGGATTAACACAAAGCGACTTCGACTGTGTTGCACACCTTCGATCTGCATACGATGTGTGGAAAGCACTTTGTGACTACCACAAAGGATCCAACACGATCAAAGAGGTAAGGCAAGACATGTTCAAAAAGGAATACATGCGCTTCGAGATGCAACCCGGTGAGTCTATCGATGACCTCTTTGCTCGGTTCAATAAAATTCTCAGCAACTTGCGTAGTGTCAATGTTAATTTTTCAGATGCTAAAAATTCTAGGCAATTGCTAAGTGCATTATATATGTCAATTTGGGAGATGAAAGTCACATCTATTCGTGAATCTACTTGTCATGAGTTCTCTTACATTAGATGTACTCTATTCTAAACTAAAAACTCGTGAAATTGACATCCTAGCACGTAAGAACCCAAATAAGTCTATTACATTTGTTTCACAACGTGATATGTCTAGCTCCGGCCAATCTTCATCTTACAATATTCTTGCTTTGTTGTCCTCACTAACCCTAGAGCAGATCGAAGAATTTCCAGAAGAGGACTTGGCACTCATCTCTACTAGATTCTCAAAAGCATTGAAAAATGTGAGAACTAGAAGGAGAGGAAGCTCTGGACCTCAATGCTGTTTTGAATGTGGTAAAATAGGACACTTTCGTACAGAATGCCCTAACGTTTCAGGCCCGACCACCCGGGAAGAAAAACAAAGCAAGGTCCGGACCTCCTCTGGAAATTCCAACAAGAAGAAGAAAGGTACCATAGGACGCAAGATGATCAAAAGTTTCATCACCGCGCTTCAAGAGTTCAGTTCAAGTGACGTGGACATTGGAAGTGATGAAGATGAAGATGATTTGGCAAACTTGTGCTTTATGGCGGGCAAGTCAAGATCAAGTATGGAGGAGGCAGAACACAACAGCGACAATGAAGAGGTATGTCCTACTTGCGGAGAAATGTGTGATGCTATTTCTCGTGCCACTGTTATTGTTAAGAAAAAGGACAAAAAGCTTAGGGATAGTGCTGCTAAAATTGAATCACTAGAATCTGAAATCAACCGTTTAAAAACTTTGATTCCTAGTGGTGATGCATGTTCCTCATGTGATTTAATATATGAACAATTGTCCTCATTAAGAAGTGTGCACACCTGCACACTTGATAAACTTGAGTTAGAAATTGAAAAGAACAAAGAGCTTGCTACACTTAATGATAACAACTTGAAAGATGCTAGTTGTTCTACAATTGATTTGCATTGTTCTACTTGTGATGATCTTGATAAGAAACTACAGGATGCTATGAATGAAATTTCTATATTGAGCAATGCTTTACGTTCTCATGAAGTTAAATTTGTTCCAATTGCAAACTAAAAGGAAAAACTTCATGTGAAAATTGCCTTGATCTGTCCAATAAACTTGATGACATGCATAGGACATTAGATTGGTTTTTTAATGGGAATAAGAACCTAAACTTGCTGCTGAATTCTTCCAAGTCATGCAATGATAAAACTGGTTTAGGTTTTGATTCTCATGCTCATGCTAAGGCACATCCACCTAAAATTGTAAAGTCATTAGGAAGTGGTTTGATTCAAATAGTTCCTAAACAAAAAGGAGTGGTTTTCAAATCTGCAGGAGTGTTGCTTCATTCGGTTTCAAATAAAAATATTGCTTGCTCATCTAGACATGAACACAAAGTTAAATTTCAGTGTACCTTCTATGTTAGTGATGGTCATGTCATAGATTTTTGTTATAGACTAGCTAAACAACAGAAAAGGGAAAGAATGGTTGCTAGATCTCATAACTTTCATGCAAAATTTGCTGCACACATTGAACCGAATGTACAACCTGCTGTTTTGAGTCAAACACATTCAAAGTTTACCTCCGGACCTTCTGTTGTTGCCTCCGGAGCTACTGATTTTTGTGCTACACAAGTAACACCTTATATGTCAGTAGTTAAGAATAAAAAATCTCAAACTTTGACTCATAAACCTGCTGTTTTGTCTCAGCTTTCGCGTGTTTTTCCTACTGCACGTCGCGTGACTCAGTACTGGATTCCTAAATGCCTTTTGACTAACCCCAGTATTGAGTCATCGACGTATTGTGCTTCTATGTAGGTTACACGTTTGAGGAAGGAGAACATTTGGATTGTGGATTCAGGTTGCTCACGCCACATGACCGGTAACAAATATTGGTTCTCCTCCCTCTCTTTTGTGTCACGTGTAGAGAATGTTACTTTTGCCGATAATTCTTCAACTCCTATAATTGCTAAGGGTTCGGTTAGAGTAAATGATCACTACACTTTGAAGGATGTGGCACTTGTCAAAAATTTGAAATACAACTTGCTTTCTGTTGCACAATTGCTAGATGAAAATCTAGAAATTATTTTCAATAAAAACTGCTGCAAAGTTGTAGGTTCAAATAGTGAGCTTATTTTTAACATGTCTCGGTTTGGAAGAGTCTTTAAAGCTGATTTTGATATGTCTTCCTCTAAGCATAGGTGTCTAGTTGCTAATGATTCAAAGGACTTATATTTTTGGCATCGTAGACTTGGTCACATAGGCTTTGATCACCTAACGCGTGTTAGTGCTCTTGATCGCATACGTGGGCTGCCTAAGCTTAAAGGGGACAAAGAAATTGTGTGCTCTTCTTGTAGACATGCTAAGATGGTTGCAGGTTCACATACTCCTCTCACAATGATCATGTCAACTGAACCATGTCAACTTTTGCATCTTGACACCGTAGGACCTTCACGTGTTCAATCCTTCGGAGGTAAATGGTATGTTCTTGTTATTGTTGATGATTATTCTAGATACTCTTAGGTTTACTTTATGACATCTAAGAATGAAGCTTTTAGTCACTTTAGAACTCTATTTCTTAGATTATCAATTGATTACCCAGGATCTTTAAAATCAATTAGAAGTGATAATGGACTGAATTTAAAAATCAATCTTTTGATCACTTTTGTGCTGAAAATAGAATAGATCATCAATTCTCTTCACCATATGTACCTCAACAAAACGGTGTTGTAGAAAGAAAGAACAGAACCTTAGTTGAGATGGCTAGGACTATGCTTGATGAATATCAAACTCCTAGGAAATTTTGGGCTGATGCATTAGCAACCGCTTGTTATGTCTCAAATCGTGTTTTCTTGCATGCTAAGCTAGGTAAAACACCATATGAGCTCCGGTTTGGACATAGGCCTAGTGTTACACACTTCCGGGTCTTCGGTTGCAAATGCTTTGTTAAGAAACATGGTAATCTTGATAAATTTCAACCTAGATCTTTTGATGGCATGTTTCTTGGTTATCTATCTCATACTAGAGGCTATCGTGTGCTATTACTTGACACTAACAAAATTGTGGAGACTTGTGAAGTGTCTTTTGATGAAGCTAGCCCAGGTACTAGCTCCGGTATTGCAGGACCAGATCCGTATCCTCAGGGGGAGGGTATTTTCGAAGATGAAGAAGAGCCGGTGATACTGCCTGGTAGTTCCGAAGTTGACACGTGTCCAGCTCCGGACATTGAACAAGCTTCGGCTATCACCTATGCTGGTCCTGATTGTCCACAAGTCACAAGCTCATCAATCTACGATGAACCTAATGAAGAAGAAGTTTGTGAGACATCTGTTCCCCTACGTTTTTACAAAGATCATCCCCCACAACAGATGATTGGAAGCTTGCACGAACGAGTCACACGGTCCAGGTTTTGCGATCCAAACTCTCATGCTCATTCTGCTTTTGTTGCTGCTTTTGAACCCAAAGATATATCACACGCACTCACTAATGAATCTTGGATTATTGCCATGCAAGAAGAGTTAGAAAATTTTGAAAGAAATAATGTTTGGAAACTTGTACCTCCACCTCAAGGTCACACTTTAATTGGAACTAAATGGGTATATAAAAATAAATAAAGTGAGGATGGGGTTGTGGTTAGGAATAAGGCTAGGTTGGTTGCTCAAGGTTTCACTCAAGTTGAAGGTCTAGATTTTGATGAAACTTTTGCTCCTGTCGCTAGATTAGAAGCCATAAGAATTATGTTAGCTTTTGCAACATCTAATGGTTTTAAGCTATTTCAAATGGATGTTAAAAGTGCTTTTCTTAATGGCTACATAGATGAGGAGGTTTATGTCAAACAACCACCGGGTTTTGAAAATCTAGATTTTCCTAATCATGTTTACAAACTGTCCAAAGCCTTATACGGTCTCAAACAAGCCCCTAGAGCATGGTATGATAGGTTAAAAACATTCTTACTTGAAAAGGGGTTTACCATGGGCAAGGTTGATAAAACTCTTTTTGTGCTTAAGGATGGCAATGACTCATTATTCGTTCAAGTGTATGTGGATGATATTATCTTTGGTTGTGCTTCTCATGATCTTGTGTCCAAGTTTTCAGCAAGGATGAGTTCCAAATTTGAAATGAGTATGATGGGTGAACTCACTTACTTTTTGGGGCTGCAAATCAAGCAAACCAAGGAGGGTACTTTTGTGCATCAAACGAAGTATAACAAAGACCTCCTAAGGCGCTTCAACATGGACAAAAGCAAGCCTCTTCAAACACCAATGGGAACAGCAACAACACTTGAACTTGATGAAGATGGTGAATCCGTGGATCAAAAAGAATATAGAATCATGATCGGATCACTTTTGTACCTCACGGCATCAATACCGGACATACAATTCAGCGTATGTCTTTGTGCATGGTTTCAAGCTTCCCCACGTGTTTCACGTTGTCAAGCCGTCAAAAGGATTCTCAGGTACTTACATGGAACTCAAGAATTTGGCATTTTTCTTCCTTCTTCCTCAACCGTTACTTTGAAAGCTTTTTCGGATGCTGATTTTGGGGGTTGTAGGATTGATAGGAAAAGTACTTCCGGTGCTTGTCATTTTCTTGGTAATTCTCTTGTTGCTTGGTCCTCTAGAAAACAAAATTCAGTTGCACAATCCACAGCCGAATCTGAATATGTAGCTGCTGCTAGTGCTTGCTCACAAATTCTTTGGATTGTTCAAACACTTAAGGACTATGGGGTTGATCTAGATAGTGTTCCACCGTTCTGTGATAACACTAGTGCCATTTGCATTGCTAAAAACCCCGTGCAACATTCTAGAACTAAGCACATTGACATTAGGTATCACTTTCTCCGAGATAACGTTGAAAAAGGAAACATTGTGCTTCACCATGTAGATACCGAACAACAATTGGCTGACATTTTTACAAAACCTTTGGATTTTACTCGTTTTTGTTACATTCGTAGTGAAATAGGGGTTATGCATCCTCATGGCTTAAATTGAGGGGGAGTTTTTGAAACTTGGGAAGTCTATGTGTGAATCTGAAATTAAAATAATATGAGCATAGTATTTCATACATATATGACTTTGTGATTTCTTTTACATGTTGAAAGTTCTTACTACATTACTCGTGTTATACATTTTGTAGTTTTTGCCATGTCTAATAATTGGAATAATTACTTACACTAAAACTGGTCATGGTCGAACTTTCTTGCTGTTTTGAACTTGTTACATGTTCATAAGTGCTTTTAATCATAAAGAATTAATCAAGTAATCAACTCACATGTTGAGTTTCTATGAACAAATATAAATTGAGAAAAGATCAAGAGAATATGCATGCATCGCACTTCTTCTTTTGAGATGGCTTGTCATTGCACTTAGATATGAACTTGGAAGAAGTTGTGTATGACTAAAACCATGTCCTTAAGCTTCTGATTGTCAAATGACATAGGCTTGGCTTGGTTGGTTAGAATAAGGCAGATGCACATATAATCTCTTGCAAATATCATATGATCAAAATTTATGCTTTGAAAAATAATAAAATGCAGCAACTAGTGTCATGCTTTCAGGTTTTGAAATAGTTAAGTTTGTGAGATCATGACTTGCTTAAATTGAAAATTACATTTGATCTCTAGCATGGCTTACACTACTTTATGTATTTCATTGATGTGATAATGTAAGGTACTTGATAGTATGACTTGGATGAGCTTTGTTTATATGTATATGTTATAATATGCTCATAACAACTAAAGGGGGAGAGATAATTTGTTTATATGCTCATGACTTACTGAATACAATGTCAAAGGGGGAGAGAGAAGCATGAAGAGAAAGAGAATATGTGCATAAGGAGAGATAATATGGGATAATTTTTCTTCTTATTTTACTTTTGATTTACAAAGGGGGAGAAATTGCCTTCAAAACTTTTATGTGAATAAGCCAATGTTCGGTTTTCAAATGGTGTTGACAATGCATTCATCAAGGTGGAGATTGTAAGACCTATATGTGCTGAATACATTGGCTTGTAGTGAATACACTTGCTTTGACGATAAAAGTTTTGAATATCACCAAAACACCTTTTTATCAAGGTCCGACTCTAGCTCTGAGCTACAGCAAGGTCCGACGGTAGGTCCGGCTTGGTTTTGGGTAGCTCCTGTTACGTTCGATGCTAGGTCCGACTAGCTTTGGTCAGCTCTGGTGAGCTTTATCTTTAGCTCCGGCATGACTTTGTTAGCTCCGGCATGTCTTTGATAGCTCCGACATATATTTGATAGCTCCGGCATGTTTTTGCTAAACTCCAACGTACTATGTCTAGCTCCGGTTTTGGGTTGACTAGTTTTTGGTAAGCTCCGGTGCTAGGATTTACTAGTTTTGGTAAGCTCCGGCAGGTGCTTCATTGTACTAGTTTTGGTAAGCTCCGGCGCTACGTTCTACTAGCTTTTGTTAGCTCCGGCTCAAGGTCCGGGTTGCTCTGGCAATGTCCGGAACTTGATCGTAGTGCTTCTGCTTTTCATTTGCAATGTTTCGTACTTGCTTTACATTGTTAGAAAGTTTGCTTAGTATTCTTTTACTAAGTTTTTGGTGCGTTTTGGATGATATGGCTGATATCGTTTTGCTATGCTTTGCAACATGCTTATGTGAGGCTCTCACGTAAGGTGTTGTGTTCGGAACTAACTTGAGTCAAGTCGAGGACTTAGGCTCGTATAGATTGGTTGTTTATTCATGTGCAGGTGTTGCTTGAGTTCAAGTCATGGCTGGTGACGGGATCCATTGGACTAGTCTCAGGGAGGAGATGAGGTTCCAACAACCAAGTTCGGAAGGAACTGTGGTTGAGCTGATCAGGAGGTCATGCAGGATGATTGAATCAAGGGCGGTGCATATGAAGGTTACTGGACGTCGAAGGAAGATGTTTGCACGTATGCATGCAGTGCATTACGTGGCAACATGGTTCCGAAGATGATTTATGGATGGGAAGATCTGGTTGGAAGGATCGGATTGTAGCGGTTGATGACTTCGGTTGCGGCAGAGTCGGTTATGGCTCGGTATGGAAAGTATCGAGTTGGTTATGTTAGGATTTCGTATGGGTCACGAATTTGAGTTGTTTAGGAATGTGGGATACGTTCCTAAGGTGTTTGGAAGTCTTAAGATTGCTTCTATCTGGGTATAGAAGAATCTTGAGCAGTTATGGAAAGTTACGATTCGTGATCTGAGTAGGATTGGAGTCCTAGTTGATATTGGGTTGGCCTAAGGGCTGGTTATATAAGCAAGGGAGCCCAGAGCTCGTGGTGCACGACTTTGGGGCTGTTCCTCTTGTGTTCTATTGAATAAAATTTGTAGTTTGAAGGAACTTTTGTGCCTTGTTCGTCCGACTTGTTCCAGACAAGTTTTACTCGTCGAGTTTCTGGATAGCGCTACCTTTCGTCGGTGGTTTTATCATAACTCGAGTTTTACAGGTCCAATTGACGTGATTCTTTTTGGGTTGTCTTCAATACTTGATTATCTATCATATGTAAAAATTTCACGGTCATTGGATTTGTGGTTTCTGATCTACACGAGTTTCTTTGCAGCATTCCAGAACTGTTTTTCTCGGGTAGGGCAGATTGACCTTGTTTGATCTTTCGATCATAACTTGAGTTTTTCTCGACGGATTTGAGTGATTCCTTTTGTGATGTCTTCGTGACTTGATTCCCTCTGATATCCATCACTTTTGTCACGGAGAAACACATTTAGATTAGTCTCACACACGATTTCTTAAAGAGATCGTTTTTCTGCCGAAGGGGTTGGAGTTTAATTGTTTCCGTTGCGTAAGATTTTTAAATATACCATTCACCCCCCCCCCTCTGGTAGCTTTTCACGTGCTCTTCGATCCTACATCCCTTGAGATCTTTGCAATCCCAAGGGGTATATGGTACCCAGGGTACCGACAGTGGCTCCCTGGGCCCACCTCTAGGGAAGGCCCTTTGGGTGAAGTCATTCCGCCGGAGGTGGGTCCATCCTTCGACTTTTGAACTGAGTCTTCAAAGGTCTTCGGATATGCCGTTGGCGATGGTTTGGAGTTAAGTCCTTGTTGTGTGGCATATCTCGTGTGCGGCAAATGAGATCTTTGGCGTGCGGATCTCACGCAATTGAAGGTCACCGGTTCCCGATACGAAAATCGTATCGGTTCCGCGCGCCTTGTAGGGCCGCCGCCTTCGGGCTTCCTGCCTCGTGATGACAACCGTTCGCCTGGGTAAGAACCTCGACTTGATCGTCCGGGTGGTCCCGGGCACTCTTATCATCGGCTGGGTGGAATTTTTGAGTAGTATCTTCAACTTCCTTGCGGTTTCCATCCAAGCATTGCGAGGGCTTACTTAAGAAGGAAATCGTGCACCGTCTGGGGTTCTTTACGCCTCTCATCTGATCTTGCGCTCAAACTCCCGACTTGTGCTCGCTTTTCCTCTCTTGCCTTGCTGTGCCGCGATGGAGTTAGGTCTCCGTGAGAGCTGTTTGAAGACCGAAGGTGACCTGAAGAAGGTCCGGGCCCTCATGGGATGGTCCCCGGACTTCTTCAACTGCCTGGTCTGCGCGGGGGGAGAGCTCCCGTTTGAGAAGGAGCATGCCGGCGAAATGGTGTACTTCTCTTCGTACGCCATGGTGGGGTTGATCCCACCTTTTTCCTCCTTTTTCTTGATGCTGCTAGACTTCTATGGTCTGCAGCTGTACCACCTTGGCCCCCACTCCATTCTTCTTGTGTCTGTCTTCGTCCACTTCTGTGAAATGTGGGTGTGAATTGAACTCTTCCGGACCTTCTTCACCGTCCATACCACCGGTAGGAGTAATAAGTACCTTGGCTTCTACTATTTCGTGAAGCGCAAGAAGTGCCCATTCAAGTACCTCCAGTCGTTTCCCTCTGGAAAGTGGGATGATTGGAAGAAGGACTGGATAGTCATCTGGGTGGTGGAGCACGAGAAGCATGAGCTGCCCAAAGGCCTCCCCAACATCGACACTACAGTCTGGAGTGAAGCTCCGGTGCTGTTGGATGCCTTCAACCCTGCTCTGACCAGGATCCGCCAGTGCGTGGAGGGAGGATTAACTCCTCAGGCAGTGTTTTGCAACTTCCTGGTCAGCGGGTGGGCACCGCAGAAGAGGAGAGAAAAACTCGCTTGGGCCCTCAATAGTGTGATGGATGACGACCGGGTCGAGATCGGGCTGAAGTCCAACATGGCGGGGGCAACCTTGGAGTTTCATCTCAAGAAGTTCTAGCACGGCATCGACGTCGCGGGTGATGATTTGACTCCGCCATCATCTTTTCTCCCTTTGAACGTGGAAGTAGAGTTCAGCAGGGAGCTCCGGCGGAAGATGCCTGTGCTTGACGACTTTGGTGTCGTCGAGAGAAGATCGACCTCCAGGGTGGTGATCCCTGGGGCTTCCGAAGGTGGCTCCGACCCTACCCCGAAGCCAAGGATCGAAGTCATCGGCAAGGGCAAGGAGCCGGCAGACGAACCCTTGAGTCGGAAGAGGAAGCTGCAGCATGCCGACGGAAGGTCCGTCAGGACTGCAACCTCTGCATCAGCTCCTTCTCCCCGTAGGGGGAGGTCTTCTACAACTGCAGCGACTGTACCCGCAGCGGCGTCCTCTCGGGGTGCTAGCTTCGGGCATGCGACTCCAGCACCAGGGCCGGTTGAGGCCTCTAGGTCCGGAGGTTCTTCCCGGTCGAGGGGGGCCTCGACTAAGAAAATGCTTGTGGCTGCAACGAGTTCCAGGGGGACTTCCGGAGCTTCCACGCTGGCGGCAGCTATGGTCAGCCCAGAATGCCCGGGAAAGAGGTTCCGCGCAAGCTGGTGCGGAAGCCTCCCAAGGTAATTTTTAATCTTTACCTCAGACAGTTGTTTTATTGTAGTAACTATTTTTTAAGTTTCTTCATCCATCATCTGCAGCGTTCCCAAGAAGTGGAGTGAGGCTCCACCCTCAGCCACAGCAGCTGAAGCTGTGAGGGCGGAAGCTTCTGCTCCTGTCTCGGCGCCGCCCCAAGTGGTGGCTGAAGCTGCGACACCTCCGGCGCCAGCTGTCGTGGTCATGGACCTCGACTCATCTCCAGAGACTCCCGTGGTAGCGCCGGACCGCGGGAGAGAAGATGCGCCAGCGGCACCTGCCCCGGAGGTTGAAGCTCCGGGCCCTGGTGCAGAGATGATGGAAGCTCTAGTCGTTGAGCCGGAGGAAGCAGTAATTCTGGCCCCAGAGCTGGAAATTGTCGAAGCCCCGACAGTTGAGCCGGAGGTAATTGAAGTCCCAGCGTGCGCGCCAGATGTTGAGGAAGTTCTGGCGGTTGGGCCGGCTACATCTGAAGCACCGGCCGTAGAGCCGGTCGTTGCTGGAGCTCCGGTCGTAGGGCCGGTTGATGTTGAGGACCTTCCGGCTCCCGAGTCGGTTGCCGTTGAAGCTTCGGTCGCAGGGCCAGCTGTTGTTGAAGATCTTCCGGCGCCCGAGCCGGTCGTTGCGGAGGCGTCAGCGCTTGAGCCCCCAGTAGAGGAGGTGCCCAGGCCGGAGCCAGAAGCAGCCCCTGCTTCGGGAGTGACGATGCCGGAGGTACCCGCAGCTGAGCCGGAGTGCCCTGATGAAGTCGCTGGCCCCCTGCCCGAGGGGGCGAATGAAGATCTGGTGGCTGGTCCTTCGGAACCACTTCCGGAGGTTGGAACTTCATCAGCGGGACCCTCCTCGATGGCGACTGAGGCCATCCCGGAGGACGGCCCTAGTGCCGTAGAGGCTCAGGGGACCACTCTTGTGGAGTGGGACCCAATTTTTGTAACTGAAAACCTGCTGGAACCAGCGGAGGAGACCCCAGCAGGTCCGGATCCTATCCCGTTGTCATTGTCTATTGACAATGCCTGCTCCAGTCTGCGTCAAGTTCAGCTGGCATTCTTCCACGACATCAAGGCTCTTGAAGAGGAGCGCCAAACCCTTAGGAGGTGGCGTAATCGGCTCTACTTCGAGACCAGGCTGGCGCAGTCGAGGCTGGCAGATGACAAAGAATGGATCAAGCAGGAGAAGGTCCACCTGGAATACTGGGGCAAATTATTGGATGACAGGGAGAGCTTGACTCGCGCCCTCGACGCTCAATCCTGGGCCATTTATGAGCAGACCAAGGCAGCTAATAATGCGGCTGATGAATGCCAAGAAAGGCTTGAATCCATTAACACTACTCTCATCAAGCGCCGGGAGGCACTTGAGGAGAGGGAGAAGAGGCTCGAAGATGAAGAGCAGAAACTCCTTGAGCTGCGGGATGATGTCTTGAAGAGGGAGGAGGAGCTCAGCGAAAAGGTGGCTCTGGCTGACAAGGGCCTCGAGGAGCGCACCAAGAAATTGGAAGAGCGCTGCGCTGAGGAGGAGGAGAAGGCCTGGGTGCGGGGGCAGGAACTCTACGAGCAAGAGTGTGCCATCGCTGCCAGGGAGAAGAAAGTGAGGGGCAGGGAGAAGGACCTGGTTGACCGCCGGAACAAGATCTACCTCCGAGAGGAGGAGCTCGGAAAACTCGAGAAGCAGGTTGCTTAAAAGATTCAGCAAAATGCCAAAGAGGTTGAGCGCCTTGCTCGCGAGAATTCTGAACTGGTGGCGGCCAAAAGATCCTTGGAAGAACTGAAGGGCTTGAGGGCTGCAGACTCCCTACAGGTTTGGGAGTTCCTGAGCAAAGTCGACAACGCTGACACCGATGGGCTTCAGTCCCGTGCATCCGAATGATCCAGAGCCGGAGCCGGACCTGGCGTTGCAGGCGTTGAGCTCGGCGGGTAGCAAACTCTCCAAGGTGGGCGACGTCATCGCGAATTAGCTGGAGGTTGAGGGGCAGTCCGTGGCGAAGAACGTCGCAGAATATGTACTGACGTGCTACACCAGCCGGGATCCCCAATTCCCTCTGGACCCAGTGATTGAAGGTCCCATCAAAGGAGAAGGTGAAGCCACCCGAGCCAACGTGTCGGAGGTTGCTCAGAAGGTCGCCCAGTTCTTCCATAGGGTCTAGGACCATCTCTGTAGCTCCCACTTGTATTCTCTCTTTTTCTTCCCCAATTTTGTAATCCCTTGTCTCCAGATGAATGAAATCCAAATTTTTGCGAATTTCATTTTTTGTCTTAAACACTTTTTTCTTCACTTGGCCCCCTGGTAGATGTACCCAATTTGGTTGTGAACATGTACTAAGAGGATACTGTGTTTTGTTGAAGACTCTTTTGCTTCGAACTTGTAGAGTGTAGGTCCGAAGTCTTCGATAGTGAAGGCCCCCTGAGGTTGTCGGAGCTTAGTAGCTCCGGCAGTAGTTCCTATCAATGCGTAGAGCATCGATAGTTAGACCTCCGGGGTGTCAGAGCTTAGTAGATCTAGCAGTGACCTTTGCCAACGCGTAGTTTGTAGGCAGCAGACTGCGTTTGTGGAATCTTCTCACCATCTTTTATTCTGCATCGACGGCTGGCCCCCCTAGCTTTACCGGAGCTTGGTTGCTCCGGTGATGCTCGTTTCCAATGTTTAACGTCGATTATGAGCCACCTAGGGGGAGTCGGAGCTTCGTCGGCTCCGGCTTTTCTCCATCAACATGGATTCTTTATTTTTCCTGCACATTGAAGCCAAGAAAAATAGTAAAATTCACTCCTTGCCTATAACTTCGTTGTGGATTACGATTCCCAAGAAAATTTTAGGTCAAACACGATTCTAAATACAACTGAATGCATTGTTTTCTTTCTTCCAGATTCAATTGTACTTGGACCTGCCTTACTTCGGCCTGCCGGGGTGTAGGTAGAGTGGCGTACTTAGGGTGCTTGACCAAGCTAAGTCGATAGCACACTCTGGCCCTAGATTGGCTTGGCGGCATTCATGCGAGTGGACCATGAACAATATTTGAATCCAAAAGAATCGACAATACAGCTCGAATCGTATATGAACCGGTCGAACTAAAATTTCTTAAGAATTGCACGTCTTTGTTATAGACAAGAAAGAGAAAAATAAAAAATGTTGAGCCTGTACAAAGTAAATGCACGTGGAGTCTGTTTCACGTGAAGATGTCTTTCATTATAGGTCCGGGGTACAGGGGAAACAAGTACACTCTTAGGGTACGGAACCAGGCTAAGCGTGTTTCATTTCTCGTTTGACCCAGGGTAGCTAGCCACACTTTTAGTCCTGAAACTGTGACAAGCGTTGCATGAACTTTGCAGACCTTCCAGGAAAGGTCCGGCTGTTCTCCCGGAGGAACTACCCGACTCTGTACAATGACTCTATAACATACACCTCAAGTTACTACAGACTCACCTCCGTGATATTAGGTGTAGAACTTACGGAGGTTCTCAATGTTCCATGGATTTGGGAGAGGTGTCCCATCCTCGGTTGCCAAGCGAACGCTTCTGGGACGGGATACGTTAATCACTCGGAAGGGCCCTTCCCAGTTGGGGGAGAGTTTGTTTAACCCTTCTCTGGATTGTATTCTCCATAGCACCAGATCGCCTTCCTCGAGCTGTCGGTTGTGTACATGCCGCTGATGATAGCGCCGAAGGGCTTGGCGGTATCGGGCATTCCGAACAGCTGCTTGGCACCTTCCCTCCTCGAGGAGGTCTAGGTCTTTACGCTGGAGCTGGTCCTGCATGGCTTCGTCGAAGATCTGGACCCGGAGTGACACCAAGGTGATTTCCGGAGGAAGGATTGCTTCAGCTCCGTACACCAGGAAGAAGGGTGTCTCTCCAGTTGACCGGTTTGGAGTTGTCCTGTTGGCCCATAGAGTGGGCGGAAGCTCTTCAATTGAGTTGGCTCCATGTTTTTTCAAGCGCTCATAGGTGCGCGTTTTGAGTCATTTCAGGATTTCAGCATTTGCTCTCTCGGCCTGGCCATTGCTTGCTGGGTGAGCTACGGAGGCGTAGCACACTTGAATGCCGAGGTATTCGCAATATCCTTGAAATGCAGAGCTTGTGAATTGGGTCCCGTTATCAGTAATGATTTTGTTTGGGACTCCAAATCTGCATACGATGGACTGCAAGAAGTTGATAGCAGATTGCTTGTTTATTGTCACAACTGGAGTTGCTTCCGGCAACTTTGTGAACTTGTCAATGGCGACATACAAGAACTTGTAACCTCCGACGGCTCTTGGGAAAGGTCCCAAGATGTCTATCCCCCACACGGCGAAGGGCCATGTAGGAGGTATCATTTGTAGAGGCTGAGCCGATGTGTGAATTTGCTTTGCATGAAATTGACATGCTTCGCATTTCTTCACCAGCTCAGTTGCATCCTGGAGTGCTGTAGGCTAGTAGAAGCCATGTCGGAAGGCTTTACCGACCAGCATGCGGGAAGACGCGTGGTTCCCACACTCGCCTCCATGGATTTCTGTGATGAGCTCGCAGCCCTCTTCCCTTGTGATGCACCGCATTAGGACGCCGTTGGCACCGCGTCGGTAGAGATCCCCTTCTACCAACCTGTATCTTTTATCCAATCTGACTATCCGGTCAGCGGATACATCATCGTCGGGAAGGATGTTGTCTTTCAAGTAGCTCCGGATCTCCGAGATCCATACATCGGAGCTAACTTGAGCATTTGAGTCTTGCATGCTGGGTTGCTCGGAGCTTCCGGCAGCACCTACGACCCTTGATGGCTGCCATGGTAACAGGGCCATCGGGACCGTCAGCTTCGAGATGCTGATCTCGCCCCCTTCGCTTAGTTCGGCAGGTTGAGCTGTGGGTTTTGACAACCTCCGTACAAAAGTTCCGTCGGGAGCCGGAGCTCCGGTTGACGCTTTCATCGAGAGTTCATCGACTTCAGCGTTGAGGGCACGCTGGACATGGTGGAGATCTAGGACTTCGAAGTCCTTCTGAAGCCTCTGGACTTCAAGGAGGTAAGCAGCTAACTGGAGATTGTTGCAGGAGCATTCACCCTTCACTTGCTTAATGATGAGCTATGAATCTCCCTTGACCAGCAGTTGCTTGACACCATATGACAGTGCCACCCTTAGTCCGTAGATGAGTGCTTCGTATTCCGCCATGTTGTTGGTCGCCATGAAGTCAAGGTGTACCATGTATTTTACCTTCTCTCCGGTTGGTGCGAGGAGAAGGATTCCAGCTCTAGCCCCCTGCTTTTGCATGGAGCCGTCAAAGTAGAGGGTCCAGTGAGGCTCGGTGAAGACCGGAGCCTTGTGTTCCGGCTTCTGCTCACTGGGGCCCCCAGGATTTGATGGATAGGGAGTCCATTCTGCCACAAAATCCGCCAATGCTTGACTCTTGATTGCTTGCCTTGAAATGAATTCGAGATCGAATTCAGCCAATTCCGCTGCCCACTTTGCAATATTCCCAATTGAATTGGGATTATGCAAAATTGCTCGAAGTGGGTAAGAGGTCACCACTGAAATCTTGTGAGCTTGGAAGTAATGGTGAAGCTTCCTGGAGGCAATGAGAATTGCATAGAGCAGCTTATGCACCTCTAGGTATCGAGTCTTGGCGTCATGCAGTACTTCACTAATAAAGTACACTGGGTGCTGGATGGTTTGGACCCTCCCGGAGGGGCCCGAAGCTTCCTCTTCACCGACCCGGATCCTTCCTGAAGGATCCGGACCTTCTTCGGGGACCTCCGGATCCAGGCTGGAGGGACCCGAAGCTTCTTCAGAAGCGACCTGGACCCTCCCGGAGGGGTCTAAGTCTTCTAAAGTAACTTTTTGTGGACTCAAGTCTGGGAGTTGGGACCCAGAATCGCTTTCAGGAACCTCCGGACCCTCCCGGAGGGGTCTGGATTCCTGAGCATGGGATTGTTCTGGTCTCTCCGCAACCAGGACCATACTGACGACTTTGTCAATTGCTGAATGTAAAGCAGCAAAGGCTCACCAGGGTTCGGAGCTACCAGAGTTGGTAGGGTGGTGAGGAACTGTTTTAGCTCCTGGAACGCCTTTTCTGCTTCTTCAGACCATTGGAATGGTCCGGCCTTCCTCAATAACTTGAAAAAGGGAAGTCCCATTCCGCCAGTCTTGAAATGAACCGGCTAAGGCTGCTAGACATCCAGTCAGCTTTTGGACATCCTTGATGCGAGCTGGTGGCCGCATGTCTTCAATGGCTTTGATCTTCGCTGGATTAGCTTCTATGCCCCGGTGACTTACCAGGAAACCAAGAAGTTTTCCGGAGCTAACCCCGAAGACACACTTGTCTGGGTTTAGCTTTGTGCGCGTGACCCGCAACTTGTCGAAGACAGCCTGTAAGGTGTCAAGGAGTGACTCCTTGTTCTTGATCTTGACCACAATGTCATCGACGTACACTTCCACTATGTCTCTAATGAGTTCTTCAAAAGTTTTGTACATAGCTCGTACAAAGGTTGAAGCCGCATTCTTGAGACCAAATGGCATGGATGTATAACAGTACAATCCATCTACTGTGATAAAAGAGGTATGCTCTTCATCTTCCCTAGACATTCTGATTTGATGATACCCAGAATATGCGTCTAGGAAACACAGTAATTCACACCCGGAGGTGGAATCCACTATTTGATCTATTCTGGGTAGTGGGAATGGATCTTTTGGACATGCCTTATTTTAGTGTTGTGTAGTCAATACACATCCGAAGCTTCCCGCCGGCCTTGGGCACAACGACTGGGTTTGCCAGCCATTTTGGATGGAAGACTTCTCGGATGAATCCAGCTCCGAGCAACTTCTTCACTTCTTGTCGAATGAAGTTTTGTCGCTCCACGGATTGCTTCCGAGGCTTCTGGTGTACATGGCAGGCGTCAGGGTAGATCTTCAGATTGTGCTCAATCACTTCCCTGGGGATCCCAGGCATTTGTGACGGTTGCCAGGCAAACATGTCGACATTATCCCGGAGGAAAGCGATAAGTGTGAGTTCCTATTTGTCATTCAGTCCTCCCGATATACGGGTGGTCTGAGCGGCATCGGAACCTATTTGGACGACTTTGACGGGAAGGTCGGTGTCGCCGCTTGGCTGCACACGAGGTGCAGAAGTCGAGCCCCGCTGACGAATGCTAGGGGGTATTGGAGCTTGTTCCTGCCTGGAGTCATCCTCTTGCGCCGTAGTAAGCGCATGAAGTTCTTCCAGAGCAGTTACTCCAGCAGTACGATCTCCACGGATCTGGAGAACGCCGACTGGTGTTGGCATCTTTAACACCAGGTAGCCATAATGAGCAGCTACCATGAATTTGTACAAAGCAGACCTACCAAAGATGGCATTGAAGGGTAAGTTGATCTGAGCAACGTCAAAGACCAACTTCTCGGTGCGATACTTCTCTCGAGTCCCGAAGGTAACGGGGAGGGTAATAGCACCGAGTGGAGTAATGGCTCCCGGACCTACTCTGGAGAAAGGTCGGGGGGGGGGTGAAAATCCGAAGGTCGGAGCTGAAGCTTGGTAAAAGCTTCAAAGATTATGAGGTTGAGCCCCGAACCTCCGCCTACCATAACGTGGTGGAGCTGGATGTTATCGATGGTTGGAGATACCATCAAAGGTAACTGGCCTGCTCCAACCATGCTTCGAGGGAAGTCCGAAGCATCAAAAGTGATGGCTGTGTCCATCCACTTCCGATGAGGCTCCGCCCTGGCTGTAGAAGCTACAGCAGCCATGTCCCGACGCATTGTCTTGAGGATGCGGCGGGAGGTGATGTCCCATGATCCACCAAAAATTGTGTTCATGGTCTTCCGACGCTCGTTGTCGGAGACGTCAGAATCGTCATCGACGGAGGTGTAGATGGCCTTCAGGACCTTTTTGGGATCCTGAAAACCTAACTCCTCTTCAGCTGGAGCTTCGTCAACTTTTTGTTTTCCTTCCCTCTGTCAGAAAGGAGCTTCTTCCCGGCGCTTGTTGTAGCGCTCGGCAAGGTTTTGGACCTCCCAACAGTCTTCCAAACTGTGGCTGTCCGTTTTGTGAATTGGAAACCACACCTTGGGTTTGCCACCGTCTTCAGAAGACGGGCGAGGTCGCTTCTCGAGGTGTGGCCCCCGGCCACCCGGAGCTGCAGCAGCTGCAGCATTAGATGCGCCGGCCGACGGCTTCTTCTTGCCGTTGGTCTTTTTCTTCTTCTTGCCTCTCCCGGAGGTAGTGGCTTTGCCTTTGGAGGATTTTTTGTGATCCTCCGGAGGTGGTTTGGAGTGCATTTCACGGCCCTCCGCAGCTCTGGCACATTTGTCAGCCAAGCTGAAGAGTTCCGTGACACTAGTGATCTCCTTGATCGCCAGTTTCTCCAACATCTTTTTATCCCGTACACCCTGTCTAAATGCCACAATGACAGAAGTGCTAGAGATAGAAGGGATAGTGTTTCGTACCTGAGAGAATCTCTGGATGAATGATCGCAGGGATTCTCCCCCTTTTTGCACGACTGCAAAAAGGTCCAGTTCAGTGCCTGGTCGGGTGTATGAACTCCCGAAGTTGGCGGTGAACTGCCGGCACAACTCCTCCCAACTGTTGATGGAGTTGGGTGGAAGGCTTATAAACCAGGACCGGGCGGTCCCAGTTAAAGCCACTGGAAAATAATTGGCCATTATAGCCTCATTTCCTCCAGCTGCCAGGATAGCAGTGGAGTAAATCTGAAGAAATTCAACGGGATTAACGGTCCCGTCAAACTTCTCCGGCAGGAGAGGCCGGAATTTCTGTGGCCACATGACCATACGCAGATGCATGGCCAGGGCCGAACAGCCTCCTCCTACTCCTTCAGGAGCAGGAATGTCCTGAGCTTCTCGTCTTTCACGAGCACGCTCAATATGGACCCGGCCGTCTTGTTGACGGTATCAGCGATCAAGCTCCGGCCGGAGGTCATGAGTTGAAAGCCTTGACACCGTGTGAGTGCGCCGTGCCCTGGGGGGCAATGACATCACTTGTTGCGACGCAGCACGTCTCCTGTTGTTGGAAATGTGCGGACCAAGTCTGCCAGACAAGGTCCGTCGCTGCAACGGGGCCCGTCCTGAAGGAGGAGGACCCTAGTTGCTGATGCGGTCGGCTGCTGCTGCAACCAAGTGTTCCACATCGGCCCTCCACTGCTCCATTGCGTCCCGGTATGCGTCCGGAGGTGGTGGGCGCTGAAGAAGAGCACGTGCTGCATGGAGCGCATGTTCCGGGTTGTCATGATTTGCCGACGCAGTGATTGACGTCGGTGCACCATCGCGCTGCCCAGCTTGATTTGCTGGTGGAGGCAGCGGTGGTGGTAGCATGACTCCTGCTAGAACTGAGTCTCCTACTGGTGGTTGCATATTGGAGGGATTGCCCCCAGCAGCTTGAACAACGGGATGACCGTTGGATGATCCAGCAGCTAAGTTCACCATTCTAACTTGGTTCTTAACCTGAAAAATGAGCTTAAAGGGGCACAAAGCAAAAGTTCACCCAAACATTTTTTATAAGGATAAGATCAAGTATGCACGAAGTGCAAACTCGGTTACTAGAGTTCCTAATATCAAGGATGACCTTGGATATTCTTGAGGTGAAAAGCGTAACGCTAGAAACCCAAAGAATAACAAGGAATTTGTCGGTGGTTTTGATCTGGCAGATCTCTCGACACTACTAAAGTGTTAGAGGAGTTCGAGGTTCGGTGTGGGCGCGCGGAGATTCAAGAAGGTGAAGTGTAAATGACATAAGAGACACGAAGATTTACGTGGTTCGGGCCGCCTGAGCGTAATACCCTATTCCACGGGGTGTGTTGGTGTTGTATTGGATGTATGAGCTCAAAGTGAGTTCAGAGTGTAGAGTGAGCGCGTCTAGTTCGTGTGTTCTATGTATCGTCGTCCTATCCTTTTATAGTACAAGGGCAGGCTGTTACAAGTTAGCCTGGCCCGACATGTGGCCTTGGCGGTTACTAATATTGATACACATTTGATGCGCTTAATTACCCTTAATAACCGAGTTACGGGCTTTGATAGCACCGTTACTGGTAATTAAGGTCGTCCGATCGTCTGTCATTAATATAGTATTAATGACACTCAATCGGGTCTTGAAGTCCTTGATTCCCCTTTGAAGATCCGGAGCCGTTGTGAAGTCTTCCGGAGGTTGGAGGCTGAAGATCCGACGGTTGGACACGTGGTAGCTCTGGAGCGTACTGTGGGAAACAGATAGTTCCGGTGCCACCTAACACGTGTCAGTTCTGGAGCTTCCCTCGGTCTGGGGTTAGGTCCTGGGGTGCCGCTATGGTACATAGCCCGGATCTTCCCCCTTGTGGGCGGTAGCTCCGGTTTGATAGTACACGTGGCGACCCTGGGACTAACCATGTTGGGGAAGCGGGTCCGGTCATGTCTGACATGTGAGCCTCCGAAGGTCTTCAAATCAAGTAGATGATATTCCCTTGAGATCTTTGCAATCCCAAGGGGTATATGGTACCCAGGGTACCGACAGAATTGATTGCTTTTGTCAAAGAAAGCACAAATAAAGTTAAAAACATCAAACATGTTCCTTCCTTTCAAGAAAAAGCTAAAGATGGACCAAACATTTTTTTTCATAACTTTGATGCCTCATATGTTCCTATGAAAGATGAATTCAACCATGTTTATGCCAGGTACGTTAGGCCACTCCACAAGAGTCCAAAATCTTGTGTGTGGGTACCCCAAATGTCTTATTACTAACCTCCGAGGACCCAAGCAAGCTTGGGTACCTAGAACCAAGGCATAATTCTGTTTTGTAGGTATACCCCCTCTGGTCGATCAAATAAAGTGCTTAACTGGCATCAACCACATGACTCGGGGAAAGAAAAACATTCATCGGGTACAGTGAAAATCCAAGATCATCTCTACCCATACTATCAACACAAGTGCTCAAGATGTACAACAACCGGAGAGCGATGATCAAGAGGGAGCCTCGACAGGAGAAAGAGCTCCATATGTACAAAATCAACTTCAAGAAGATCAAAATAATTAGTACAACAATGGAGGCAATTATCAAGGGGGTGATGAACAAAATGAATAAGAGAAAGAGGTTACAGGACCATAAATGCTTCTAGTCAACATTAAGCTAGTATACCAATCTATGTACGTAATTTATTATACTCTTGTGCATCTAGGCTCAATACCATACCAAGTATATGTTTTGTGTGCAATGTTCTAATGTGGATTGAAACATTGCATACCTGATTAATTCTTCAAGTTTACTTACTTTGTAAAAACTATACCTTATCTTGATTTTCTCTTGAAAACTATTTAAATTAGTGAATCTTGGTGAATTATGGCCATTGAATGACTGTTGATTTCTTACTGGTCATATTCATCAAGATTATTTGTGAAATTTTGTCCTTTAGATTACTCTTAGATCAAACTCCCAAATTACCTTGGTATTGATCTATCCAGCTTACCCAGACTAGTCCGGCGTCAGCACCGGACTAGCCCGTTGTCTCAGACTAGTCCGGCGTCAGCACCGGACTAGCCCGTTGTCTCAGACTAGTCCGGCCCTGGTCCGGCATACCGGACTTGTCTGGTCCATCTTGGACTAGTAAGTATTTATCGGGCTTATCCCTCGCCTGCCGTCAAGACTTCATCTTCCTCCTTTCATAATCGCCTTTGCTCTCTCTCTCTCCTCAAGCTTGAGCTCTCAAGGTGATTTTTGCATCTAGTCACCAAAATCAAAGATTTCTCGACGGTAAATCTTCTCCTTGGCGTAAAGCTTCCCCACTCCGGACTAGTATGGACCTCACTCTGCACCTCCCCTTCGAATCGTTAATTTTTCGGTAAAATCTCACTCAACCCTAGTTCTCACCATTTCTCCAATCTTGGTTGTTTTTTCTTGATCCCTAGGGCATAAATTACCTTTCTAGATGTATTCCTACTGTATTCCTACTTGTCGTGTATCATTGGAGCTAGATTTGTTGAAAATAGGAAGTTAGGGTTCATACGTCAGTTCGGACTAGTCCGGTGTTCTACTGCGGACAAGTCTGGTAATCCGGACAAGTCTGCAGTCTGTAGATGGACACATCCGGTGCCCTAACAATTTGAACCTCTAAATTCTTATGTTCACAAAGTCTACAATCAATTCTTATCAATCCTTGAATTTCCTTGTCAAGCACGATGTTGTCAGCTTCAGAAGAAAGCTCGTTTGATCCTAACGAAGAGCCTGACGGTGCAAGAGTGCAAAGAGCCAAAGAGAAAGTTATGAAGAAGAGGCACGACCACAATGTTCACTCCTTTCTTCCCGATGATTCTCTTCCTAAGAAGAGGAGAGTGGTAGTGAAGAAACATTTGAGCAAGGAAGGTGATGGAAGCTCATCGGCACCTAAGAGAAGCCTCAACAAGGGCAAAGGATTGGCCAGTGGTCCTATTGGTTCGTTGAAGATGGAGGCTCCGATTCACCGCAACAGGCAGCCCTCGAGTGACGATTTTGCTGGAAAAGTGAATGAACTGGCTGACAAATACAGGAAGATTGAAGTCTATGAGCAGCCTAAATAGTTAGTTGACCCAAGATTTCGGAGCAACATTCATGCTGACTATTATGAGCATGTTTACATGAAGATGAGGAACCCAGTGATTGAAAGTCAGTGGGTCAATATCACCTGCCTCCAATCCAAGAAGTGCCAAGCCTATCAAGAGGTCCTGGAGGCATTGGAGAGACATGGGTTGAAGGATCTCATATCCTTCTAGTGGGACTGGAATAATGAGGTTATAAATTAGTTTTACTCCACTCTCTACTTCGCCCGTGATGATGGGGACAAGATGATATGGATGACACATGGATCAAAGTACAGTGTCACTTATGAGGAATTCGCCAGGATACTTCATCTTGAAGATACCTTGGAAATGATCTCATTATTCATAACTTGAAGCCTCTGGAGAAAGATGAGCTAGATTTCCTCTATGATACAAGAATGCCTTACAAGTCTCCAACTACAAGGTATTTGAAGCCATTATTTGCAGTTCTGAATAGAATACTGAGGAAAACCATAGATCTCAAGGAAGGAGATGTAGGAACCACCCAGGGGGCTCTAAGGATCTTGACGAAAGTGGTAAGCAAGAGAAGGACCTTCAATGACTTTGAATACATTTACAATGACATTGTGAACTCCATTACTCCCAACAGGTCCTGTGGCTATGCACCTTACATTGTGTACATTGAGAAGGTGACAGGACTTGAGTTTGTCAAAGATGTTCCTCACACATGCCTTAAGCCCCAGAAGCCTACAGTATACACTGTTCCCTCTGCTCCTACCTCACCTGCAGTAACAGAGATCTAAGCAGGCTCATGTAGGCACAGGGACTCAAGTTGCTACTCCTGCTCCTCCACCCTCTAGAGAGTCCTCCAGTGGTGTGCTGAAAATGCTTTCCTCCATCTTTGCATCCTGCCGCAAAGTGGAAATTAAGCAGCACAAGGAAAGTCTTGCTGGAAAGAGACATCAAAGATATGTGAAGACCAACATCAAAGCTATCTGTTAGAAGCTAGACATTAAGCTAGTGGGGTCACCTCCAATTTCAGAAGATTCTGAAGAGGATTTCACTGAAATGGCACCCCACTCAGAGCAAGAATTGGCTTCATTTGGACTAGCTGGGTCTTTGCTCCTCCTCCTCAGCAAGCACGTGAAGATGAAGAAGAAGATGAATATAGAACCGAGAGTGAGGGAGGCAGTGGCGATGAGTGATTCCCCTTAATTTTTCCCTTTTTAGTGCCTTAATGCCAGAGGGGGGGAGATTGAGACTAGTAGGTTATTTTGTAGTCTTAAGGACTTGTCATTGAGGACATGTATCTTAATTTCAAATTATTGTAATCTCTTTTGGATGTGCCTACTTTACTTAATGTGTGATGCTTAGTTTAATGTTAATGTGATGATTGTTGCTATAATTGTTATGTTCTTATCATTTGATCACACACTCTATAGGCACCCCACCATAAAGAGTGCATATATGTGAGAAGCTTTGATTACACATTTGTCATTCTCATATATGCACACTTTATGAAAATCAAATTTTACTCTTAATTGTGAAATCTCAATTGGTTGTCAAGAATCACCAAAAAGGGGGAGATTGAAAGTGCATATAGGCATTCCCTTGTGGGTTTAGGAGGATTGATGAAAAACGAATGAGATCCTAATGAACTTGTTGAGATGAATGCAGGTCAACTCATATTAGATAGTTTAGTGCACTCAAAAAGTGAAATATAAAGTGATGACGAAAAAGAAAAGCCCAATTGATGAATGAAGCGCAAAGTAGACTTAATTGTATAGGATGTGTGAGAGACACATCCCAAGAGATCAAGTCTTTGCGTAGGGGTAGTGGGCTTAAAATCAACATTAAAATTCACTGAGCAGTGGACTAGTCCGTTCATGGACTGGACTAGTCCGCTCAACTCTCTGATGTCTCACTTCACAGTGCACTGGACTAGTTCATTCATAGACCGGACTAGTCCGTTCATAGACCGGACTAGTCCATTCAACTCTCTGGAATCTCACTTCACAGTGTATCAGACTAGTCCGTTAATTTTTCTGATGTTCCATAACATTGTGATTCGGACAAGTCCGTTCATGTATCAGACTAGTCCGAGAAACTCTCTGACGTTTCACAACACTATGCACCGGACAAGCACTACAGGAATCTGGGAATAGGGCGTCGGTCATATGAGCGTCGGTTGGCTATAGAAACCGACATTCATATATTAAAAGCATCGGTGCACCGACGCTCTTAGCTGACGAAATTCTGCGGACAATTTTAACTCATAAGTGCGTCGGGGCCGACGCCTTTATCCTTTATGAGCGTCAGTTTAAGAAAACCGACGCCTTTAAAGTTATATGTGTCAGTCACGAATACCGACACATTTATGAGCACTATGAGTGTCGGCCTCCCAAAAATACCGACACCTTTGAGTCAGTGACACAAAAAATAACTCCCTCCAGCCTCAGTCTGCGAGTGAGCTGTGTGCAGTTCAAAATTCATTTTCACGCCTCGAGGGAGATGTGTTTCATCCATTCATTTTCAACATTACTATTCAATTCAGAATTCAGAAAATTGTGCTATATACAATTCATCTTCAGAATCCAAAAACTGGTACTGCAAACACGTTCTACAAACACAAAAACTCCTGCTCATGTTCTAAAAAATTTCTACTCATGAGGAAGAACATGCTACGGCAAGCCAGAGGAGCTGGCAGCCGTGCGTCCGCCCTGGCCGGAAACAAAAGAAAAATTTAACACAAAAACAAAAAGTTATAACATTTTCCATCTTGGTCCAGGGGAGCCAAGAACCCTGAATCGCCCTCGAGCCCGAGGTCCACCTATCAGCAGAGCGGGTTGTTGGGCATGCCGTAGACCTCGTCGGCGGCGTACTCGACACTGCAGTAGTGGAAGGATGCATCCTTCTTGTTCTTCTCGACGGACTTGACGATGGTGACGAAGACGGGGACCTCGCAGGGGATGCGTAGCACACCCTCCTGCTGAAACCCAAACTCCTCCACCTCCTGCAGCAGTGCGGCGAACACACGGTGCTTCAGGTACTCCATCGGGATGACGAACCTCTGCAGCAGCGCGTCCGACCTGCAGACGCATCCGCCACTGTCGCTTCCTTCCCACGGTTGCGTCCTCCCGCGCCGCCGCAGCCACGTTCGCCCTCACTGCTGCTGCCGGGTCCGCATGGATTAGGAAGCCGGGGCAGATGAGGTGCGCGTGGAGGATGGAGGCCGCAGGGAGCTGCGCATGGGCAGAAAGTAAGGAGCCTGCGCCGTGTGGAAGGTGCACCGGGAGCCCGCGCCATAGGGATGCCGCGCTCGCGCTCGCCGTGCCGGGGCCAGACCTCGCGCGCGAAGGCGACAACCGTCGCGGGGCAAGGTCGTGTGAGGCGGCGGCTAGGGTTGCTTGGGTGTGGCGTATGGGATGTCCGGTGCACTGCTATGAATATTAAAAGCGAGTGGCAGGGAGAAAAAAAATTCGGTATCGAGCGCGCGTGCTCGGGCGGGAAAAAAATATCCAGGGCCGGCCGCCGGGGAGATAAAGCAGCATTTTTCGCCCCGCAAAAAGTGTCGGTTGAACCGACACATTTATTAGGAGCATCGGTTGAACTGACGTATTTATTAAGTGCGTCGGTTTTTTAAGTCTGACTGACACATTTAGTTTATAGGTGTCGGTTTTTTTAAACCAACACTCTTAATTGATTTAAATGCGTCGGACCGATGCATCTAACTGAACCGACGCCTTATTCATTGTTTCCTGTAGTGAAGTCCGTTCATGGATCAGACTAGTCCGAGAAACTTTCTGATCTTCCAATTCACAGGGCACCAGACATGTCCGGACTTCTACCGGACTAGTCCTGTATACCTCACACATATTATGGTTTCAAGTGTGCTGCACATTCTATACGGATTTTACACAGCACATCGGACAAATCCGGTCCCTGGAGCGGACTGGTCCGGCCGTCGAGATCCCTAACGGTAATAATTTTAGAAATACTATAAATAGGAGATCCACGATCCCACAAACACAACTCTCGCATCCTACTGTCAAGAACTGAAACCCTAGTGCCGCCACCTGTCCCAAGAGCAAAAAAACACATCTCCCCACGCATCTAAGATCCTCAAAAGTGAAATTCATTGAGTATTCAGATTTGGGATTGGGAGATCGTTATCTACGCATTATTGAGCTTTGGGGTTTGATCTCCTTACACTCTTGAATTACTTGTAATCTTTTCGAGTGTATTAGATCGACCTTTTTCTGCTGTAATTCTTGTGGGATCCCTCAACGTGTGAGGTTGCCCCATCAACTCGGTGATTACCCGTGATAGTGGAATCAATTCGGTCTTGTGTGGTGACTTGACGAGGGAAAGGGTTTGAAGAGACTCGGTTCTGTGTGGGCCTCCTCAACAACGATGTAGTTCTCTTTGGTGAGATCGAACCTCGATAAAAATTCATGTCACATGTGCTCATTTCTTTACTTTTGCAAGTTTAATCATCTAGGGCATTAGAATTGATCTATCAAGTAATTTGTGTTTCACGTGCAAGTTTGCAATATTGATAGTTTAATCAAGTTTGTTTGAATAGTAATTAAATTCTGCTGCTATAACATTTACAATTTCTGCATCAACACTTGATTAAATTACAACACATCAGCACACCGGTCTAGTCTGCTACAACATCGAACAAGTCCGGTTCCTTACGTATTTGACGATTTGATTAAGTGTGCAAAAAATTTTCAAAGCTTATTTACCCCCTCTAGGCCACATTCATTTGCGTTAGGCTTCTTTCTTAATTGTCTTAACAAACTTACCCTTAATGTTGTCTATGCATTTTTATTAATCTGGAAAGCCTATGTGATGAAGAATAGATTGAGAAACTAATTGTTCTGTTCTCCCCCTCAAAATATGGCATAAGTGACAATGTTATAATTTCGAAGACGTTTCAGGTTCGATTATTTTGCGCTTATGTAAAACTGACTTATTGTGAGAGGAATTTTGATTGTCTTATATTAAGATCATCATACATAGATAATAAGTAAACAAGTTTGTGGAATATAAATATCAACAATCTTATTATCAAACTTAATTATACACTAGTCATTGCCAAATGGCATATATAACCATGATCATCAAAGTATGAAACTGAAATTAAAATTCTTCTAAGGGGCACATATAATACATCATGAAGTGTAGGCATAAAATAATCTCTAAGTCTTGATGGATAGTCTCCAAAGCCTTTAACTTCATCTTTGTGGCCATCAGCGACTTTAATATCTCTTTCCCCTATTTTTAGGATCCTCTTGATATTTAATCCATGCAACGAATTGTAAACCTGCACTGTTGCACGTGAGTCAAAATTCACCAATTAGATCGAGTATAATCTAAAAACATGTATTAATTAATAATAGTTGCAAACACATTACCATTCCTACAACATCACTTGAGGGAGCCTACACATAAGCGACACTGATGTTTCTACACTTTCACGTCCCATTGATAAAAATGTTATTGTGGAGCCTTACCCTTACCCTTATTATGGTGAGAAGTGTCATGAATCTTAAAAGAATGTGGCTTAGGAGAAAGGTAGTTCCTCTGACCTTTATCTTTTCCCTTCACGTAGTTGATAGAGTCACTACCTCAAATGGATTTAATTATCTCTTCCTCCTGAAAACACATAGAAATGATTTTGTCTAAGTACTATTGTTCATGGTGAGAGTTGTAGTTGATGACGAAAGCCTCAAAATCCTTTAGAAGTGAGGCAAAAATAAGATGCATGAGGAACTTATCTTTCAACCCTAAATTCATAAGCTTAAGCTTTGCTATCATGTTCGTCATCCTCAAGATGTGCTCTCACACACCACTCCCAAAGTATTTTTCATTAACGAGCCTCTTCATAAGAGTGCTCGTTGTAACCTCAGAAGAGCAAGCTCTCAATCTTTTAGAGGTACTCAGCGGTAGTTTTACGTTCAACGATTGCTGCCTGAATAACATCAATAATAGTGCCCTCAATAATCATTAAACATTTCCTATTTGATTTATTTCACTTAATGCAAGCCAAGTCATAGACAAGCATTTCCTTATTATAGTCCTCCATCCTCTCTGCGAAGGACTCCTGATTTTTTGTGTTACCCTGAATAGAGACCTCAGGCTCAATAGGAAATGGACTGGTAAGAGTCAGATCTATTTATTGGACTACCATAGCTGTCGGAGTCTGGTTCCAGCAATTCTCCTGGCACTACCTTTGGTAGCCAGCGGAGTTTGTAGTTTAATAATGGGTGCGCAGAGATTCAGAACACGATGGCAAGTTGACACAAGGATTTACGTGGTTCGGGCCGCCTAAGCGTAATACCCTACTCCATGGGGTGCGTGGTTGTTGTATTGAGCGCCTGAGCACTTGTGAGCGTGTGTCAGAGCTAAGTCTGGAAGTCCGAAGAGTTCCTAGGAGTCCCGAGAGAGATCCCTGTGTATCGCTCGACCAGTCCTTTTATAGTACAAGGACTGGTGGTTACATTGTTAGCCTGGCCCGACATGTGGCCCTGGCGGTTACTGATGCTTAATACACAATTAATGTTAATTGCCCTTAATAATGTGGTAACAAGCCTTGACAGTGCCATTACTGGTATTAAGGGCCCTCCGATCGTGTGTCATTAAGATGGTATTAATGACGCTTAATTGGGTCTTGAAGTCTTTGATTGTCCCTTGAAGGTCCGAGCCGTTAGGGGTCCACTAGTCTGATTGTTGAGGCTGAAGGTCCGGCGGCTGGACACATAGAAGCTCCAAATCTTACTGTCTGGGATAGGTAGGTCTAGTGCAGTTGTACACGTGTCTGTACCGGAGCTTCCCTCTGTCGGGGGTTAGGTCTGGGGGTGCTGCGCGGGTATTTAGCCCAAGCTTTCCCATGTGTGGGACGTAGCTCCGGTTGCAGTATACACGTGGCAGCACCGGGACTAACCATAGAAGGGAGGCAGGTCCGGTCCCGCATGACACGTGGGGCCTTCGGAGGTCTTCAAGTCAAACAGGTGAAATTCCTTTGGTCTTTTTGCAGTTCCAAGGGGTATACGAAATGCAGGGTACCGATAGTGGCCCCTGGGCCCACCTCTGGGAGAGACCTTTTGGATGAAGTCATTCTGTCGGAGGTGGGTCCATCTTTTGATTTTTGAGCCGTGTCTTCAAGGGTCTTCTGATGTGCCGTTGGCGGTAGTTCGCAGTTAAACCATCACCGCGTGGCATATCAGGATGCAGCAGGTGAGATCTGAGCATGCGGATCTCACGCAATTGAAGGTCGCCGGTTCTGATACAAAAACCGTATCGGTTCCGGGCGCCTTGTCAGGCCGCCGCCCTCGGGCTTCCCGCCTCTCATGATGACAACCGTTCGCCTGGGGTAAGTACCTCGACTTGAACGTCGGGGTGGCCCCGGGCCCCCTTGTCATTGTCATGGTGAAGTTTTTGAATTGTATCGTCGGCTCCTTTGCGGTTTCCATTCAAGTGTTGCTGGGGCTTACTTAAGAAGGAAAGCATGCTCCGTTTGGGGATTCTTTATGCCTTCATTCGAACTTGCGCTCAAATCCACCAAACTTTCGCTCGCTTTTCCTCTCTTGCCACGTTGTGCTGCGATGAAGTTGGGACTCCCCAAGAGCCGCATTGGGAGCAAGAAGGAGTTGTCTAGGGTCCGGACCTACATGGGAGGGTCCAGTGACTCCTTCGACAACGACATTCGCTGCGACAAGCTTCCCTTTGAGAAGGAGCAAGCCGGAGATATGGTGTACTTCCTTGGGTACGCCATGGCGGGTTTGATTCCGCCTTTTCTCAACTTTCTTTCTGATGTTGCTGGATTTTTATTGTGTGCAGCTCCACCATCTGGGCCCCCACTCAATCTTGCTAGTGGCGACTTTCGTTCACTTTTGCGAGATGTGGGTGGGCATGCCCCCTTGTGTGGAGTTGTTCCGAACTTTCTTCACTGTCCACCCGACCGAGAAGAGTGATGAGTTCATCAGCTTCTACTACTTCGTGAAGCGGAAAAACTCGCCCCTCAAGTACTTGAGGTCCTTTCCTTTCGGCAAATGGGGCGACTGGAAGAAAGACTGGGTGGTCATCACCGTCGAGGGACACGAGAGGTTGGAGCTGCCTGAAGGCCTTCCTCGCGTCGACACCGACACTTGGAGTGACGCGCCAGAGCTGTCGAGGGAGTATAGGCCCATTCTGGACAAAATCCAGGAATGTGTCGAAGGTGGGGTGACCCCGCAGATGGTCTTCGGCAACTTCATGATGAACAGGTGGGCCCTGCTGAGGGCTAGGACCCAGCCTGCCTGGGCTTTCAATAGTGAGATGGATACCAACCGCATTGATGTCGGCTTGGACACCAACTTGGCCGGTGAAGCCTTGAAGACCCATCTCAAGAAGTTCCACCCTGGGAACATCGGTCCTGGCGACGTGTCTCCACCTGCGGCCTTCCTTCCTCTGAATATGATACCAGAGGAGTGCAAAGAACTCTGGAGGAAGATGCTGCTGTTGGACGACTTCGGCCTGGTGGAGGGGCGATCAACCTTTGGGGTGGCGATCCCTGGAGCTTCGGAGGATGGCTCCATTCCCGCCCCAATCCCAAGAACTGAAGTCGTAGGCAAAGGCAAGGAGTTGGCCGAGCCCTCGAGCTGCAAAAGGAAGCTGAAGCACACTTACGGGAGGTCTGTTAGACCTGCTCCTTCCGCAGCAGCTCCTTCTCCCTGGTGGAGGAGGTCTTTGGCGGCGGTAACCACTCCAGCTTCGACATCTCCTCAGGGCGCTAGCTCCGGCCATATGGCTCCAGTACCAAGGTCAGCAGAGAGCTCTAGGTCCGAAGGTCCTTCCTATTCAAGGGGGGCCTCAACCGAGACGTTGCTGATGGCGGGAGCAAGCTCCGGGGAACCTTCTGGAGCTACCACGCCAGTGGCAACAGGGTCCAGTCCTGAGCTTCTGGTGGAGAGGTTCCACGCTAGCTGGAGCGGAAGCCTTCCAAGGTAAGTTTGATTTTTTACCTCAGTTGATGGTTTTTGCTGTAATCATGTTTTGAGTTTCTTTCGTCCTTCATCCACAGGGTCCCCAAGAAAGGTGCTGAAGCTCCGATTCCTGTAGCAGCAGCTGAGTCTGTGCAGGCGAAGGCTCCGGCTCCAATCCTAGTGCCGCCCCATGTGGTGGCTGAGGTCACGGCAGCCCCGGCGCCGGTTGTCGTGGTCCTGGACCTTGACTAATCCCCTGAACCTCCCATGGTAGCGCCGAACCACGGGAATGAAAATGTACCAGCGGCACCAGCTCTGGAGGTTGAAGCTCCGGGTTTGGATGCTGAGATGATGGATGCTCCGGCCTCAGAGCCGGAGGTAGCTGCAGCCCCGTCCCTAGAGCCGGATGTTGAAGCCCCGACAGTGGAGCCGGTGGTTGATGAAGCCTCGGTGGTAGAGCTGGTGGTTGATGAAGTTCCGGCGCCCGAGCCGGTTGTCGAAGAAGTGCTGGCGCCTGATCCAGTTGTCGAAGAAGTGTCGGCGCCGAGCCAATGGCGGTCGAAGCACCAGCGCCTGAACCAGCGGTGGAGGAGGCGCCAGCGTCGGAGCCGGATGTGGCTTCAGCTCCGGCCGAACCTTCAACGCCTGCCCTGGAGGTGGTGGTTCTGGAGGAGCCCGCGCCTGAGCCAGGGTGCTAAGAGGAGGCTGCGGATCCCCCGCTTGAGGGACCAGTTGCCAATGACCAGGCGGCAGGACCTTCGGAGCCGACTCCAGAGCTAGGAACTTCTGCTGCAGGACCTTCCTCGGCGGCGGGCGAGGCTATCCTGGAGGGCGGCCCTAGTGTCGTGGAGGCTCAAGGGACCGCTCTTGTATAGTGGGACCTGATTTTTGTTATGGAGAACCCGCTGGAACCAGCGGAGAGGACCCCGACAGGTCCAGAGCCGATCCCTCTGTCGTTGTCTATCAACAACGCCTGCTCCAGCCTTGGTCAAGTGCAGCTGGCCTTCTACCACGACAGCAAGGCCCTCGAGGAGGAGCGCCAAACCCTTAGTAGGTGGCGCAACGGGCTTCAATTTGAGACCAAGCTGGCGCAAACCACGCTGGATGACGACGGGGAGTGGGTGAAGAAGGAGAAGTCCCAGATGGAGTACTGGGGCCAGTTGCTGGACGAGAGGGAAAGCATGGTGTGATCCCTCGACAACCAGTCTCGGGCCATCCACGAACAGGCCGTAGATGCTAATAATGTAGCGAATTATTGCGAAGAGAGGCTCTGCGCCATCCACGACAGCCTCGTCAAGTGTCGGGAGGCTCTTGAGGAGCGGGAGAAAAAGCTCGAAGATGAAGAGCAAAAACTCCTGGAGCTGCGGGATGACCTCGTGAACAGGGAAGAGGAGCTTACTCAGAGGCTGACTCTAGGTGACAAGAGTCTCGCGGAGCGCACCAAGAAGCTGGAGGAGCGCTGCGAGAAAGAGGAGAAGAAGGCCTGGCAGCAAGGACAGGACCTCCACAAAAGGGAGGATGAAATTGCTGCCAGGGAGAAGAAAGTGCGGGGCCGGGAGAAGGACCTGGTCGATCGCCAGCACAAGATCCACCTCTGGGAGGAGGAGCTCAGTAAACTCGAAAGGCAGGTTGCTGAAAAGATTCAGCAGAACGCCAAAGAGGTTGAGCGCCTTGCCCGGGAGAATTCGGAGCTTGCGGCAACCAAAAGATCCATGGAAGAGATGCGAGGCTCAAGGGCTGCGGAGTCCCAACAAGTTTGGGACTTCTTTGGCAAAGCCAATGATGCGTTGACGCTGATGGGTTTTAGTCTCATGCGTCCTGATGATCCGGAGTCGGAGCTGGACCAGGCGTTGCAAGCGTTGAGCTCGGCGGGCAACAAGCTCACTAAGATGGGCGATCTCATCGTGGACAAGCTGGAAACTGAAGGACAATCCTTGGTGAAGAACGTCGCAGAGTTCATGCTGACGTGCTACACAAGCCAGGACCCTCACTTCCCACTGGACCCGGTGCTTGAAGGACCCATCGACGGAGAGGGAGAAGCCGCCAAAGCCAGTGTGTCAGAGGTTGCCCATAAGGTCGCCTCACTCTTCCATAGGGTCTAAGACTCTCTCTTTGTAGCTCCCGCTTGTATTCTCTTTTGTTTTTCTCCAATTTTATAATCTCTTGTCTCGAGATTAATGAAATCCATGAATTTTATGAATTTCATTTTTTGTCTTCAACACCTTTGTCCCACTTGGCCCACTGGTAGATGTACACAATTTGATTGTGAACATGTACCAAGAGGATGTAGCACTTTGTTGAATACTTGCGCGCTTCGAACTTGTAGTTTGTAGGTCCGAAGTCGTCGATAGTAGGGGCCCCTGAGGTTGTCGGAGCTTAGTAGCTCCGGCAGTGACCCTTGTCAACAAGTAGAGCATTGACGGTTAATCCTCTGGGAATGTCGGAGCTTGGTAGCTCCGGCAGCGACCACTATCAACATGCGGTGCATCGACAGCAGACCCCACTGGGGAGTCTTCCCACCATCTTTTCTTCACCATGACGGCTGGCCCTCTGGATTTTTCAGAACTTTGTAGCTCTGGCAATGTCTACTATCAATGTTTGGAACATCGACAGTAGACCATCTTAGGGGGTGTCAAAGCTTTGATAGCTCCGGCTTCATCCACCATCGTCATGAGATCTTTATTTTTCCTGCACACTGAAGTCAAGAAAAACAGTAAAATCCATTTCCTATCTATAACTCGTTTTCGGCTTATTATTCCCGAAAGAAATTTTTAGGTCCAACGCAATTCTAAATACAATCAAGTGCACTGGCTTGTTTTCTCCAGGTCTGATCGTTCCTGGACTCGCCTTACTTCGGCCTACCGGGGTGTAGGTAGAGTGGTGTACTTAGGGTGCAGGACCAGGCTAAATCGATAGCACACTCGGAACCTAGATTGGCTTGGCGGCATTCAGACGAGTAGACCATTAACAATGTTTAGACCCGGAAGAATTGACAATGCAACTTGAATTATATATGAATTGACCGAACTAAAGTTTCTGAAGAATTGCACAACTTTGTTATAGACAAGAAAGAGAAAAATAAAAAATATTGAGCCTATACAAAATAAATGCACGTGGAGTCTGTCTTCACACAATGATGTCTTTCATTATAGGTCAAGGGTATAGGGGAAACAAGTACACTCTTAGGGTATGGAACCAGACTAAGTGTGTTTCGTTTCTCGTTTGACCCAAGGTAGCTAGCTACACTTTAGTTCTGAGACTGTGACAAGTGTTGCCTGAACTTTGCAAACCTTCTGGGTGTGACGCCCGGTTCTGAAAAAATGAACCAAGCTAACGCATATGTGTGCCTAGGATGTTCATCACACATACACGAGTGCAATCACAAATGAGCATACGGAAAATTACCACAGAGCAAGGTTAATTATCAAATTTTATTACACAACCCATATTATCCTCGAATACAAGCTCTAATGAATATTAATGACAAGTTCAACTATTGCAGCGGAAATAAACTAATTAAGCAACTAAGCAAACTAAGCAAAAGGGATAGCGCAGCTCCAATCAACACCACAGGCAAAGTTGACGGTAGACACGGCCTAGATCTCCACATTATCGCCATTAAACTCACAATCCTGACCTGCAACTGTTGGGGGGATTGCAAGAGTGAGTACATGTCGTACTCAGCAAGTGTGGAAAGTATGACATGTGGCTGATTCAAATGATGACAATAATAATGGCTAAGTGCTGAAAAGTACAGTAAAACCATTTGGAAAAGCAATGTATCATATTTATGTGAAGTAAACCCATCATAAACCATATAACCATAATAATACCAGTCCATAATTCACCATTACCAATAACCATAATCGATGTCATAAACCATAATTCCATCTCATAACCATAACCATAATCATAATATCAACCATAACCATTACCAAACCATAACCATCCCAAATCCCAATTTCCCTCTAATCATGTAGGTCATCCAGGCGCTCATAACCGGGAGCACGGCTATCATGATAGTTTTAATTAGACTCTGCGGAGTTTGTACCACTTTACCCACGTGTTTGTGATTTCATCACCCGTCGGCGACTAAAGAACCTCCCTTATGCCAATTACACTTCCTTTGGTGTATGGCCAAGAGATCACAAAATAGCCTTTACAAAGGGATTATTAGCCTATTTAGACCCCACTGAGGTTTCACCGGTGGCGATGCCTCCAACTGAGCACATCTTCAACCAAGGGCCCCCTCTTGAGCCATCCGGATCCCAGGGTAGTCCCACCAATCATCAACAAACCCAATCCGACTACCCCTTCCCTGAGCATCCACAATGGTCCAAACAGCACTAGCAAAGCCCTAATTAATCAGCTACGCCACACCCATACTTGGCCTCGTGGTGGCACTGTAGTCCTGGCTTATTCTCGCATGAACCGGTCCTTAGATCTAAAGCAAGCAAACCACTATAACATCCAACCCATCCACATACCAGGCTTGCTTAGATCATCCATTACCATACCATATTTAACCAGTTCATGTTAACCATAATCTCATCCATGCATAATTAAATTGAGTGGTATAGTTATTCCCATCCCAGTTGATTAAGCGAAGCAAAAGGTAAAAATCCTTCCCGACTCTCTACCATAAATTCCAGATGACAGGGGTGGTCTAGCAAGTCTAGTAAACTTCCTACCATAGGATTCCCATCAAATTGACACAGCATGCAGTTTTACAAAAAAAACATTTATTTTAAAAATAGGATCAATATGCTTCAAGGACACTTGCCTTGCTCCGGCGGATAGGGTTGCTCAAGCGCTTCGAAGTCTTGGTTCTGAAAATCCTCGTACACAACCTCTTGAGCACTTCCCTCTACTCGTGATAACACATACAAGAAAATACATACAATTCAACATGGTGCACACACATTGATCAACATGCGATGATATGCATACATGCAAAGTCAAATAATTAATTAACTACGGTTGTTTATTAATTAGATGCAACTAGTTCATACGTGTTCATACGAGTTTACGGGGGTTTTAGCGGGGATTAATACTGCTGAAAATAAATTCATGGTGCAACTAAAATCAATTTATGTCTATCAGATCTAATACGTCGCTAAAATTCGCATCGGAAAAACGAACCTACCGTAGATGTGACGGCTTGACGATCGCGGGATGAAGGTGACGCGTAGACGAAGTAGATGCGCAGGGTCCTCCGGCGGCACGACGACGGCGACGATCTCCGGTGGACGACGGCACCCTCCTCTTTTTCTTCCTCTTCTTCCCCTCTTTTTTTCTTCCTTTTCTTCCCCTGGCGGCGGCTCTGGTGCCTTTTTCTTTTCTGTACCGGCGGTGGGGCTTTTTATCGTGGAGGCGGCGGCGCTGTTTCCTGGGATCAGAAAACCCTACGAGACCTACGGTCTCTTTTATAGGAGGGGCGCGTTCGAGGGCGCCGCGGGAATCGCGCTGGGCGCGCGGCCGTGGGAGCGGGAATCGCGCGCGGTTGGGGCGGTGCGGTCCGGTCGGGCGAGCGGGAGTCGTGCGTCCGCGGGATTCGGGGTGGGGCCCAGCAGCGGGAGCGAGCGGATTCGGGGCAGGCGCGGTCGCGCGGGCGGCTGGCGTGGGACCCAGGGGGCGGCGCATGGCCGGCGGCTCGCGCGGGACGGGAGGCGGTGCGGGAATTGGGGCGAGCGCGCGGGACGGGAGCGGGAGCGCGGGAGCCGGTGCGGGTGGGGCCATGCGGCGCGGGAGGCGGGGTCACGCGCGGCAGGTGGCGGGCGCGTACGGCGCTGGGGCTTGGGCAGGATTCGCGCAGCGGGACGGGCGGCGAATCGGCCGGCTGGCTGGCTGGGCCGGTCGGGCGGCCTGGCCGGCGAATAGATTTTTTTTCTTTTGTTTTCACTATATTATTTATTTATTTATATATTTTATTCTTTATATTTTATATATATATTATATTATTATTTATGTTTTATTATTTTTATTTATCTTATTTATTTTATTTATTTACACTTTATATATATTTCTTATTATGTATATTAATTATTTATTATTTTTTTTCATATACAGTTATTATATATATTATTACTATTTATTTTTTTATACTTATTCCCTATTATAAGTTTTACGCTATTATTTTATTTTTCTTCTTTTGCTACATACATTTGCATATATGCTCCATCTTTTATGTTTTATTATTTTTCTTTTATCCTACTAATGTTTAATGCATGATCATGTATGCAATGCAGGATGCGAAAATTTAGGGTGTTACACCGGGGAAGGTCCGGCTGTTCTCCCGAAGGAGCTAACCGACACTGTACAATGACTCTATAACATACATCTCATGTAACTACAGACACACCTTCGTGATATTAAGCGTAGAACTTATGGAGGTGCTCAATGTTCCAAGGATTAGGGAGAGGTGTCCCATCCTCGGTTGCCAAGCGAACGCATTCGGGACGGGATACTTTGATCACTTGGAAGGGTCCTTCCCAGCTGGGGGAGACTTTGTTTAACCCTTCTCAAGTTTCTATTCTCCGTAGCACCATATCGCCTTGAGCTGTCGGCTGTGAACATGCCTTTGGTGATAGCACCGAAGAGCTTGGTGGTATCGGGCATTCCGAACAGCTGCTCGGCACCTTCCCTCATCAAGGAGGTCAAGGTCTTCACGTCGGAGCTGGTCCTGCGTGGCATCATCGAAGGTACGGACCCAGATTGACCCCAAGGTGATTTCCGGAGGAAGGACTGCTTCAGCTCCGTACACCAGGAAGAAGGGTGTCTCTCTAGTTGACCGATTTGGAGTTGTCCTGTTGGCCCACAGTGTGGGCGTAAGCTCTTCGATCCAGTTGGCTCCATGTTTTTTCAGGAACTCATATGTGCGCGTCTTGAGTCCTTTTAGGATTTCTGCATTTTCTCTCTCAGCTTGGACATTACTTGCCGGGTGAGCTACTGAGGCGTAGCTGACTTGAATGCCGAGGTCTTCGCAATATCCTTGGAATGCAGAGCTTGTGAATTGGGTCCCATTATCAGTTATGATCTTGTTCGGGACTCCAAATCTGCATACAGTGGACTTCAAGAAGTTGATAGCGGATTGCTTGTTTATTGTCACAACTGGAGTTTCTTCCGGCCATTTTGTGAATTTGTCAATGGCAACATACAGGAACTTGTAACCTCCGACGGCTCTTGGGAAAGGTCCCAAGATATCCATCCCCCACACAGAGAATGTCCATGTAGGAGGTATCATTTGTAGATGTTGAACTAGTGTGTGAATTTGCTTTGCATGGAACTAGCATGCTTCGCATTTCTTCACTAGCTCAGTTGCATCCTGGAGTGTTGTAGGCCAGTAGAAGCCATGCCAGAAGGCTTTATCGACCAGCGTGCGGGGGGACGCGTGGTTCCCACACTCGCCTCCATGGATTTCTGTGAGGAGCTCGCAGCCTTCTTCCCTTGTAATGCACCGCATTAGGACGCCGTTGGCACCACGCCGGTAGAGATCCCCTTCTACCAGTGTGTATCTTTTAGCCAATCTGACTATCAGGTCAGCGGATACATTATCTTTAGGAAGGAAATTGTCTTTCAAGTAGCTCCCGATCTCTGAGATCCATGCATCGGAGCTAACTTGAGGATTTGAGTCTTGCGTGCTGGGTTGCTCGAAGCTTCCTGCAGCACCTATGACCCTTGATGGACGCCATGGTAATAGGGCCATCGAGATCGCCAGCTTCGAGGTGCTGGTCTCACCCCCTTCGCTCAGTTCGGCAGGCTGAGCTGTTGGTCTTGACAATCTCTGGACGAAGGTTCCGTCAGGAGCTGGAGCTCTGGTTGAAGCTTTCGTCGAGAGTTCGTCGGCTTCAGCGTTGTTGAGACGCTGTACATGGCAAAGATCCAGGACGTCGAAGTCCTTTTGAAGCTTCTGGACTTCAAGTAGGTATGCAACTAGTTGAGGGTTATTGCAGCAACATTCACCTTTGACTTGTTTTACAACAAGCTATGAATCACCCTTTACCAACAGCTGCTTGACACCATACGATAGTGCCACCTTGAGCCCATAGATTAGTGCTTCATACTCCACCATGTTGTTGGTCACCTTGAAGTCAAGGTGAACCATGTATTTGACCTTCTCCCTGGTCGGAGCGAGGAGAAGGACTCCAGCTCCGGCCCCCTGCTTTTGCACGGAGCCGTCGAAGTAGAGAGTCCAGTGAGGCTCACTGAAGACTGGAACCTTGGGTTCCATCTTCTGCTCACTGGGGCCCCTAGGATTTGATGGAGAGGGGGTCCATTCTGCCACGAAGTCCGCCAGTGCTTGACTCTTAATTGCTTGTCTTGGGATGAATTCATGATCGAACTTGGCCAGTTCTGCTGCCCACTTTGCAATGTTCCCAGTAGAGTTGGGATTATGCAAGATTGCACGCAATGGGTAAGAGGTTACCACTAAAATCTTGTGGGCTTGGAAGTAGTGTCGGAGCTTCCTAGAAGCAACAAGAACTGCATAAAGTAGCTTATGCACCTCCAGGTACCGAGTCTTGGCATCATGGAGTACTTCGCTGATGAAGTACACTGGGCGTCGCATCGTCCGGACCCTCCCGAAGGGGCCTGGAGCTTCCTCCTCATCAACCCGGACCCTCCCGTAGGGTTCCGGATCTTGTTCGGGGACATCTGGGTTCCTACTGGAGGAACCCAGAGCTTCTTTTGAAGTGATCCGGACCTTCCCGGAGGGGTCCAAATCTTGTTTCTCAACAACAACAACTTCTTCATTTGAAGGAGGATGATCCTCTGGCATCTCTCCTTGAAGATCAAGGTCTGGGAGCTGGGACCCAGACTCGTCTTCAGGTAGCTCCGGACCCTCCCAAAGGGGTCTGGATTCCTGAACAGGAGATGGTTTTGGTCTTTCCGCGACCAGTACCATGCTGACAACTTTGTCAGTTGCCGAAATGTAAAGCAGAAGTGGCTCACCAGAATTCAGAGCTACCAAGGTTGGTAGAGTGGTGAGGAGCTGCTTCAGCACCTGGAATGCCTTTTCGGCTTCTTCAAACCATTGAAATGGTCCGGACTTCCTCAACAACTTGAAGAAGGGTAGCGCTCGTTCCGCCAGTCTAGAGATGAACCGGCTGAGGGCAGCTAGACATCTAGTCAGCTTCTGGATATCCTTGATGCGAGTTGGTGGTCACATGTCTTCAATAACTTTTATCTTCGCCGGATTTGCTTCTATCCCACGGTGGTTCACTAGGAATCCAAGAAGCTTTCCGCTGCTAACCCCAAAGACACACTTTTTAGGGTTCAGCTTTGTGCATGTGACTCGCAACTTGTCGAAGACAGCTTGCAAGGTGTCAAGGAATGATTCCTTGTTCTTGATATTGATAACGATGTCATCAACGTACACTTCCACTACATCCCTGATAAGCTCTCCAAAAGTTTTGTACATAGCTCGTACAAACATTGAAGCGGCGTTTTTGAGAACGAATGGCATGGCAGTGTAACAATATAATCCATCTACTATGATGAAGGAAGTATGCCCTTCATCTTCCCTAGACATTCTAATTTGATGATACCCAGAATATGCGTCTAGGAAACACAATAATTCGCACCCGGAGGTGGAATCCACTATCTGATCTATTCTAGGTAGTGGGAATTGATCTTTTGGACACGCCTTATTTAGTGTAGTGTAGTCGATACACATCCGAAGCTTCCCGCCGGCCTTGGGTACAACGACTGGGTTTGCCAGCCATTTTGGGTGGCAGACTTCTCGGATGAATCCAGCTTCAAGCAACTTCTTCACTTCTTGGCGTATGAAGTTTTGTCGCTCTACTGATTGCTTTCAAGGCTTCTGATGTAAAGGCCGAGCGCCGGATAAATCTTCAGATTGTGCTCGATCACTTCCCTAGGGATCCCAGGCATTTGTGATGGTTGCCAGGCAAACACGTCGACATTAGCCCGAAGGAAAGTGACGAGCGCGAGTTCCTATTTGTCATTCAGACCTCTCGATATACGGGTGGTCTGAGCAGCATCGGAACCGATTTGGATGACTTTGACGGGAATGTTGGTATCGCTGCTTGGTTCCACGCGAGGTGCATAGGTTGAGCCTCGATGATGAATGCTCGGGGGTTTCAGAGCTTGCTCTTTTCTAGATTCTTCCTCCTGCGCTGTAGCAAGCGCATGGAGTTCTTCCAGAGCAGTCACTCCAGCGGTGCGATCTCCACGGATCCAGATAACACCTGCAGGTGTTGGCATCTTCAACACCAAGTAACCATAATGCACAGCAGCCATGAATTTGTACAAGGCTGGCCTGCCCAAGTTGGCGTTGAATGGTAAGTTGATATGCGCCACGTTGAAGACCAACTTCTCAATGCGGTAATTCTCTTGGGTTCTGAAGTTCATCGGGAGAGTAATGGCACCGAGTGGGGTTATGGCACCCGGACCTACTCTGGAGAAAGGTCGGGAGGGGCGAAGATCTGAAGGTCGGAGCTGAAGCTTGACAAAAGCTTCGAAGCTTATGAGTTTCAACCCCGAACCTCCGTCCACCATCACATGGTGGAGTTGGATGTTGTTGATAGTAGGAGATACCATCAGTTCGCCAGCTCCGATCATATTCCGAGGTCAGTCTGAAGCATCAAAGGTGATGGCAGTGTCCATCCACTTCCGGTGCGGCTCTGCCCTGGCGGTGAGAGCTACTGAGGCCATGTCCTGCCACATGGTCTTGAGGACACGGCGGGAGATGATGTCCTCGAACCACCAAACATGGTGTTCATGGTCTTTCGACATTTGTTGTCAGAGACGTCGGAGTCGTCTTTGACGGAGGTGTAAACAGCCTTCAGGACCTTTTTAGGGTCCTGAAAGCCTGACTCCTCTTCAGACGGAGCTTCGTCGACCTTTTTTCCTTCCCTTTGACGGAAAGGAAATTCTTCCCGGCGCTTGTTGTAGCGCTCGGCAAGGTTCTGGACCTCTCGACAGCCTTCCAAGTTGTGGTTATTTGTCTTGTGTATGGGACACCACATCTTGGAGCTGCCTCCGTCTTCAGACGACGACCAAGGTCATTTCTTGGGGCGTGGCCCCCAGCCACCCGGAGCTGCGGCAACAGCGGCTGTAGGTGTGCCGGCCAACGGCTTCTTTTTGCCATTGGACTTTTTCTTATTCTTGCCACTCCCAGAGGTAGCGGCTTCTCCCTTGGAGGACTTTTTGTTGTCCTCCAGAGGTGGTTGGGAGTGCATTTCACGGCCCTCTGCAGCTTTGGCGCACTTGTCTGCCAAGCTGAAGAGTTCCGTGATGCTGGTGACTTCCTTGGTCGTCAGCTTCTCTAGCATCTTCTTGTCTCGTACACCTTGTCTAAATGCCACCATAACAGAAGCGCTTGAGATAGAAGGTATGGTGTTTCGTATCTAGGAGAACCTCTGGATGAAGGATCGTAGTGACTCTCCCCCTTTCTGTTTGACAGCAAAAAGGTCCAGTTCAGTGCCTGGTCGGGTGTATGAACTCCCGAAATTGGCAGTGAACTGTTGGCACACTTCTGTCCAACTGTTGATGGAGTCGGGCGGTAGGCTCATGAACCAGAACCTGGCAGTCCCAGTCAAAGCCACGGGGAAATAATTGGCCATCACGGCCTCATTGCCTCTAGCCGCAAGGATTGCAGTGGAGTAGATTTGGAGAAACTCTATGGGATTGACAGTCCCGTTAAATTTCTCCAGCAGGTGAGGTCGGAACTTCTGTGACCATCTGACCATGCGTAGGTGCATGGCCAGGGCAGAACAGCCTCCTCCTACTCCCTCTGGAGCAGGACTGTCTCGAGCCTCTCGCCTTTCGCGGGCGCGCTCGATATTGACGGGGCCATCCTGTTGACGGTAACGGCGATCAAGCTCTGCCCAGAGGTCGTGAGTTGAAAGCCTGGTTACGTATGGGTACGTCGAGCCCCGGAAGGCAGTGACGTCGCTTGTTGAGACGCAGCACGCCTCCTGTGTTGGGAAGCGCGCTGATCGAGTCTACGCGACACGGTCCGATGCTGCGATGGGACCTGCCCCGATGGGGGAGGACCTTGGTTGCTGATGCGATCGGCTGCTGCTGCAACCAAGTGTTCCACATTAGCCCTCCACTACTCCATTGCACCTTGGGATGCTCCTGGAGGCGGTGGACGTTGGAGAAGAGCACGCGCGGCATAAAGCGCGTGTTCAGGGTTGTTGTTCACCGACGCCGTGACTGACGCAGACGCCCCATCTCGCTGTCCAGCTTGATTTTCCAGTGCAGACGGTGGCGGTGGTGGCATGACTCCTGTTGGAGCCACAGCACCTGCTGGCTGCTGCATGTTGGAGGGATTGTGTAGGAACGAAGAGCACGTGAAAAGCTACTAGGGGGGTGAATGGTAGATTGAAAATCTTACACATTGGAAACAATTAACTCCCAACCCCTTTGGTAGAAAAACGATTTATTAAAGAAATAATGTGTGAGACTAACCTAAACATGTTTCACCGTGACAAAAGTGATATATATCAGAGAGAAACAAGTCACGTAGAAAACACAAGAAGAATCACTCAAATCCGTCAAGAGAAACTCAAGTTTTGATCGATAGTTTGAATAACGATCAATTTGTTCCACCAAGTTGAAAAACAATTCTGTAGCTCTGCAAAGAAACTTGTGTAGATACAAAAACACAAATCCAATGACTGTGAAAATTTCAAAGATGATAGAACAACAAGTTGTGAAGACAACACAAAAGAAATCATGTCGATTGGATAAGTAGGACTCGAGTTATGGCAAAACCACTGATGAAAGGTAGTACTAAACAAAACAACTCGACGAGTAAAACTTGTCTGGAACAAGTTGGACGAACAAGGCACAAAAGTTCCTTTCAACCACAAAATTTATTCAATAGAGAACAATAGGAACAGCCCAAAAGTCGTCGTGCAACTCTCTCTCTTGCATACACGAGTCTTGGCCTTCCCTTGCTTTTATAACAAGCCCGTAGGCCAACTCAACTCAGGTTCGGATTTTGATCCTACCCTAATCACGAAGCCCATCTAACCATAACTGCTCAAGATTTTCCTATACCCAGATAGAAACAATCTCGAGACTTCCTAACAAACTCGGAACACATCGGGTATTCTAAAACACAAATCAACTTTCGTGCAGCACACGAAATCTACCGTAACCAACTTGATATTCCATATCGAGCCATAACCAACTCAGCCAGCAGCCGAAGTCATCATCCAGTATGATCCGATCCTTCCAATCAGATCTCCCTTCCTTAATCCATCTCCAGAAGCATGTTGCCATGTCATGCACCGCATGCATACGTGTGAACACCTTCCTTCGACCTTCATATGCACTGCCCTTGATTCAATCATCCTGCGCGACTTCCTGACCCACTCAACCACAATTCCTCCTGAACTTGGTTGTTGGAACCTCATCTCCTCCCTGAGACTAGTCCAAGGGATCCTGTCACCAGCCACGACTTGAACTCAAGCAACACCTACACATGAACAAACAAACAATCCATACGAGCCCAAGTCCGCGACTTGACTCACGTCAGTTCCGAGCACAACACCTTATGTGAGCACCCCACATAAGCATGTTGCAAAACCACAGAAAAACAATTCATACATATCAACCAGAACGCACCAAAAACTTAGCAAATGAATTCTAAGCAATCTTTCTAGAGATGTAAAGCAAGTACGAAACATTGCATATGAAAAGCAGAAACACCGCGGTCAAGTTCCGGACCTTGCGAGAGCAAACCGGAGCTTGAGCTGGAGCTTACCAGAACTAGTATAACCAAGCTCCTACTGGAGCTTACAAAAACTAGTAGAACCTAGCGCCGGACCTTACCAAAACTAGTCAGAACTAGTCAACCCAAAATCCGGAGCTAGACAAAGTAATTCGGAGCTTAGAAAAAACATGCCGGATCTATCAAAAACATACTGGAGCTAAAGACAAAGCTCACTGGAGCTAACCAAAGCTAGTTGGATCTTGCCAAGAAGTCGGACCTAGCATCGAACGTACCGGAGCTACCCAAAACAAGCCGAACCTACCGTCAGACCTTGCTGTAGCTCGGAGCTAGAGTCGGACCTTGATAAAAAGGTGTTTTGGTGATATTTGAAACTTTTATCATCAAAACCAATGTATTCACTGCAAGCCAATGTATTAAGCACACATAGGTCTTACAATCTCCCCCTTGATGAATGCATTGGCAACACCATTTAAAATCCGAACATTGGCTTATGCACATGAAAAAGTTTTGAAAACAATTTTTCCTTTTTGTCAATGAAACCAATGTCTCCCCCTTTGTTTATCTCTCCCCCTTTCATTTATACTTCTGTTTCTGAGAAAAATCATGCCAATGTGTGATTAATTTCTCCCTCTTTGGCAATGTATTCAGCAAGGTACAAAAGATAAATTTTAATTGTTATGAGCATATAAACAAATTATCTCTCCCTCTTTAGTTGTTATGAGCATATTATAACATATACATATAAACAAAGCTCATCCAAGTCATACTATCAAGTACCTTACACTATCACATTAATGAGATACATAAAGTAGTGTAAGCCATGATAGAGATCAAATGTAATTTTCAATTTAAGCAAGTCATGATCTCGCAAACTTAACTATTTCAAAACCTGAAAGCATGAAACTCTTTCTGCATTTTATTACTTTTCAAAGAATAAATTTAGTTCATATGATATTTGCAAGAGATTATATGCTCATCTGCCTTATTCTAACCAACCAAGCCAAGCCTATGTCATTTGACAATCAGAAGCTTAAGGACATGGTTTTAGTCATACACAACTTCTTCTAAGTTCATATCTAAGTGCAATGATAAGTTATCTCAAAAGAAGAAGTGTGATGCATGCATATTCTCTTGATCTTTTCTCAATTTATATTTGATCATAAAAGCTCAACATGTGAGTTGATTACTTGATTAATTCTGAATGATCAAAAGCACTTGTGAACATGCAACAAGTTCAAAACAGCAAGAAAGTTCGACCATGACCAGATTTAGTGTAAGTAATTATTCAAATTACTAGATATGGCAAAAACTACAAAACCTATAACACGAGTAATGTAGTAAGAACTTTTAGCATGTAAAAGGAATCACAAAGTCATATATGTATGAAATACTATGCTCGTATTGTTTTAATTTTAGATTCACACATAGACTTCCCATGTTTTGGGAACTCCCCCTCAATTTAAGCCATGAGGGTGCATAATCCCTATTTCACTATGAATGTAACAAAAACGAGTGAATTCCAAAGGTTTTGTAAAAATGTCAGCCAATTGTTGTTCGGTATCTACATGGTGAAGCGCAATGTTTCCTTTTTCAACATTATCACGGAGAAAATGATACCTAATGTCAATGTGCCTAGTTCTAGAATGTTGCACGGGGTTTTTAGCAATACAAATGGCACTAGTGTTATCGCAGAAAAGTGGAACACTATCTAGATCAACCCCATAGTCCTTAAGTGTTTGAACAATCCAAAGAATTTGTGAACAAGCGCTACCAGCAGCTACATATTCAGATTCGGCTGTGGATTGTGCGACTGAACTTTGTTTTCTAGAGGACCAAGCAACAAGTGAATTACCAAGAAAATGACAAGCACCGGAAGTACTTTTCCTATCAATCCTACAACCCCCAAAATCAGCATCGAAAAGGCTTTGAAAGTAACGGTTGAGGAAGAAGGAAGAAAAATGCTAAATTCTTGAGTTCCATGTAAGTACCTGAGAATCCTTTTGATGGCTTGACGATGTGAAACACGTGGGGAGGCTTGAAAACGTGCACAAAGACATACCCTGAATTGTATGTCCGGTCTTGATGCCGTGAGGTACAAAAGTGATCCGATCATGCTTTTGTATTCTTTCTGATCAACCAGTTCACCATCTTCATCAAGTTCAAGTGTTATTGCTATGCTCATTGGTGTCCGAAGAGGCTTGTTTTATCCATGTTGAAGCGCCTTAGGATATCTTTTGTATACTTCGTTTGATGCACAAAGGTACCCTCCTTGGTTCGCTTGATTTGCAGCCCCAAAAAGTACGTGAGTTCTCCCATCATACTCATCTCAAATTCTGAACTCATCATAGCTGAAAACTTGGACACAAGATCATGAGAATCACAACCAAAGATAATATCATCCACATACACTTGAACGAATAATGAGTCATTGCCATGCTTAAGCACAAAAAGAGTTTTATCAACCTTGCCCATAATAAACCCCTTTTGAAGTAAGAATGTTTTTAACCTATCATACCATGCTCTAGGGGCTTGTTTGAGACCGTACAAGGCTTTGACAGTTTGTAAACATGATTAGGAAAGTCTGGTTTTTAAAAACCTAGTGGTTGCTTTACATAAACCTCCTCATCTATGTAGCCATTTAGAAAATCACTTTTAACATCCATTTGATATAACTTGAAACTTTTAGATGCAGCAAAGGCTAACAAAATTCTTATGGCTTCTAATCTAGCACCAGAAGCAAAAGTTTCATCAAAATCTAGTCCTTCGACTTGAGTGAAATCCTGAGCAACCAATCTAGCCTTATTCCTAATCACAACCCCATCCTCACATTTTTTATTTTTGAATACCCATTTAGTTCCAATTAAAGTGTGACCTTTAGGTGGAGGTACAAGTTTCCAAACATTATTTCTTTCAAAATTTTCTAACTCTTCATTCATGGCAATAATCCAAGATCCATTAGTGAGTGTGTGTGATATATTTTTGGGTTCAAAAGAGGCAACAAAAGCGGAATGAGCATGAGAGTTTGGATCGAAAAACCTAGACTGTGTGACTCGTTCATGCAAGCTTCCAATAATCTGTTGTGAGAGATGATCTTTGTTAATCCATGAGGGAACAGATGTATCACAAACTTCTTCTTCATTAGATTCATCACAGATTGATGATCTTGTGGCTTGTGGTCGATCAGGACCAGCATCGGTGATAACCGGAGCTTGTTCAATGTTCGGAGCTGGACACATGTCAGCTTTGGAACTATCAGGAAGTATCACCAGCTCTTCTTCTTCTTCTTCTTCGAAAATATCCTCCCCCTGAGGATATGGATCTGGTCCTGCAATATCGGAGCTAGTACATGGGCTAGTTTCATCAAAAGAAACTTCACAAGTCTCCACAATTTTGTTTGTTCCAAGCAAAAGCACACGGTATCCTCTAGTATGAGATGGGTAACCAAGAAACATGCCATCTTCTAATCTAGCATCAAATTTATCAAGATTACCATGTTTCTTAACAAAGCATTTGCAACCAAAGACCCTAAGATGTGATACACTAGGCATATGTCCAAACCAAAGCTCATATGGTGTTTTACCTAGTTTCGCACGCAAGTAAATACGGTTTGAAACATAACAAGCTGTTGCAATTGCATCTGACCAGAATTTTCTAGGAGTTTGATATTCATCAAGCATGGTCCTAGCCATCTCCACTAAGGTTCTGTTTTTCCTTTCTACAACACCGTTTTGTTGAGGAACATATGGTGAAGAGTTGATGTTCTATTCCATGTTCAGTACAAAAGTGATCAAATAGTTGGTTTTTAAATTCAGTTCCATTATCACTTCTAATTGCTCTTAGAGATCCTGGGTGATCAACTAATAGCCTAAGAATTAAAGTCCTAAGATGAGTAAATGCTTCATTCTTAGATGCCATGAAGTAAACCCAAGAATATCTGGAATAGTCATCAACAATGACAAGCACGTACCATTTTCCTCCAAAGGATTGAACTCATACCGGACCAACAGTGTCAATGCGCAAAAGTTGACTAGGTCCAGTTGTCGTATTAGTCGTGAGAGGAGCATGTGAACCTGCAACCATCTTAGCATGTCTACACGAGGAGCATACAATATCTTTGTCCCCATTGAGTTTAGGCAAACCACGTATGCGATCAAGAGCACTAACACGAGTGAGGTGATCAAAGCCTACGTGACCAAGTCTACGATTCCAGAAAAATAAATCTTTTGAATCATTGGCAACTAGACACCTATGCTCAGAAGTTGACATATCAAAATCAGCTTTAAAAACTCTTCCAAAGCGAGACATATTAAACAAAAGGTCACTATTTGAATTTACAACCTTGCAGCAATTTTTAGTGAAAGTTATTTCCAAATTTTCATCAAGCAGTTGAGAAACAGAAAGCAAGTTGTACTTCAAATTTTTAACAAGTGCCACATCTTTTAAAGTGTAGTGATCATTTACTCTAACTGAACCTTTAGCAATAATAGGAGTTGAAGAATTATCGGCAAAAGTAACATTTTCTACACGTGACACATAAGAGAGGGAGGAGAACCATTCTCTATTACCGGTGATGTGGCGTGAGCATGCAGAATCCACAATCCATATGTTCTCCTTCCTCAAGCGTGATACCTACACAGAAGCACAATACATCGATGACTCAATACTGGGGTTAGTCAATAAGCATTTTGGAATCCAGTACTGAGCCATGCGACGTCCAATAGGAACAACACGCGAAAGCTGTGACAAAACAGCAGGTTTATGAGTCAAGATTTGAGGTTTTCTGTTCTTGACAATTGATTTAGAAGTTGTTACTCGTTTAGAACAAAAACCAGTAGATCCGAAGGTAAAAGCAGAAAGTCCGGAGGCAAAAACTGAAGCTCTGGAGGGAACAACAGAAGGTCCAGGAGCTCTCGGAGCTATCGGAACTACCGGAGCTGATTTTGCAGATTTCTTACGAGAAGGTCCAGAAACTACCTTTTCAAATTTCTGACACATTTAAGCCTGTTGCACGTTCCTAGTTTTAGGTTTAGCATGAAAGTTATGAGATCTAGAAGACATTTTATCCTTTTTAATTTGTTTAGCTAGTCTATAACAAAAATCTATGACATGACCATCTCTACCACAGTAGGTACAATGAAATTTCACTTTGTGTTCATTTCTAGATGAGCACCCAACAATAGAAACAGAATTAGAAAGCACTCCCGCAGATTCAAAAATCACACCCTTTTGTTTGGGGACAGTTTTGATTAAACCTCTTCCAAATGATTTTACAATTTGAGGTGGATGTGTTTTAGAATAAAGATGAGAATCAAAACCTAAACCAGTTTTATCATTACAAGATTTGGATGAACTCAGTAGCAAGTTTAGATTTTTGTTCCCAACACAAAATCGCTCTAGTGTCCTATTCATGTCATCAAGTTTCTTATACAGATCTAGGCAGTTTTCACATGAAGTTTTTCCTTTTAATTTACAATTTGAACAATATTTAACTTCATGAGAACGTAAAGCATTGTTCAGAATGGAATTTTCATTCATTGCATCTTTTAGTTTCTTATCAAGATTTTCACATGCAGAACAATGCAAATCATTTGTAGAACAAGAAGCATTATTTAAGTTTTTATCATTAAGTACAGCAAGCTTTTTGTTCTTTTCAATTTCTTCATCAAGTCTATCTATAATGGAGGAGTGTGCACTTCTTAATGTGGACAATTGTTCATCGATTAAGTCACAAGAGGGACATGCATCATCAATAGGAATCAGAGATTTTAACCGATTGATTTCAGATTCTAGTGATTCAATTTTAGCAGCATTATCCCTAAGTTTTTTGTCCTTCTTCTTGACAATAACAGTTGCACGAGAAATAGCATCACACATTTCGTTACAGGTAGAACATACCTCATCATCATCACTGTTGTGTTCAGCATCCTCCTGACTTGATCTTGATCTTGCTTTGCCCGCCATGAGGCTTATGTTGGCCAGGTCATCATCATCTTCATCACTTTCAAAGTCTATGTCACTTGAACTGAGCTCTTGAAGCGCGGTGATGAAGCTGTTGATCATCTTGTGTCCTATGGTACCCTTCTTCTTCTTGTTGGTATTTCTAGAGGAGGTCCGGACCTTGCTTTGTTTTTCTTCACGGGTAGTCAGACCTGAAAGGTTAGGGCATTCTGTACGAAAGTGTCCTGTCTTACCACATTCAAAGCAGCGTTGAGGTTCGGAGCTTCCTCTCCTTCTAGTTCTCACATTTTGCAATGCTTTTGAGAATCTAGTGGAGATGAGCGCCAACTCCTATTCTGGAAATTCTTCGATCTGCTCCAGGGTTAGCAAGGACAACAAAGCAAGAGTATTGCAAGATGATGATTGGCTGGAGCTAGACATATCCCGTTGTGAGACAAATGCAATAGACTTGTTCGGATTCTTATGTGCTAGGATGTCAATTTCATGAGTCTTTAGTTTAGAATAAAGTACATCTAATGTAAGAGAACTCATGACAGTTGATTCACAAATAGATGTTACTTTCATCTCCAAAATTGACATGTCTAATGCACTAAGAAGTTACCTAGCATTCTCAGCATCAGAAAAGTTAACATTGACACTACGTAAGTTGCTGAGAATTTTATTGAAACGAGCAAAGACGTCGTCGATAGACTCACTGGGTTGCATCTCAAAACGCATATATTCCTTTTTGAACATATCTTGTTTTACCTCCTTGATTGTGTTGGAGCCTTCATGATAATCACAGAGAGCTCTCCAAACATCGTATGCTGATCGGAGGTGCGTGACACGATCAAAGTCGCTTTGAGTGAGTCCTTGGATGATCAAGTTTCGGGCTTTGTTGTTGTTGTCGACGTCCCGTAGGTTCGTAGCCGTAACTTTATCGTTAGGTGGCACTTCATAAGGTTTTTACACCATTTCCCATATTGCGAAGCCTTGCGCCTGGATGAAGGCCTCCATGCGTGCCTCCCAAACCTAAAAATCAATACCAGCAAACACACATGGTTTGGCGGAGTATTTCTCCATGATAGTTAGTCAAAAACACGTGCAAATCACAAGGATTAGAGCACCGTGCCTCTGATACCAATTGTAGGAACGAAGAGCACGTGAAAAGCTACCAGGGGGTGAATGGTAGATTGAAAATCTTACGCAGCAGAAACAATTAACTCCCAACCCCTTCGGTAGAAAAACGGTTTGTTCAAGAAATCGTGTGTGAGACTAACCTAAACGTGTTTCACCGTGACAAAAGTGATATATATCAGAGAGAAACAAGTCACGAAGAAAACACAAGAAGAATCACTCAAATCCGTGAGAGAAACTCAAGTTATGATCGATAGTTTGAACAACGATCAATTTGTTCTATCGAGTTGAAAAACAATTTCGTAGCTCTGCAAAGAAACTCGTGTAGATACAAAAACACAAATCCAATGACTATGAAAGTTTCACAGATGTTAAAAAACAAGTTGTGAAGACAACACAAAATAAATCACGTCGATTGGATAAGTAGGACTCGAGTTATGGCAAAACCACGGATGAAAGGTAGTACTAAACAAAACAACTCGACGAGTAAAACTTGTCTGGAACAAGTTGGACGAACAAGGCACAAAAGTTCCTTTCAACCACGAACTTTATTCAATAGAGAACAATAGGAACAGCCCAAAAGTCGTCGTGCAACCCTCTCTCTTGCATACACGAGTCTTGGCCTTCCCTTGCTTTTATAACCAGCCCGCAGGCCAACTCAACTCAGATCCGGATTCTGATCCTACCCTGATCACGAATCCCATCTAACCATAACTGCTCAATATTTTCCTATACGCAGATAGAAACAATCTCGAGACTTCCTAACAAACTCGGAACACATCCGGTATTCCAAAACACAACTCAACATTCGTGCAGCACACGAAATCTACCGTAACCAACTTAATATTCCATACCGAGCCATAACCGACTCAGCCAGCAGCTGAAGTCATCATCCAGTACGATCTGATCCTTCCAATCAGATCTCCCTTCCTTAATCCATCTCCAGAAGCATGTTGCCACGTCATGCACCGCATGCATACGTGTGAACACCTTCCTTCGATCTTCATATGCACTGCCCTTGATTCAATCATCCTTCGCGACTTCCTGACCCACTCAACCACAATTCCTCCTGAACTTGGTTTTTGGAACCTCATCTCTTCCCTGAGACTAGTCCAAGCGATCCTGTCACCAGCCATGACTTGAACTCAAGCAACACCTGCACATGAACAAACAAACAATCCATACGAGTCCAAGTCCGCGACTTGACTCACGTCAGTTCCGAGCACAACACCTTATGTGAGCACCCCACATAAGCATGTTGCAAAACCACAGAAAAACAATTCATCCATATCAACCAGAATGCACCAAAAACTTAGCAAATGAATTTTAAGCAATCTTTCCAGAGATGTAAAGCAAGTACGAAAGGTTGCGTTTGAAAAGCAGGAACACTGCGGTCAAGTTCCGGACCTTGCGAGAGCAAACCGGAGCTTGAGCTGGAGCTTACCAGAACTAGTATAACCAAGCTCCCGCTGGAGCTTACAAAAACTAGTAGAACCTAGCGTCAGACCTTACCAAAACTAGTCAGAACTAGTCAACCCAAAAGCCAGAGCTAGACAAAGTAATTCGGAGCTTAGCAAAAACATGCCGGAGCTATCAAAAACATGTCGGAGCTAAAGACAAAGCTCACCAGAGCTAACCAAAGCTAGTCGGATCTTGCCAAGAAGTCGTACCTAGCATCGCACGTACCGGAGCTACCCAAAGCAAGCCGTACCTACCGTCGGACCTTGCTGTAGCTCGGAGCTAGAGTCGGACCTTGATAAAAAGGTATTTTTGTGATATTCGAAACTTTTATCATCAAAGCCAATGTATTCACTGCAAGCCAATGTATTCAGCACACATAGGTCTCACAGATTGCCTCTAGAAGGTTGCACAGCAGGGTTGTCGTTGGACTATCCAGCAGCAGAGTTCACCATCCTTGAATCTCGGAGTCTGGTTCCGGCAATTCTCCCAGCACTACCGTTGGTAGCCCGCAGAGTTTGTAGTTCGGTAATGGGCGCGCAAAGATTCAGAACACGATGGCAAGTTGACACAAGGATTTACGTGGTTCGGGCCGCCTAAGCGTAATACCCTACTCCACGGGGTGTGTTGTTGTTGTATTGAGCGTCTGAGCACTTGTGAGCGTGTGTCAGAGCTAAGTCTGGAAGTCCGAAGAGTTCCTAGGAGTCCCAAGAGAGAGCCCTGTGTATCGCTCGACCAGTCCTTTTATAGTACAAGGACTGGTCGTTACATCGTTAGCCTGGCCCGACATGTGGCCCTGACGGTTACTAATGCTTAATACACAATTAATGATGTTAATTGCCCTTAATAATGTGGTAACGAGCCTTGACAGTTCCGTTAATGGTATTAAGGGCCCTCCGATCGTGTGTCATTAAGATGGTATTAATGACACTTAATCGGGTCTTGAAGTCTTTGATTGTCCCTTGAAGGTCCAAGCCGTTAGAGGTCCACCAGTCTGATTGTTAAGGCCGAAGGTCCGGCGGCTGGACACATGGCAGCTCCGGAGCTTACTGTCTGGGACGGGTAGGTCCGGTGCAGTTGTACATGTGTCGGTACCGGAGCTTCCCTCTGTCGGGGGTTAGGTCCGGGGGTGCCGCGCAGGTATTTAGCCCGGAGCTTTCCCATGTATGGGACGTAGCTCCGGTTGCAGTATACACGTGGCAGCACCGGGACTAACCATAGAAGGAAGGCAGGTCCGGTCCCGCATGACACGTGGGCCTTCGGAGGTCTTCAACTCAGACAGGTGAAGTTCCTTTGGTCTTCTTGCAGTCTCAAGTGGTATACGGTACGCAGGGTACCGACAATAGCAATCTCCAACTTCTATCTCCATGACTCATAGTTTCAACCCCGGAGTGGTCAATGGACAGATGAAACTCATTGCTAAATTAAAATCGGAGGAACCTTAATATCCGGGAACCTTAATATCCGAAGATAAATCATAAGTGAATGCATAGACGTAAGTAAAATGAAAATGTTTTGTTTTTTCTTTCACATTACGCTACTGGATAAAATTTCTATGAACATAAATACCTTGATAAAAAAAGTAATGTTGTCTTTGTCTTTCACATTGGCTACTTGATAAAAACAAAGTTCATAATAACTAAAAAAATGTCAAATTTTATTTTCACTTTGACTACTAAATAAATTTTTCAAGTAACATAAATGTTCTTAATGACATAATAATTTGTTATTCATTTTTACTACTTAACTAAATTATTATAACATCATTAAAATGAATAAACGATGCAAAATTAATAAATGGGCAAACTTAATAATTCTTAATTACTTAAAGAGTCCACAACATAATTAATTTAATTAACTGAAAATTTACTTAATTTATCTACATAATACTAAATTACTTAATAAAATACAAGAAAACATTACATCATTACATTTCAAAACATCACACAAAATTACATAAGTATTATCAGCTAAATTAATCTAACTCAGTGGGCCCACATGATTTAAGCCCATTGCTTAATTTATTGAAAAACTGATAAAATACTTAACAAGGCCCACTGCTCAAAATTCTGGCCCATGGCGCAATTACGGAAACCTAGAAAAAAAAAAGATAAGACTTAAAAATAGGTGCATCCAAATGGCATGGCCCATTGTTTAACTCGACAAGTGAACCTTTTACTTAATTCTCACAAAAGGAAAAATTTCACGCAACCCATACTGAGACTCGATCCATAGACCATTAACAAAAACTCCTCAGAAAAAACGTAAAATCAGCCCCATTCAGGCGGCCCACAAATGCAGTTCACAGTCTGCGGAGAGCCCACGCGAGATGAAAGGGAACCCACGGGCTCGCGTGACACGCCGCTTGAGTCGTTCGGCCTTTTCAGCGCTGCCGACGTGTGCGATCTGTTGGATTTTTATCTGACGGGTAGGCACAATTTATTATATTTGGCAAGATTGAATCTCGTCCGCCAAAAGCTGATCCAACGGCTGAATGAAATTCGACTGGGTATAAAAGTTCCGCCGACTGATTTGGGAAACCCTCATCCCATTTTTATTTCCCCTTTCTCTCTCTACCCGCCGCGCAAGAGAGAGGCGAAAGGCAGCAGAGAGCTCGAGCGCTCTTGACCGCAGGCTCATCTGGCATCATCGCAGGCTCCCATCGTGTGTGCTTGCCGAGGATATCCTTGCGGTTAATCTCACCATGGAAGAATCGTAACCCGACTAGAGTTAGGGTTATGATTTCAAGGGGATCCCATCGGGGCCGCGGGTCTAATTGTGAAGATGTTATCTCAAGCGGCGAACTTGGTTCAGCCGGCACCCGGAGGTTCCCTACTCCGACTTCCTTGGTGAAGATGGTGGGTTATGCAATGCCAATACTTTCGAGCAGCACAATGGTTGTCGGTGAAATCGATGACGCCTAAAGTATGTGGTCCGAACCCTAATTTCTTAATTTCTTGGTCCGAATTGATTTGAGTTTGAACCCTAAATCCCCTCCTTACGTCATCTTAATTAATTTATTAATCTTGTTTGGATTTTATCCCCTCATGCTTACTTGCTGCGGATTTAACTTAACTGAAGTGAACACCCAAATGGATCAAGTAGGCTAGTCAGCTCATGATCCCAATGAAAGAAACTCAAATGTATTAGTGCTTAGGGAACTAGTCACTTTAAACCATCAGGTTAACATAAGGTAAAGAAACATCAATCATGCCCTAAGTCTAAACAATAAGTGATTAAGAACGTAACCTTAATTGGGCATTGGGATAAACAAACATACCTTCGTTTGATGATGAAGAGGCAGTCATGGCAATGGTGAGCGCCGGGAGGCTTTCCTCTTGTTTTCCCCTGATATTTTGATCAGTCACTTAGATTTGAGGATGTTAGAACGTGATTGAATCACTGATCTTGATTATCCCGTACTCCTCATTCTTATACATAACCAAGAGATACAAGTGGGGGCTTGCAACTGTTAGAATGGTTGTGTCCCTTGATCAAGAACACAACCATTCGTTGGCTTGTGTCCATTAGATTAGGACACATGCTAAAAGCGATCAATTTCAAGTTCAAACACTAACAAATTTATCTCCACGGTTCAAATTAAACATGACATGATGAGCTCTAGCACTGCCATCCGCATCTAAGTTTCATCGCATCCCTAAAACACTAACACATCTCATTTAAGCACAGTGATGTCACAAATGTAGTCACTTCTTCTCTCATGCTACTAAATTCACCATTAACCTTCATCCCCCCACTGTAGAATATTTGTATCACTCTATCCATCTATAAAATCAGCAACAAATTTTCACTAATATCATTTTTATTCATTAAACTTTAAATAATACCCTAATCATGTCTACCAACCACAAGAAATTCAAAAGTTACATGCAAACCTATTCTACATTATACACATGCATGTTAATATATCATATTGAGGTATATGTAACCACCTATGGACATTAATACATATAAAATTAATGCCCCATTTGAATGGGGGAAACATATCGATTTCTAGGTAGGACAAGTTGAAACGGTACCAAACAGCAAAAAAACATTTTAACAGTGAAACACCCTGAAATGATTTACTTTTTTAGCCTACGGAGCTGAAACAACTGAAAGCGTGTTCCACACCTTGGAATACTTTCACAGATTGTACCTTCCGTCAAGTTTTGGTAATATTTACAAGATTGTCACTGCCTATTGCGAGATAGCCACTCAACTTGAGACTGCAGACTCGCAACTCGACGCCCGAATCTCAGGTCGTGGACATCATCGCCCAACACTCACAAATTATTTGGCATGTATTCTGAAACAACATATGAGGTGAGACCACTTAAGATTTAAATATTTTTATATGGGAATGATAATATATATTATAATACTTTGTAACATGGTTATAATGTGGCAAAAACAACATAGGCTTACAAGGGTAAATGTTTCATTTTAATCTATCGCCTAAGAAGAAGAAGAAGAAGAAGAAGAAGAAGAAGAAGAAGAAGAAGAAGAAGAAGAAAAAGAAGAAGAAGATTAATAACGTTGTGAGTTACGCCGAAGGATATGACATGACTCGCATCGGAGTCACGTCAATTCATTTGACATAACTCAGAATCAGGATTGGCAACGGTTGATGTAACTTCCATCTTAATCATGTCAGTCACTCTATTGTGACAAAACATATAGTTTTTAAAAATGTTACATTTAATTTTTAAAAAACAACCATTTAAAAATAATAGTTTAAATACGCCTAAATATAATAAATTTGTTATATCCTCAAAAATGGTCTTAGTCCAAGATGCCTGCTCCCAACAAAGTGAAATGGGACGGTTGGCCCCCAAAATGTGGATTGCTTTTGGAGCAAAGTAAAATGAGAGACATCCCAGTCCTTTCACTAATCATTCTATAAGTATGTAATTATACTCTGCAGCAGCCAGAATTTTTATATTCCTCATTATTCTTACCACGCCCTGACGCCGTGCAAGAAAAAAATGTTTTTGTCACATAGGCACTGTTATGCTATAATGGGCCGGCCCATTTGCAATATGCAAAACGCGACTGCGTGGAACAGAAGTAAAAAAGAACCAAATCATTTGGGCCTAAGCCCAAATAATTGCAAGACGTATCATGTACTTGTATTTGTATATATCCATCCTTCCTTCTGCAATGTTCCATCGTATACATGCATGTATCCATACAAGCTGACAGAAGTCGAAAAGTAAAATGATCCCTATTTCAAATTAAACTATAGCATACAAGCACATAGGTAATGTGACAGGGTGTCGAAGTGTAACTACGATACTTCCCTCGGTATGCCAAATGTAGCCTGCGGAGGTTCTTGTATAGGTTTAGGCACGCAGAGATCAATAACAAGATGGTGACACGAGAGATTTACGTGGTTCGGGCCACCTGAGCGTAATATCCTACTCCACGGGGTGTGTGTTGTTCTATTGAATATCACTAGTATACGTAGTGCGTGACTCAGCTTGGATTAGCCCCCCCTTATCGTGCGGCTCAGTCCTTTTATAGTCCAAGGACTGACCGTTACATCCTTTGCCTAGTCCGACGTATTTAATAACCTAATACACAGTCTATGGGTATTAAGCATGGTTAATAGTGTGATAATGTGTCTGAATGGCCGCGTTACCACTATTAATAGTACATTGATTGTGTGTCATTAATATGGCATTAATGACACTTAATCAGGTCTTGTAACTGCCGCTTTAACAATCCCTTGAATGTCCGTATTGTCGGAGATCCGCCTGTGTTTCCGTTGGTGACGTAGGTCCGGAGGCTCCACACGTGGCAGCTCCGGAGCTTCTCCCTGTAGGGAGATGGGTCTGGTGCTATTATACACGTGTTGGCACCGGAGCTTCCCTCTGCTGGGGGTTAGGTCCAGGGTCATTATACACATGTTGATTGCGGAGCTGCACTGTATTAGGAGTTTAGCTCCGGGCTTACATTACACGTGTCAATCCCCGGAGCTACCCATATGAGGGATGCGGGTCCGGTGTAGTATGACGTGTGGGGCCTGAGGAGACCTTCAACTTTAATAGGTGGAACTCTCTTGCACTTCTTGCGGTACTGTGGGGTACCCGGTATGCAGGGTACCAACAATGGCCCCTGGGCCCACCTCTGGGAGAAACCCTTTGGGTTAAGTTATTCTACCAGAGGTGGGGCCATCCTCGATTCCCGCGCTTCGACTTCAAAAAGTCTTCTGATGTGCCGTTGGGGCGATGGTCTGGGGTTAAACCATCACCACGTGGCTTGTTATGAATGCGGCAGATGAGATCTTTGAGTGCAGATCTCACGCAATTGAAGGTCGCCAGTTCCCAATACGAAAAATATATCGGTTCCGAGCGCCTTTTAAGGGTGCCGCCTTTGGGTTCCCCGCCGTCCATCATGACAACGGTTCGCCTGGGGTAATAACCTCGACCTCTTCGTCGGGGTGGACCTGGGCCCATTTGTCTTGGATGAGGTAGATTTTTGAAATGTAACCCCACTCTCGTTGCGGTTTCCATCCAAGCGTCGTGGAGGATTACTTAAGAAGGAAAGTATGTGCGGTCTGAGGACTCTTTACACTTTCGATCAAATTTGCGCTCAGAGCCTCCCAAACTTCGCCTAGATTTCCCTTCCTTTACTCCACTTTGCCGCGATGGAGTTAGGTCTTCCCAAGAGCCGCCTCATGAGCAAGGACAATATGATGAAGGTCTGGACCTATATGGGGTGGTCCAGTGACTCCTTCAACCACTTGATCTGCACCGGCAAGCTCCCGTTCAAGGAGTGTAATGGTGACATTGTGTACTTTTTAGCGTACGCCATGGTGGGATTGGTCCCACCTTTTTCAAGCTTCCTCTTAATGTTGCTAGACTTCTACGGCCTCTAGCTGTATCATCTTGGCCCCCATTCTCTTCTGCTAGTGGCAACCTTCATCCACTTCTGCGAGATGTGGGTGGGTGTTACCCCCTGCATCGAGCTATTCTGTACCTTCTTCACAGTCCACACTACCGGCAAGGGGACTGAGCTTCTTGGCTTCTACTATTTTGTGAAGCGCAAGAACTGCCCTTTCAAGTACTTGAAGTCATTCCCTTCCGGCAAATGGGATGACTGGAAGAAGGACTGGATCATCATTGCAGTGGAGGAGCACGATAGGTTGGAGCTGCCCCAAGGACTCCTCAATGTTGATACTGATGCCTGGGGTGTAGTTCCGAAGCTGTCAGATGCATTTATTCCTGTCCTGACCAGGATCCGAGAATGCGTGGAGGGTGGAGTGACCTCCCAAATTGTCTTCAGAAATTTCTTGGTAAACAGGTAAGCTACGCTAAGGAAGAGGGAGAAGCTCGCCTGGGCCCTCAATAGTATGATGGATGATGACCGGATTGAAACCGGTCTGGTCCAAAATGGATGACGAAGCTCTGAAGCTTCATCTCAAGAAATTTCAGCATGGGATAAACGTCGAAGGTGAAGACTTGGTTCCGCCGGCTGCTTTCCTTCCTCTGAACATGGATCCAGAGTTCAGCAGAGAACTCCGGAGGAAGATGATAGCGCTTGATGACCTTGGTGAGGTGGAGAGGCGTCGGCCCTCCAGGATCCTGATCCCTGGAGCTTCTGAAGGAGTGCCCGCCTCTGCCCCGAGCTAGAGGGTTGAAGACATCAGCAAAGGCAAGGCCAAGGAGCCGGCCAAACCTTCTAGCAGGAAGAGGAAGCTGAAGCATGCTGATGGGAGGTCCGTCAGGCCTGCTCCTTCTATCGCGGCCCCTTCTCCTCGGCGAGGGAGGTCTTCTGCGGCTACTCCTTCAGTGCAGGCATCTCCGAGAGGCGCGAGCTCCGGACAGTCAACACCGGCCTCAGTGTCGGCTAAGAGCTCTAGGCCTGGGAGTTCTTCCCGACCAAGAGAAGCTCCAGCCGAGAGGACTACAGCTGCCGCAAGTGGTCCCTAGCTGAGGTCCGAAGTTGTTGTCTCACCAGACTTGGTGGGCTCCGGCTCCGGGCCTTAGAAGAAGAGGTTCCGCAGTGACTGGGGCGGTAACATCTCTAGGTAAGCATCGTGTGCTCGCCTTAAAATGCTAATCTTATTTTTGTTATTTCTTTAATATTCTCATCCCTTTAATTTCAAAGTGTCGAGAAAGGAGTCAGGGTTTTCGGCATCTGTTGCAGGGACTGTGGCTGCGCATGCCGAAGCTCCGGCTTCGACCACCGAGCCTCCTATTAAAGTGGTGGCAGAAGTTGCGGCAGCTCTGGCGCCAGCTGTTGTGGATTTGGATTCAGAGTCCTCTCCGAAAGCTCCCATGGTAGCGTCGGACCACGAGGGAGAAGTTGAAGATGTACCTTTGGCAATATTGTCAGAGGCTGATGCTCCAGTGCTGGAGCCAGAGATGTCAGAAGCTCTGGCCTTTGATCTAGAAGTCATCGAAGCCCTGGCCGCTGAGCCAGAGACAATTGAAGCCTTGGGCCAGAATTTGTTGAAGGTCTGGCTGTTGAGCCGGAAAGGCTTGAAGCTCCAGTCGCTGAACCGGAAGTGGTTGACATGTCGGTTCCTGAGCTAGTGGTGGTAGAGGCGCCGGATGGAGCCCCGACCATTGCCCCGGAGGTAGCTGCCCCGGAGGTGCCTGGACCAGAGCTGGAGCAGCATGAAGAGGTGGTGGCATGTCCTCCACCCTCGGAGCTGGTAACTGAAGACTTGGAAGCAGCGCCTTCAACTTCTGCTCCGGAGGTGGGAGTTCTCCCAGTGTGTTCTTCCTCTACTGCTAATGAAGGGCTTCCAAAGAGCAGTCCCAGGGCCGCAAAAATTCAGAGGTCCTCACTTGTTGAGTGGGACTCTATTTTTGTAATGGAGAACCCCCTGGAACCAACAGAGTTGACCCCAGCAGGCCTGGAGCCTATTCCCCTAGCATTGTCCATAGACAACGCCTGCTCGAGTCTCCGACAAGTCCAGCTCGCCTTCGATCATGAGAGCAAAACCCTATAGGAGGAGCACAACATCTTAAGGCATTGGCGTAACAGGCTCCATTTTGAGACCAGGCTTGCTCAGACAAGACTTGCTGACCAGAAGGAGTGGATCAAGAGGGAAAAGGCCTGGATGGAATACTGGGACAAGCTGTTGGAGGAGAAGGAAGCTACCATCAGGGCGCTCGATGCTAACTCTAGGGAGATCCTTGAGCAAGCCAAGGAGAGGTGTGATGCTGCTGATGAGCATCACGAAAACCTCAATGAATTGAACGAGGTCCTCCTGAAGCGTCGAGCGGACCTTGAGGTGAGGCAAGAGAAGCTCCCAGAACAGCAGGAGGATATTTTGAAGAGGAAGACGGAGGTCACCCAGAAATTGACTCTGGGTGAATAGAATTTGGCAGATCGCAGCAAAAAACTAGATCATTGGAGTAAAGAGGAAAAAGAGAAGTATTGGAAACTGGGGCAGGAGCTCTCGAAAAGAGAAGTTGATGTTGCCACGAGGGAAGGGAAAGTGAGAGGCAGGGAGAAAGACCTGGCGGAAAGGCAAAACTGCATCCGCCTCCGGGAGACGGAGCTAACTGACCGCGAGAAGCAAGTTGCTGAGAATATGCAGCAACATGCCAAATTGGTCGAGCGCCTTGCTCAAGAAGGTTCAGAGCTTGCAGCCGCCCGGAAGTCACTGGAGGAGCTGCGGAGCTTGAAGGAGACGGAGTCCATTCAAGTGTGGGACTTCTTGGGGCGACCAAATGACGCGCTGACCCACTAGGCTTCAGTCCTGTACGTCCAAACAATCCGGAGCTGGACTTGGACCGAGCGCTAGTGGCCCTTAATGCTACTGGCGGCAAACTCGACACGAGGGGTAACGTCATTGCAAACCAGCTAGAGACAGAGGGGAAGTCTTTAGCTACAAACATCGTAGAATATGTTCTGACGTGCTATGTGAGCTGAGACCCCCAATTCTCCCAGGACCTGATGCTCCAAGGTCCCGTTTCTGAAGAGGAGGACGCCGCCAAGTACAGCGTCCAAGGAGTTGCCAAGAAAGTTGCCTCATTCTTTCGCAGGACTTAGTACCTCTGGTATCTAGGACTTTTTCCTTTTGCCTCCTGCTGTAATCCCAATTTTGTAATCCAGTGCTTCAAATTAACGGAATCCACTTAGCCATGAACTTCACTTTATTGTTGTTTTGTCTTCAATATACTGTGTTGTGTCTTGTTGGCCACCTGGTATATTTGCACAATTGTAGTGTGTACATGTACCAAAAGGATTTGACAGCATATTGATGACTTGAACGCTTCAAACTTGTAGATTTTAGGTCCGAAGTCTTTATTTTCTGACACGTCGGCGGCTGGTCCCCTGGGGCTGCTGGAGCTTGGTAGCTCTGGCAGCACCTACCATCAACATGTAACACGTTGACAGTGGGCCCCCTGAGATTTATCAGGGCTTGATAGCGGTAGCTCTCGTGTCAACACACATACCATTGAAGGTAGACCCCCTGGGGTTGTCGAAGCTTAGTAGCTCCAACGATACCCACTGTCAACGTGTAAAACTTCGACGGTGGGCCCCCTTGGAGGATGTCGGAGCTTAGTAGCTCCGAAGTCGTCCACCATCGCTATTAATTTCTGTTTTTCCTGCACATTGAAGACAAGAAAAGAGTAAAATTCATCCTCTTGTTATAAATCGTTTGTGACTTATCATTCTTATTTGAGTTTTAAATCCGAAGAAACTCGATATGGTAACAAGCATATTGATATAATCTTTCCAGACCCATATGCTTTTTTAGTACTCACCCTACTGAGGCCTGTCGGGGTGTAGGTAGAGTGGCGTACTTAGGGTGCAGGACCAGGCTAAGTTGATAGCACACTCCGGACCTATGTTGGCTTGGCGTTCAGGCAAGTAGACTATACAGCATGTTAAGATCCAAAGAGATCAACAATATAACTTGTAACACATATGAATAACTTGGGCAAAAACTATAAAAGAATTGTACAACTTCATTATAGACAAGAAGGTTAAAAACAATAATTTGATATATCGAGCCTTGTACAAAAATAAATGCACGTGGAGTCTGTTTTCACACAATAATGTCTTTCATTATAGGTCCGGATTACAGGGGAGACAAGGACACACTTAGGGTGTAGGACCAAGCTAAGTGCGCTATACATCTTGTACTAACCCAGAGCAGGTAGTTACACTTTTAGTACTGTGACTGTATGCAGTGTTACTAGAACTTTTCGGACCCTCCCAGAGGGTTCCGGATGTTCTCCCGGAGGACCTACCCTTCTCTGTATATTGACTCTATAACATACATTGTATGTAATTACAGACTCACCTCCGTGATTCTAAGCATAAAACTTACGGAGGTGCTCGATGTTCCAAGGATTAAGAAGCGGAGTCCCATCCTTAGTTGTCAAGCGAACACATCCGGGACGGGATACTTTAATCACTCGGAAGGGACCTTCCCAGTTGGGGGAAAGTTTATTCATTCCTTCACAAGTTAGTATCTTACGAAACACCATATTGCCTTCCTCGAGTTGTCGATTGCGCACATGCCTTTGATGATAGCGCCGGAACGCTTGGCGATAACGTGCATTCTGAACAGCTGCTTGGCACCTTCCTTCGTCGACGAGGTGAAGGTCTTCACGCCGGGGCTGGTCCTGCGCAGCTTGGTCGAAGGTCCGTACCCGGAGGGACCCCAAGGTGATATCCGGAGGAAGAACTGCTTCAGCTCCGTACACCAGGAAGAAAGGAGTCTCCCAAATTGACCAGTTTGGGGTTGTCCTGTTCGCAAACAATGTGGACGGAAGCTCCTCAATCCAGTTGGCTCCATGCTTTTTCAGGCGCTCATACGTGCGTGTCTTGAGTCCTTTTAAGATTTCGGCATTTGCTCTCTCAGCTTGACCATTGCTTGCTGGGTGAGCTACTGAGGCGTAGCTCAGTTGTATACCGAGGTCTTCGCAATATTCTTGAAATGCAGCACTTGTGAATTGGGTTCCATTGTCATTTATGACTTTGTTTGGAACTCCAAATCTGCATATAATGGACTTTAGGAACTTGATTGTTGATTGCTTGTTGATTGTCACCACTGGAGTTGCTTCCGTCCACTTGGTGAACTTGTCGATGGCGACATACAGGAACCTATAACCTTTGACTGCTTTTGGGAATGGTCCCAAGATGTCCATGCCCCACACCGCGAATGGCCATGTAGGAGGTATCATTTGTAGTGATTGAGCTGGTGTGTGAATCTGTTTTGCGTGGAACTGGCACGCTTCAAATTTTTTCACTAGCTCAACCGCATCCTGGATTGCTGTAGGCCAGTAAAAGCCATGCCGGAAGGCTTTGCCGACTAGCATGCAGGAAGAAGCATGGTTCTCACACTCGCCTCCATGTATTTCTGCGAGAAGCTCGCGGCCTTCTTCCCCCGTTGGCACCGCGCCAGTAGAGATCCCCTTCTAGCAACATGTATCTTTTAGCCAATCTGACAATCCGGTTAGCAGATACACTGTCTTCAGGAAGGATATTATCTTTCAAATAGCTCTGGATCTCCGAGATCCATGCATCAAAGCTTACTTGAGCTTCTGAGTCTTGCGTGTTGGGTTGCTCGGAGCTTCCGGCAGCACCTACGACCCTTGGTGGATGCCATGGTAATAGGGCCACTGGGACTGCCAGCTTCGCGGTGCTGATCTCGTCCCCTTCGCTTAGTTCGACAGGTTGAGCTGTTGGTCTTGACAACCTCTGGACTAAGATCCTGTCATGAGCCAGAGCTCCATTTGAGGCCTTCATCGAGAACCTGTCAGCTTCAACGTTATAAAGACGTTGAACATGGTGGAGATCTAGGACTTTGAAGTCCTTCTGGAGCCTCTAGACTTCAAGGAGATAGGCAACTAGTTGGGGATTGTTACAGAAGCATTCACCTTTGACTTGTTTGATGATGAGTTGTCAATCACCCTTCACCAACAGCTGTTTGACACCATAAGATAGTGCTACGTTGAGTCCGTAGATGAGAGCTTCATACTCTGCCATGTTGTCGGTCACCTTGAAATCAAGGTGAACTATATACTTGACCTTCTCCCCAGTCGAAGCAAGGAGAAGGATTCCAGTTCTGGCCCCCTGCTTCTGCACGGAGCTGTCGAAGTAGAGAGTCCAGTGAGGCTCGGTGAATACCGGAACCTTGGGTTCCGATTTCTGCTCACTGTGGCCCCAAGGGTTTGATGGAGAGGGGTTCCATTCCGCCACGAAGTCAGCCAAGGCTTGACTTTTGATTGCTTGTCGTGACACGAATTCGAGATCAAACTCGTCCAGTTCCGCTGCCTACTTTGCAATGTTCCCGGTAGAGTTAGGGTTATGCAAAATAGCACGCAGTGGAAAAGAAGTTACCACTGATATTTTGTAGGCTTGGAAGTAATGACGAAGCTTCCTCAAGGCAATAAGAATTGCGTAAAGCAGCTTCCACACCTCAATGTATCTTGTTTTGACGTCATGGAGTACTTTGCTGATGAAGTACACTGGGCATTGGATGGTTTGGACCCTCTCAGAGGGGCCTGGAGCTTCATCTCCATCGACCGGACCCTCTTGGAGGGGTCCGGACGTTCTTCTTGTTCGACCCGAACCTCGTTAGAAGGGTTCGAATCATCTTGGTCAGCCAGGTGAACCCCCTCAGGTGAATGAGGTTGATCTCCTAGCAATTCGTCTTGAGGTTCCGCGTCTGGGGGCTGGGACCCACACACACCTTCAGGTAACTCCGGACCCTCCCGGAGGGGTCTGGGCTCCTGGACTGGACGTGGCTCCAGTCTTTCTGCAACCAGGACCATGCTGACAACTTCGGTAGTTGTAGAAATATAAAGCAGTAAAGGCTCACTTGGATTCGGAGCGACCAAAATTGGTAGTGTGGTGAGGAGCTATTCCAGCTCTTGAAACGCCTTTTCTGCTTCTTCAGACCAATGAAATGGTCCGGACTTCCTCAAGAGTTTGAAGAAAGGTAGCGCCCGTTCTACCAGTCTTGAGATGAGCCGGCTCAGCGCAGCTAGACATCCAGTTAACTTTTGGACATCCTTGAGGCAGGCTGGGGGCCACATATCTTCTATAGCCTTGATTTTTGCCGGATTTGCTTCAATTCCTCGGTGAGTCACAAAGAAACCTAAAAGCTTCCCCGAGCTAACCCCGAAGACACATTTGTCCGGGTTCAGCTTGGTGCGCGTGATGCAGCTTGTCGAAGACAGCTTGTAAATTGTCAAGGAGTGACTCCTTGTTCTTGATCTTCATGACGATGTCATCGACTTACACCTCCACCAAGTCTCTAATTAGCTCTCCAAATGTTTTGTACATAGCTCGCACAAATGCTGAAGCAGCATTTTTAAGACCGAAGACAATCCATCTACTGTTATGAAGGCAGTATGCTCTTCATCTTCCTTAGACATTTGGATTTGATGATATCCAGAATATGCATCTAATAAACACAATATCTCACACCTAGAGGTGGAGTCCACTATCTGATCTATCCTAGGTAGTGGAAATGGATCCTTTGGACATGCCTTATTTAAGGTGGTGTAGTCGATACACATCTGAAGCTTCCCGCCGGCCTTGGGCACCACGACTGGGTTTGCCAGCCATTTAGGATGAAACACCTCCCGGATGAAACCAGCTTCGAGCAACTTCTTGATCTCCTGTCGGATGAAGTTTTTCCACTCGATTGATTGCTTTCGGGGCTTCTGGTGTGCCGTGCGTTGGAATAAATCTTCAGATTGTTCTCAATCACCTCCCTAGGGATCCCAGACATTTGGGACGGTTGCCAGGCAAACACGTGAACATTATCCCGGAGGAAAGTGATGAGCGCGAGTTCCTATTTGTTGTTCAGACCTCCCGATATACGGGTGGTCTGAGCAGCATCAGAACCAATTTGGACAACTTTGACGGGAACGACGGTGTCGCCGCTTGGTTGCACACGGGGTGCGGTGGTAGAGCCTCGATGACGAATGCTCAGAGGGTTCGGAGCTAGTTCCTTACCGGATGCTTCCTCTTGCGCTGTAGTAAGCACATAGAGTTCTTCAATGCAGTGATTCCTGCGATGCGATCTCCGCGTATCCGAAGAACGCACGCAAGTGTTGGCATCTTGAACACTATGTAACTATAATGGGCGGCGGCCATGAACCTATACATGGCTGGTCTGCCCAAAATGGCATTGAACGTCAGACTGATCTGCGCGACGTCGAAGATCAACTTCTCAGTTCTGTAGTTCTCCCGAGTCCCGAAGCTCACTGGAGTGTGATGGAGCCGAGAGGGGTAATGGCCCCCGGACCTACCCCAGAGAAAGGTCAAGATGGGCGAAGGTACAAAGGTCAGAGCTGGAGCTTAACGAAAGCTTTGAAGCTTATGAGGTTCAACCCTACACCTCCGTCCACCATTACATAGTGGAGTTGGATATTGTTAATAGTCGGGAGTTGGCCTGCTCCAATCATGTTGTGGGGGCAGTCTGAAGCATCAAAAATGATAGGAGTGTCCATCAACTTCCGATGAGGCTCCGCCCTAGCGGTGGGAACGGCAACGACCATGTCCCACCGCATTGTCTTGAGGATGCGGCGAGAGGTGATGTCCTAAGAACCACCATAAATGGTGTTCAGGGTCTTCCGGCGCTCGTTGTCAGAGACGTCGGAGTCGTCGTCGACGGTGTTGTAGATAGCTTTCAGGACCTTCTTAGGGTCTGGGAAACCTAGCTCCTCCTCAGCTGGAGCTTCGTCGACTTTTTGTTTTCCTTCCTGCTCACAGAAAGGAGCTTCTTCCCGGCGCTTGTTATAGCGCTCAGCAAGGTTCCGGACCTCTCGGCATTCTTCCAGACTGTGTTTGTCTGTCCTATGAATCGGACACCACACTTTGGAGATGCCACCATCTTCTGACGATGGTCGAGGTCATTTCTCGGGGCGTGGCCCCCGACCACCCGGAGCTGCAGCAGCCGCAACGGTAGGTGCACCGGCAGATGACTTCTTCTTGCCGTTGGGCTTCTTTTTCTTTTTGCCACCTCCAGATGTAGTGGCTTCAGTTTTCGAGGCCTTCTTGTTGGCCTTCAGTGTTGGCTTGGAGTGCATCTCACGGCCCTCCGCAGCTTTAGCACATTTGTCTGCTAGGCTGAAGAGTTCCGTGACGCTGGTAACTTCTTTTATTGCCAGCTTCGCCAACATCTTTTTGTCCCGAATGCCCTGTCTGAATGCAACAATAACGGAGGCACTCGAGATGGATGGGATGGTATTGCGTACCTGAGAGAATCACTGGATGAAGGATCGCAGCGACTCTCCTATTTTTTGTTGGACAGCAAAAAGGTCCAGTTTAGTGCCAGGTCGAGTGTATGAACTCCCGAAATTAGCAGTGAACTGATGGCATATCTCTGCCCAACTTTTGATGGAGTCAGGCGGGAGGCTCATAAACCAGGACCTAGCAGCTCCGGTTAAGGCCACTGGGAAGTAGTTGGCCATCACAGCCTCATCCCTCCCCGCTGCAAGTATAGCAGTGGAGTATATTTGAAGAAATTCATTAGGATTGATAGTTCCGTCGAATTTCTCCGGTAAATGAGGTCGGAACTTCTATGGCCATCTGACCATGCGTAAATGCATGGCCAAGGTAGAACAGCCTCCTCCTACTCCCTAAGGAGCAGGATTGTCCCGAGCTTCTTGCCTCTCGCGAGCACGCTCGATATGGACGCGACCGTCTTGCTGCCGGTAACGGTGATCAAGTTACAACCGCAAATCGTGGGTCGGAATCCTGGTGATGGTGTGGGTGCGTCGTGCCCTGGAAGGCAGCGAAGTCAACTGTTGAGATGCAGCACGCCTTTGATGCTGTGACACGTGAGGACCAAGTCTTCCAGACAAGGTCCTACGTTGAGTTGTTGCCTGCCCCGGAGGGGGGAGACCTTGATTGCTAATGCCAGCGGCTGCAGCTGCAACCAGATGGTCAACATCAGCTCTCCACTGTTCCATAGCACCCTGGGGTGCCCCTGGAGGCGGTGGGTGTTGTAGAAGAGCTCGCGCGGCAATGAGCACGTGCTCAGGGTTGTTGTTTGTCGATGCAGTGATCGACGCAGATGCCCCATCTTGTCGCCTAGCATTGTTTGCTGGAACTGCCAGCGGCTGTGGTGCCATAGTGCCTGCCAGAACAATGGCACCCGCTGGCTGCTGCACATTGAAGGGATTGCCTCCAGCAGGTTGTTAAGCACGATTACCGTTTGAAGATCCTGCGACGGAATTCACCCTCTTGAGATCTCGGGTACCCCTACCAGACGCGCCAAAATGTTCAAGTGTAACTACGACACTTCTCTCGGTACTACCAAATGTAGCCCACGGAGGTTCTTGTATAGGTTTGGGCACGCAGAGATCAAGAACAAGATGGTGACACGAGAGATTTACGTGGTTCGGGCCGCCTGAGCGTAATACTGAAAGTCGCCTAGAGGGGGTGAATAGGCAATAATACCTGAAATGACTTAATCAAACGAGATTAAACTCCTGTGGCCGGACTAGACTGAACAGGGCCGGTCTAGTCCGCTCAGCACAGGGTGAAAACCTAAAAACTTGGCTTCCACAAGTTATTTGCGGAATTTAAGTGCACCAAAGAGATAAGCAATAGGTGGTAAACTATTACAATTTAGATTGTGAAGTTAAAGCACTTAAATCACAAGTTTTCAACAATGATCAAAGTGAAGAGCAATATAAGCAATATGAACCCTAATAGCAATACTAGTGATCACGAAAAGTAAAAGACAAGTGAGACAATATTTATCCCGTGGTTCAGCTCCACGAAGAATCCTACATCCACGTTGAGAAGTCCACACAAGGACTGGGTCTCACTTGACCCTTCTCTCACCAAGCCACCACGATGGTCGGCTTGGTTTCCACTATATCAATGGGTAATCACCAAGTTTGATGGGGCTACTCACAGGTTGAGGCTCCAACAAATCAATACAATGAGGAGCACACGAAGCTCAACTCACACAAGCCACAAAACACAATCACAATGAGCAAAGAGATCAAATCGAGAGCCAATCACACAAACCCTAATCTCTTCTATATTTGGTCTTATAGGGCTAGTAGGACGAGTAGAAGGCTTTGGAAGGCTCTTGGTCACTTGTGGCGGCGCTAGGGTTCTAGACATGTTCAAATGAGGTTGGGGTCCTTTTTTTATAGGGGTCTCGAGCCCCTTCTGCGGACCTCAGCGGAAGGGCGGGATAGTCCGGTCTCTGGCCCCGGACTAGTCCGGCCCCATGGGACCACTGACCTCTGGTTAGGTCCGACAACTGCCACACTACACGACGATCGTCATGCTACCCGCCAAATTTCCAAATTCAAACGGTCACTAAACAATGGACTAATTCGATACACAATGGACTAGTCCGAAGTAGGACAGAAGGGTTTAGTCCGGCTCAAAACGGACTCATCAGTGCAGGCACGGACTAGTCCGGCCACAGGAGGCGGACTAGTCTAGCCCTCTAGGGTTTCTCTCGGTTCATCTCACTAAGTCTCAAACGGACTAGTCCGTACCCATATGGACAAGTCCAAACTTTTCCAAAGAGCTTTGGTCCGTCCAAAAATGGACAAGTCCGGTCTTCTGGGACTTAGCTCCGAATTCACTAAGAAACACTCCAGAGACGTTTGGTCTCTCAAAACGGACTGGTCTGCCTGGCCGAACTAGTTTGTCCTTGAGGCCTGGACTAGTCCGGCCTCCTAGGGTTTTTACTCATTTTGGCTTCACACTTAGGTTTTTCTCTAAACCACCACTTTGAGCACCTTAGAATGATCTCAATGCACATGATACATCCACCCTTTCACATGACACGGCTCAGATAAGCTCATCTTCATAGAAACCCTAATTTCTACTTCTTTAGCCTTTGACGTACGTTATGTCCTTTTCCTTTTTGAACGGTTTCATCTCATTTCAATCATTGTACTTGTGCTTAGGATCAACTTAGCTTATTAGACTCTTAATTGTTGTCATCAATCACCCAAAACAAACGGGGGTGCCTAGATGCACTTTCAATCTCCCCCTTTTTTGTGATTGATGACAACACATTAAGACTTCAACAAAAAGGATAATAATTTGTTTTTCAAAACTTATATTTGTATGAGTGACTCCCCCTCAATGTATGCATCATGATTAAGAGAGATTTGAGAGGGTTCTCATACATATACATGTTATGGTGGGGTGCCTAAGTGATGTTCTCATAAGTTGTGATAAAGCAACAAATATGCAAGACAAGCATGTAACTCAAGCATAACATCACAATTGATATGAATTAAGTCTTACAACAATTTAAGCGAGAGTTTTAAACATAAAAACATAAGTCCAATCTTGGATCAATCTCTCCCTCAAATAACTAAGTAGAGCTTTCAAACTCTCCCCCTCAATCTCTCCCACTATCTAAGTGCCTTATCCACAAATCTCTCCCCTTTCATCCACCAATCTCTCCCCCTTGTCTAAGAGCCACATCCACTAATCTCTCCCCCTTTGGCATCAAGACACCAAAAAGGAAAAGAAGAAAAGTAGGAGCCCTTAGGTCTACTCTTCATCATCACCGGTGTCGTCGTTGTCGTCGCCGCCTTGGTGCCCGCTATCACTTTCTATGGCCTCCAAATCAATATTAGCATCATCATCATTGGTTGGGACTGCGGTGGAAGAACCATCTTCACCAAATTGAGTGAGCTCCTCGGCGGTGAACTCCGGGAATGGAGTGATCTCTCCATCACTCTCCTCAGCAGGAGACATGGGAATGTCCAACTTTCGCACACCGCCTTGAGATACTTCTCTTGGCGACGCTCCATGCGACGTTGCCAAACTTCCGCCTTCCGGCAAGAAGATAAAATGGCCTTGAAGCACTTGAGAAATCCACTCCCGCATTGTGATGAAGGCAGAGGTGGCGTAGGAGATAGCACAAAGTGAGAGGACGAAGCGGGAGGATCCACATTCTTCCTCCTAGGGGCAGACGGCTCCGGAGGAGGGAGTTGAGGAGGAAGCCTCCAGTGAGTGATGTCTTTTTTGAAATTGAGTCCAGAGATCTTCTCAATCATGTACATGATGTACGGAGCGTATCCACATGATCGGTTTGGAGTATGGGAGATGTTGAAGATGTCGTCGAAGATGTAGTCAACCACATTGAAGCGAACATCTCCATCAATGAGGACCATCATGTGCCTCAAATTCCCTTGAATTATCCCCGCATCTCCATCCTTGGGGGCAATGGTCTTCCGGAGCACCCTGTTGAGGACACTGTAGAAGGGCTTGATGTTCCTTATGTGCCTCGCCTCAAAGGGTACATGGCTATGATACATGTACTCCAGGGTATCGCGATCAACTGGCCTCAAGTTGGAGATAATAATTTCATTGTACAGTTGATCCTCTAGGTCAAGCAGTTGAGCAAACTCCCAGTAGGTGGTGGAGTATTGCTCTCCATGGGTCATCCAGGTAATCCTCCTGTCCCCATTGGTGTGTAAGTAGATAGTGGAGTAGAATTGAGTGATAACTTCCACATTCTAGTCATACTGGAAATCCATGAATTTCTTCAAGCCATGTCGCTCGACGGCTTCAATCACAGCATTGAAGGCCACATGATCCTTCTGGGCCATATAGTCCCAGTCAATCCACTGAGCATCGGTGGTTGGGGTATGCTTGGACATGTAGACCGTCTGGTAGTAGTCACAGTGGAAGTCACACTAGAAACGGGGATTCACTGTGCTCCTGTCCCGTAGATAGACATTCATCTTCCTTAACTTGTGTACCTTCTCAGCCCCTTTGCCCTTGAAGATGTTGGCGTTGAAGGCAGCTGCACGGTTTGGGTTCCGTGCAGGAGAAGACATCCTCAAGGGGCCTATGGGTTGAGAGGCACCCTTCTTGGCTTTGATTGCAAGCTTCTTGGCAACGATCACCCTCTTCTTGGGTGCAGCATCGACCGGGGCCTTTCCCTTATCCTTGGAGGTCCTTGCCTCTTGGGCTCTAGCTTAATCCCCCAAAGTCACAAGTCTCTTTTTATTTGGGGCCGCCTCGGCTGCTACAGAGTTGTGTGCTTCTCGCTACGTCTTCTTTGCTCTCTTTGATTTAAAGTAGGCAGCAACCATTTCCTGATCCTCGCGTCTCCAGCGATAAAGAGCTTGTTTTTTGCTTCGGCCTCGGAGTTGGAAGGTGGAACATACTCGTTATCCGACATGGTTGCTGATAAGAGAAGCAAGGGAATGTGTATGAGTCCAAGGAGTCAAGAAATAGTTGTAGAATTCACATAATCGATCAAGGTTAGAGTTTTTGCTGTGTAATCCGTACTTATCTGCCCAGGGGTCAGACTAGTCTGTATCCAACCAGACTTGTCCGCTCTGAAGCCGAACTAGTCCGGTTCACAAGGCAAGAACCCTAATCTAGATAAATTTTGTGAAAACTACGGATCTTACTACAAAAATGGAGGTACATGATCACAATGATTGCACAACAATATTTGTAAAGAAGTTTCTATCAATAGACCCAAAAGAATTGAATTTCAAGGATTTTGGGGTTAGGTCAAGAATACCTCTTCAAATATTCAAAATGATGAAATGTGGATGAAGAGTCAGCCTTCGATGCTTGGGGAATAGTTTCTTAGCACCTTAGAGCTTCAATCCACGGATTGAAGTCGAGATTTGTTGGTGGGAATCGAAAATCGCCGTTTGGGAGGCGGTTTTCAAGCGTTTTGGGAGAGAGGGTGTTTGAGTGGAAGTGAAGAGGTCGAGGGCTCCCTGGGAGGTTAAGTCCCCAAGGGCCGGACTAATCCGGTCAGGGACCCAGACTTGTCCAGCTATCGGACTAGGTCCGAACTGTTCTGAGCCACCAGACTAGTCCGGTCTAAGGGCGGACTAGTGCGGTCCTAAGGCTGAAAACTCTTTATATTGAGTGTTCAGTGGATAGTTGATCCTTTTGGACTAGATTTCACAAAAGATCTTTGTAAACATGGTTAGTAAGCAATCAACATTTAAACTATGACCATGATTCACAAGGATTCAATAATTTCAAAATAATTTGTAGAAAATCGAGGAGGATGAGTTTTTTGCAGGCATGTGTGAATTTTGAATATGACAATCAAATGTGCAAGATTCAAGCCACATTTCGAGAATCCAAGATACTAAGCTCACTCCTAAGGTCACAAAATCTTTTCTCATCTAAGGGTTTGGTAAATATATCGGCCAATTGTTTATCTGTTCTCACATGTGAAATTGCAATGTCTCCTTTGATCGAGTGATCTCTCAAGAAATGGTGTCGAATATCGATGTGTTTGGTCCTTGAGTGTTCAACTAGATTATGGGATATTTTGATGGCACTCTCATTGTCACATAGGAGGGGAATATGGCGCAAGTTTATGCCATAGTCCCTAAGAGTTTGTCGCATCCAAAGAAGTTGTGCACAACAACTTTCGGCGCGACATACTCCGCTTCAGCTATGGAAAGAGCAATGTAGTTTTGTTTCTTTGAGGATCAAGACACTAGAGATCTACCAAGGAATTGAAAAGTTCCCAATATACTCTTCTTATCAACTTTGCACCTCGCATAGTCCACATCGGAATATCCAATGAGGTTAAACTTAGAGCCTTTGGGGTACCAAAGTCCTAGGCTTAGTGTGTGAACCAAATATCTAAGAATTCTCTTAACAGCGGTCAAATGACACACTTTAGGAGCAGCTTGAAATCTAGCACACATACACACACTAAGCATGATATCGGGCCTAGATGCACATAGGTAAAGCAATGAGCCTATCATGGAATGATATACCTTTTGGTCCACACTTGGACCATCTCCATTGAGATCGAGATGCCCATTGGTTGCCATAGGAGTCTTGATGGGTTTTGCCTTGTCCATATCAAACTTCTTGAGTATAAATTGTGTGTACATGGTTTGACTAATGAACGTGCTTTCCTTGAGTTTCTTCACTTGAAAACCTAGAAAGAACTTCAACTCCCCCATCATGGACATCTCAAATCTTTTGGTCATTATATTAGAAAACTCATCACAAAAAGCTTTGTTAGTAGAACCAAATATAAGGTCATCGACATATATTTGGCAAACAAACAAATCATCATTGAAGTGCTTGGCGAATAAAGTATAGTACGCCTTCCCAATTTTGAAACCATTTTGAGTTCGAAAATCTCTAAGGCACTCATACCAAGCTCTAGGAGCTTGTTTGAGTCCATAGAGAGCCTTACGCAATTTATACACATGGTTAGGGAATTCTTCATCTTCAAATTCGGGGGGTTGCTCCACATACACCTCTTCCTTGGTTGGACCATTGAGGAATGCGCTCTTGACGTCCATTTTGGTATAGCTTAAAATCATGGTGAGTAGCAAAGGCAAGTAATATACGAATTGATTCAATCCTAGCTACGGGAGCAAAGGTTTCTTCGAAATCCAAACCTTCGACTTGTGAATACCCTTTGGCCACAAGTCGTGCCTTGTTCCTTGTAACAACCCCGTGTTCATCTTGTTCATTGCGGAGCACCCATTTGGTGCCTACAACATTTGCATTAGGCCTGTTCACAAGCTCCCATACTTGATTTCTTTTGAAGTTGTTGAGCTCTTCTTGCATGGCCATCACCCAATCCGGATCTTGTAGTGCTTCTTCAACCTTGTGGGGCTCCAAGGAAGAAACAAAAGAGTAATGTTCACAAAAGTTTGCAACACTAGATCGAGTAGTTACCCCCTTGGAGATATCTCCAAGTATATTGTCAACGGAATGGTCCCGTTGGATGCTTTGATGCACTGTTGGGTGTGGCGCTTGAGGTCTTGAGTCATCATCTTGGTCTTCCTCATCCTCATTGTCTCTCCCTTGATTGATGCCTCCATTTTCATCTTCTTGGAGCGCGTCTTGGGGAACTTGATCTTGAACATTTGAGGAGGAGCTTGCTTGATGTGTAGGATGGTCACTTGCATCTTGAGGTTGTTCTTGTGGTCGTATATCTCCAAGTGCCATCCTTCCTATCACCACTTGTGGATATTCTTCTTGATCTAGCACATGATGATCAACTTGCTCCACTTGGGAGCCATTAGTCTCATCAAACACTACGATACGTGCTACTTCAACAATTCCGGGGGATTTGTTAAAGACACGATAGGCGTAAGTGTTTGAGTCATAACCAAGTAAGAAACCTTCATCGGACTTAGAAGCGAACTTCGAAGTCATAGGCTTCTTGTTAAGAATGTAGCATTTGCTCCCAAAAACATGAAAGTAGGAAATGTTTGGCTTGTTATCACTTATGAGCTCATAAGACGTCTTCTTAAGTATGCGGTGAAGATAAAACCGGTTTATGGCATGGCAAGCGGTGTTGACCACTTCCGCCCAAAACTGGTCCGACGTCTTGTACTCATCAAGCATGGTTCTTGACATCTCAATTAAGGTCCTATTTTTCTTCTCGGCCACCCCATTTTGTTGAGGGGAGTAGGGGGCCGAGAACTCATGCTTGATGCCTTCCTCATCCAAAAATTCTTCAACTTGAGTGTTCTTGAATTCGGTGCCGTTATCACTTCTTATGGTCTTGATACTTAAGGAGAACTCATTTTGAGCTCTCTTCAAGTACCTCTTGAGTACACCTTGAGTCTCACTCTTATCATGCAAAAAGAATACCCAAGTGAAACGTGAAAAATCATCAACAATAACAAGACCATATTTGTTACCACCAATACTTATGTAGGCAATTGGACCGAAGAGATCCATGTGTAGAAGCTCCAATGGTCTTGATGTTGTCATAATGTTCTTGGATGGATGTGGTGCTCCAACTTGTTTTCCGGCTTGGCATGCGCTACATGGTCTATCCTTTTCAAATACAACATTCTTTAAACCACGGATGTGCTCGCCCTTAAGGAGTTTTTGCAAATTTCTCATCCCAACATGGGCTAGCCTTCTATGCTATAGCCATTCCATGTTAGTTTTTGCAATTAATCAAGTATCAAATTTGGGCTTTATCCACGGAGGAATCTACAAGGTAGAGCTTTCCCTTGAGTAAACCCTTAAAGGCAATTGAGTCATTGCTTCTCCTTGTGACGGTCACACCCTCATTAGTGAATAAACAATTATAACCTTTGTCACGTAGTTGTGATATGGACAAGAGGTTATAATCAAATGAATCAACATGTAAAAAATTCGAAAGAGTATGATTAGGAGATATAGCAATTCTACCGATGCCAACGATTTTTCCTTGGCTATTGTCCCCAAAATAGATTCCTTCACTTGTATCTTCATTTAGCTCATACTCCACAAACATCTTCCTCTCTCTCCGATCATATGATTAGCGCACCCGCTATCAAGAACCCATTTGGTTCCACCGGAGGAGTATGCCTACAAGAAAGATTTAAGCCTTGGCTTTAGGTACCCAAGCGGTGTTAGATCCTTTGATGTTAGTCAAGAGGCACTTGGGCACCCACACACAAGGCTTAGGACTCTTGCGGTGTGGCCCAACATAGCTAGCATAGGCCTTTCCAAACTTATTCCTCAATAAAACATATAATGCATCAAAGTCATGGAACAACGGATGAGGTTCTTTCTTAGGCATTTTGGGTGAAGTAGCAATGTTCTTCCCTTTTATGTTGTATGAGCCTCCTTTGACAAAAACAATCAAGTCTTTGCTATTCTTGGGAGTTTTGGCATTTTGTCTCATCTCCCTAGAATAACCAAGACCATCCTTGACAAGGGGATGTCTTGTGTTGGTATATGCACTACGTGCATATGCCATCTTCTCCTTGTCAAAGAGGCCACCCTTTGGTGCTTGATTGGTTTGTGCCAACTTAAGATCATCTTTAAGCTTTATGATCAAGTTTGAGCATTTACAAGGTTGAGATGCTTCGGATTTGATATTTATGGAAGATGAGCTTGTAGAGGAAGAAGTTGCATTGACCTTGAGAGACTTTACTTGTGTCTCAGGAATCTTGTTAGCTTGTGTCAAACTAACAAGTTCATCCTTGAGCACAATTGTAGTGTTCTCAAGGTTTGAGCAAGTTTCCTTGCTCAAAGCGAGTTCACGCTCAAGTGCCTTGTTTCTTTCTCTTTCAAGCTCCAAGAGCTCCTCAACCTCTTGACATCTCTCCTTTTGTTGGATGAGCATGTCCTCTTGACGGTTGATGAGCTCTTCCTTCTCAAATATTTCCTCCGTCAACAATCTCAATCTTTTCAAGGTACTTTTACTCATGTCTTTAAGCATATGTTCATTTTCGCTACTACTATAAAAGCCATCATGAGAAGAAATTGAAGAAGAGGATTTAGATTTAACCTTCTTTCTTCCCTCCTTGGCCATGTGACACGTTGGCCTTGACATCTCCAAGTTGGGGAAGAGCTTGTTCTCCGTATTTGTCTTCTTCATAGCAATGGTTGCTATCTTATTTTCTTCATTGTAGGAGGATTCTTCATTTGAATCCCACTCCTTTCCGAGGTGGGCATGTCCGGATTGCTTCTTCTTCTTGAATTACTTCTTCTCCTCGGACTTGCCCTCCTTCTTCTTTTTGTTTTATTCATGTGGACAATCCACAATGAAGTGTCCATACTCTCCACAATTGTAGCAAGCCCTCTTTGATCTTGTCTTGGGCTTGTCTTTGCTCTTTCTTTCATTTTGGTAGCCCCCCTCCTTCTTCTAAACATCCTCTTAAAGTTGTTGATGAAGAGAGCTTCTTCCTCATCGGTATCGGGACTCTCTTCATCACTCTCTTCCTTTTCTTGTGATCTTAAGGATGTTGCCTTGAATTTGACATCCCTTTTCTTGGAGGAGGAAAGCTTTTATAGATCGTTCTAGAACATCGCTTCTTGCTCCATCATCTCATGGTTGATGATCCTCCCTAGAACTTCTTCGAGAGTCATCTTATGAAACCCCGCACTCTCACGAATTAGTGAGCAAAGAGTGACATTTCGAGGCATGAATGCTCGAATCATCCTCTTTACACTTCGTGGTCAGTCCACCGGGTGCTTCCATATGACTGACTCTTGTTGATGAGAGTCTTTGGGTGGTCGTACATGTCTTGGGGGGACTCACCATCCATGATGGTAAACCTCCCAAGCTCTCCTTCAATCATCTCGATCTTCGCCTCCCTAATGACGCGGTTGCCTTTGTGCGCTGTCTTGAGGGTATCCCATATCTCCTTGGCAACCTCTAACCCTTCAATGCGGTTGAACTCCTCTTGAGTCAATGAGGAGGTAATCACTCCAATGGCTTGAGCATTGTGATGGAGAAGGAAGGCTTGCTCCGGAGTGATGTCTTCCTCATTCTTTGGTAGATGAACACCTGTCATAACAATTTTCCACAAGCTAGGGTTTAAGGAAATGAGGTGCATTTTCATATTATGCTTCCACATAGAGTAATCATTTCCATCAAACTGGGGAGTTTTGCCAATGGGAATTGATAAATAATGATTGCTCGCGGTTAGTTGCTCATAGTTATAAGGATACTGGGAGTAGTCTTGTGAACTACTCCCATTGTCAACGTTGGTCGCGACAATTGGCTTGATCTCCTTCTTGGGCACATTGAGCTTCTCGCGAAGTCGTGCCTTGAGCATATGAAATTCTTCGTCATCATTTGGTTCATCTTGAAGAACATTGACGTTCTTCGTCTTACTGTCGTCGACGACCGCCGGAACCTCGTTATCACCCCTTCCGGCCATTTCTTCTCCGAGTTGTTAGACTCTTGTGGAGAAACCTGCTCTGATACCAATTGAAAGTCACCTAGAGGGGAGGGTGAATAGGAAATAATACCTAAAATGACTTAATCAAATGATATTAAACTCCTGTGGTCGGACTAGTCTGAACAGGGCCGTACTAGTCCGCTCAGCACAGGGTGAAAACCTAAAAACTTAGCTTCCACAAGTTATTTGCGGAATTTAAGTTCACCAAAGAGATAAGCAATAGGTGGTAAACTAGTACAATTCAGATTGTGGAGTTAAAGCACTTAGATTACAAGTTTTCAACAATGATCAAAGTGAAGAGCAGTATAAGCAATATGAACCCTAATAGCAATACTAGTGATCACGGAAAGTAAAAGACAAGTGAGACAAGATTTATCTCGTGGTTCAGCTACACGAAGAAGCCTACATCCACGTTGAGAAGTCCACACAAGGATCGGGTCTCACTTGACCCTTCTCTCACCAAGCCACCACATTGGTCGGCTTGGTTTCCACTATATCAATGGGTAATCACCAAGTCTGATGGGGCTACTCACAAGTTAAGGCTCCCACAAATCAATACAATGAGGAGCACATGAAGCTCAACTCACACAAGCCACAAAACACAATCACAATGTGCAATGAGATCAAACTGAGAGCCAAAGCGCAATGATCTTCCTTCACTCTCCTCCCCAAACCCTAATCTCTTCAAGATTTGGTCTTAGAGGGCTAGTAGGACGAGTAGAAGGCTTTGGAAGGCTCTTAGTCACTTGTGGCGGCGCTAGGGTTCTAGACATGTTCAAATGAGGCCAGGGGTCCCCTTTTTATAGGGGTCCCAAGCCCCTTCTGCTGACCTCAGCAGAAGGGCGGACTAGTCCGATCTCTGGCCCTAGACTAGTCTGGCCCTATGGGACCACTGACCTCTGGTCAGATCCCAACAACTGCCGCACTGCGCGACGATCATCATGCTACGCGCCAAATTTCCAAATTCAAACGGTCACCAAACAACACACTAGTCTGGTCCACAACGGACTAGTCCGAAGTAGGACATAAGGGTTTAGTCCGGCTCAAAACAGACTCATTTGGGTAGGCCCGGACTAGTTTGGCCACAGGAGGCGGACTAGTTCGGCCCTCTAAGGTTTATCTCCGTTCATCTCACTACGTCTCAAACGGACTAGTTCGTACCCATACGAACAAGTCCAAACTTTTTCCCGAGAGCTTTGGTCCGTCCAAAAATGGACAAGTCCGGTCTTCTGGGACTTAGCTCCAAATTCACTAAGAAACACTCTAGAGATGATTGGTCCGTATCAAAATGGACTGGTCTACCTGGCGGGACTAGTCCGGCCTTGAGGCCCGGACTAGTCCGGCCTCCTAGGGTTTTTCCTCATTTTGGCTTCTCACTTAGGTTTTTCTCTAAACCACCACTTTGAGCCCCTTAGAATGATCTCAATGCACACGATACATCCACCCTTTCACATGACACGGCTCATATAAGCTCATCTTCATAGAAACTCTAATTTCTACTTCTTTATCCTTTGACGCTTGTTATGTCCTTTTCCTTTTTGAAGGATTTCATCTCATTTCAATCATTGTACCCGTGCTTAGGATCAACTTAGCTCATTAGACTCTTAATTGTCATCATCAATCATCCAAAACCCACGGAGGTGCCCAGATGCACTTTCAAATACCCTACTCCACGGGGTGTGTGTTGTTGTACTGAATATCACTAGTATGTGTAGTGCTTGACTCAGCTTGGATTAGCCTCCCCTGTATCGTGCAGCTCAGTCCTTTTATAGTCCAAGGATTGACCGTTACATCCTTTGCCTAGCCCGACATGTGGCCCTGGCGTATTTAATGACCTAATACACAGTCTATAGGTATTAAGCATGGTTAATAGTGTGATAAAGTGCCTTAATGGCCACGTTACAACTACTAACAGTATATTGATTGTGTGTCATTAATATGGCATTAATGACACTTAATCAGGTCTTGTAACTACCGCTTTTACAGTCCCTTGAATGTATGTATTGTGGTAGATCCGCCTGTATTTCCATTGGTGGTGTAGGTTCAGAGGCTCCACACGTGGCAGCTCTGGAGCTTCTCCCTGTAGGGAGATGGGTCCGGTGTTATTATACACGTGTTGGCACAGGACCTTCCCTCTGTTGGGGGTTAGGTCCAAGGTCGTTATACACGTGTTGATTGCGAAGCTTCTCCGTATTGGGAGTTTAGCTCCGGGCTTACATTACACGTGTCAATCCCTGGAGCTACCCATGTGAGGGATGCGGGTCCAGTGTAGTATGATGTGTGGGGCCTGAGGAGACCTTCAACTTTGACAGGTGGAACTCTCTTGCACTTCTTTCTGATACCGTGGGGTACCCGGTACGCAGGGTACCGACACAGGGGATGTCTCTTTTGCTGCTGCTGCGAAGGTTGTAGGGATGGAAAGACGAAGGCCGGGGGCGCTCCCGCCGAACCCGGTGGCTGCTCGCCAGCGACATCGTTGCACTGCCAACTCGCAGAACAAGGACGTATGTGTGGACTCCGAAATTGCTTGCCCTTATCCTCAATGTTGGCCAGCATATATAGCCAACCAGACATACACCCTGGGGATAGAATCCCAGTACTCAACCTCCTAATAGACTGAAACAAATCCGAACCAATTTCCTGGACTCTATCTTAACTAACAAACTCAATCTCTGACTCTAAACTCCAAAACTGGACTCTAAATTTAGACATGACCTGAGTTCAACATGAACTCCTAACCAGATACAACTCATGGCAAACAATTGACTAAAACAAATTACCCTTGACGCCTACGCAGATATCTTGCTCGGTGTCGGTATTGCAATCCCACCTTCACATTTCTCCCTCCCTCGGGGAAAAGCTTGTCCTCGAGCTTGAACGTCGGGTAGGACTTCTTGAATTTAGAGACATCTTCCCAAGAAGCATAAAAGTTGGCACATCCTTCCCATTGCACCAAAATCTGCCAAGTGCCTCTATAAAGCCGAGATCATAGTACTGTAGCTGGGGCTGGGACTGTTTTTCCATTATTCAATGCTGGTAAGCTGGGAGGTGAAGAGGGAGGTGTTCCTGTGAATGGTTTGAGAAGTCCCACATTAAAGACTGGGTGTAGCCAACTCTTTGGTGGAAGTTCCAGTTTATAGAGACCTGGCCAGTCTTTTGCAAAATATGATATGGACCATAGTGATGGAAATATTGAGAAGAAAATATTTATTGTATTTTATTGATTGAGGGGGTGGTACATATATATAAGGGGGTCAGGGGACCTCCCTTGGTTACATAGGAAATGTGGTATTATTCTAACACTCCCCCACAGTATGAACGTCTATTAGCTAGAACATTCAGACTGGATCAAAACTCCACAAACACTGAATATGGCAGCCCCTTGGTGAAGATGTCCGCATACTGTGAGTTGGTGGGAACGTAAAGAACTCGAACTGCCCCAGTGGCCACCTTGTCGTGAACGAAGTGCAAATCAATCTCGATATGCTTGTTGCGTTGATGTTGCACCGAATTGGTCGAGAGATACATAGCACTGACATTGTCACAATAGACCAAAGTGGCCTTCTGAAGTGGACAGTGATGTTCCTCCAGCAACTGATGCAACCAAGAAGCTTTGGCGACTGCGTTGGCTACATCACGATATTCCACTTCGGCGCTGGAGCGGGATACCGTGTGTTGGCGCTTCGAAGACCAGGAGACCAGATTATCACCGAGGAAGATACCATATCCGTAGGTGGAATGACGTGTGTCATGGCAACCGGCCCAATCAGCATCAGAATATGCCACAAGCTCGCTAACTGAAAAGCCACGAAGCTGAAGACCATGATCTATGGTGCCTCGAATGTATCGAAGAATGTGTTTCACCAATGCAAGATGAGTCTCACGAGGATCATGCATATAGAGACACACCTGCTGCACGGCATATGCAATGTCTGGTCGAGTGAAGGTGAGATATTGCAGGGCTCTAGCAAGACCACGATAGTGAGTAGCATTCGAAACCGGAAAACCATCGGATGATAACTTGGCACACGTATCATCTGGAGTAGAACATGATTTACAATCAGTCATGCCTGCTCTCTCAAGTATCTCAACCATGTACTATCATTGTGAGAGGAAGAAGCATGCGCTGCTCCGAGTAACAGTTATGCCCAGAAAACAATGTAGGTTGCGCAAATCCTTCATTGAAAATTCTGCAGCAAGAGCATCAATAATGCGACAGAGCAGTGGTGCTGATGAGGCAGTTACAATAATATCATCCACATATAGGAATAGATAATCCATGTATGTGTCGTGTCGGTAGACGAAAAGCGAAGTATCAGACCAAGCACCAGTAAATACAAATGAGATAATATGAGAAGCAAAGCGGTTGTACCAGGCACGAGGAGCTTGCTTCAAACCATATAGGGACTTGTTCAGTTGACAGACAAAATCCAGATGAGCTGTATCAAGAAAACCAGAAGGTTGCTCACAATAGACTGTCACGGATAGAGTACCATGCAAAAAAGCATTCTTCATATCGAGCTGGTGAACGGGCCAATCACAAGAGAGTGGAAATGAAAGAACAGTACAAACTGTAGAAGGCTTCACCATAGGGCTGAAAGTCTCACTAAAATCAACACCGGGTTGTTGAGTAAAGCCACGAAGAACCCAACGAGCCTTGTAGCGATCAAGAGAGCCATCCTAATGAAACTTGTGACAAAAAACCCACTTCCCAGTGACGACATTTGTACCTGGAGTATGTGGCATGAGATCCCAAGTGTTGTTTGCCTGTAGAGCGGTGAATTCCTCGATCATGGCCTCTCGCCAATTGGGATCGGTGAGAGCACCACGATAAGTCTTCGGAATCTGTGACAAATTTGAGGATTGAAGGTTCCGACGCTGCATAGGAAGACAAAGACCGGCCTTCCCATGTGTCTGCATGTTATGCTCGTTGTCGATGGGTGGCACCTCGAGCACAGATCGTGGACCACGTACAAAACCTGGTTGCTGGTGAAGGGCAGTCGGTGTAGCCGTTGGAGAGCCATAGCCTAGAGGAGTGTCGCATGACGAGGATGAGCTCGGGGTGGTCTGACCGCACGGGGTAGCGGTTGGACCACCCAGTGAACAAAGGCACGCCTGGTCTTCGGGACGAGTACTATTGGTTGGACCGCGAGGATCCGCGATCAGACCATCGTGAGTCACGATGGGACGGTGAGGCGAATAGAGGCTCGCCTGGCCTCTGTTGGGAATATCGCTGGGTGGACAGGGGCCAAGAAGGCCTCTGTGCATAGGCGCGGTCTGACCGGCTGGAGCCGAGGACTGATCGTTAGACTTGTAGAAGCCTGGTAGAGGCCCACGTTGACGAGTACTTGCAAAACAGTCAGTGCTAGGGAGCACCGATGAATTGTTAGTATCAAAAAGAAAGTCAAAGTGGGATGAAGGAGGGTTGGAGATTTCTGCAAACAGAAAGGAGGACTCATCAAAAGTGACATGACGAGAAATAATGATGCGGTTTGTGGCTAGGTCTAAGCATCGGTATCCTTTGTGATCGGATGGATAGCCAAGGAAGACACAAACTGTAGAGCGAGGAGCAAGCTTGTGTTCAGCTGTGGCAGAGAGATTTGGGTAGCACTTGCAACCGAAAATGTGCAGGTGGGAAATATCAGGTTGGGTGCCAAAGAGGGCGAAATATGGTGTGGCAAAGGAGAGCGTTTTGGATGGTCGCAAGTTTATGAGGTGTGTAGCGGTGTGGAGCACTTCTACCCAATAACCAGCTGGAACACTAGATTGGAACATAATCGAGCGCATAGTATCATTGGTGGTGCGAATAATACGCTCAGCACGTCTATTTTGAGGAGATGTGTGAGGACAAGAGAGACGCAAAAGAACACCAAGACGGAGAAAGAATGCATGTGATGTGTAATTATCGAATTCACGACCATTGTCACATTGGACTGCCTTTATGGTGCGGCCAGATTGAGTGGATACATAGGCAAAAAACTGCAACAAGGTCGGAAAAGTGTCCGATTTAATACTTGTGACCAGAAACACTTTGCACGGGAGATGTCCATATATCACAATGTATTAAATCGAAGTTGTTCGAAGCACGAGAATTTGATAGAGAAAATGGAAGACGTGTGTGATGACCAAGCTGACAGGCATGACAAAGAGTGTCAAGTTCCTGTTTAATACATTGTGGAAATAACCTAGACAAAGCCTCAAAACCTAAGTGACCAAGACGACGATGCCAAAGTGTGGACGGTGTGGTTGTTGCGGCTAAGGCATGTGGTGGAGAAAGCATCGGCAAGGATATGGAGTAGAGCTGCCCAGAACTATTACATCTGGCGATCATGTTCTTGGTGTCCAGATCCTTCACAGAAAGACCAAACGGATCAAATTCAATGGAAACATTATTATCAGTAGTGAACTGACAAACATAAACCAAATTTTTAATTATGTGAGGAGACACAAGAACTCGATGCAAATGTAAAGGACGAGCGGATGTAGAGAAAGAAGTGTGACCCATGGAGGTGACGGGTAGCAATGACCCATTACCGACAACGATAGACGAAGGAGTCGAATAAGAAGGAGGATGGGAGGAGGAGAGGTTACCAGGGGAGGAGCACAAGTGGCTATCGGTGTTGGAGTCCATGTACCATTCAGCGGACGGTGGCAGCGTCAGTGACATGGTGTTGAACGAGTTAGCCAGCTCGTTCTGATCCCATGTTGTAGAAGATGCGGTGTAGTTGAAAGCTCCCGCGTACAAAGATCTGGTGGTTGGATCACCAGGAGCTGCGGTGTGGCCGCTGTAGAAGGAGGCGGTCTCACTACCACCAGGTGTAGTCGGGTTAGAGTAGAAATACATTGGCAGTCTGTCGGGTGTCTAGAAGCCTGGTGGCTGATAGGCATGTGTGCCGTAGGATCCTCCGTGCGCCAGAAGTGCCTACTGGGGAGGGACAGGTGCGCGTGGACGTGTCAGGAAGCCTGGAGGAGGACCAAGACGGGGCGAAGCACCACCCCAAAGCTGCAGGGTTCCGTTCCATGGATTCCCCGGAGTGGGAAATCCACCATTGTTACTGGTGCCATTACGCTTGTTCCGATTACGCCGATTTCGACCTCAGTTGGAGGACGAGAGGCCAGAGACAGCAGCGCTGGAGGTAGGAGTGCTTGATGCAGGGCCACAAAAAATGGGAGCACGTGGAGGAGCGCCACCAGATGATGCAGAATACGGGGTGCGTCCCGCACCTACGGAGGTGGCCGCTAATGCATTGGCCGACTTGGACTTCATCTCGATCTCCTCAAGTTGGAGGTCGTTGTGGACCTCAGCAAATGTGGGAAAGGGGACCTGTCGCTTGAGAAGGGATGCCATGTGAGAGAATCGCTCGTTCAGCCCATGAAGCGTCGTGAGAACAAGAGTGCATTCGGGGACGACCTCGCCCAAGTCACCAAGTGCATCGGCCATTGACTTGATACGATGACAATAGTCGGTGATGGAGAGGTCACCCTAGACGAACATGCGAAACTCGACATCCAAAATCATAGCACGGGTCTCCCGGTTGCTGATGAACTGCTCATGAATCCCAAGGCAGATGGAACGAACTGTGGTATGCCCGCCGAGGTGATCTCAATAAGATCAGGAGAGATGGTGCCGTGAAGCCAGGAGATGACGGTGCAATCCATGCGTCGCCAATGAGAGTCGACGATGGTGGGATCAATGTCGGTGAGGACATGATTGAAGAGCTCATACTTCCCGAGGATGTTGAGGAAGAGACTCTTCCACCGATTATAGTGTGGCGAAAGGTTGTCGAGGACGACGGGGCTCATTCACTTGATATTGAGGACGGCGATTGCTTGAGCATGCAGAGAAGCAACATCGTCAACCGCCGGAGGAGAGAGGTCGTAGTTGATCAAAGTCACGACGAATCTTGTCGGTTGCGAGAAGCAACTTGCGACGCGCCTTGTCGGCCGCTGCACGTGCACGTGCTACCTCGATGGCCAGTCGATCTGCCTCCTCGGTCAATCGAGTTAGCTCGGCAGCCAAGGTGATGTCGTGTGAGGCTGCTTGTGCGTCCTGGGAGCCATCGCCAACATAAGCCATCAAGAAGTAAGAAACACGACGTGCGAGCGTCAATCTGCTGCAGCGAAGACCGCGGATGCGCGGCGACGAAGACTTCAGACCAGGCACGAGCCGCGCGGAAGGCCACACGTAGACGTGCGGTGGTCTTCGAAAGACCCCGCTCTAGAGCGCGGTGTGCGTAGAATTTTTCTGGCGGCACAGGCACGCCGAAAAAAAATCGTGCGCGGAGGGCGGCAATTCACCGCGAGCCAAACTCGATACAAGAGGCGGAGTTGGGCGTAGCTAGCGGAAGTTAGGAACGAACCTAATCTGATACCATGATGGAAATATTGGAGAGAAAATAATTATTATATTTTTGATTGAAAACCCTAGAGGTGGTACATATATATAAGGGGGTCAGGGGACCTCCCTTAGTTACATAGGCAATGTGGTATTATTCTAACACATAGAAGCGTGCTGACAGCTTAGATTTTGGCCCCTGTATCCCTGCAGCTGTGGCACAGTTGTGGATTCGAAGCCAAACCCATTGCCCTGCTTGAAATTCCAGTGGATTGTTTGATGTTGTAGTAATGATTATCATGTTGTTGGACATGATGAAACCTCTCCCGAACATCCTGCAGAAACTGATCACGTTCTAGTAAAGTCTGGTCCACCGCAAGTACTCTAGCAGCAGTACTTTTTGTATACGAGCGAAGCTGAGGAGGATCACACCCCATAGACAACTTTGAATGGAGTAGAGTGGAGAGAAGAGTGATAGGATGTTTATAGCAGTATTCCGCCTATGGCAACTGTTAGGGATATAATAGTAATATATGAACATCTAATATTCATAACATGGTATACAGAGCTTAGGTTTTAGATCTACTCTAATTTTGTTTTCCGGTGACGGCGGTGCCGCTCGATCCCATCGTCCTCCCCAGTACCGTCCGCCTGGGCCAGGGCTGCCCGCGCTGGCTGGGTTCCTCGTCTGGCCCGCCAACCCAGGCCTTCGTGTGGCCCGCCTCCACCTCCAGCAAGTCTTTGCTGTCACCATCTCCGCCGCGCTGAAGGTCCACGTCAGGAACCCGTTGATTTGGCGCTGGATCTGGATCTGCGGTGCCCTGAGCCGCGGCGCTCCTTCGTGCGGCCCGATTTGGCAGCCGGGGCTCGGTTGTCGGGTTCGGCGCCTTCTCATCAACTTCCAGGAGCCGCGTGTTTAGTTGCCGTGAGCGGTGCTTGTAGCTGTACAGTCTTCGTTGACTGGATCGTGGATAGGAGCATCCCGTGCCTTTGGCCTTCACCTGATGTGCGAGATCGATGTCCACGCCTTCTTGGATCTGAGTTTGGCCGCCTGCTTCAGCTGCTGTCCACAGTGAGGTGTCCCCTACTGCCGTTTAGATCAAGAGGGCAGCCTCCTGCTGCAGCACGAGGGTGCTGCATGTCCATGGTCTCTGCTCTTTGGAGAAGTTGCTTACCTGCCTTCTTTCCTTCCGCGTGGTCAAGGGTGTTGCGATCTCTCACGTGGGAGTCCCGCTCGAAGGATTCCCCTGCTCCTCGGTTTGAAGGCAGCACCGTCGCTTTTTGGTCTGTTTTGATCGGCGCTTGCGGCTAGGGTTCAAAAAAAAAAGAGAAAAAAATAAAGAAAAAGAAGAAAAGAATTTTTCTGGCGACGTCGACTCTTTTTCAGATCTAGAATAGAATTGACGTCTTTTGGGTGCTTTTGTTTTGGCTGTCTGTGACGCCTTAATTCATCGTTGATTCGGGAGCTCCATCTGCGTTTAAAAAAAATGCTTGCGCCACTTTTATTTCTGCTCTCCCCGCCGCCGCTTATTTTTCGCTCTTGCCATTTTTTTGTCATCTTTATCATGATGACCTTTTCTTCTTCGGCCGAAATTTTTGTTGTGCGGTGTCGGTGCTTTTCAATGGCATCAATTACCGTGACTGGTTCCTCGTATGCGTCTACATATGTGCGGTCTACGACTTTGGAAGCTGCTCATTGAGGATCTCTAGTTAGTACTGGCCCTCGTCGTCATGATTTACAACATCTTCGGGAGCTTCACTGGCTTCGGGTTTCTTCCGCTGTGCGTGTCAGTTCTGTCGGCTCTAGTCTTGCTGCTTCATCTACTTCGACGTTTTGCTCAGTGACATCACTATTTAGATCATCTTTATGGCTCTTAGCATGATTTTATCTCTTCAAACTCAATGTTCCTGATGTACCTTGAGTTTGAGGGGGGTGTTAGGGATATAATAGTAATATTATATTAGGTGATGTACTAGGGATGTACTAGGGACTTATTTGCATATTTGTCATCCTTGTACATCTATTTATAGAGGCATCCGACCTCCTCAATAATACAAGATCTGAAGATCCAATATTCATAACAGCAACCACTGAACCCATTGGCGAGGTCTATCTCCTATCATGCATCACAAGTACATAGCAATGACTTTGTTAACAGCCTCGGACTGCCCATTAGTTTGTGGGTGGAATGTAGTGCTCATCAGCAGTTGAGCCCCCTTTAACTTAAATAATTCCTGCCAGAATTTGCTAGTAAAAACCGGGTCTCGATCGGACACAATCGTAGTTGGCATCCCGTGTAGGCGAACGATTTCTGAAAAGAAAGCCTTTGCGTCTATTTCTGCAGTATAGGGATGTGAGAGCGGTATAAATTGTACATATTTAGAGAATCAATCCACCACCGTCAATATAACTGATTTGCCAAAAACTTTGGGTAAAGCTTCAACAAAATCCATGGCCACATCTTGCCAAACATGTTGAGGGACAGGGAGAGACTGTAGATGTCCTGCAGGGTGCTGGTTCAGAGTCTTATTCTGCTGGCAGATTACACAAGCCTTCACATAATCCTCCACTGCTTTACGAACCCTCTGCCAAGTGAAATCTTGCCTGACCCGGTGCAACGTTTTTTCAACTCCTTCATGACGGGTACCATGAGTTGCTAGCAAAATAGTTGAGGTTGTAGGTGAACTGCTATGAATGTGTATGCGCTTCTTATGTAAAATCAAGCCATCGCATATAGACCAATTTGTTCCCATAATTCCCTCTGCAATTTTCTGCTGCAATGCAATTAGTTCACGCTGCTCCCTGACCTCCTTTCTGATCTCTTGCAGCAGATCAAAATTTGGACCCGAGCTAGCCATCAGGTTTGCTGGTTCGGAATCATGCCTTGACAAAGCGTCTGCAACTGCATTTGGACGCCCTGATTTGAATTCCACAGAGAAATCGAATCCAAACAACTTGCTCACCCAGTGGTGCTGCGGTATCGTTGATAAACGTTGATCAAGTAAACACTTTAGACTATAATGATCAGTACGTACCACAAATGGTCGTCCCCATAAGTATGGTCACCAATGGCGTACAGCTTAGACTAGTCCGATGAGCTCACGCTCATATGCAGCCAACTTGGAATGCCTTGTGAGTATAGGGCGACTGAAATAAGCCAGTGGACCCCTCCCTGATGTAGGACTGCACCAAAACCTGTCCCTGAAGCATCCCATTCGATTATAAATGTGGAGGAAAAATCAGGCAATTGCAGAACTGGCGCTGAAGTCAAGGAGCGCTTCAGTGACAAAAAGGCTGACTCAGCTTCTGGTGACCAGCTAAATCCTTGCTTGGACAGTAGCTTAGTTAATGGAGCAGTGATAGAACCGAAGTTTTTGATAAATTTCCGGTAATATCTTGATAGGCCCAGAAATCTCCATAATGTGCGGACTGACTTCGGTGGAGGCCATTGCTGAACGGCAGCGACCTTAGAGGAGTCCATAGACACCACCTGCCTGGAGATAACAATGCCCTAAATAGGCTACTGATTCCTCCCCGAAAGCACACTTGGATTGTTTCATGAAAAGCTGATGCTGGCGCAACAAGAGGAACACCATACGGATATGCTGTAAATGTTCAGATCACATCTTGCTGTAGATTAGTATATCGTCGAAGGATACGAACACAAAACGTCTCAAATAAGGTTGCAGGATCGAGTTCATTAAGGCCTGAAATGTAGTCGGGGCATTCGTCAAGCCAAACGGCATTACCACGAACTCAAACAGCCCTTCATGTGTCCTGAAGGCGGTCTTGGTGATATCATCTGGAAACATGCGCACTTGGTAATATCCCGAACGTAGGTCGAGTTTAGTGAAGAAGCAGCTTCCGTTGAGTTCATCTAGTAATTCATCAACAACGGGAATCAGAAACTTATCTGTCACCGTCTTGTCGTTGAGTGCCCTATAATCGATACATAATCCAAGTGCCGTCGTGCTTCTTAACGAGGAGCACTGGTGAGGAATATGCGGATGTGCTCCTGCGAATGAACCCTTGCGCTAGTAGTTCTGCGCACTGAAGTTCCAGCTCGGCCTTCTGAGTTGGTGGGTATCTATATGGCCGTACCACAATAGGTGCTGTCCCGGGCAGCAGATGTATTCTGTGGTCGCAAGCACGACCTGGTGGCAGGCCTGTAGGGGTTGCAAACAGATCAGCAAACTCCTCCAAAAGAGAATCCAGTAGCAAGCGAACAAAACAGAGCTGATGGTTCTTTTTGAACATTTTATGAGCTGGCAGCCCTTCCCAAATAACCTTCTGCTGATCTTGCCGGAAGGACATTGTCATGTGTTGAAATCACCTGTAGTACTGCAGGTGCATGCAGTAACAGTCACTGACATGTGGGCCCAGCTAGCCGTGGGCCCCACATGTTAGTGACTGTCACTGCACCTGCAATACTGCAGAGGATATGCATCCCATTGTCATGGTGTCAAAGTTCTAGAGAATTGGGTCTAGCGTCCGCAGCGAATGTACGCCCAACACGACGTCATGATCCCCCATAGCAAAAATATCAATGTGGAAAATAGTGTCCTTGATCTGCGTAGGGACATTGCAGCAGTATCCTGGACTGTCCACCTTGTCACCGTTGGCCACTGTCACTTTCAGGCCCCGTTGCGATGCAAGCCCTAGCCCAACCTTCTTAGCTGCCTCGACGGATATGAAATTATGTTAGAGCCCGAATCGGTGAGAGCGATGAGACGCTAGCCACCAATCAGAATGGGAATTCGCATTGAGTCCCTGTTTTGAATATCCTTGATGGCGTACAATGAAATTTCTGGTGCCTGTTCGTAGTCGTCCAGAGCATACAATTAACCTCCTCCCTCATGATCCAACGCAATATGGAAGAGCTTTGTACATGTTTTCTTATGCCCCATAGAAAACTTCTCGTCGCAATTGTAGCACAGGCCTTTAGACTTTCGATCAGCCATCTCCTCTTTGGTGAGAAATTTGAAGAGACGCCGTGCTTTGCCTGATGATGGGTTTGAAGCAGCAGGAGCTGCTGCATCACTTTTGTCTCTGACTGCCCCTAGATTGCGGAACGGCCGCTGCCTTGTATCAGAGGTGAATGTGCTGCGCTTTTCATACACACAAGCTAGGCTCATTGCTTCTTCCAAGGATGAAGGTTTCTGAAGTTCTACATCCGACCGTTGTGGCTGGCGAAGTCCTGCTGTGAATAGATTCATGGCACTCTTGTCACTCATCAGGTCGCATCTGCACAAGAGTTGCAGAAACTGCTCTTGATACTCTGAAACTTGGCCAACTTGGCTTAATTTGTCAAGTTCTCCCAGGGTGTTGGAACTCAGCAGGGGGCCAAATCGTTGATAAACGAATGACACAAATTCAGGCCAAGATGGTTTACCATGAATCCATGATCATGGAATATGCGATAATACCACAGATCGGCCGCACCCTCCAAGTGAAGTGTGGCGTACCACACCTTATCTGCTTCCGGAATTTCTTGCCCCATGAAGAACTGCTCACACTTGTTCAGCCACGATAACAGATCCGAGGAGCCATCATACATAGGGAATCGAATGCGATGAAGTTGCTGCGGAAATTTGTGGAAGTGGTAATGATCATTGGTTCCATTATCTTTCCTGTACTCACCCTGTTTAGGATCAGGGTTGCCGCCCGATTCTTCACCAGGCGCGCCACTGGCCTTGCTGTGGACATGTGTCACAGGCTCATACTCATCTCTGTTCTGCGTACTGGGAGCTTTTTCCAGTCGTGAGATTGCGAGGTTATGTACGGCCAGCTGCTGCTTGACGTCATGTACATCAGCCTTGATTGAAGTCACGCCCGCCAGCTGAGTGGCTTGAAGCTTCACCTGCCCACCGATCTAGTTGACAGAAGTGTTGAGCCTGGCGAGCTTGTCGTTGATTTATTTGATTGACGTGCCTAGAGCCTCAATTGCTGCCTTGGTGTCGCCATTGGATCCTGGTACCAAATTGTGACAGGGGATGTCTCTTTTGCTGCTGGAGCGAAAGTTGTAGGGATAGAAAGACGGAGGCCGGGGGAGCTCCCGCCGAACCCAGTGGCTGCTCGCGGGCGGCGTCGTGGCGCCGCCAACTCGCAGAACCAGGAGGTATGTGTGGACTCTGAAATTGCTTGCATTTATTCCTCAATGCTGGCCGACATATATAGCCGACATATATAGCCAACCAGATGTACACCCTGGGGATAGAATCCCGGTACTCGAACTCCTAACAGACTGAAACAAACCCCAACCACTTTCCTGGACTCTATCTTAACTAACAAACTCAATCTCTGACTCTGAACTCCCAAACTGACTGGACTCTGAATTTAGACACGACTTGAGTTAAACATGAACCCCTAACCAGATACAACTCATGGCAAACAATTGACTAAAAGAAATTACCCCTGATGCCTACGCAGATCTCTTGCTCGGCGTCGGTATTGCAATCCCACCATCACAGGTGAATGGATGGTCCACATTCCACGATTGTATGAGTTACACCCTCCGTTTTATTTATTTGACGTTAGTTAATTAAGCAGCCTTAAATAAAATAAAATGGGAGCACTACCAGCTCTATGTTTTGGAGGGTATTACAGCGAACTCCAAAGCATGAGCCCTTAATTTTATGTAACACCCATATTTTATGTATCAAAATTTGATTAAACCATAGTGCATTTGTGTGTTGCATTTTTGTGTGAATTTTTTTGAAGTTCAAACGAGTAGAATCCGTTGAAATTTGAATTTGAATTCAAATCAAATAGAAAAGAAACAGAAAAGAAAAAGGAAATAAAAAGGAAAACCCCCGCGTGGGCCAAATCCCACCCGAGGCCCATTTCCCCAGCCCAGCCGAAACCTCCCTCTTCTCTCTCTCTCTTCTCACTGCCGCCCGGGCCCGCCTGTCGGCACCTCCCTCCCGCCCCCTCTCCTTTCTTCCCCGCGCCGCGCGCAACCGTCGAGCGCCGCGCCCACGTTCCCCCCCCCCTCGGAACCGCTTCCTCGTCGGTTTTCGCACGCGCACTCCAACCGCACACCCCCTTCACACTTAAAAGGAGTCGGCGCCCCCATTTTCCCCCCTCCCCCGAGTTTTCCCCGACCCTAGCGCCATTGCCGCTGGTAAGTGGCCGCCGTCCTTCGTGTTCCCGACGATTCAACCCCCTAACCTCATTCTTGCTTGGCCTAACATGATCGCCGCATCACCAGGAGCACGCCGGACGCACTCGCTCGGGTAGATCTTCACTGCATCGCCGGAATTGTCGCACACCGACGAGCACCGCCGCGTCCAACCGTCGCCGACGCTCTCTGCTCTTCCCCAAGGCTAATTGTCGTCTCCGGTGAGTTCACAACGTCGCCCCACTCGTTTCCATGCGTTTGGATTCAAGAATTAGGGTAGATTGCATGGAATTTAGCGAAGTCCGGCGAGATCGCCGCCGTCGGCCGTCGGGCGCCGCCACGCGCTGCGCTGGCATCGGTTAGAGCCGACGTGGCTCGACCAGAGCCGTCCATTCCCGGCCAACGGTTGAGATTAGATCTCCATACCGTTTCGGTTATTTAAAATCCTGGCCATCCGATGCAGATCCAACAGCCAACATTTAAACACCCTTTTCCCGCCGTCGCTTTTACACCGCAGCCCCTGGAATCTTGCGGGCTACCCCCTAACCTTTGCTGGAATTCAGATCTAGCCCCTAAATTTAGCAAACTAGCCTCTGGAATCCCTGGAATTGGATTTAATCATTTAAATAAGCAATCTAACCCCTAGAAACTTATAGAATTGTGGATTTAACCCTGTACAGTGTAGGAAACTTATTATTCAGTCCCTAGACTTTTATTTAATTGATGAATATTGTTTATAGGTGTATTTAATGTGTAGAAATTAGATAAAAATGGTGAATAAATATAAAAATAGTAGGAAAAATTTGTATAAAATGTTTTTATGCTGGAGTTAATTTTTAGAGTTCGAATAAAATATATTTTGACCCTGGAAAAATTATTAAAAATGTTTAAAATATATTTTGACCATATAAAATTCAATAAAAATGATATTGGGCCATAAATAAATCCTAAAAATGTGAGATAAATATAAAATGCATATTTTGGCTGTGTAAAATAATAAATACCTCGTAGGGATGCATTAGTATAGAGTTTTATGCCTATGTGTATGTTTGATGCCATGTGTTGTGTGCTATTTACTTATTTTAGCCTTTATTTCTCTTTGCCATGCTTAGGTAATATATTTAGAGTCGTGCTACGACCCTAACTTCAATCTCCAAGACCAAGACTTCTCCAACAATCAAGTCTTCGAAGAAGGCAAGTGCCCTTGACCATCTTGTACCAATTTTAGGATTTTAGTTAGATGCATGCTAATTAAATTGATGTCCTATTTCATGTTTCATGCCTTGTTCCATATAATTCCTTATCACCTGATGTGGGTTGGGAAGTAGATAGGTATTAATTATGCTTAGCCATGCTTAGACATTGGGAATGGGTTTTCATACAATTGTGATATGTTAAACTTTATGATTACTTTAATTGTGGTGGATACACAATAGTAGTGGATAGGAATCTGGCGGTTGGATAGATTTGGTATAGTGCAGTTTGCACGAGACCCGGGATTGGGTTTGGTACCACCGGATTCTAAGGATCGGTTTATGGAGGAAGTCACTAAGCTCTATAGTACCACCACGAGACTGAGATGGGGCAGCTTGGTTAATTAATTAGGTTTCTCCCGATGAAATGCTAGTAGTTGGATGATGCGGGGAATGATGCAGGGGTACTGCTCTGGGAACCGCAAGGCTCAAGATGGGGCTCTGAGGCGGAGGGTTACTTTGGGAATCCTTAGTGGTGGAAACCTTAGAGGGCTAGCACTAGTCGGGAGTACCTTTGTAAAGACCATGTTGTGATCTCCTGGCCTCACACCAAAGGAAGTGTGTAATGTGGTTAGCTACCACGGGCATTCAGGGAGGTTCACTTAGTCCACCTGGCAACAGGGGATGAAATCACTGCTTGTGGGGAAAGGGTACACTCTCTGCAGAGATTTGGTAAAACTGTCATGACAGCCGTGCTCACGGACAAGAGCGGCTTGGAGCCAGTTCATAATTAGCTTATGGTTGGGAAATGGTGGATATTTATGAATTCAAGTTACATTCATCATCTTCAGTTATGTGTTGAATTAATTCTTGAATTATGATATTGATAATTGAAAGCTAAGGTTAGGTTCTAAGCATAGTGCTTAAGCCATAATTGGCCTTCCCTTGCTTTAGCCAATCATATCATCCTCTTCCTGCACTTGTTGAGTACTCTATGTACTCAAGCGTTTACTTTTCCATTAGAATATGAAGAAGAAGCGGCACCAGAAGACTTCTTCGTCAACCCGGAAGACTTGGGCTAGGCTGGCGATCCTCCGCGCGACTGCCTGTGGAGATGGAGCTGTTCTCATCTATTTAGCCTTCTGCTGTAGTATGATCTTTGTGAACTGTTTAGAATGTTTTAAATAGGTTGTGGTGTATTTATAGACCTTTGGGTCATATTGTAAGAATATTTATGTATTCGAACATGGCTATGTAATGGTATTTCACTTTCGTCAATGCATGTACGATTCAACTGATCCTGGCATACATGTGGTTAGCATCTGTTCATCTTTAAGATGACCAGGCGTGACAAAGTGGTATCAGAGCCGTGTTGCCCGTAGGACGCAAGCCTAGTTATAAATGGTCAAAAGTAAGGACTATACTATTTTCTTATAAAATAGTATTTCCAAAACTTTGTGCTTCCCATCTCAACCCTTGTGCTTCTTATCTTGTTGTGCTTATTATTTTAATTCGAACTTAATTTATTGATTATTGTTCTCACTCTCTTCTTTTCAAATGTTTGTAGATGGCGCGCACCAAGCAGACGGCGCGTAAGTCGACTGGGGGTCGTGTTCCTCACCACGCCCTGGTCAGCCGCTCCGCACCCCACACGCCCAGGAAGGAGACCGTGCTGATCTCTTCTGGATGTGTTGTTCCGAGGATGCGTGCCCGTCTTCGCTCTCTTCTTCGAGCTGCGGGGTACCGTGAGTACCGTGTTCACTTCGTCTACCACACCACTAGGGTTTCTATACCCTCTCCTAGTAGACTGGAGTGGTTTTCCCAGCTGTCCGTCTACTACGACTCGGAGCTGCTGCACTCACACTTCTCTCCGACTTGGAGGAGCTCCCAGCGTGCGGCTGAGGAGTATGCTACATGGGAGGCGACTACCTACTGGAGTCACGCCCACAGGTTCCGCCTCGGGTGCATGGAGCACGCCTTCACCCCTCAGCGCCCTAGTGGCACAACCGACTTCACTGGACATGACGTCGAGGGGCCTCTGCACCACGCTCAGAGTGAGAGGCTTGTGGACGACATTGTGGAGTTGTCTTCACGACTCCAGCGTTGTCAGCAGGAGCTTCAGGACAGCAGGGACCTGGTTGACAGCTACGAGCGACTTCGACGATGCTACGCGAGGATCACTGCAGTTGATCCTAACTCTCCTCAGTACGCTTCGTACGTTGAGCCGTGGGACCCGAACTCTCCGGATCGTCGTGAGAACTCACCCGTGAGATCAGGGGAGGACACGGAGGAGGAGGATCCCGAGGAGGAGACCGAGGAGGACTCCGACGAGTAGGGGTAGACTTGTTACCCTGTTGGACGACTCAAGACACCTATCCTTAGTATGTAGGAGCGTGTAGCTGCGCCCTCTCTAGTCTTGAGTTGTGTTATCTTTGGTATTGTATTAGTTTGCTTTATGTTGTGTGTGTGTGTGTGCGGCGTGAGTTGTGGAATGCTTCGGCATCCTGTCCACATCCACATCATTTGTATATAGGCTTGTTAGGGTGTTGTGCGAGTTGTGGAATGCATTAGCATCCTGTCCACATCCGCACTAGTTGGTTAATGAATTTGCTTGCTTTATATATATATGTTTCCCTTGATGCATGTAGTTGGGACCGTTTGCCATAGCGTACCCTTCTATATCTTATCTATTGTCCTAAAGTTTCAATTATTCCCTATACAGATGGCTGGAAGAGGTAGAGGTAGAGGTCGTGGAAGGGGTGCTGTGCCCCAAGAGGAAGGACTTGGAGGTGTGCCAGGATGGAATGGTAGGGGTGCTCGAGGAGGTCCAACAGTGCAGCAAATGCAGCAGATGATGGCCATTCAAACCCAACTGCTCAACAACCTCACCCAGATTGTCACCAACCTGCAGCAAGTCCCACCCCCCCCCCCCCCCACCACCACATTACAACCTTCTGCCACCACCACATTTTCCACCCAGGTCCTTTCTAAGGGACTTCCTAAACACTCATCCACCCAACTTTGCCACAGTCACTGAACCACTGGATGCTGATGATTGGCTTCGAACGGTGTAAAGCAAGTTGAGGCTCATACACTGTGAAGGAAGAGAGAAGGTATTATTAGCCTCCCATCAACTCCAAGGACCGGTAGCTGACTGGTGGACTGCCTTCACTGAAGCCCACCAGGATCCGGAGAACATTACTTGGGAAGAATTCAGGACCAACTTCCGTAATCACTTTGTGCCAGAAGGAGAAATACAAGCAAGACGTGAGGAGTTCCTTATGCTAAAGCAGGGCCGTATGACTGTGAGGGCCTACTTGAATGCATTCACCCAGTTATCCGCTATGCCCCAACCGATGTGGATACTGACTCCAAGAAACAATTTCGTTTCAAGAATGGACTGGACAAGGAGTTGAAGTTTGCCATGTCTTCCAGCGACTACAGCGACTTTCAAAAGTTGGTTGACAAAGCTTTTGAGGTGGAGAGGACTAAGAAAGAACTGGATGATGATGAAAGGAAGAGGAAGTTAGCTCTAAGCCATGCCTCTAGCAGCAATGTACGCCCTCGTCTTAACCCTCAGCCTGCAAACCAGATGACTCGTCCTATGAACTACTCGGGACAGAGATTTCCAAACTCCAACTACAGGCCACCCACTCCCTACAATCAGCAAATGCGCCAGCAACAACAGCCTCCACGCCAGCCAATGCAACCCCCTCGCCAGCAGATGCAACCCCCTCGCCCTTCAACTCCAGCTAACCGTCCCAACGGTCAACCCCCAAGAAATCAATCAGGAGGTAACAAGGGCCACCACAATGCTGCGGGAATTCAATGCTACAAGTGTTGAGAATGGGGACACTACTCCAACAGTTGCCCAAAGAAGTAGCAGAACCCACCTGGACGTGTCAATCATGTGACTTTGGAGCAAGCACAGGAAGCACCTGATGTGGTGATCGGTACGTTTCCTGCAAATTCACACCCTTCCACAATATTGTTTGATTCGGGTGCTACACATTCATTTATAGCCAAAGATTTCGTAAAGAAGCATGACATCGTAGTTGCATTCTTGAATCGGCCATTGTTGATAAACTCTCTGGGAGGAGAGATGGTGGCAAGGCATCTATGTCGTAAAGTGAGTATAAACATAAGGGGGTAGTCTTTTGGGTCAACCTAATAGTGTTGGACTCACAAGGATTAGACATCATTCTGGGAATGGATTGTGTCGACTGTTGGAGTCGGCAGATCCCCTGACACTACGAAAGTGTGGAAGGAGTTTGTGGTTCGGTTTGGGCGCGCGGAGACTCAAGAAGGTGAATTGCGATTGGACTCGAGTGACACGGTGGTTTACGTGGTTCGGGCCGCCTGAGCGTAATACCCTACTCCACGGGTGTGTGTATGTTGTATTAACTTGTGAGCTTGAGTGTGCTCCCGAGTCCTCCTCTCGTGTACCGTCAGTTCGTCCTTTTATAACATAAGGACAAACCGTTACAAGTCAGCCTGGCCCGACACGTGGCCCTGGCGGTTATTAGTATTGATACACGAGATTAATTGTTGTCAATAACCCTGTAACGGCTCCGACAGTGCCGTTACAGGTGTTAAGATCGTCCGATTAATTATCATTAACGTGGAATTAATGGTAATTAATCGGGTCTTGAAGTCTGTGGCTGTCCTTTGAAGATCCGGAGCCGTTACAACGTCTCCCGGGGGTTTTAAGCAGCTAGCTCCGACGTATGGACACGTGGCAGCTCCGGAGCTTGCTTGGGAGAAGCGGGAAGCTCCGGGGTGGCCTGGCACGTGTCAGGTCCGGAGCTTCTCTCGGTCAGGGGTTACCTCCGGAGGTGCTGTTTCAGTACCTAGCCCGGAGCTTCACCCTTGTGGGTAACAACTCTGGTCTGTCAGTACACGTGGCAACCTAGAGGTTAACCATGTTGGAGAAGCGGGTCCGGTCACGTCTGTCGAGTGGGCCCCCGAGGGTCTTCAATTTGAGTAGATGTCCTTCCCTTGAGATCTTTGTAACCTCAGGGGGTGTATGGTTTTTAGGGTACCGACAGACTGGTTGACAAAGAATCAAGGAGTAATTCATTGTGCAACTAGGACAGTTTGCTTAACACACCCAAATGGCACTACGGTGGAGTTCAAGCCAGATCAGACGCAAGAGGCATTTGTACTACTCAACCATCTTGAGAGTACATAAGGCATCAGGGTTGTGAGTGAGTTTTCGGATGTATTCCCAGATGAGTTACCAGGTATGCCCCCTGATCGAGAGATTGAGTTTGTCATTGAATTAGTACCTGGAACGGCCCCAATATATAAGAGGCCGTATAGAATGGATGCTAAACAACTAGCTGAACTAAAAGATCATATTGAGGAGTTATTGGGGAAAGGATATATTCGTCCTAGCTCATCGCCTTGGGGAGCACCAGTCATATTTGTACCTAAGAAGGATGGTACTCAAAGGTTGTGTGTGGATTACCGTGCCTTAAATGCGGTAACAATCAAGAATAAGTACCCACTGCCAAGAATAGAAGATTTATTTGATCAGTTGAGAGGAGCATGTGTGTTCTCTAAGATTGATCTTCGCTCGGGTTATCATCAACTGAAGATTAGGCCCTCAGATATTCCCAAGACTGCATTTGTCACTCGATATGGATTATATGAGTATACAGTTATGTCGTTTGGATTGACCAATGCTCCGGCATACTTTATGTATCTAATGAACAAGGTATTCATGGAGTACTTGGACAAGTTTGTGGTGGTGTTCATCGACGACATACTTATCTACTCCAAGACTGAGGAAGAGCATGAGGAGCACCTCAGAATGGCTCTACAGAAGCTTCGCCAACACCAATTATATGCCAAACTTAGTAAGTGTGAGTTTTGGCTAAAGGAAGTGTCATTTTTGGGTCATGTCATATCTGAAGGAGGTATAGCAGTGGATCCAGGCAAAGTGGCCGATGTTCTTAAATGGGAAACACCTGAGAGTGTACATGATATACGAAGATTCTTAGGCATGGCTGGTTATTACCGTCGATTCATCGAGGGATTTTCAAAGATCTCTCGACCACTAACCAAGTTTCTTGAGAAAGGAGTTGCTTTCAAGTGGACCCCCGAATGTGAAGTGAGCTTTGCCGAATTGAAGAAGAGGTTAACCAGTGCACCGGTATTGGTGATGCCTGATATGCAGAAGGAATTGTAGTTTATTGTGATGCATCTGGTCATGGTTTAGGATGTGTCTTAATGCAAGGAGGACATGTTGTAGCCTATACTTCAAGACAGCTTCGGAAACATGAGAGGAATTATCCAACACATGACTTAGAATTGGCAGCTGTTGTCCATACATTGAAGATATGGAGACACTACTTGATGGGGAAAAGAACCGAGATATACACAGATCACAAGAGCTTGAAGTATATATTCACACAACCAGATCTTAACCTCAGACACGTCGTTGGTTGGAGTTAATAAATGACTTCAATGTGGAAATCAACTACCATACAAAAAAGGCTAATGTGGTCGCTAATGCTTTAAGAAGGAAGGGACAATATAATAACTTGTCAGTACAAGCTCTTCAACCCCAGTTATGTGAAGAGTTTGCAAGGTTAAACTTATGCCTAGTGTCTAGTGCTGAAGCAGTCGCTATGGAGGTGGATTCAACCCTTGAACGTGATATACAAGAAGGACAAAAGAATGATGAGAAGGTCAAGGAGATCAAGCAGTTGATGAAGAAGGGAAAAGCTCCAAACTTTATGGAGGATGAACAAGGAACCCTATGGCTTGGAAAGAGGATTTGTGTTCCAGATATCAAGGAGATTAGAGAGTTGATACTAAGGGAAGCTCATAACTCATCATACTCCATTCATCCCGGAAGCACAAAGATGTATCAAGACCTTAAAGATCGATATTGGTGGCATGGAATGAAAAGGGATGTAGCGGAATATGTGGCCATATGTGATACATGTCAATTGATTAAGGCGGAACACCAAAGACCAGCAGGGTTGTTGCAACCAATCAAAGTGCCGGAATGGAAATGGGAAGAAATTAGTATGGATTTCATTGTGGGTCTACCAAGAACACAGTCTGGATATGATTCTATATGGGTAGTGGATTGTTTAACTAAAGTTGCTCACTTTATTCCCGTGAAAGAAACTTACAATGGTCCCAAGTTGGCGGAATTGTATATCTCCAGGATTGTATGCTTACATGGAGTTCCCAAGAAGATTATTTCAGATCGAGGCACTCAATTCACCTCAAGATTCTGGCAGAAGTTGCATGAATCAATGGATACCCGTCTAAACTTTAGTTCGACGTATCATCCTCAGACTGACGACAGACAGAACGCACCAACCAGATATTAGAAGACATGTTGAGAGCGTGTGCTCTAAAGAATAGCCAAAGTTGGGATAAGAATCTGCCATATGCCGAATTCTCTTACAACAATAGTTATCAAGCCAGTTTGAAAATGTCTCCTTTTGAAGCATTATATGGGCGGAAATGTAGGACACCGTTGTTTTGGAATCAAACTGAGGAAAGCCAAGTCTTTGGTCCTGATGTGTTGAAAGAGGCTGAAAGACAAGTGCAAGAAATTCGGAAGAACCTAAAGGCAGCCCAAACAAGACAGAAGAGTTATGTGGATACTCGAAGACGTGATCTAACATTTGAGGTTGGTGATTATGTGTACTTGAAGGTGTCACCTATGAGAGGATTGAGAAGATTTAAAGTAAGAGGCAAGTTGTCACCCCGCTACATTGGTCCATTCCAGATACTTGAACGATGAGGTGAAGTGGCTTATCAGCTTGAGCTTCCACCGCACTTGTCAGATGTTCATAACGTATTCCATGTTTCGCAACTTAAGAAGTGTCTAAGAGTGCCTGAGGAACAATTGCCTATGGAAGCAGTCGATGTACAAGAAGATTTGTCTTATGTGGAACAACCTGTCAAGATACTTGAGACATTAGAAAAGGTTACCAGAAACAAAGTCATTCGCATGTGTAAGGTGCAATGGAAACATCATTCAGAGGCAGAAGCGACATGGGAAAGAGAAGAAGATCTCAAAGCGGATTTCCCTCATCAATTCTCTTAGGACGTCCGAAGCTCGAGGGCGAGATTCCTTTTAAGGGGGGTAGAGTTGTAACACCCATATTTTATGTATCAAAATTTGATCAAACCATAGTGCATTTGTGTGTTGCATTTTTGTGTGAATATTTTTGAAGTTCAAACGAGTAGAATCCGTTGAAATTTGAATTTGAATTCAAATCAAATAGAAAAGAAACAGAAAATAAAACGAAAAAGGAAATAAAAAGGAAAACCCCCGTGTGGGCCAAATCCCACACGAGGCCCATTTCCCCCCAGCCTAGCTGAAACCTCCCTCTTCTCTCTCTCTTCTCGCTGCCGCCCGGGCCCGCCTGTCGGCACCTCCCTCCCGCCCCCTCTCCTTTCTTCCCCGCGCCGCGCGCAACCGCCGAGCGCCACGCCTACATCCCCCCCCCTCGGAACCGCTTCCCCCGTCGGTTTTCGCACGCGCACTCCAACCGCACACCCCCTTCACGCTTAAAAGGAGTCGGCGCCCCCATTTCCCCCCTCCACCGAGTTTTCCCCGACCCTAACGCCATTGCCGCCTGTAAGTGGCCGCCATCCTTCGTGTTCCCGACGATTCAACCCCCTAACCTCATTCTTGCTTGGCCTAACGTGATCGCCGCATCACCAGGAGCACGTCGGACGCACTCGCTCAGGTAGATCTTCACTGCATCGCCGGAATTGTCGCACACCGACGAGCACCGCCGCCTCCAACCGTCGCCGACGCTCTTTGCTCTTCCCCAAGGCTAATTGTCGTCTCCGGTGAGTTCACAACGTCGCCCCACTCGTTTCCATGCGTTTGGATTCAAGAATTAGGGTAGATTGCGTGGAATTTAGTGAAGTCCGGCGAGATCGCCGCCGTCGGCCGTCGGGCCCGCCGCGCCCTGCGCTGGCGTCGGTTAGAGCCGATGTGGCTCGACAAGGGCCGTCCATTCCCGGCCAACGGTTGAGATTAGATCTCCATACCGTTTCAGTTTTTTAAAATCCCGGCCATCCGATGCAGATCCAACGGCCCACATTTAAACACCCTTTTCCCACCGTCGCTTTTACACCGCAGCCCCTGGAATCTTGCGGGCTACCCCCTAACCTTTGCTGGAATTCAGATCTAGCCCCTGAATTTAGCAAACTAGCCCCTGGAATCCCTGAAATTGGATTTAATCATTTAAATAAGCAATCTAACCCCTGGAAACTTATAGAATTGTGGATTTAACCCCTGTACAGTGTAGGAAACTTATTATTCAGTCCCTAGACTTTTATTTAATTGTTGAATATTGTTTATAGGTTTATTTAATGTGTAGAAATTAGATAAAAATGGTGAATAAATATAAAAATAGTTGGAAAAATTTGTATAAAATGTTTTTATGCTGGAATTAATTGTAGAGTTCGAATAAAATATATTTTGACCCTGGAAAAATTATTAAAAATGTTTAAAATACATTTTGACCATAGAAAATTCATAAAAATGATTTTGGGCCATAAATAAATCCTAAAAATGTGAGATAAATATAAAATGCATATTTTGGCTATGTAAAATAATAAATACCTCGTAGGGACGCATTAGTATAGAGTTTTATGCCTATGTGTATGTTTGATGCCATGTGTTGTGTGCTATTTACTTATTTTAGCCTTTATTTCTCTTTGCCATGCTTAGGTAATATATTTAGAGTCGTGCTACGACCCTAACTTCAATCTCCAAGACCAAGACTTCTCCAACAATCAAGTATTTGAAGAAGGCAAATGCCCTTGACCATCTTGTACCAATTTTAGGATTTTAGTTAGATGCATGCTAATTAAATTGATGTCCTATTTCATGTTTCATGCCTTGTTCCATATAATTCCTTGTCACCTGATGTGGGTTGGGAAGTAGATAGATATTAATTATGCTTAGCCATGCTTAGACATTGGGAATGAGTTTTTCATACAATTGTGATATGTTAAACTTTATGATTACTTTAATTGTGGTGGATACACAATAGTAGTGGATAGGAATCTGGTGGTTGGATAGATTTGGTATAGTGCAGTTTGCACGAGACCCGGGATTGGGTTTTGTACCACTGGATTCTAAGGACCGGTTTATGGAGGAAGCCACTAAGCTCTATAGTACCACCACGAGACTGAGATGGGGCAGCTTGGTCAATTAATTAGGTTTCTCCCGATGAAATGCTAGTAGTTGGATGGTGCAGGGAATGATGCAGGGGTACTGCTCTGGGAACCGCAAGGCTCAAGAGGGGGCTCTGAGGCGGAGGGTTACTTCGGGAATCCTCAGTGGTGGAAACCTTAGAGGGCTAGCATTAGTCGGGAGTACCTTTGTAAAGACCATGTTGTGATCTCCTGGCCTCACACCAAAGGAAGTGTGTAATGTGGTTAGCTACCACGGACATTTAGGGAGGTTCACTTAGTCCACCTAGCAACAGGGGATGAAATCACTGCTTGTGGGGAAAGGGTACACTCTTTGCAGAGATTTGGTAAAACTATCATGACAGCCGTGCTCACGGACAAGAGCGGCTTGGGGCCAGTTCATAATTAGCTTATGGTTGGGAAATGGTGGATATTTATGAATTCAAGTTATATTCATCATCTTCAGTTATGTGTTGAATTACTTCTTGAATTATGATATTGATAATTGAAAGCTAAGGTTAGGTTCTAAGCATAGTGCTTAAGCAATAATTGGCCTTCCCTTGCTTTAGCCAATCATGTCATCCTCTTCCTGCACTTGCTGAGTACTCTATGTACTCAAGCGTTTACTTTTCCATTAGAATATGAAGAAGAAGCGGCACCGGAAGACTTCTTCGTCAACCCGGAAGACTTGGGCTAGGCTGGCGATCCTCCGCGCGACTTCCTGTGGAGATGGAACTGTTCTCATCTATTTAGCCTTCCGCTGTAGTATGATCTTTGTGAACCGTTTAGAATGTTGTAAATAGGTTGTGGTGTATTTGTAGACCTTCGGGTCGTATTGTAAGACTATTTATGTATTCGAACATGGCTATGTAATGGTATTTCACTTTCGTCAACGCATGTACGATTCAACTGATCCTGACGTACATGTGGTTAGCGTCTGTTCATCTTTAAGATGACCGGGCGTGACATTTTACATATATGTATGTATGTATAGATATATACACATCTACTTTATAAATCATTGTAACATATATTTTTAGTTTTAAGTATCTAATAATAAATATTAAACACTTGAGTAATATTATAGCATGATGTAAAGAGAAAAATATCAAAATAAAACAAGTATGTCTGCTTAGAATGAAGTATGGTTACCTCAATAAGAACCAAATAGCAATAAATCCACTGACAAGAATGTTATAATGTTTCATGAAAAAGTTCTTCGGACATTCCAAGGAAAACAACTTGTGTTGAGGACAGCCTCCAGATTGGGAAACACTACTACTATAAGCCTCATCGCAGGCGGCTCCAAACCTATTATCACACGCGATTTTTAAAACCGCCTGAAACGAAGAGTCTGTGATAATCCACAATTTCACAGGCGGAGAAGTGAAACCGCTTGTGAAGACAGATTATCACAGGCGGTTCTTTACTTAGGCTAGCCGTCTGTGAAGATTTGTTATCACAGACAGGTCATGCAACATATATAACCACATGTGATAATTGTGTTATCACAGGCGGATCTTGACCTACTTCAAGCCGTCTGTGAAGACAGTTTATCACAACCGGTTTCTACCATAACAGTAACATTCTCTGATAATTAGGTTATCACAGATGGTTCTTTACCTATATCTAGTCGCCTGTGATAATTGTTTTTCACAGGCAGGTCTAGTCGTTGGTAAATAACCACCTGTGATAAGGTATAACCTATGCAGTACTAGCTGCTGTTATTTCTAATTTCCAGGTCAATTCAATATAATCACAGAAGTCAACAATATCATCACAGAAGTCAATTTCACTAAAACAATATACATATGTACAAGTTACATATATAATTCATCTCATAGTTTACAAGTTTTCCCTAAAAACTGTTTCTATTAGCATAGTCGTAAAGTTCTGGCACATCAGCTATTGCACCATTCTCATCAAAGAACTCTCCTCTTTTGTGCAAAATTTCGCGGCGCACGGATTGACACAGTTCAACAGCAATCTTGTCGGGTCCTCCACCAGGAATATTTCTACAAACCGGCCATTTTTCGTTCACATTCTTCGTGTGCTGCAATGAAACACATAACAAGGTTTAGAATGTGTTAGTTTGAACAATCTCAAAGTATAGATCAAAGTGAGAGTATACATGAATTTATTTGGTATTTTTGGAGCAGTTGTACTATGAGCAATTGAATTTTTAAGTTGGAATCAAAATATGAAAATAATGTTTCTGGTAATATTGAACAACAGAGAATATAAGTATTAAACTATGCTAGTTACAATGAAAATGAAACTCAAAAGTAAGAAAATAAGATATCGACATTAAGGATAACTTACATCCTCACGATTCACTCTATATTCGCTAGCGGTCCGAAGATGCTCGCATATATAATACCCGCATAAGACACTCCCAGCAGACTGCTTCAGACAAGCATAATACGTTTTAATGTCCAATGCATTCGTATTAGAAGGTCTCTCACTGCCAAGTTGTTTCACGTAAAACGGCCAAGCGCTGTAATACAAGAAATGTCATATAAAACTTGTCAACACATTCTAAATGTGTGTAAATTAAAATTATTGAATAAACATACCGTTTCAAAATGGAAAGGAAATCTTTGTAACGATCTGGTGGGTAATCGGTTGAGTCCAAGACTGTTGCCAAACCCTACGTTGGCTTGATGAAGATCATTATGTAGTGATCACTGCAAACATACAAACACACGTGTTAACAATTACTAATAATTGTTATTTCAATGTCATGTGTCAAACTTACTCGAAGTGGTACAGAACCTTTACGAGGTCCTTGCCATCTCTAACAAAGTTAAACATTGCATGTCCTATGTAAGCTGCAATTTCTGTCCTTCTATCCTTCTTATGTTTTGCGATTGCTTTTTCAAATTCTTTTTTTTCATGTGTTTGAACTTTGCTGAGTCTCGATCCGCTTTGACGTCGAATAGGGTCTTTGCAATCCATGTAGGGTCAAGGATACCTGTCTTGCATTTTATCTTTTCATTATCCATGTATTGCATCCTATTGAAGAAGTCCAGAATTGTTATAATGTCATAAAATGTGTATGCGTGTAGTAAGAAAAGCAAATGCAAAATATTAGAGGCACTTACAAGCACCAGACGAGTAGCAGATTGATATCGAGCATGCCCCGATGGAAAATGGAATGCAACTCTTCAAATAAAATGACTCGTCTATCTGCTCCAGTGCTCCAGAATGCATCTTTTGGAATACGAAATGTGACGCAAGAAAGATCATATTTTGTGCTGGCAAAGATGTACCACTCATGCATTCTTTTGAGTGGGGCAGGTTGTTTGCTAAGTTGTATGGATGTTATGAGCGGCTTCCCATTCTTAAATTGTCACATCTGGTATTAAAAAGGCCACCAGATGCTTTGCACATGTATGTCAGGATCAATTCAACTCATACATGTGTAGATGAAAGTGAAATACCATAAGTAATGCCATGTTCGAGTACATCACCTTATTACATAAATGACCTTCCAGGTCTAAAATAAAAGTACATAAGCAGCGGAAATCAAATAAAACGGGGCTCCAAGCACAGGCGTTGCACGGGGGATACGCCAGCCTAGAACATCTCATCACGGTCTCCATAGAAGTCCTGGTTCTCCACCTCTTCGTCTTCATAGGCTGGGGAGAAATATGCAACTAACAAGTTTGAGTACCAACGGTACTCGTAAGTTGGGAAGTTATGACATGAGTTTCACAACAAGGAAGGCAAATAATAGGTAAAGCTCTATAACAGTTACAACCTACTCTTAATGTTGTTAAGCACATACGTCTAGGTGAAACCCATCCATAAATCCCAAATATACCAGGTAAGACCAAACCAAACCATCCATTATTAACCCATGTGTGCTAATTATGAATTTGGTTCCAAGCCGCTCGTGTCCGTGAGCACGGCTGTCTAGACAGTTTGACAAGACTCTACAGAGTGTGTATCCTTTACCCACAGTTCGAGATTTCATCCTCTGTTGCCAGGTGGACTAAGGTAAAACCTCCCTGATTCCCGTGGTAGCTAACCACATTACACACTTTTGTAGGTGTGTGGCCAGGAGATCACTACGAGGTGTTTTCGATGGTTCTCTCGACTTGCAATGGGTACTCTAAGGTTTCACCGCTCCAACACCTAGAGTCTATTTTCCCTCCGCCAGGAGAAGCCCTCTCTCGAGCCATGCGGATCCCAAGGCAGAATTCTGAACCCATTCCCTTCTCGTTCAATTACCTATGCTACATCAGGAGAGACCAAATTACTAAACCAAGTTGTCCCATATACAATTTTGTGGTGATACTAAAAGGCTTAGCAACTTTCTCCATAAACCGGTCCTAAGAATCCGATAGGTGTCAAGCCTCATACCAAGGTCTTGTGCATGCATGCACCAATCCAATCAAAACCCCCTATCAGATTCCTATCCACTAAGTTCATATTTGCCAACATTTCATGAATCAAAGAAATACAAATATATCATGTAGATAAGTTAACCATATTTAATTAAGCATGGCTAAGCGTGAACTAATAAATAGTAAAACACCCAAACCAAGCTACAAGGAATAATGGGGAAAAGCTAGGGAAACATAGCATATGATTCATATTTTAATTTAGCATGCATCTAACTAAAACTTAACAAAAAGGGTGCAACATGGTCAAGGAACTTGCCTCCAAAATAAGCCTGGTGGTCGACGGGAAATTACTGCTCTTGAAGATTAAATGTCGGTTCTGGCCCTGACTCTAGTTTTTCGATGATGCATAAAATAATAGCATACAATAAGAACACATAGAATGCAAACATTTCAAATAAACATAAATTCCTACGCAAAAGTGATTTTATGGTTAATTTAAATTATAGACATAGACCAATTATTGAGAATTTAGAGTAAAATGAAATATATATATTGAGTAAAACATATTTTTAACAATTTTATTACCTATTTTATATGTATTAGAAACTTATTATTATATAGAAAATTTTCTCCTTCAAAATATGCTTAAAATAGATTTATAACATAAAATGTGCATTTTACAATTTTTACACTACTTTTAATAATTATTTATATGTGCAAGTCAATTTTTTATGAATTAACTACACTTAGAAAAGTATTTTATGATTAATTCAGCAATTTAAAAGAAATATTAAAAATATTACAGAAATGAAAATAAGTAAAAAACATTTTTAAATCTATTTTTATAATTGTTTTATAGAAATTATGGACTTTTATTTAATTTATGGAATTTTCAGGGTTTTTTTGTAAAAACAGAACTGTTCTGGAGGCTAAAAATATATTTCTACAAAGTTCAGGGGTCATTCTATAATTTTCCAGAATTTATTTGCTATTCTATAATATTCTAGGGGCTTTAAAACACTTTTTATTTAATTATCCAGTAATTTCCTAATTTCCAAAAAGTCCAGGGTTGATTTTATAAGTTTTTGGACCAATATGTAATTATTTAAAACTGTCCAGGGGGTTTTCTAAACTAACCAGAGGGTTTTGTGTAAAATCTCCAATGGTTAAGGGCATTTGAACGTGGGCCGTTGGATTTAAAGTGCATGGCTTGGATTTAAAAGACCGAAGGGGTATTCTAGGATCTAATCTCGACCTTCAACCAAAATGGGTGGCTGACAAAGGGCCACGCTGCCCCAAACAACGGAAGCGACGGCGCTGGGCGGCGGCGGCGATCTTGCCGGCGGCACCCAAAAACGCGCTACACACACTAAGGGACACGTCTAATTTGCGAACAAGGTAGAGGGGGATGAGGGGATCTCACGGAGGGTCGTCGCAAGGTCGGAGGAGGGGCGGAAGGTGGTCGGTGACGGTGAGAGGCGGCGGTTCTTGTCGGCACCCGACAAAGTCGGCGACGCAGAGACGAACTCACCCGACAAAGATGTCCGGCGGACTCCTGTAAACACCGCGAAAGTGTTAGGCACGATTTCGTGGACGGAATTTGGAGGAATCGACGCAGATGAGGTTGCCAATACCGAGCTTGTTGGCGACTAGGGTTTGGGGCGTCGGGCGAGGAAATCAGAGGGGATTCGGCCGGTATTTATTGGGCTTCGGTGGAGTAATGGACGGTGAAATCATAAGGCACGATGGGGTGATTGATTGAGGGAAAATGGCCGACAATGAAGGGGTGGAATGCGGCGGCGCATCGTGCGCGTGCGTTACGGGGCCGACGGCTGCAGCGAGTGGGAGAGAGAGAGGTGCGGGTGCGGGGTGAAGCGGGCCGGCGCAGGGGGAGAAGAGGAAATGGGCCGGGGCGGGAGAATCAGCCCAAGGTAAGGTTTTCCTTTTTCTTTTCTTTTCTTCTTTTTCTTTTCTGTTTTCTTTTTCTTCTCTTTTATGATTTGAACTTTTAAAATAAAATTTTCTAACGAATTTAAATTTCAAAATTTCACACAATCAAGAATTCATGATGCAATTGCTTTATATGAATTTTATTCCAAAGAAAATATTTTTATGTCTTGTAAAAGAATTCATTTTACATTTTTTTCTCCAAAAAGAGTGGGTGTTACAATTCTACCCCCCTAAAAAGAAATCTCGCCCTCGAGATTTGGACGTCCTACGAGAATAGACTGGGAAACTCCGCCTTGAGGTGTTCTTCTCTTTCCCACATCGCCTCTTCTTCTGAGTGATGTTTCCATTGGACTTTGCACATACGAGTAACTTTATTCCTCGTAACTCGTTCTGATGTCTTGAGAATCTTAACAGGATGTTCTGCATAGGTCAGGTCCTCTTGCACGTCTACTGCTTCCAATGGCAACTGTTCTTTAGACACTCTTAAGCATTTCTTCAATTGCGACACGTGGAATACGTCATGCACATCTGACAAGTGAGATGGTAACTCGAGCCGATAGGCTACCTCTCCTCTTTTCTACAACACCTTGAAAGGACCAATGTAACGGGGTAATAATTTGCCCTTCACCTTAAATCGTCTCAATCCTCTCATGGGTGACACCTTGAGATGCACAAAATCACCAATCTCAAATGACAGATCACGTCATCGAGTATCTGCATAACTCTTCTGCCTTGATTGAGTCGTCTTTAAATTCTTCCGGATTTCTTGCACTTGTCTCTCAGCTTCTCTTAACACATCAGGCCCGAATACTTGGCTTTCCCCAGTTTGATTCCGAAACAACGGTGTTCTGCACTTCCGTCCATATAACGCTTCAAATGGAGACATATTCAAACTGGCTTGACAATTGTTGTTATAAGAAAATTCAGCATACGGTAGGTTCTTATCCCGACTCCTACTGTTTTTCAAAGCACACGCTCTCAACATGTCTTCAAGAATTTGATTAGTACGCTCTGTTTGACCGTCCGTCTACGGTTGATAAGCTAAGCTAAAATTCAGACGAGTATCCATAGACTCATGTAACTTCTGCCAAAATCTGGACATGAACTGGGTACCTCTATCGGATATTATCTTCTTTGGAACGCCATGCAGACACACAATTCTTGCCATGTACAACTCCGCTAACCGTGACCTAGTATAGCTTTCTTTAACTAGAATAAAGTGTGCCACTTTAGTCAAGCGGTCCACTATAACCCATATAGAGTCGTACCCTGATTGTGTTCTTGGCAATCCCACAATAAATTCCATGCTTATTTCTTCCCATTTCCATTCAGGAATTTTATTTGGTTGAAGTAACCCTACTGGTCTTTGATGTTCTGCTTTGACCTTCTGACATGTGTCACACAGAGCTACATATTCTGCTACATTGCGTTTCATTCCATGCCACCAATATCGATCCTTAAGATCTTGATACATCTTGTTCTTCCCGGATGGATAGAATACGACGAATTGTGGGCTTCTCTCAGTATCAACTCCCAAATCTCCTTGACATCAGGCGCACATATTCCTAGCCATAGGGTTCCCTGTTCATCTTCTTTAAAGTCCGGTGCTTTTCCTTCTTTCATTAGTCACTTAATCTTTTGGATCCACTTATCATTCTTTTTCCTTTCTCGAATATCCTTCTCCAAAGTAGAATCTACTTCCATGGACACTACCTCAGTGTTAGTCACAATGCTGAGGTTTAGCTTCGCAAATTCCTCACATATCTGTGGTTGCTGACCCTGTAGTGCCAAGATGTTGCATTGAGCTGATCTACTTAAAGCATCTGCTACCACATTAGCTTTTTCAGGATGGTAATTGATTCCAACATCAAAATCATTGATAAGCTCCAACCATCTGCGTTGTCTGAGATTTAGATCTGGTTGAGTAAATATATATTTCAAACTCTTGTGATCTGTATAAATTTTAGTTCTTTTTCCTATTAAATAATGTCTCCATAGCTTCAACGCGTGTACCACAGCTGCTAACTCCAAATCATGAGTAGGGTAATTTCTTTCATGTTTTCTTAGTTGTCGTGAAGCATAAGCCACTAAATGTTCATCTTGCATCAATACACATCCTAGCCCTTGTCCGGATGCATCACAATAAACTGCAAATTCTTTTTGCATATCTGGCATAACCAACACAGGTGCAGTAGTCAACCTTTTCTTTAATTCCGCAAAACTAGCTTCACATTCCGGTGTGCACTTGTATACATCTCCCTTATCAAGTAACTTGGTTAACGGACAAGATATTTTTGACAATCCTTCGATGAACCGGCGATAATAGCCAGCCATTCCCAAGAAACTCCTGATTTCCCCAACATTTTCTGGTGTTTTCCAATTCAGAACATTTTTCACTTTACCAGGGTCTACTGCTATTCCTCCTTGTGATATAACATGTCCTAGAAATGACACCTCTTTCAACCAGAACTCGCATTTACTTAGCTTTGCGTACAATTGATGTTCACGAAGCTTCTGTAAGGCCAATCTCAGGTGTTCCTCATGTTCCTCTTCACTTTTGGAGAATATCAAGATGTCATCAATGAACACCACGAAAAACTTGTCCAAATATTTCATAAACACCTTATTCATAAGGTACATGAAATAAGAAGGGGCATTGGTTAAACCGAAGGACATGACGGTGTACTCATATAGTCCGTATATTGAAACAAATGCCATCTTGGGTATGTCTGAGGGTCGTATCTTCAATTGGTGATACCCCGAACGCATATCAATTTTCGAGAACACACAAGCACCACTCAACTGGTCAAACAAATCCTCAATCCTTGGTAGAGGATACTTGTTTTTGATAGTTACTGCGTTGAGAGCACGATAATCCATGCACAACCTCTTTGTGCATCCTTCTTGGGCACAAATATCACGGGAGCTCCCCAGGGTGAGGAACTAGGATGAATGTATCTTTTTCCTAACAACTCATTAATATGAGTCTTCAATTCAGCCAACTGTTTAGCATCCATCATGTACAGTCGCTTGTAAATTGGAGCTGTTCTAGGCACTAATTAAATGATGAATTCAATTTCTCTGTCAGGGGGCATACCCGGTAGTTCCTCAGGAAACACACCTGGAAAGTCACGGACAACTTTAATCTCTTGTACTCCCTCAACTTGATTGAGTTGTATTTTCTGAACTGGTATTTGATCAGGACAAAACTCCACGTTTGTGCCATCTGTATGAGTTAAGCATATTGTTCCAGTGGCACAGTGGATCACTCCTTTGTACTTGGTTAACCAATCCATTCCCAGAATAATGTCTATCCCTTGCGACTCTAGTATGATAAGGATTGATAATAATGCTACCCCCCTAATGTTTATGCTTACATTAGGGCATACATGCCTTGTCAGCATCTCTCCTCCAGGAGAGTTGACTACTAATACTTGAGTCATTAATGTAACAGTCATTCCATGTCTTCTTATAAATTCTTTTGCTATGAATGAATGTGTTGCACCAGAGTCAAATAATACTGTAGAAGGATGGGAATCAGCAGAGAACGTACCGATCACCATATCTGATGCGTCTTGGGCTTCCTCCAAAACAACATGATTATCCCGTCCTCTGGATGGGTTCTGCTGCGATGGCTTCTTCAGGCAACTGTTGGAGTAGTGTCCCTTGTCACCACATATGTAGCAAGCTCCCCGAGCACTGGTGTCTTGAGCTTTGTTTCTTTGTTGATTTTGCTGCAGTTGCCCAATTGGTCGAGGATTTGAAGACATAGGGCGCTGTTGATACATTTGAGGGTGTTGTGGTTGCATCTGCTGGTACTGTGGGCGAGCATACTGCGCTTGAGGTCTGAATGAAGAGTTGTTGGAGTATCGCTGACCTTGACTATTACCCATGGGACGACTCATGTTTCTCGACTGATGTGGGTTGAAGCGAGGACGATTATTGCTTGAAGACTGTTCCATCATCATCTTTCGCTTGCGGTCTTCTCCCTCATACTCCTTCTTCTTCCTTTCCACTGTAAATGATTTGTCTACCAAATGTTGGAACGTAGCGTAATCACTGGAGGACATCATAAATTGTATCTCCTTGTCCAATCCTTCCTTGAAGCAAAATTGCTTTTTCGCGTTCGTGTCCACGTCTCCAGGGGCATAGCAAGACAGTTGTGTAAACTTATTTAAATATTCCCTTACATTCATGTTCTCTTACTTCGGTGCTAGGAACTCCAGATGTTTTGCTTGGATTTCTCCTTCAGGTACATAATGATTGCGGAAATTTTCTCTAAACTCCTCCCATGTGATGTTGTCTGGATTAGCATGGGCTACTGTAAAAGCAGTCCACCAGTCAGTTGCAGGTCCAGTAAGTTGGTGCGACGCTAGTAGTACCCTTTCTCTTCTTTCGCATTGAACAATCCTCGGTTTATTTTCAATTGTCTTGATCCAGTTGTCAGCATCCATAGGCTCCACAGCGTTGGAAAAGCGTGAAGGTTGTGTGTTCATGAAGTCCCTCAAGCAGGACCTTGGAGGTGGTGGTGGTGATGGGGGTGGAGGGGGGTGGTGGTGCGTGCTGAGCCTGCTGCATATTGTTCACAATCTGTGTCAGATTTTGGATCATCTGCAGTTGCATTGCCATCATTTGTTGCATTTGGTTTGTAGCTGGTGCTCCATGGGAACCTCTTCCATTCCATTGAGGTAACGGAACATCATTGTTTTGATTCGGTGGCGCACCATGTCCACGTCCTCTTCCTCTTCCTGCCATCTGAGGTTGGGGTGTTGTTATAGAATAAGAGGATGAGAGAGAAACTATTCTATACGATTTTCCCACTATATGCATCAATAAGGAATATGAGTAGTAAAAGTCATTTCATTAAGCAAACTCAAACATGGATAATCAAGTTCTCAAAGCAAATAATACAACTCAAGATTACATAGATACGTCACTACTCGCTCTTATTACAAATGATGGGTAAATGTCTTAATCTTGAGTCGTAAGGATAGGTCGAAGTCTACTCTCGCTCCTCGGGATCCTCCTCCTCATGGTCCTCATCTGGGTCTTCATCATCATCTCCATCATAACCAGAGTTGCTTCCACGGGGCTCGTTGCCATGTGGAGGAGAGTTGGCGGGCTGCTGCGGCACAGAAGGCTCCTCTAAAGGTGGCTCCTCATCTGAAGTATGGTCCAGTGAATGAGTATCATCTCGACCGACACAGCGATTTGGGGAGTCCGGGATCCACGTGGAGGTGTTAGAAGCATAGCCATCAAGTCCTCATCAGTGATCCGATAATACCTCCTCACCATCCTCTCATAGTGCGCAGTGAGGTCACGAACATCTTGTATCTCTTGTTGAGCCTTGTGGAGTCGGATGCTGAGGCGCTCCACATCATCCACCACCTGGTGAGTTTGAGGAAGGTCCAGGGGTCCCTCCATGAACCTGGTGACGAAGTTTCCTATACCACTTGGATGCTGGGGTGTGCAGGCGTGCACGGTGTTCCTCAGCTGGTACCGGTAGGAGTGACTCCAGAAAGTGATGTCCTCCCAACTGGCATCTTGTTCAGCATGACGATGGTAGCTCCTCGAGGCAGGTGTACAGTGTAATTTGAGTAACTCGTCTCCATAGTAGATGAACAACTTACATGACCACTCTATCCTGCAAGGGCGCTGCATTCCGATTGAGTGATAGGTGAGTGAAAGTCCCTCGTGCCTGTAGCCGACATCATGTAGTATAGCTCGAAGTCGAAGTTGAAGTCGTCCTGCGGCCCTTCCATTAGTGCGATCACCACGGCACGTCGGGGGTCATTGAGTGGGGTGCGACTGGCACCAATCCTACGGTGGCGTACGTATCCTCCAGTGGACATACGAGCAGTCCTCCTGACATTGGCCATCTACAATTTTGAAACAAGGGAGTGTCAGTAATAAAACAAATTAAGGAGTAAGTAAAACAAGTACAAGGTAAAGAATACAAAGAAATTTTCATAATTAATTATATTTGAAAATAGTAAAGTCCTTAAATCGTCCTTTTCTATCTAGGCTTGTGTCCTACGGGCAACACGGCTCTGATACCACTTTGTCACACTTGATATTAAAAAGGCGACCAGATGCTTTCCACATATATGCCAGGATCAGTTCAACTCATACATGTGTAGACGAAAGTGAAATACCATAAGTAATGCCATGTTCGAGTACATCACCTTATTGCATAAATGACCTTCCAGGTCTAAAATAAAAGTACATAAGCAGCGGAAATCAAATAAAAGGGGCTCCAAGCACAGGCGTTGCACGGGGGATATGCCAGCCTAGAACATCTCATCGGGGTCTCCATAGAAGTCCTAGTTCTCCACCTCTTTGTCTTCATAGACTGGGGGGTAATATGCAACTAACAAGTTTGAGTACCAACGGTACTCGCAAGTTGGGAAGTTATGACATGAGGTTCACAACAAGGAAGGCAAATAATAGGTAAAACTCTATAGCAGTTACGACCTACTCTTAATGTTGTTAAGCACCTACGTCTAGGTGAAACCCATCCATAAATCTGAAATATACCAGGTAAGACCAAACCCAAACCATCCATTATTAATCCATGTGTGCTAATTATGAATTATGTTCCAAGCCGCTTGTGTCCGTGAGCACGGCTGTCTAGACAGTTTGACAAGACTCTGCAGAGTGTGTATCCTTTACCCACAGTTCGTGATTTCATCCCCTTTTGCCATGTGGACTAAGGTAAAACCTCCCTAATGCCCGTGGTAGCTAACCACATTACACACTTCCGTAGGTGTGTGGTCGGGAGATCACTACGAGGTGTTTCTGATGGTTCTCCTGACCTGCAATGGGTACTCTAGGATTTCACAGCTTCGACACCTGGAGTCTATTTTCCCTCCGCTAGGAGAAGCCCCCTCTTGAGCCATGCGGATCACAAGGTAGAATTTTACTTATGCTACATCGGGAGAGAACAAATTACTAAACCAAGTTGTCCCATATACAATTCTATGGTGATACTAAAAGGCTTAGCAACTTCCTACATAAACCGGTCCTTAGAATCTGATAGGTGTCAAGCCCCATACCAAGGTCTTGTGCACGCATGCACCAATCCAATCAAAACCCCCTATCAGATTCCTATCCACTAAGTTCATATTTGCCAACATTTCATGAATCAAAGAAATACAAATATATCATGTAGATAAGTTAACCATATTTATTTAAGCATGGCTAAGAGTGAATTAATAATTAGTAAAACACCCAAACCAAGCTACAAGGAATAATGGGGAAAAATTAGGAAAACATAGCATAGGATTCATATTTTAATTTAGCAAGCATCTAACTAAAACTTAACAAAAAGGGTGCAAGATGGTCAAGGAACTTGCCTCCAAAATAAGCCTGGTGGTCGACGGGAAATTGCTGCTCTTGAAGATTAAATGTCGGTTCTGGCCCCGACTCTAGTTTTTCGACGATGCATAAAATAATAACATACAATAAGAACACATAGAATGCAAACATTTCAAATAAACATAAATTCCTACACAAACGTGATTTTATGGTTAATTTAAATTATTGACATAGACCAATTATTGAGAATTTAGAGTTAAATGAAATATATATTGAGTAAAACATATTTTTATCAATTTTAATACCTATTTTATATTTATTAGAAACCTATTATTATTTTATAGAAAATTTTCTTCTTAAAAATATGCTTAAAATAGATTTATAACATAAAATGTTCATTTACAATTTTACACTATTTTTAAAAATTATTTCTATGTGCAAATCAATTTTTATAAATTAAATACACTTAGAAAAGTATTTTATGTTCAATTCAGCAATTTAAATGAAATAATAAAAAATAAGAGAAATGAAAATAAATAAAAACATTTTTAAATCTGTTTTTATAATTGTTTTACAGAAATTATGGACTTTTATTTAATTTCTGGAATTTCTAGGGACTTTTCTGTAAAAACAAAACTGTTCCAGAGGATAAAAATATATTTCTACAAAGTTCAGGGGTCATTCTATAATTTTCCAGAATTTATTTGCTATTCTATAATATTCTAGGGGCTTTAAAACACTTTTTATTTAATTATCAGTAATTTCCTAATTACCAGAAAGTCGAGGGTTGATTTTTTTAAATTTTTTGGACCAATATGTAATTATTTAAAACTGTCCAAGGGGTTTTCTAAACTAACCAGGGGGTTCTATGTAAAATCTCCAACAGTTAAGGGCATTTGAACGTGGGCCGTTGGATTTAAAGTGCATGGCTTGGATTTAAAAGGCCGAAAGGGTATCCTAGGATCTAATCTTGACGGTTCAACCAAAATGGGTGGCTGACAAAGGGCCACGTCGCCCCAAACGAATGAAGAAGCGGCGCGCGCGCGGCGGCTTTCTCGCCGGCGGCACCCCAAAATGCGCTAAAAACACTAAGGGACACGTCTAATTTGCGAAAAAGGTAGAGGGGGACGACGGGATCTCATTGAGGGTCGTCGCAAGGCCGGAGGAGGGGTGGAAGGTGGTCGGCGACGGTGAGACGCGACAGTTCTCGTCGGTGCTCGACGAAGTCGGCGACGTAGAGACGAACCCAGTCGACGAAGATGTCCGACGGACTCCTGGAAACACGGCGAAAGTGTTAGACATTGTTTCATGGACGAAAACTGGAGGAATCGACGGGAACAAGGTTGCCATTACCAAGCTCATTGGCGACTAGGGTTTGGGGCGTCGGGTGAGGAAATCAGAGGGGATTCGGCCGGTATTTATAGGGCCTCGGTGGAGTAACGGATGGCGAAATCATGGGGCACGACATAGTGATTGATTGAGGGGAAACGACAGACAATGAAGGGGTAGAATGCGGCGGCGCATCGTGTGCATGTGTTACTGCGTGCGACGCAGTGGGGAAGATGAAGCTGGCAAGTGAGGACGGGGCTGCAGCGAGTGGGAGAGAGAGAGGCGCGGGTGCGCGGTGAAGCGGGCTGGCGTAGGGGGAGAAGATGAAATGGGCGGGGGCGAGAGAATCAGCCCAAGGTAAGGTTTTCCTTTTTCTTTTCTTTTTTTCTTTTTCTTTTCTATTTTATGTTTCTTCCCTTTTATGATTTGAACTTTTAAACGGAAATTTTCTAACAAATTTAAATTTCAAAATTTCACACAATCAAGAATTCATGATTATCGGTACCCTACGTACCGGGTACCCAACGATACCGCAAGAAGTGCAAGAAAGTTCCACCCGTCAGAGTCGAAGGCCCTTGCAGGTCCCACATGCCACGTTGCACCGGACCCGCTCCCCTTAGATGGCTGGCTCCTAGGTTAACACATGTAAATAAGACCGGAACAAAACTCCCAACCAAGGGAAGCTCCGGCGACTACACGTGTACAACAACCCTGGATCTAGCCTCGTCAGAGAGGAGCTCCGATACCGACACGTGTACAGCAACCCCGGACCTACCCTCCCGCAAGGGAAAGATCCGGATTTGCCACGTATGGAGCCTCCGGACCTTCATCACCAACAGACACACAAGGACAGTTAAAGCAGCAGTTACAAGGTCTGATAATATGTCATTAATGCTATATTAAAGACACACGATCAGTGCACCGTTAATAGGGGTAACGCTGCCATGAAGGCACATTAGTACACTATTAATTATACTTAATACTCTTTAGACATTGTATTAGGTCATTAAGCACGCTAGGGCCACATGTCGGGCTAGGCCAGCTTTGTAACGGTCAGTCCTTGGAACAATAAAAGAACTACACCGCACGAATGTAGGGGACGAAGGCTGATCGGATTCAACCTGACCCTAGCGAACGCACTTGCTCAATACAATTACACAAACCCCATGGAGTAGGGTGTTACGCTCAGGCGGCCCGAACAAGTACAAGGTAAAGAATACAAAGAAATTTTCATAATTAATTATATTTGAAAATAGTAAAGTCCTTAAATCGTCGTTTTCTATCTAGGCTTGCGTCCTACGGGCAACACGGCTCTAATACCACTTTGTCACACCTGATATTAAAAAGGCGACCAGATGCTTTCCACATGTATGCCAGGATCAGTTCAACTCATACATCTGTAGACGAAAGTGAAATACCATAAGTAATGCCATGTTCGAGTACATCACCTTATTGCATAAATGACCTTCCAGGTCTAAAATAAAAGTACATAAGCAGCGGAAATCAAATAAAAGGGGCTCCAAGCACACGCGTTGCACGGGGGATATGCCAGCCTAGAACATCTCATCGGGGTCTCCATAGAAGTCCTAGTTCTCCACCTCTTTTTCTTCATAGACTGGGGGGGAATATGCAACTAACAAGTTTGAGTACCAACGGTACTCGCAAGTTGGGAAGTTATGACATGAGGTTCACAACAAGGAAGGCAAATAATAGGTAAAGCTCTATAGCAGTTACAACCTACTCTTAATGTTGTTAAGCACCTACGTCTAGGTGAAACCCATCCATAAATCCGAAATATACCAGGTAAGACCAAACCCAAACCATCCATTATTAATCCATGTGTGCTAATTATGAATTTTGTTCCAAGCCGCTCGTGTCCGTGAGCACGGCTGTCTAGACAGTTTGACAAGACTCTGCAGAGTGTGTATCCTTTACCCGCAGTTCGTGATTTCACCCCCTTTTGCCAGGTGGACAAAGGTAAAACCTCCCTAATGCCCGTGGTAGCTAACCACATTACACACTTCCGTAGGTGTGTGGCCAGGAGATCACTACGAGGTGTTTCTGATGGTTCTCCTGAACTGCAATAGGTACTCTAAGATTTCACAGCTCCGGCACCTGGAGTCTATTTTCCCTCCGCCAGGAGAAGCCCCCTCTTGAGCCATGCGGATCCCAAGGTAGAATTTTACCTATGCTACATCGGGAGAGACCAAATTACTAAACCAAGTTTTCCTATATACAATTCTATGGTGATACTAAAAGGCTTAGAACCTTCCTACATAAACCGGTCCTTAGAATCCGATAGGTGTCAAGCCCCATACCAAGGTCTTGTGCACGCATGCACCAATCCAATCAAAACCCCCTATCAGATTCCTATCCACTAAGTTCATATTTGCCAACATTTCATGAATCAAATAAATACAAATATATCATGTAGATAAGTTAACCATATTTAATTAAGCATGGCTAAGCGTGAATTAATAATTAGTAAAACACCCAAACCAAGCTACAAGGAATAATGGGGAAAAATTAGGGAAACATAGCATAGGATTCATATTTTAATTTTGCAAGCATCTAACTAAAACTTAACAAAAAGGGTACAAGATGGTCAAGGAACTTGCCTCCAAAATAAGCCTGGTGGTCGACGGGAAATTGCTACTCTTGAAGATTAAATGTCGGTTCTGGCCCCGACTCTAGTTTTTCGACGATGCATAAAATAATAACATACAATAAGAACATATAGAATGCAAACATTTCAAATAAACATAAATTCCTACACAAAAGTGATTTTATGGTTAATTTAAATTATAGACATAGACCAATTATTGAGAATTTAGAGTTAAATGAAATATATATTGAGTAAAACATATTTTTATCAATTTTGTTACCTATTTTATATTTATTAGAAACCTATTATTATTTTATAGAAAATTTTCTCCTTCAAAATATGCTTAAAATAGATTTATAACATAAAATGTGCATTTTACAATTTTACACTATTTTTAAAATTTATTTCTTTGTGCAAATCAATTTTTATGAATTAAATACACTTAAAAAACTATTTTATGATCAATTCAGAAATTTAAATGAAATATTAAAAATATTACAGAAATGAAAATAAATAAAAACATTTTTAAATCTGTTTTTATAATTGTTTTATAGAAATTATGGACTTTTATTTAATTCCTGGAATTTCCAGGGACTTTTCTGTAAAAACAAAACTGTTCTAGAGGCTAAAAATATATTTCCACAAAGTTTAGGGGTCATTCTATAATTTTCCAAAATTTATTTGCTATTCTATAATATTCTAGGGGCTTTAAAACACTTTTTATTTAATTATCCAGTAATTTCCTAATTACGAGAAAGTCCAGGGTTGATTTTTTTAAGTTTTTGGACCAATATGTAATTATTTAAAACTGTCCAGGGGGTTTTCTAAACTAACCAGGGGGTTCTGTGTAAAATCTCCAACGGTTAAGGGCATTTGAACGTGATGCCGTTGGATTTAAAGTGCATGGCTTGGATTTAAAAGGCCGAAGGGGTATCCTAGGATCTAATCTTGATCGTTCAACCAAAATGGGTGGCTGACAAAGGGCCATGTCGCCCCAAACGACGGAAGAAGCGGCGCGCGCGCGGCGGCTTTCTCGCCGGCGGCACCCCAAAACGCGCTAAAAACACTAAGGGACACGTCTAATTTGCAAAAAAGGTAGAGGGGGACGACGGGATCTCATCGAGGGTCGTCGCAAGGCCAGAGGAGGGGCGGAAGGTGGTCCACGACGGTGAGAGGCGACAGTTCTCATCGGTGCCCGACGAAGTCGGCGACGTAGAGACGAACCCAGCCGACGAAGATGTCCGGCGGACTCCTGGAAACACGGCGAAAGTGTTAGACACGGTTTCGTGGACGAAAACTGGAGGAATCGACGGGAACAAGGTTGCCAATACCAAGCTCGTCGGTGACTAGGGTTTGGGGCGTCGAGTGAGGAAATCAGAGGGGATTCGGCAGGTATTTATAGGGCCTCGGTGGAGTAACGGACGGCGAAATCATGGGGCACGACAGAGTGATTGATTGAGGGGAAACGACAGACAATGAAGGGGTAGAACGCGACGGCGCATCGTGTGCGTGTGTTACCGTGCGCGACGTAGTGGGGAAGATGAAGCTGGCAAGTGAGGACGGGGCTGCAGCGAGTGGGAGAGAGAGAGGCGCGGGTGTGGGGTGAAGCGGGCTGGCGTAGGGGGAGAAGAGGAAATGGGCGGGGGTGGGAGAATCAGCCCAAGGTAAGGTTTTCCTTTTTCTTTTCTTTTTTTCTTTTTCTTTTCTGTTTTATTTTTCTTCTCTTTTATGATTTGAACTTTTAAACGGAAATTTTCTAACAAATTTAAATTTCAAAATTTCACACAATCAATAATTCTTGATTATCGGTACCCTAAGTACCGGGTACCCAACGATACCGCAAGAAGTGCAAGAAAGTTCCACCCGTGAGAGTCGAAGGCCCTTGCAGGTCTCACATGCCATGTTGCACCGGACCCGCTCCCCTTACATGGCTTGCTCCTGGGTTAACACGTGTAAATAAGACCGCAACAAAACTCCCAACCAAGGGAAGCTCCGGCGACTACACGTGTACAACAGCCCCGGATCTAGCCCCGTCAGAGAGGAGCTCCGATACCGACACGTGTACAACAACCCCGGACCCGCAAGGAAAGATCCGGATTTGGCACGTATGGAGCCTCCGGACCTTCATCACCAACAGACATACAAGGACGGTTAAAGCAGCAGTTACAAGGTCTGATAATGTGTCATTAATGCTATATTAAAGACACACGATCAGTGCACCGTTAATAGGGGTAACGCTGCCATGAAGGCACATTACTACACTATTAATTATACTTAATACTCTTTAGACAGTGTATTAGGTCATTAAGCACGCCAGGGCCACATGTCGGGCCAAGCCAGCTTTGTAACGGTCAATCCTTAGAACTATAAAAGGGCTACACCGCACGAATGTAGGGGACGGAGGCTGATCGGATTCAACCTGACCCTAGCAAACGCACTTGCTCAATACAATTACACAAACTCCATGGAGTAGGGTGTTATGCTCAGGCGGCCCGAACCACGTAAATCTCTGAGATTACCATCTTGAAATTGAACTCTGCATGCCCCAACCACTAAAGAACCTCCACGGGCTGCTTCTCAGCGGGTCCGGGGGAAGTGTCGTATCCAACACTTCGACATCTAGCACGCCAGGTAGGGGTCGCAATCCCGAGATCTCAAGATGGCGAATTCAGCTGCTGGATCATCCAACGACAATCGTGCTGAACAACCTGCTGGAGGCAACCCATCCAACGTTCAGCAACCAGCAGGTGCCAATGCTCCGGCAGGCACTGTAGCACCATCTGTTCCAGCAAACAATGCCGATCAACAAGATGGGGCATCTGCGTTGATAACTGCATCGACAAACAACAACCCTGAGCACGCGCTCATTGCTGCGCGAGCTCTTCTGCAACATCCACCACCTCCAGGTGCACCCCAGGGCGCTATGGAGCAGTGGAGGGCTGATGTCGGCCATCTGGTCGTAGCTGCGGCTGCAGGCATCAGTAACCAAGGTCCTCCCCCTTCAGGGCGAGCACCTTCACAACGACGGACCCTATCCGGTCGGCTCGGTCCACAAGCCTCTCAACAAAGGAGACGTGCTGCCTCATAGCAGGTGACTTCGTTGCCCCCCAGGGCACGACGCACCCACACAATTACCAGGATTTTGACTCATGACCTGCGGTCGGAACTGGATTGCCGATATCGGCAACAGGATGGCCGTGTCCACATTGGGCGTGCTCATGAGAGGCGAGAAGCTTGGGACAACCCTGCTCCTGAGGGAGTAGGAGGAGGTTGTTCTGCCCTGGCCATGCACTTACGTATGTCAGGTGGCCACAGAAGTTTCAGCCTCACTTGCCGAAAAAATTCGACGGGACAGTCAACCCCGCGAAATTTCTTCAAATCTACTTTACTGCCATACTGGCAGCAGGGGGTGATGAGGCTGTAATGGTTAATTATTTCCCGGTGGATTTAACTGGGACTGCAAGGTCCTAGTTCATGAGTCTTCCACTTGACTCCATTAATAGTTCGGCGAAACTATGCCATCAATTCACTGCCAACTTCGAGAGCTCCTATACCCGGCCTAGCACTGAATTGGACTTGTTTGCTGTAAAGCAAGCGTCGGGGGAATCACTACGGTCCTTCATATAGCAATTCTCTCAGGTACAAAATACCATTCCTTCTATCACGAGCTCTTCTGTTATCGTTGCATTCAGACAGGGTGTTCGAGATAAGAAGATGCTAGAGAAGCTTGCTATTAATGAAGTTACAAGCGTCACAGAACTCTGCAGCCTAGCCGACAAATGCACTAGAGCTGCGGAGGGTCGTGAAATGCACTCCAAGCCAGCTCCGGAGGCCAATCAGAAGTCCTCCAAAACTGAAGCTGCTACCTCCAGTAGTGCTAAGAAGAAGAAGAAGCCCAACGGCAAAAAGAAGGCGTCGACCGTCGCTCCAGCTGCTGCTGCTGCAGCCCCTGGAAGCCGGGGGCCACGCCCCGAGAAGCGACCTCGACCTTCATCAAAGGACAACAACATTTCCAAAGCATGGTGTTCGATTCACAAGACGAATCGACACAACTTGGAAGAGTGCCGGGAGGTCCAGAACCTTGCTGAGCGCTACAACAAGCGCTGGGAAGAAGCTCCTCTCCGTCAAAGGGAAGGAAAACAAAAAGTCGACGAACCTCCGACTGAAGAGGAGCTAGGTTTCCAGGAACCCAAAAAGGTTTTGAAAGCCGTCTACAACACTGTCGACGACGACTCTGACGTCTCATACAACGAGCACCGGAAAACCCTGAACACCATCTATGGTGGTTCTTGGGACATCACCTCTCGTCGCATCCTCAAGACAATGCGGTGGGACATGGCCATGGTAGCTCCTGCTACTAAGGCAGAACCACATCGAAAGTGGATGGATACACCCATCATTTTCGATGCTTCGGACTGCCACCAAAACATGATCGGGGCAGGTCAACTCCCATTGATGGTGTTGCCCACCATTAACAATATCCAAATCCACCATGTAATGGTGGACGGAGGTTCCAGGCTAAACCTCATAAGCTTCGAAGCTTTCGTTAAGCTTCAGCTCTGGCCTTTGGACCTTCATCCATCCCTACCTTTCTCTGGAGTAGGTCCGGGAACCATTACTCCTCTTGGTTCCATTACACTCCCAGTGACCTTCTGGACCTGGGAGAACTATAAAACCGAGAAAATGGTTTTCGATGTTGCACATATCAGTCTGCCCTTCAATGCCATTTTGGGTAGGCCAGCTTTATACAAGTTTATGGCTGCTGCTCATTATGGTTACTTGGTGTTGAAAATGCCAACACCCACGGGCGTTCTCCAGATCCGCAGAGATCGTACCGCAAGAGTTACTGCACTGGAAGAACTCTATGCGCTTGCCACAGCGCAAGAGGAAGCATCCGGTAAGGAGCCAATAGTGAATCCTCCAAGCATTCGTCACAAAGGCTCTACCTCCGCACCTCGTGTGCAACCAAGCAGCGACGCCGACATTCCCATCAAAGTCGTCCAAATTGGTTCTGATGCTGCTCAGACTACCCGTATATCGGGGGGTCTGAACAACAAATAGGAACTCGCACTCATCACTTTCCTCCGGGCTAATGTCGATGTGTTTGCCTGGCAACCGTCACAAATGCCCGGGATCCCTAGGGAGGTGATTGAGCACAATCTGAAGATTTACCCAGACGCTCGACCTGTACATTAGAAGCCCTGTAAGCAATCAATTGAGCAGCAAAACTTCATCCGATAGGAAATTAAGAAGTTGATCGAAGCTGGATTCATCCGGGAAGTCTTCCATCCAAAATGGCTGGCAAACCAGTTGTTGTACCCAAGGCCGGTGGGAAGCTTCGGATGTGTATCGACTACACCACCTTAAATAAGGCATGTCCAAAAGATCCATTTCCACTACCTAGAATAGATCAAATAGTGGACTCCACCTCCGGGTGTGAACTAGTGTGTTTCTTAGATGCATATTCTGGATATCATCAAACCCAAATGTCTAAGGTTGATAAAGAGCATACTGCCTTCATAACAGTAGACGGATTGTATTGTTATACTGCCATGCCATTTGGTCTTAAAAATGCTGCTTCAACATTTGTGCGAGCTATGTACAAAACATTTGGAGAGCTAATTAGAGACTTGGTGGAGGTATATGTTGATGACATCGTCGTGAAGATCAAAAACAAGGAGTCACTCCTTGACAACTTACAAGATGTCTTTGACAAACTGCGCACTACGCGCACCAAGCTGAACCCGGACAAGTGTGTTTTCGGGGTTAGCTCCAGAAAGCTTCTGGGGTTCTTGGTGACTCATCGAGGTATCGAAGCAAATCTGGCGAAGATCAAGGATTTAGAATAAATGCGGCCCCCAGCCCGCATTAAAGATGTCCAAGAGTTTACTGGATGTCTAGTCGCGCTCAGTCGGTTTATATCAAGACTGGCAGAATGGCCGCTACCCTTCTTCAAACTTTTGAGGAAGTCTGGACCATTTAATTGGTCTGAGGAAGCAGAAAAGGCGTTTCAAGAGCTGAAGCAGCTCCTCAGCACACTACCAATCCTAGTAGCTCCGAACCCTGGTGAGCCTTTGCTGCTTTACATTTTGGCAACTGCAGAGGTTGTTAGTATGGTCCTGGTCACTGAAAGACCGGAGCCATCCCCAATTCAGGAGTCTAGACCCCTCCGGGAGGGTCCGGAACTACTGGAAGGTGAGTTTGGGGACCAACCTTCAGGCACGGATCCTGAAGGCGAGATGCTGGAGGATCAACCTCCTTCAAAAGAAGGAGTAACTGCTTCTGAACAAGAAGATCCAGACCCCTCTGGGAGGGTCCGGGTCACTCCAGAAGAAGCTTCGGGTTCCTTCAGCAGTGACCACGAAATTCTAGAAGAAGGTCCAGACCCCTCTGGGAGGGTCCGAGTTGATGAGGAGGAAGCTCCGGGCCCCTCCGGGAGGGTCCGGACAGTCCAGCGCCCAGTGTAATTCATTAGTGAAGTACTCCACGATGCCAAGACAAGATATATTGAGGTGCATAAACTGCTTTACACAGTTCTTATTGCCTCAAGAAAGCTTCATCATTACTTCCAAGCCCACAAAATATCAATGGTAACTTCTTTTCCACTACGTGCAATTTTGCAAAACCCTAATTCTACTGGGAATATTGAAAAGTGGGCAGCGGAGCTGGCAGAATTTGATCTAGAATTCCTGTCGAGACAAGCAATTAAAAGTCAAGCATTGGCTGACTTTGCGGCGGAGTGGACTCCCTCTCCATGAAACCTTGGGGGCCACAGTGAGCAGAAACCATAGCTCAAAGTTCTGGTATTCACTGAGCCTCACTGGACCCTCTACTTCGATGGCTCCGTGCAAAAGCAGGGGGCCGGAGCTGGAATCCTTCTCCTGGCTCCGATCGGAGAGAAGGTCAAGTACATGGTACACCTTGATTTCAAGGCAACCAACAATATGGCAGAGTATGAAGCCCTCATCTATGGACTCAAGGTGGCACTATCTTATGGTGTAAAACAGCTGTTGGTAAAGGGAGATTCACAACTCGTCATCAAACAAGTGAAAGGTGAATGCCCCTGCAATAATTCTCAATTAGCTGCTTATCAGGCTTCAGAAGGACTTCAAAGTCCTGGATCTCCATCATGTTCAGCGCCTTCATAACTGCGAAGTTGATGAACTCTCGACGAAAGCCTCAACTGGAGCTTCGGCTCCTGATGGAATCTTCGTCCGAAGGTTATCAAAATGAACAACTCAGCCTGCCGAACTGAGCGAAGGGGGCAAGACCAGCACCTTGAAGCTAGCGGTCCCGGTGTCCCTGTTACCATGGCGTTCACCAAGGGTCGTAGGTGTTGTTGGAAGCTCCGAGCAACCCAGCGCGCACGACTCAGAATCTCAAGTTAGCTCCTATGCATGAATCTCGAACATCCGAAGCTACTTGAAAGACAGTGTATCCACTGACCGGATTGTCAGATTGGCTAAAAGATACACGTTGGTAGAAGGGGATCTCTACCGACGCAGTGCCAATGGCATCCTAATGCGGTGCATTGCAAGGGAAGGAAGCCGCGATATCCTCGCGGAAATCCATGGAGGTGAGTGCGGGAACCATGCATCTTCTCGCACGCTGGTCGGTAAAGCCTTCCGACATGGCTTTTACTGGCCTACAGCACTCCAAGATGCGGTTGAGCTAGTGAAGAAATGTGAAGCATGTCAGTTCCATGCAAAACAGATTCACACACCGGCTCAATCACTACAAATGATACCTCCTACATGGCCATTCGCTGTGTGGGGCATGGATATCTTGGGACCTTTCCCAAAAGCCGTCGGAGGTTACATGTTCCTATATATCGCCATCGACAAGTTCACCAAGTGGCCGGAAGCAACTCTAGTAGTAACAATCAACAAACAATCAGCAATCAAGTTCTTGAAGTCCATTATATGCAGATTTACAGTTTATAACAAAGTCATAACTGATAATGGAACTCAATTTACAAGTGCTGCATTCCAAGAATATTGTGAAGACCTCGGTATTCAGCTTAGCTACGCTTCAGTAGCTCATCCAGCAAACAATGGCCAAGCTGAGAGAGCAAATGCATAAATCTTAAAAGGACTCAAGACACGCACATATGAGAGCTTGAAAAAGCATGGAGCTAATTAGATTGAAGAGCTTCTGTCCACATATGGGCAAATAGGACAACACCTAATTGGTCAACTGGGGAGACTCCATTTTTCCTGGTGTACGGAGCTGAAGTAGTCCTTCCATCGGAGATCACCTTGGGGTCCCTCCGGGTCCGGACCTTTGACGAAGCCACGCAGGACCAGCTCCGGCGTGAGGACCTTGACCTCATCGACGAGGGAAGGTGCCAAGCAGCTGTTCGAAATGCACGTTACCGCCAAGCGCTCCAGCGCTATCATCAAAGGCATGTGCGTGATCAACAACTTGAAGAAGGTGAACTGGTGCTTCGGAAGATACTAACTCGTGAAGGGATGAACAAACTTTCCCCCAGCTGGGAGGGTCCCTTTCGAGTCATTTAGGTATCCCAACCAGGGTGCGTTCGCTTGGCAACTGAGGATGAGATCCCACTTCCCAATCCTTGGAACATCGAGCACCTCCGTAAGATTTATGCTTAGAATCACGGAGGTGAGTCTGTAATTACACACAATGCATGTTGTAGAGTCATTATACAGAGTCGAGCAAGTCCTCCGGGAGAACATACGGACCCCTCCGGGAAGGTATAGGAAGTTCAAGTAACACTTGACACAGTCACAGCACTAAAACTATAACTACTTGCTCTGGGCTAGCACAAGATGTATAGCACATTTAGCTTGGTCCAGCACCCTAAGTTTGTCCTTGTCTCCCCTGTAATTTGGACCTATAATGAAAGGCATTGTTGTGTGAAAACAGACTCCACGTGCACTTACTTTTTGTACAAGGCTCAATATATAAAATTATTTTTACCCCACTTGTGTATAATAAAGTTGTCCAAATCTTTTTGAGCTTTGTTCCAAGTAATTCACATGCATTACAAGCCTTATTGATAGTCTTTTTGGATCTTAACACTGCTACATAGTGTACTTGCCCGAACACCAAGCCAACATAGGTTCGGAGTGTGCTATCGACTTAGCCTGGTCCTACACCCTAAGTACGCCACTCTACCTACACCCCGGCAGGCCTCAGTAGGGTGAGTACTAAAAAGGCATGTAGATCTAGGAAGATTCTATCAAAACGCTTGTTATCATGTTGAGTTTCTTCAGATCTAAAGTCCAAATAAGAATAATAAGTCACAACCAACTTATAGACAAGAGGACAAATTTTACATTCTCTCTTGCCTTTAATGTGCAAGAAAAGCAAAAATTCATAGCGATGGTGGACGATGCCGGAGCTACTAAGCTCCGACATCTCCCAAGATAGGTCCACCGTCAATGTCTAGTATGTTGACGCCGGAGCTACCAAGCTCCAACCATTCCAGGGGGCCTATCTTCGACGCTTCAAATTGAAGACTTCGGACTTAAAATCTACAAGTGCAAAGCAACCATGTCATCAACATACTGTCATAACCATTGGTACATATACACACCTTAACTGTACACATGAACCATGGGGCCAACAAGACACGGCACAATATATTGAAGAAAAAGTGAAATTCAAGGCAAAAAAGGAGGATTTCATTAATCAAAAGAACTGGATTACAAAATTGAGATTACAAGGGACAAAAGGAGAAAAGTGCTAGATACTGGAGGATCTAGGTCCTATGGAAAAATGAAGCAACCTTCTCAGCAGCTTCTTGGACACTAGCCCTGGCAACATCCTCCTCTTCCGCGATTATTCCTTCAAAGACCGGATCAAGGGAGAACTGGGGGTCTCGGCTCCGGTAACATGCCAAGACATACTCAGCGACGTTCTTGGCCATATATTTACCCTCCGTCTCCAGTTGATCGGCGATGATGTCACCCATCACGTCGAGTTTGCTGCCAGCAGAGCCAAGTGCCGCTACCGTCTGGTCCAGCTCCTGCGCTGGGTCCTCTGGGCGTACTGGACTGAAACCAAGAGGCACAAGGGCCCTGTCCGCACGCCCCAGGAAGTCCCATACAATCAAGGACTTAGTCGCCTTCGAGCTCCGCAGCTCTTCTAGTCACCTCTGGGCGGTTGCAAGCTCCGAACCTTCACGGGCAAGCCACTCGGCCAACTTAGCATGTTGCTACATGTTTTCAGCAACCTGCTTCTCCCGATCGGCCAGCTCCGTCTCCCGGAGGTGGATGTGGTTCCGCCTCTCAGCTAGGTCCTTTTCCCTGCCCTTGACTCTCTCCTCCCTAGCGGCAATGTCAGACTCTCTTTTTGAGAGCTCTTGCCCCACCTTTCAGTTCTTCTTCCTCTCTTCCTCCTTCCATAGATCCAGCTTTTTGCTGCGATCTGCCAAATTTTTCTCACCCAGAGTCAACTTCTAGGTGACCTCCGCCTCTCTTCTCCCCACATCCTCCTGCTGCCCCAGGAGTTTTTCCTCCCTCGCCTCCAGGTTCGCTCGATGCTTCAGGAGAGTTTCATTCAACTCTGCGAGCTTTTCGTAACGCTCGTCAGCAGCGTCACGTCTTTCCTTGGCTTGTTCCAGGATTTCCCTGGAGTTAGCATTGAGCGCCCAAATGGCGGCCTCCTTCTCTTCCATCAACTTATCCCAGTACTCTAACCGGGCCTTCTCCCCCTTGATCCATTCCTTTTGGTCAGCTAGCCTCGTCTGAGCAAGCTTGGTCTCAAAATAGAGTTTGTTGCGCCAATTCCTCAAGGTGTTGCGCTTCTCCTCCAAAGGTTTGCTCTCATGATCGAAGGCAAGCTGGACCTGCCAAAGACTTGAGCAGGCGTTGTCTATGGACAACACTAGAGGGATAGGTTATGGGCCTGCCGGGATCATTTCTGCAGGCTCAAACGGGTTCTTCGTCACAAAAATTGGGTCCCACTCTACAATAGTGGTCCCCTGTACTCCTGTAGCGCCAGGACCACTCTCCTGGAGCCCTTCAGCGGCAGCAGAAGAACCCATGGGGGGGGGGGACTTCCACCTCCGAACAGTTGAAGGCGCCACTTCTGGGTCTTCAGTCGATGGCTCTAAAGTTGAAGGACCTGTCGCCAGTCCTACAAGCTGCTCTGGCTCCGGCCCAGGTACCTCCGGGACCACCACTTCTGCAGAAGCAGCTGGAGTTTCAACTGGGGCTTCAACTACCGCCAGCTCGGGCTCCGGCGCGACGACCACCTCCGGCACAGCTGCCAGACCACCAACCACCTCCGGCTTAGCCGCTGGACCCTCTACCACCTCCGGCTCAGCCGCCGGATCATCAACCGTCTCCAGCACAAGGGCCGGAGCTTGGGTGATCTCTGGCTCAATAGTCGGGGCTTTAGCTACCTCTGGCTCAGCAGCCAGGGCTTCGGCAACATCTGGCTCGGAAGCTGGAACTTCTGGCATCGCCGGTGCTGGAGCATCAGCCTCTGCCGCCAGGGGCACATCTTCAACTTCCCTCCTGCGGTCCGACGCTACCACAGGAGCTTCGGGTGAGGACTCCAAGTCCAAGCTCACGACAGCTGGCGCTGGAGCTGCCACGACCTTCGCCTCTGCTTGACGAGGAGGCTCAGCGGTCGAAGCCGGAGCTTCGCCAGGTGCAGCCCCAGCCGTTGCAACAGGCGTTGAAGCTTCGGTTCCTTTCTTCGACGCTCTGGAAACAAAGGGAGGAGAATATTAAGAACACGTCAAAAACAAGACTAGCATTTTAGGGTGAGCAATCAATGCTTACCTTGGGATGCTACCATCCCAATCACCTTAGAACCTCTTCTTCCAAGGCCCGGAGCTAGAGACAACCAAATTCGGTGAGACAACTGCTTCAGACCTTATTTGAGGAACACTTGCAGCTATCGGAGTTCCTTCGGCCTGAGCTTTCCTTCGCCGGGAAGAACTTCCGGACCTGGAGCTTCTTGAGGACGGGGTCGCCTGCACAGAGCTTACGCCTCTTGAGGACGTTTGCACCAGCGTAGGGGTAGCTACAGATGACCTCCCCCTCCGTGGAGAAGCAGCCGTCGTGGAAGGAGCAGGCCTGACGGACCTCCAGTCAGCATGCTTCAACTTCCTCTTCCAGCTGGAAGGCTCAGCTAGCTCTTTTCCCTTGCCTTTGCCGACGTCTTCAGTCCTTCGGCTCAGAGCGGAGGAAGGACCACCTTCGGAAGCTCCAGGAATCGTCAATCCGGTGGTTGGACACCTTTCTACCCCGCTAAGATCATCAAGCACCGGCATGCTCCGCCGGAGCTCCCTACTGAGCTGCGCCTCCATGTTCAGGGGGAGGAAGGCAGCTTGCGGAGCCAAGTCATCGCCATTGACATTAATCCCATGCTGGAATTTCTTCAAATGAAACTCCAAGGATTCATCATCCAAGTTGGATTTCAGATTGATTTCAACCCGGTCTTCATGCACCACGCTGTAGAGGGCCCACACGAGCTTCTCCCTCTTCTTCAGCGGAGCCCACCTGTTGACCAGGAAGTTGCAGAAGACCATCTGGGGGGTCACTCCACCTTCCATGCACTCCCGGATCCTGGTCAAGACAGGGTTGAAGGCATTTGACAGCACTGGAACCACACTCCATGCATCCGTGTCAACATTGGGGAGACCTTCGGGCAGCTCCAATTTCTCGTGCTCCTCTGTCGTGATGATGATCCAATATTTCATCCAGTCGTCCCACTTGTCGGAAGGAAACGACTTCAAGTATTTGTAGGGGCAGTTCTTGCGCTTCACAAAATAGTAGAAGCCAAGAAACTCGGACCCCTTGCCGATGGTGTGGATGGTGAAGAAGGTGCAGAAAAGCTCGACGCAGGGGGGAATACCCACCCACATCTCGTAGAAGTGGACGAATGTCACCACAAGAAGAAGAGAATGGGGGCCAAGGTGGTACAGCTGCAGACCATAGAAGTCCAGCAACATCGAAAGGAAAGTGGAGAAAGGTGGGATGAATCCCACCATGGCGTACGCTGTGAAGTACACCATGTCGCCATCGTGCTCCTTCTTGAATGGGAGTTTGCCGTCGCGGACCAGATGGTTGAAGGAGTCGCTGGACCACCCCATGTAGGTCCGAACCTTCTTCATATCATCATCGCTCTTGAGGCGGCTCTTGGGGAGACCCAACTCCATCGCGGCAAAGTGGAGCAAAGGATGGAAAGTTAGGTGGAGTTTGGGAGGCTCTGAGCGCAAAGATGATTGAAGGCGTAAAGAGTCCTCAAACCGAGCGCACTTTCCTTCTTAAGTAAGTCTCCGCGATGCTTGGATGGAAACCGCAATGAGGTCGAAAGCACTTTTCAAAAATCTACCGCTCAATGAAGAGTGGGCCTAGGGCCACCCCGATGAAGAGATCGAGGTCCTTACCCAAGGCCAACGTTGCCATGATGAGCAGCGGGAAACCCAAAGTCGGCGCTCTGACAGGGCACGCGGAACCGATACGGTTTTCGTATTGGGAACTAGCGACCTTCAATTGCGTGAGATCCGCACTCAAAGATCTCATCTGCCGTATTCATAACAAGCCACACGTCGAAGGTTCACTCCCGGACCGTCACTCTATCGGCAACTTCAGAGGAATTTTTGAAAATCAAAACGTGGGAATCGAGAATGGCCCCACCTCCGGCAGAACAACTTAACCCAAAGGGTTTCTCCCAGAGGTGGGCCCGGGGGCCACTGTCGGTACCCTACGTACCGGGTACCAAACGATACTGCAAGAAGTGCAAGAAAGTTCCACCCGTGAGAGTTGAAGGCCCTTGCAGGTCCCACATGCCACGTTGCACCGGACCCGCTCCCCTTACATGGCTGGCTCCTGGGTCAACTCGTGTAAAATAAGACCAGAACAAAACTCACAACCAAGGGAAGCTCTAGCGACTACACATGTACAACAGCCTCGGACCTAGCCCCTGTCAGAGAGGAGCTCCGGTACCGACACGAGTACAACAACCCTGCATCTACCCTCCTGCAAGGGAAAGCTCTAAATTTGCCACGTATGGAGCCTCTGGACCTTCATCACCAACAGACATACAAGCTGATGATGTACATTACAAACATTCAAGGACGGTTAAAGCGATAGTTACAAGGTCTGATAATGTGTCATTAATGCTATATTAATGACACACGATCAGTGCACCGTTAATAGGGGTAACACTGCCATGAAAGCATGTTACTACACTATTAATTATACTTAATACTATTTAGATAGTGTATTAGGTTATTAAGCACGCCAGGCCCACATGTCGGGCCAGGCCAGTTTTGTAACGGTCAGTCCTTAGAACTATAAAAGGGCTACACCGCACGAATGTAGGGGACGGAGGCTGATCGGATTCAACCTGACCTTAGCGAACGCACTCGCTCAATACAATTACACAAACTCCGTGGAGTAGGGTGTTACGCTCAGGCGGCCCGAACCACGTAAATCTCTGAGGTCACCATCTTGAAACTGATCTCCGCATGCCCCAACCACTAAAGAACCTCCGCGAGCTGCTTCTCAGTGGGTCCGGGGGAAGTGTCGTATCCAACACTTCGACAATGATGCAATTTTCTTATATGAATTTTATTCCAAAGAAAATATTTTTATCTCTTGTAAAAGAATTCATTTTACATTTTATGCTCCAAAAAGAGTGCGTGTTACATAAATTTTGGAGGAACATCCTCAAGCTTGTATATTGGAACTCCTGATTTAACTAAAGCAGTCCTCCGATTATACATGACACCGTCTTCTTCCCACTCCTCGATATCTTCTAATGCTGGATCATGAGAAGAACGAGATGCACTCAATTTTCTAATATTTTCCTTCATAGTTTCCAAATACTTTGACACTTTTGATGAAGGTTTCCTAATTTCATATGAGCTAACTTTGATAGGCACTGATGATCGAGGAGTAGTCATCGGAAGTTGGACACTGGCTTGTTGTTGAACCTGTTGTTCAACTGATTGCTCTTTACTCCCAGGAGCTAGCTCTAGTACTACTTCAAGCTATTGTTCAACTGGTTGCTCTTTACTAGCAACAGCTTGCTCTGGTACTGCTTGAAACTATTGTCCAACTTGTTGCTCTTAGATATCTTTACTAGCAAGGTTACTATCATCCTTGCTGAGACATAGGAGAGTGGATCTTCCTGGACTGGGAGTGGATCTTCCTGTACTTTCGCCTTAGAAGATGGGGTTGCAGTATTTCGAGATGCGACGGGGCTAGAAATTGGCTCATCATCCAACACGATATTGTGTCAGTGCCAAAGGATTAATTGGTTACAGCCTGCCCCAGAGTCGGGATCCCCTGATGTTTGATGTGGTCTATTTTATAATCTCAATAATCATTATCAATGATCTGAAGAACTTGCACCCCAACATAATACAACGAAAGTGGATTCCCGTTGAAGTCACGATCAGGCTTTGCCATAGCGGTGGCAACCTGTTTGGTTTTGTTCCTTGCTCTACCGATCAGGACAAGAATGCGACAAGATTTGTCATTAGCAATATCACCAACAACAAACTTATGGGTTGACCTTGAGCCTGGCACAAAACCAAGGCTGCTAGGGTAGGCAGTTGGAGATACCAATTGCTCCATTGGCACGGGAACCATCGCTGTACTCGATTCCACTAATTGTCCCAATTGTCTAAGTTGTTCCATTATTTCTTGCACATTTTCTTTGACCTTTTGAGCAATCATTTCATCAAGTGTTTTCTTAAACTTCTCACTAGGGAAACCATCTAGCCAAGACATTTGAGAAGAGACTGCTCGAACCCGTCTGCTGTGTTCAGGGTTTCCTAGGATAGCGGTATGTTGGTCATTCTCCCTCTTCGGCTTGAAGAGACCCTTCTGTTGCTTTTCAATTACTTCTTTCATTTTTTCCTCTACTTCATTCACAGAGTCGGGCTTTTCAAGTTTGCCCTCATTGATCAAACCTGATCAAGCAAAGAGCCACTGTTGAGTTCTCTCATCGCAACCTTCTAACGGGTGAGGATCGCCCTTACTGGTAATTTCGTATAATATCTTATTCCATTTCTGGACTTTGGGGGCACCGGCAGACCCCAAGCGATGATGGTATTTGTTCTTTTTGGCAATCTTTGGCCTAGTTTCACTTACGGCTTTAGCATCAGGTGTTGTCTTTTGACGAACAAATTCTTGCCACTGAGCTTGTGTGATTTTTCCCGTCTTCCTCCGGCTAGGGACCTTATCGGCCTTAACATATGCATTCATTTCACTCTTCCAGTCACGAAACTTCTTGCCGCAAGAGACCAATGTTGCTTTCTTTACAGCTTATTCCTTGCCTTTCAGGAACTTGAATTGTTTCTTTATCCTTTCCCACAACTCATTCTCGGTCTCGTCGGGTAATTTCCTCCAATTCTCAAATGTGATCGGCATGAGCTCTCTAACAAGAAAACTGCATGCATTACAGTACTTGGTAACTGAATCTAGTGGTTCTTGGGGAAGCCCACCTGGACCGACCCTTGTTATGTACATGATGCGGTCCAATGGACCCTTATTGGGACCTCGTTGCACTCGTTTCTGCTTGAGTGAACTTGAGGATTCATCCATTGGAGAACCTTATGCGGTTTTAGGAGCCAAAGTCACCACGTTGTCTTCGCGATTAATCTATGTAGAAAAGAATTATAAGACTTCGTATACTTCACAACCAACATTAACTTGAACTACTGAAGTTAAGATTCGTGATCCATACCTCGTCGGTAGGATCATATTATGGGTCTAGATCCCCTGAAGTCTTTTTATTTTTTATATTTGGAAAAGGATTTGATGTACTGTGAAAGGAGCCTAAACTGCTGGAGTTAGTAAACTCCATGTTGTCTTCTTTATTGTTACTACCAGCACCAGTCTTCTTAGGGCTTTCCATGCTAGAACTAATTAGACAAAAAATATATTGAATGGCATATTAACTCTACATGAAGTGTTGCATGAAGAAAAAGATGGAAGCATTCTAGGATTTGATAAGGCATTCTAGGGTTTAAGGCGACTGACCAAAAGGTTCCTATACATTGCGAGGGTGACAAGCATGTTAAAGTTGCTCACCAGCAATGGCAATTTTATCTTATTATTCTAAATAGGCAATTACTTGTATATGTGTTCTGAGAACAAGCAATGATCAACAGCCGTATGCGAGCACATTGCTTTGTTTGGCAAAAGGATAGCGACACCGATCTCGAAGGAGCACAAACCTGTGAGATGAAGTGCGGGGCGGCTACACTCTACCCTGTGAGGACTTCCAAAGCTTTCTAAAGAGTATTTAATTGCCCCCATAGCACTTCTGGTTGAGTAGATATGAGATTTTAAAATTCGACCAAGTTCTCAGATTTTTAACTGAAATTTGGCAGAGTTTCCTTTATATGTTGCTGATTTTGTCCACAATTTTCAAATAGAGAACATTGATATTTGCAGAAACAATATATTGCAAACTTGTTACACACATCCTCAGGATTCCATAAATGTAAATTATGAAGTATTTTGATGATCCTACTAGAAATTACGATCCAAACAACAACTGAATACATAACTGTCCAGATTCTGGACTGTTATGACACCTTAAACGGTACTTCAATTTAGACCTGGTTATTGCGTGTTTTAGCCTTAGAATTGAATAGGAAATTGGTAGAGGACTCTTTAAGATTTCCAGACATGTATAAATATGCATAGGTTTATTTTTAATTTAAGAATTATGGTTGTTTAAAGTTCAGAAATTTTCTGGCTGTTTCAGATAGCACTGTACACAGGTACTAACTTCAACTCCAGTTTCTAATTAGTTCTAAACCGAATTTGAGGTAAAAATGAATATAAAATTTGTATAATAGCTATTCCCCTATTAAAAAATGTATTACAATATACTAGAAGAGCTTTCTACAGATAATTATAGCAAAAATTCAGATGCTTGTTCATACAGTTTCAGAACAGCAGCTGATTTAGTTAGAGAAGATTTTCATCATCTTACATCGGTCTATTGGCTTGAAGGTCAAAAGAAAACTTACAGAATGCTTCAATAGATTTCCAAAAAGTATTCATTTGCCTACATAGCCCTTAAGGTTGAAGAGATATGGATTTTTAAAGTTGGACACTGCTACCAGATTTCAGAAGTGAATTTGACAAAATTTACTTTATTTGTGGCTGGTTTGATCCTTGATTTTCAAACAGATAATATCACAACTTGACAGCAAGTTACATTACAAACTTGTTATAAAGGTCGCAATATTTCCGGAAATGTATTACACGAAGCTATTCGACCATTCTACCAAGAGTTATGGTCGAAATCGTGACTGTATACAGAACTGTCCGCTAGGTGTTCAGATTTGATAGAGGTTGGAACTTCGAGTTTTTTCTCGAGTTTCATGAGGATTCTGACCTAGAGTTCAATAGAAAAGATGTAGAGGACTCGCTACAGAAGGCCTGGTCATTAATCATAAAGTTTATCATGTACGAACCCTAGCTAATACTACGACCGCGATTTGGCACCAAAACATGATCAACAAACTGCGTCCAGTACATGGAACCAAACGAACTTGTCAGAGGTGTTGTGCGTTATCGCCGTGGTCCACCACCACCACCAGGATGGCTACCCTTTTCGAATTCCCGAACCCTAACCAAGGAAATCTATGCAAGGCCTCATTTGACTTGGCAGGCGGCGAGGGCGAGGAGGGAGGCAGCACGGGGACGGAGGAGGGAAGGTCAAAGGGTTTACCATGAAGCTCGACGGCGACAGCAATGGCTTCGCTCGTCATACTGGAAGTGACGAGGGCGAAGCAAACGGACAACAGCGAAGCTCGGAGGCGACGACGAAGCTCGGCGACAAGAGCGGCGAAGACTTGGCGGCAAATGAAATTTCGGCAGCCTGACGTTGTCTAAGTGATTTCACCCGGGTTAGGTTTTTCCAACGCAGCCGAGGGGTATATATAGACGCCTATTTTCTCAGGCGGATTTTAAGTACCGACCGTCTGAGAAGATGGTTATCTCAGGCGGGTTTTACTTACCAACCGCCTGTGAAGATTCAATTATCTCAGGCGGTTGGTAAGTAAAACCCGCATGAGATAAACATCTTCTCAGGCGGTTATTCAGTAACAACCGCCTGAGAAGATCTTTACGTAAGCTTAATTAATATTCTTTTCGTATATTAATATTATTTTTCTCAGGCGGTTATTAAGTACCAATCGCCTAAGAACATCTTTACTTCTTCTTAATTAATATTCTTGATTAAATGTGGGACCTTTAAAAAGGCCAAATTCCACTTTCTTGTAATATTATTGATTAGTAAAGGTTACCATTAAATTTCACTTCATAAATCCTTTGAAATTGGTCATAACATAAAAAACATATAACAATTGCCATTTTTCATTTTTCTATCTTGATGAATATAATGATTTTTCATTTAGTTTTTCAATGGACATTTTTAGTCATCATACCAACCTCTATGATTTTTTTCAAATTTTTTAAAGATTTTTTTGAATCAATGTGTGTTCAAAATTTGATGAATGTCTCATATGTATATGAGCATTTTGTTAGAATGATGGATAATTTGAATTTTGACATGTTGGAATGCTTTAAAAAAATTAACAAAATTCATACATGTATAAATAATACAAATATGTTCATACAAACAAATTTTAGTGAAGGATCCTTTTTTTAGGAGATACACAAATGTGAATAATATGTGAGTATAAATTAATTTGATATTTACCAAAACATTACAATGTCAGCTATACGAGTTTTAAAATATTTGGTTCAGGTGGTAGATGTTAATTATTGAAAATTATAGAAGAAAGAATCATCGAATATGAACTCAATTTGCAGAATCTATACATGTTTGAGTATTTATATTGGAATCTAAATAAAATAGAAACAAGGGAAAAGGAAACTAAAGAACAGGCTCGGGCAATTATCTCAGGCGGTTGGTAAGTAATACCCGCCTGAGATAATATTTTCTCAGACGGTCATTAATACCAACCGCCTGAGAAGATCTTTACTTCTTCTTAATTAATATTCTTAATTAAATGTGGGGCCTTTAAAAAGGCCAAATTCCACTTTCTTGTAATATTATTGATAAGTAAAGATTACTATTAAATTTCGCTTCATAAATGCTTTGAAATTAGTCAGAACATAAAAACATATAACAATTGCTATTTTTCATTTTTCTATCTTGATGAATATAATGATTTTTTCATTTATTTTTTCAATGGACATTTTTAGTCATCATACCAACCTCTATGATTTTTTTAGATTTTTTTAATTTTTTTGAATCAGTGTGTGTTCAAAATTGATGAATGTCTCATATGTATTTGAGCATTTAGTTAGAATGAGGGATAATTTAAATTTTGACATGTTGGAATGCTTTAAAAAAATTGACAAAATTCATACATGTATAAATAATACAAATATGTTCATACAAACAAATTTCATTGAGGGATCCTTTTTTTAGGAGATACACAAATGTGAATAATATGTGAGTATAAATTAATTTTATATTTAGAAAAACATTACAATGTCAGCTATACAAGTTTAAATATTTGGTTCAGGTGGTAGATGTTAATTTTTGAAAATTATAGAAGAAAGAATCATCAAATTTGGACTCAATTTGCAGAATCTATACATGTTTGAGTATTTATATTGGAATATAAATAAAAAAGAAGCTAGGAAAAATGAAACTGAAAAACAGGGTCGGGCAATTATCTCAAGCGGTTGGTAAGTAATACCCGCCTGAGATAATATTTTCTCAGGCGGTTATTAAGTATCAACCGCCTGAGAAGATCTTTACTTCTTCTTAATTAATATTCTTGATTAAATGTGGGGCCTTTAAAAAGGCCAAATTCCACTTTCTTGTAATATTATTGATTATTAAAGGTTACCATTAAATTTCACTTCATAAATCCTTTCAAATTGGTCAGAACATAAAAAACATATAACACTTGCTATTTTTCATTTTTCTATCTTGATGAATATAATGATTTTTTTCATTTATTTTTCAATGGACATTTTTAGTCATCATACCAACCTCTATGATTTCTTTTTCAAATTTTTTTAAATTTTTTGGAATCAATGTGTGTTCAAAATTTGATAAATGTCTCATATGTATATGAGCATTTATTTAGAATGATGGATAATTTGAATTTTTACATGTTGGAATGCTTTAAAAAATTAACAAAATTCATATATGTATAAATAATACAAATATGTTCATATAAATAAATTTCAGTGAATGATCATTTTTTAGGAGATAAACAAATATGAATAATATGTGAGTATAAATTAATTTGGTATTTACCAAAACATTACAATGTCAACTATACAAGTTTTAAAATATTTGGTTCAGGTGATAGAGGTTAATTTTTGAAAATTATAGAAGAAAGAATAATCAAATTTGGACTCAATTTGCAGAATCTAACATGTTTGAGTATTTATATTGGAATCTAAACAAAAAGAAGCAAGGGAAAAAAATGAAGAGGCTCGGGCAATTATCTCAGGCGGTTGGTAAGTTATAACCGCCTGAGATAATCTTCTTCTCAGGCGGTTATAAAGCACCAACCACCTGAGAAGCTGTTCAAAACCACCTGTGAAAACGGACACCTACCCCTAGGGCACCACAGAAAATGTAAACCTGGAGATTTTCCATCGACGCCGCAAGGCTGCCGAAATTTTCCACAACTGAGCCGCCACCCAGCCCCTACACCGCCGCGCCGCCGCGCCGTCGCCCAGCCCGCACTGCCGCCTCGCACTGCCGCGCCGCCGCCCAGCACGGCACCGCCACGTCTCCACCAGCCCCGTAGAGGCACGCCTCTACCCAGCCCCGCATCGCCGCCCCACCGTGCTGACGCCCCGCGTCACAGAGTACAAGGTACCTAGTAAATTCTCATACTATGCAATGCTACCTTTATTTTTTCATATCAGTTCTTAGTATCCTTATGCTTGTAGTTTCCTTACTTTTTCTTTGTATATTTTCATAACTAGCTGATAAGCTGCTACTTTTGTGTGTTCTGGTATATGGATTGTGTCCTTTGCATGTGTGTACATATGCGTTTGGATTGGAGGTTTGGTCTTTTAGATATTGATGTATGGACTTTATTGTAATGAGCTTATTGTATTTTGTACCTATTATGTGACGATTAGACGACTTGTGAACCTTGTGGCCACTAGGAAGCTAAGAAAATTATGAAACAAATTTTCTTGGAACCCTTATGAACAGACCTAAATGAGACTAGTATTCACTCATATGATACAGTCTTGTTATGTCTCTGTAAATTAATTTTGTAGAAGACCTTTAGGGAATATTTGTGACCAAATTTTGTAAATCTTACAAAAATTATATTATTGTAGCATGGACCGTCGAGCGTGGATGTATAATATGCCAAGACCCGATCTTATGTACATCCAAGAGACATGCGAAGTTGCAAAAGATAGATGACATATTATGTCCATGTATTGACTGCGAAAATAAAATTGCTTGGACGGATACTATAGTAATCCAATCTCATTTGGTGAAAAGAGGTTAAAAAAAATACACAATATGGACTGAGCATGTTGAGTTAGATACACATGATGTGGATAAAGATTATGAGAGGGGTTCAGATGACAATAATGTTCATATCGATGATGGTAGTGACAATCAAGATGGTAGATGATGATGATGAGTTCAATTGTGAGGAGATGTTGCGTCACATTGAACCATATGTATTGACTTCTATGAGAGCAAGTAAAGGTTTAAGTAAAATGGAGACATTGTAGAATGCGGCGACGGAGCTTTTATATGATGAATCAAACGGTTGTGATAAATAGTTTAATACATTGCATGCAGTCTTACAACTACTAAAGTTGAAAGCCACACACGGATGGTCCGATCGTAGTTTCTCTGATCTTTTGAATCTTATGGCAAAAATTCTTCCAAATCCAAATAAACTGCCCAGAAGCACTTATAAAGAGAAGAAACTTCTTTGCCCGATGACACTAGGTGTGACAAAAAATACACGCTTGTGTGAACCATTGTATTCTGTATCGCAAAGAGCATGAGCTCGCAACTAGATGCCCCATCTGTGGTGTCAGTAGATATAAGAAGGACTACAATCACCAGTATGTTACCAACATGAAAAAGTCTCAGAAGAATAAGAAGTTTATTATTGGTCCTGAAGGTGACGACGACGATACTTCTGGCGATGCAGACAGGAAGAATAAGAGAAAAATTCTTGCCTTGGTGATGTGGTACCTTCCGGTAATTGATCGCTTGAAGCGTTTGTTCTCAAACCCTAGGGAGGATGAACTTATGCGTTGGCATTCCGAGCAACGCAAGAAGAATGAAAAACATATTCGACACCCTGGTGATGCAACGCAGTGGAAAATTTTGATATTCAGTATCCAGAATTTGCAAAGGAAATCAGAAATGTGAGGTTTTCCTTGGATACAGACGGAATGAATCCTTATGGTGAAAAAAGGAGCATACATAGCACATGGCCCGTGGTCTTAACGATGTACAACCTACCGACGTGGTTTTGTCACAAAAGGAAATATATCTTGTTATCTATTCTTATCCATGGTCCGAAACAACCCGACATCAAAATTGATGTGTTCTTGGAACCTTTAATGGAAGATATGGCGAAATTTTGGAATGAAGGGGTATGTACATGTACAAGCGGGAGTATTTCACGCTAAGAGCAATGATATTCATTACCGTGCATGATTACCCAGACTGTTTACATTATCGGGACAAATGAAAGGGAAGAAAGGTTGTGTAAGGTGCGTGAATAGAACTAGATTTTTATACCTCACTTCATCCAGAAAGACGGTGTACATGAGACACCAATGGTTCTTGACAGATACACACAAGTATAGGAAGATGAAAGAACAATTTGATAAAAAAATCGAAAAAGATACTGCACCAAAACCTTACAGTGGAAAACTTTTGTTCGGAATGGTCAAGAACATTCATATTGCTTTCGGTAAGGGCGAAAAATGTAAAGGAATCAAGAGAAAGAAAAGTACATCTTTGGATGATACAACTGACATGGCTTTCAAGAAACAATCAATTTTTTCAAGTATCTTCCGTATTGGAAGAATCTAGAATTTTGCCATAGTATTGATTTGATGCACGTTACAAAGAATGTATTTGACAGTATCATTGGGACCTTGCTAGACATGCCGAGGAAAACAAAGAACGGATTAAATTCACGTATGGACCTAGTAAATCTTGATTTGAGACCAGAGCTTCATCCAGTAGAAAAGGCGAACGGGAAGCATTACCTTCCCCCATCCAACTACAACTTGACGCTAGAAGAGAAAAAAGCAATTTGCGGATGCTTGTGTGGGATCAAAGTGCCCACGAGTTTCTAATCCAATATCCGCAAACTAGTCTCGATGAAAGACTTGTCTTTATTCAGTTATAATTCTCATGACTATCACATGATGATGACAGTGTTCCTTGCCATTGCAATAAGAGTCATCAAACCTGAGCATATAAAAGTTGTCATCACACGTTTGTGTTACTTCTTCAATGCAGTATCGCAAAAGGTGATAGCACGTGAAGATTTAGACTATCTGAAAACATATATCGTCAAGACTATGTGCAAGCTTGAGATGTGTTTCCCACCATCCTTTTTTGATATGCAAGTACACCTAATCATACATCTTGTTGATCAGATAAAAGCATTGGGGCCACTATATTTACATCATATGTTTTTGTTGGAGAGATATTTAGGAGTATTAAAAGGTTATGTGCGGAACCGTTCTCACCTAGAGGGTTCAATTATGGAAGGATACACCACTGAAAGAAGTGATTGAGGGTTGTGCTGATTACATCAAAGATGGAAAACCGATAGGTGTGCCTATACCAGTACATGAGGGTAGACTACGCGGGAGAGGCAAAGTGGGTAAGAAAACTTTTATCATTCAAGATTACAAGAATGTACACCGTGCACATTTTGGTGTACTACAACAACACGCAATAGCTGAGTCGTACATCGAGGAACACCAAATTGAGCTTCTGAAAAAACCAAGACCGCACAGAGGACTGGATCATGAAAGAGCACAGAACATGTTTCATTGAATGGTTAATGGACAACAATATACCATACGAAAACACTATAGAAGAGGCAACAATGAAGAAGTTAGCTTCTGGCCCATCTGCTTTGGTGACATCATGGCAAGCATATGAAATCAATGGTTACACATTTTACACTAAAGAAAAATAAGGTAAGAGTGTTGCACAAAATAGTGGTGCTCGTATTGAGGCTTATGATCCACAAGGGCAAAAGACCACATACTTCGGGTTCATAGAGGAAATATGGGAACTCGATTATGGCAAAATAACGGTAATGCCCGTATTTAAGTGCCAATGGGTCAAACATCCTGATGGTGCGAAAGTGGACAATTACGGGCTGACACTGGTAGACTTGAATAAAGTGGGTTATAAAGATGACCTATGGATTCTCGTCGATAGTGTTGCACAAGTTTTTTATGTTCAAGATCCAGAAACTGAGAAGATGCACGTAGTTGTTTCTAGAAAGAAAAATATTGTTGGGGTTGAGAATGTGGGAGATAATGAAGAGGAATATAATATGTATGAAAAGATGTACCTTTTCACCGAACTAGAAAACATCAAGCGCATAGAGAGAAGCATTAAAAAGGATTTGAAACCTTTTCATCGACATTTTGGAGCACCGGGTAGGGGGCACTTTTTTGGATCGACGAGCCTCACCTCGATGGTGAATCTTTAGTCCATCGCCGGCTCTTCTTGACCCTCCCGCCATGAAGGGAGCAGGGAAGACGTCGCCACTTCCTGTTTCATAGCGGGCTGACCCGGCGGACACACGCTCCGTATTCCGGTGGCTACTGCTATCACCACTCGATGGATTTCTATCGCCACCGCTGCCAGTGGGAGGTCCAAAGTGTACAGTCTACTTAGCCTGGTCTTGACCCTAAGCCGGTGCCCCGTGACCCTGCTTGTACACTTTTCCTCATGGCTACTTCCGCAACCACGCGACGACTACCTGCAACTATGGCAACAATGACGCCACCAGATACCTGTGACGTATCCGGTCTCCTTGGTTATTTTCCTGTTTGGAGTCCCATGGCGCCGAACAGTCACTTCCATGAAAAGCTAATGCCAATAGAGGGTTCAGAGTGCGTTGTCTACTTAGCCTAGTCCTGCACCCTAATTATGCGCAATCTACCTTTCTTGCGGCTGAATACTGGGGGTACGGAGTGTGCTACCTGCTTAGCCTAGTCCTGCACCCTAAGTATGCACACTCTACCTTTCCAATATTGCAGTTGAGTACTGGGACCCGAACGTCTCCCAAAAGACTAATGTCGGTGGGAGGTCAAGAGTGTGTAGACTGCTTAGCCTGGTCATGAACCCAAAGTCGTGCCCTGTGACCCTAAGCCAGCGCACTCTTCCTCCCCAGCACCGCGGTTCAGTACCGGAGACTGAAAGGCACATGCTCCTAGACAAATCACTAACCAAAATCCGGATAGTGTCACCATGTTCACATAATTATGCTTAAATATTCTGCATATTATTCCCTTTATCGCTCTGTTACATGTTTCTTTTTGCCTACAGTAGGAGTTGTGTTATCCTGCTGCAGACGTACAGCCTGAAGTACCTGTGATGTCTTTGTGTATTTCTAGTAGTTTCTCATTTGGGATCTCGTGCCCGCTGAATGGCCTACTCGCCTGAAATACAACACCTGTGATAGGTCCGGAGTCGGCTAAAGACTTAGCCTGGTCCAGCACCCTAAGTATGCCACTCTACCTATTCTCGTGTTGCATCACAATAAGGCGGGTCTAGACAGCACAGGTTCCTGGGTGAGGCGACAACCAGTACTCGAATACTATCGCACTGAATTACTCAGGCCCCATAGCCCGGCTAAGGACCATAAGACACAACAAAACTGAGGGCAGGAAGACTGTAACCAATGAGCAATGAGCACTATTACTCTTTCTGTTGTCACTCTTGTGCAGGACTTCACCCTTCGCCAAACTTTGTTGTCGGACCTCAAGCTCTAACACTGGCACCTCCCAGGGAGGCTCGCCGTTGACGTTCTTAGCGTCGATGGTGGACGTTCCCGCACCTTCACCAAATTCTGGCAGCTCCGAGGAAGTCTGCCATCGACGTTGATGATCGTGGCCCCACCTACAGGATCGTCGCCTCTCCCGAGGTGGGCCCGGGGGCCACTGTCGGTACCCTGCAGACCGAGTACCCCCGCATACAAGGAAGACAAGATGCTGGGTTACACCTCCAACAGGGGAAGTACCCAGAAGCTACCACGTATCCTGCAGCTCCGGACCTGCCTCCCTACTAAGGGTGGCTCCGATGCTGCCACGTGTCCCGTAGCTTCGGATCTGCCTCCCTGCCAAGGGTGGCTCCGGTGCTGTCACGTACTTCACAGCTACTGATCTTTGGTGCTTCCATGCAACCCGCGGCTCCGGACCTAACCTCCCCGCTAAAGAGAGGTCCAGTGCTGCCACGCGTCCCGCGGATCATGAAGACGACGTGTGCACTCAAGACATCATTAGTGCGTCATCAAGAACACGGCTCCAAGACACCATTAATGTGTCATCAAGACACATTAATACACCATGAAGACCCATCAAGACCATTAACGTGTCATCAGGACATGTTAGTGCACCATCAAGTGTCATTATGGAATGTTAATACACTTTTATGACTAATTAACCCGGGGCCACCTGTCGGGCCCCGGTCATAATGTAATCTGCCGGCCCTTCACCTATAAAATGGACCAGGCAGCCACGACAGAAAAGTAGGACTCTCTCACACCTCGCTCATACAATACAACACAACTCCTGTGGATGTAGGGTATTACGCCTCCCAGCAGCCCGAGCCACGTAAATCCTCCGTGTCCATCGTGCTCATAAATCCAGGAAATTTGCCCCTCCTAAAAAGAACCTCCCCGGGCTGCTCCTTAGCAAGTACGGGGGAAGTGTCGCAAAAACCACTTCGATAGTACTCGTCGGGTACCTGAAACCCGCCCAAAACCCCTCGGGTTCGGGTACCATTTTTTACCCATGGGTACAGGTTCGGGTACAAAAATTTACTCGCGCACATTTTATTTTGGGTCGGGTTTTTTGCTCTACCAACCCAAATCCGATCCGTTGCCATCCCTAGACCCGCAAAGTTTAGGACAAATTTGATCCAAGGGGGAGAGAATGATGGGCATGTGTCTGCTATCCGACTAGGTGCATTTTCATTTGATGTGAAGCATGGCAACGAGGAGGGAGGAAGAATTATACTGCCAATATTGTGCCTTGTAACAGACGTTTCCTTGGAGCTAGTTCATGCAAGAAACAAAGAGATGAAGCTAAAAAGTTATATTCTTATTGGTTCAATGCATGTCAAGTTGCCAGAGTTCAAAATACGTCATCAAGATGTTTCAAGCTATAGATATATACATGCAAAGAATTGATTAATTACATGTATTAGCAAAAATGCCGGAGTATTCTATTTGTAAGAGTGTTAGTCAAGTATGTGAGTGTTTGTTTTAGTTTTGTGCCTGCACCACCAGGGTTGGAGTCCAGGTCAAGTACGGTAAAAATAGAAGTGTCGGAGTCTGTGCTTCGGTGGGGAGTCTGGCCTGCATGCCTATACAACCAGGACTAGCGCCCATGTATCGGGAGGATTTTGGTTGGTTTTATTTCATTGGATAGCTTTGCCCTGCCGTGGTTTTCTCTGTTGAACAACAGAAACGTTAGCCCGTGTGTTATCACATAGAGTTGTTTAGATATGGTTGTTAAGTTGTTGCGTGGTCACATCTGTTCTTATCCCATCTACATTGTAATACGCTGTGTAATCCTTATCTCTAAGAGACTATAAATAACAGGTGCTGGCCAGCGTTCCTGGCAGCTGATCGCATCTAATTGATCGCTCTCACATGGTACCAGTGCCAGGTTCATCTATGGCGACGAACTCCAGTAGTTCCGTCCCAAATATCATCTCCAGTCTGCTCTCCCATAATTCAGTCACCGAGAAGCTTACTCGGGACAATTTCCTGCTGTGGCAAGCGCAGGTTCTTCCTCCACTTCGAGCCCATCGTCTTGAATGCTTTCTGGATGGATCGTTCAAGGTTCCACCAGAGACGATCGATGTGTCGACCAAGAATGATAAGGAAGAAGAGATTATGTCAACTATTGACAACCCGAGCCACCTACTTTGGGTGTCACAAGATCAACAAGTACTGGGCTACTTGCTGTTGTCCCTGTCCAGAGAAATATTTGCGCAAGTGACTGCGCTCTCCACCGCAGCCGAAGTCTGGTCTGTTCTTCAGATTATGCACTACAGGAAACGCGATCATTTGCGACGGCCAGCCGTCGCAAAAAGCTTAAATTGCGACAGCCCGCCTCTGGCCGTCGCAAATAACATGACCGTCGCGAATAAAACCTTATTTGCGATGGCTGTCGGTCTGGCCGTCGCAAATAAGTGCTTATTTGCGACGGCCAACCCTAGGGCCGTTGCAATTAAAGAAGCCGTCGTAAATAATGCTTTATTTGCGACGGCCAGTACAAGGCCGTCGCAAATAGGTTTTAATTGCGATGGCCCTAAGGTAAGCCCGTCGCAATTAAGGCAGCCGTCGCAAACTAGGTCTAATATCGGGACCCTCCGGCTCCGACTCTTCATTCACCATTCCCTCCACCGCCGCCACCTGTCGCGCCCCCGTCGCCTTGTCGCGCCCCCGCCGCGCCCCCGGCTCCGCCGCCGGCCCGCCGCGCCCCCCGCTGCCCCCGACCCCGCCGCCCCCGACCCCGCCGCGCCCCGACCCCGCCGCCCCGACCCCGCCACCCCCGCCCCCGCCGCGCCCGACCCTGCCGCCCCTGCGGCCCCGCCGCCGGCCCGCCTCCGTGCGCCTCCGCCCCTGCGCCGCCGCCCCTGACCCCGCCGCGCCCCGACCCCGCCGCCCCCACCCCCGACGCACCCCCCCCCCCCCCCCCCCGCCCCCGACCCCGCCGCCCCTGCGGCCCCGCCGTTGGCCCGCCTCCGCCCCTGCGCCGCCGCCCCTGACCCCGCCGCCCCTGCGCCGCCGCTGCCAGCCCGCTCCCGGCCCCTGCGCCCCCACCGCCGGCTCGCCCCCGGCCCTGCCGCCCCTGCGCCACCGCCACCAGCAGGTAAGTCCCGGCCCCGCCCTGCATTTTTGTAGAAATTCAGTCAAGTGTTGTGTCATTTTTGAACATGGTGACCTCATGGAAGAAATCATAGTGGTTATGTTTAGGTTTATTGAAGTAAATTGCTCTCATTTGAATTATGGTTATGTTTAGGTTTATTGAATTGCTCTCACTTGAATTATGGTTATGTTTAGGTTTATTGAATTGCTCTCATTTGAATTATGGTTATGTTTAGGTTTATTGAATTGCTCTCATTTGAATTATGGTTATGTTTAGGTTTATTGAATTGCTCTCATTTGAATTGCTCTCATTTGAATTGAATTGCTTATGTTAGAATTGAGTTGATAAATTAATGAATTACAATGGATAATTGTTATGTTTAGGTTTATTTGAATTGCTTAGTTTTTTGAATTATGCTTAGGTTTATTTGAAGGGTCGTTGAATTGCTTAATTTTGATTATTTGAGTGTTCAAGTACTATATATACATAAATGGGCTTCGGACCAGCTTGACAAGGCCCGACAAGGCCCATTTAGTGGTAAGGTAAAGTATGCGTGTAGACGGGCACAAAGGCGAACGACGACGGTGAGGATGGCAAGCACCTGCGCGTGGATGGCGTACTCCGACGAAGTGGTTTCATCTCTGATCTACGGCAGCTAACCCTAAAGCCGTCGTGGAATTGTCATCTGAGACCAACTTTCCTCTCACTCTTTCTCTAGTTCTTTCCTCTCTCTTAAATGACCTGAAAATGAAAATGAGCAACGTAACCTATAGCAATATATTACCTGTTTCGGATCGACACGTCTCACATGCCATTGGCATGTGAGACATGCAGGTTCGGAATTGTCTTTTTTTTTGGACAGCCTCGGAGTGACCGAGGGGGCGTGACTTGTGACGAGACGCGGATCTGGATTTGGATGAGATTTCGGTGGCGTAACCCTGTTGTTCTCTGCTGCACCATTTTCGGGCGTGCAGTGGAGAACAGCGGGGTTATGCTGCCGAAATTTCGTTCGAATCCGGATCACGCGTCTCGTCATGAGCACGCTCCGCTCGGTCACTCTTGGGTGGGTTTAGGATCTATCTACCTAGGTTGTAGGGCCGTGACATAACACAACAATACATTAACGACAATTTCTATCACGTTAAACTGCAGAGTCAAACATGGGTGAAGACCGCAGTTGGATGTATACTGGCTGGAAGAGCAGAACTGGTGGTCACTCCGATGAGTGGTTTATCAAGTTAGATCAATTTTTGGATCGAGCATTTTCATTGTCAACGGAAGATATGGTGCGGTGCCCATGTACAAAATGCTTGAAGACCAAGTTTTTGAGAAGATTGGAGCTTTCGTTTCACTTATGTTGAAACGGTTTCACTCCACATTATGAAGTGTGGACCTTTCATGGCGAGACTAATTCTCGAGTCATAGCCGAAGTGGATGAGGATGATGATATAACAGAGGTTGATAGGATGGATGAGATGCTAGAATCTCTTGAAGCGGAGGATCCTCTTACAAATGAGGCAGAGAAGTTCTTCGAGGAGCTAAAGAAATCACAAGAGCCGTTGCATGAACACACGGCTATGACCGTACTTGCTTTCTTGACCAGATTTATGGCAATTAAGTCCAAGTACTTTTTTTCCATCATGATGTGCTTGAAATGTGGTAAATCGAGGTATGTCGAAGATGTTAATGACGATGGCGATAATGTGATGACAGATGCCGCACATAAGCAGCTTCGTTACTTGCCTGTGACACCTCGGTTGAAGCGGATGTTTCTTTCAAAAAGAACCACAAGACACATGAGATGGCACAAATAAGGTAAACGTGAGAATAAAGAATTCTTGACGCATCCGTCCGACGGTGATGCATGGAAGGCGCTAGACCGTTTCGATCCAGACTTTTCTCCTGATGCGAGGAATGTTATCATCGGATTAGCGACAGGCGGATTCTCACCGTTCAGTACGAACGCCACGCCATACTCATGTTGGCCTGTCTTTGTCATTCCGTACAACCTGCCACTTGCTTTTTGTACGAAGAACGAGTTCATGTTTCTCAGCCTCATTGTACCTGGACCTGATCATCCCGGGTCACGTCTCAACGTGATGTTAGAACCGCTGATCGAAGAATTGAAAGTCTTGTGGACAGGAGTCGAAGCGTATGACAGTTACAAGAAGCAGAAATTCATCCTTCGAGCTGCTTATTTGTGGTCCTTTCATGATTTGCCAACCTACGGCATGTTTTCCAGATGGAGCACTCACGGTCGTCTGACGTGTCCGATATGTGCTTCAGACACGGATTGTTTTCGACTAACTCATGGAGGCAAAATATCTTACTTCGATTGTCACAGACATTGGCTGCCCTCGAATCATATATTTAGGCAGCAGAGGCATGTCTTTCGAAAGAACACTGTTGTCACTAAAGGACCACCAAAGCGTCTCAACGGGTCAGAAATTTCTGATATGTTGGACAAACTGGTGCCTGATGAAGGTCGTCCTGGATATTTCGTAGGTTATGGAGAGGAACACAATTGGACTCACATATGTGGACTTTGGGAGCTACCATATGTGAAGTCATTGATTCTAATGCACAACATTGATGTCATGCATCAGGAGCATAATATGAGCGAAATTATCATAAGCACGTGCATGGATATGCCTGGCAAAACGAAAGACAATTATAAAGCTAGACTAGATTTGGCAGACATTTGTCACCGTCCAACTCTTGAAATCTCTGAAAGTGGTGGAAAGCCACGTGCTTCTTTCTGTCTTCGATCGAAAGAAAAGAAAGAAGTTATGAAATGGATGAAAACTTTGAAATTCCCAGATGGTTACGCAGCTAGCCTAAAATGAGCCGTAAATGTTAACACAGGAAACCTCACTGGGTTGAAGAGTCATGATTATCACATTATAATGGAAAGACTCCTACCTGTTATGCTCTGAGGCTATCTAGATGATGCGGTGTGGAAGGTTTTAGCTGAGCTCAGCTATTTCTATAGACAGCTTTGTGCTAAAGAAATCAAGATCGGGATGATGGATAAGTTAGAGAAGGAGATACCCATACTTTTATGTAAGATGGAAAAAAATTTTCCACCGGGTTTCTTCAATCCAATGCAACATCTGCTTATCCATCTTCCATTCGAAGCTAAAGTTGGCGGTCCTGTGCAATATAGGTGGATGTATCACACTGAAAGAGCGCTACGATATTTGAAACCAATGGTTGGCAACAGGGCAAGGGTGGAAGGGTGCATCGTTGAAGAATTATGCTCTTAAGGAAGTAGGATACTTTTCAAGTGTCCACTTTGCGGAAGAAAACAATATCAATACTTCGGCGATGCGGTACAATGTGGACGAAACACCCCCTCTAAGCGACCTTTCCATTTTTCAAACGAGAGGCGCCACCATTGGTAGCTACACGACCTACGTGCTATCCGAACAGAAAAGGACTGTTGCTTTACTCTACATGTACGCAAATATAGAAGGCATGCAAGAATACTTCGAGTAAGTGTTTCTCCTACGTTTATGCTAATTGACATATTTTGCTACACATGTACTCTAAAAGATGTTTTTTCATGTTCAGCGAGTTCCACAGACAATATTGGCCACATAGGCATCAACCTACGACCAAACAAGTAGAAGCGATGCGAAAGGAAGGAATAAATGGGGGGCAGAGTTTTCTATCTTGGTTTCGAGAATATGTAATATTCTCTCGTCTTCTATGTATTATAAATTACTATTATTAAAGAAGTATTATGTAATATTCTCTCGTCTTTTATAACAGTGTCGTACTCACAATGTCCATGAAGATTTGTGGCAGCTATCTTATGGATTGGTGAATGTTAGAAGCTATGGTCGATATGACGTAAATGGCTTCTGATTCCGTACAACTCATTTTGAATCTCATCGTCCTCTCGCGGCACATCAAATTCCGGTGTTGTGACGAGAGCAATGGACACTCAAGGGAATTTAACCGATTATTATGGTATCATTAACAAAATCCTTGAATTTACTTTTACCGGAAATAAGACCCTTCGAGTTGTCTTCTTTGACTGTGACTGGTTTGATCGTACTCATGGAACTCGAGAAAACCAATTTGGAATGGTGGAAGTGAAACATAAGGACCGACTACGAGGTTACGATACATTTGTTCTTGCGCATCAAGTTGAACAAGTGTATTATCTACCTTATCCATGCACGAAGCTCAGTGCTTGGTGGGTGGTATATAAGGTGAATCCTCGTGAGCGGCTATATACTCCTGGGGATGATGGTTACCATGATAGCGAAGACGTTGAAGAAGTGTATCAAGAAGAAGAGTTGCCAGACACTTTTATCGTCGAGCTTGGTGCAGGACTCGATCAATTAGTTGGAGATGTTGAAGACGTTGAAGATGTAGAGGCAGATGATACGCAAAAACGAAAATTAGAACAGGCCACGATGGAAGATCATTGGGCTGGTTTAAGGAGTAGGGCACAGGCACATGACAATGATGTTGATGAATTTTGAAAGTGACTACAAGTAATGTTTTCTTGAAGATAGTAACATGAATTTTGTATATTTTATTTACATATTTACTAATTATCTAATTACAACAGGATGGCATCAAAGAAGGGTAAGAAGGTGCCGCCGACGAGGGGGTTCTACTCCTCTAGACCTGAGGACGCTTTCGTTGGTGCCTCGTCGACTGGTAGCAGACGCTTTCAGCTGCTGGGGCACATTCAGACCAGCTCTAGAGCTTCGTCAACAGTAAATGTCACTCGTTTCTGACAAATTCTTTAAATTCAAACTCACATTAAACTTACTTATGAATCATTTGAATGTTGTAGTCCTCACCGGCTGACTCAGAGGCTGCGGCGCCTTCGATGAGCCAGCCCTCGGCGAGGCAGCCCTCGGCCAGCCATCCCTCGGCAAGGCAGCCCTCGGCCAGCCAGCCCTCGGCGAGTCAGCCCTCGGCGAGCCAGCCCTCAGCCAGCCAGCCCCCGGCTGGCGATGAGTTTGTTCCTGAGGCCGTTGACTCGGCTGGTGAGGAGCCGTCCGGGTCACCTGACATGGCGCCCCAGCAGACGCGGAGGACGAGGAGGACTCACTTTGTCAGTCCTCCCGCGGTCCCTTCAAAGAATTCACAGAGGATCGTGATTCGTCCAGTCGGAGACAGGTAATAAATTATCGTGTTCAATTTTAGTTTCTTTTGTTTACTTAAGTAATGAATGAATAAATATCTTACGGGGCTTGGGACGACACGTCTTTCACCGGTGAGAGACTTCACAGACCGGTGAACGGTGTCCTCGGGTCCATAGTGCGTTTGCACTATCCCGGGGTCATCGACGGGGTGCCCGCTCTTTCGTGGGAGGACTACGCACGCGTCCATCACCAGGAGCACGGCAACCTTCAGGAGGCCGTATGGGCCGATTTTATGGTAAGTATGTTAAAAAAGTTTCTAAGTTACAACTCTTAAACTCTTTTAGTGAACATCTCTTCAATATATTCTTTATCGCAGGCAAGATATACTTTAGAGGACCCGAACGACCGTCGCCTGTCTGAGGATGCGAGGCGAGTGTTTCAATTCAACGCTGCCAAGGCGCTTCGACATGCTTTGTCGAATGCCCGTGTTCAAATTATTAATGAGCACTTGAAGGCGAACCAGCAGCACGTGTTACACTTCCGGCAAGAGAGCAAGAGGCACCTGACGGAGGAGGAGTACACGCAGGTACGTGGAGTGTAGTAAGTATTTTTTTCTGATAATTGCCTCGATGGTATTTTTAACGACTTTCAACTATGTGCAGGGCCACGTGAGCTGGTTGCATGGTCGGACCGATGCATTTCGGGCCCTTTGTCGCTATTGGGCTAGCGACGAGTTTAAAGCTAAGTCTGAGAAGGCTCGAGACTGCAGAGGGGTGGAGGAGAAGAGCAGGCACGGGCAAGATAACCACTTGTGTTTAGCTAAACGCATGGTAAGTGTGTGTAACTTATGTTTATATATTAATAATATATTGTTCGTACTAACACGTATTGACAGGAGCGCGAGACGGGGGTGCCGCCCACCCCTGCTGAGGTCTGGAAGAGAGGTCACAGGGACCCTTCTCAGCCGACGGGGTGCAGTCAGGCTGCAGCCGAGCGGTTGGTAAGTTTAGAAATCATTCATATTAAATATAACTATATAGATTGTTGAACTTACACGGTTTTCTTGTTTTGCAGGCTAAGTACGGGGAGGAGGCTAGGAAGATACACGGCGAGGATTTCGATTGGGAATGTCAACCAATCGATCCTCAAGCCGCGTATGCAACCGGTGGTGGAAAAGCACACGGAAGGTGAGTTTACAAGTCATTTTATCGTTTTCAATTCAAAGTATTCAAGATATTTCAATTTCATATTACTGACTCTCTTTTTTATAGGCTCGCCATATTCGACGGAGTTGTCGACTCGAGGGCGGGGAGACTTGCGAGAGGCAGCTCCACGCAGGCTTCGGGCACGGGAGGTCGCTGCGTATTGCAGAGGGACATTGAGATGCAGTCCCTCCGAGAAACTGTAGAAGAAAACGAAAGGCGACATGAGGAGGAAAGGAGGAAGGTTGAACGCCAAAGGATCGCGATGGAGGCCACGATCCAAACCCAGGCAGCAGCGTTGGCGCAGATGCGGGAAGCAATGGAGGTAACAAAATAAAAACTAAAATTCTCATTAATTCAGCGTAAATGACTTACTAATAGGTAGCATTTAATGTTTGCAATGACAGGCCATCGCTCGGGCGCAAGGTCTGGGAATCCAGCTACCGGTACTACCACCGGTCCTTCCAGGTGATCCTTCTTCAGCGGGTCAGGTAAGTTTCTATGTAATCCTTCTTCTCCAGCGTAATAAGATTGAGATAGATGAAAGAGAGAGATAGTTAGATAGAAGAAAATGATTGAGATAGAAGAATGATAGAGATAGAAGAAAGAGAGACAGAAGAAAGAGTGGAAGATAGATAGAGTAGGATAGGAATGAAGAGAGAGAGTAAGATGTAGATGGAGATAGAGAGAGGGGAAGATAGAGGGAGGGAGATGTAGATGGAGATAGAGGGAGGAAGATAGAGGGAAAAGGATATCAATAGAGAGATAGAGTGAGAGAGAAAGATAGAGTGAGAGACAAAGAGAGAAATGAAAAGAGAGAGAAAGAGAGGGGATCTAGATGAAGATAGAGGGAGAGGAAGGGAGAGAGAGAGATGTTGATGTATTTATATTCTAACTCTAAGTTTCATTAATTGCAGGGATCCGTGACGGTTGCACAAACGCCGTCGCCGTCGCTACCGCCGCCTGGAATGAGGCGCGATGACGACTTCGACTTCGGTGGTGGCTCCGGAGGTGGCTATGGAGGTCAGATGGGCGAGTGAGCCCTTTTGTTTGCTTTGTTGATGACGATGTGAGATGGTATTGGAATTTATTAGTTTGTGATTGTGATGATGTTTCCTCTGTGATGATGATCTTTGCTATGTGTATATAATGTGTGTATTGAATCTATTCTGTGATTCTGGCCATCGAGCCGGGTAGTTTTTTCTGTTTTCTAAAAAAAATAAAAAACCTTATTTGCGACGGCTTTTTATACAGTACCGTCGCAAATAAGGGACCAGGCTATCGCAATTAGGCCACTGCTATTTGCGACGGCCTGGCCGTCGCAAATAAGGTTTAATTGCGATGGCACAGCCGTCGCAAATAGCTCTGTGGGCCCCGGAGGAGGACCCGTGGGCCCAGCCCACTGGACTTATTTGCGACGGCCGAGCCGTCGCAAATAGAGGCACTTAACTGCGACAGCCCGGCCATCGCAAATAAGCTTTAATTGCGATGGCGACACCGTCGTAAATAAGGTTGCAGGGCCCACCAGCCTGCGGCAATAACTTGCGACGGCCCTTCCTAGCCGTTGCAATTAAAGCTTATTTGCGACAGCGGCCGTCGCAAATAAGCTTAATTGCGACGATTTATTTGCGACGGCTAAAAACCGTCGCAAATAAAGAAAGCCGTCGCAAATCGCTTATTTGCGACGGCATCTGGCTTATTTGCGACGGCCACGGCCGTCGCAAATCGTCGGGATTCCTGTAGTGATGCACTCCTCGCAATCCCGTGCTCGATTTATGCAGATCAGAATACAGCTTGCAGCAGCGCAGAAAAGGATCCATCAGTAGCCGAATATTTTGCCAAGATGAAGTCTCTAGGAGACGCCATGGCAACGGCTGGAAAACCACTGGACGATGATGACCTTGCCTCTTATATCTTAGCTGGACTGGATTCGGAATGGAATCCGGTAGTTACAGCTATGACAACAAGAGTTGATGAAGTTCCTCTCAGTGAACTGTATGCGCATCTATTAAGCTTTGAGATGCGTCTTGATCTTCAGAATGGGGGTGATGGTTCATTTTCATCAGCCAACTCAGCAACCAGAGGCGAAAGAGATGGTAGAGGTGGTAGAGGCCGCTGTGGCCATGGCCGTGGCAGCTCTGGAGGCCGTGGCAGTCAAGGTGGCACTAAAAAGAAAAGTGAAGATCGACCCCAGTGTCAGCTGTGTATGAAATTCGGGCATGAAGTAAATCGTTGTTATAAACGATTTAACCGTGATTATATGGGAGAAGTGAAGAAAGCTGCAGCAGCTATGGTTCAAACTCATATGGTGTGGATACAAATTGGTATGTTGATTCAGGAGCAATGGACCACATTGCATGTGAGCTTGACAAGCTTCATGTGAAGAAGCGCTACAATGGGAATGATCATGTGCACTCAGCTAGTGGCACAGGTATGAGCATCAAGCACATTGGTCATTCAGTACTAGATACTGCTAATTCGAGATTAAATCTGAAAAACATCCTTCATATACCTCAAGCTAAAAAAATCCTTTTGTCAGCCAACAGGCTGGTCCGAGACAATAATGTTTTTCTTGAACTTCATCCAAATTTTTTTGTTGTCAAGGATCATGTTTCGAAGAAGGTTCTACATCGAGGTAAAGCAATAGGTGGTCTTTATCCCTTGGCGCCGCAACAGTCACAAATAAAAAGTGCGTTCAACACTGTCTCTCCCACCTATTCTAGATGGCATCATCGTCTTGGTCACCCTCCATCGCTAAGGTTCAAGAAATAGTGAATAAATTTAGTCTTCCATATTCACATGATGATAGCTCTCATCTTGTGTGTGATGCCTGTCAAAAGGCAAAGAGTCGTCAATTACCTTATGCAAAGTCTTTTAGTGTGTACACTGTTCCACTTCAGCTTCTGTTCTCGGATGTTTGGGGACCTGCCACGGATTCCATCAATAAAAACAGGTACTACGTAAGTTTTATTGATGATTATAGTAAGTTCACGTGGATCTATATCTTCAAAAAAAATCTGATGTTTTTCAGATTTTCCTTCAATTTCAGAAATATGTGGAACGGCTATTTGGAAACAAAATCCTTGCTATACAATCTGATTGTGGAGGAGAATATCAGAAACTTAATTCTTTCTTTCTTGACCTTGGCATCTCTCATCACGTGTCTTTTTCACATGCCCATCAACAAAATGGCTTGGCCGAAAGAAAGCACCATCATATTGTTGAAGTAGGAATTTCTTTGCTTGCACAAGCCTCTATGCCTCTCAAATTTTGGGATGAGGCTTTCTTGGCTAATACCTATCTAAGAAATAGAATTCCTGCTAAAGTCATCAATCGTGATACACCATTGGAGTGTCTGTACCATGAAAAACCGAACTACCTATTCCTTAGAACCTTTGGGTGTGCTTGTTGGCCTAATCTTCGCCCATTTAATAAACACGGACTAGAATTTCGATCCAAACAATATGTGTTTCTTGGGTATAGTGTTATGCACAAAGGATACAAATGTTTGGACATTTCTAGTGGATGTGTTTATATTTCGCGCGATGTGGTCTTTGATGGGAACATCTTTCCATTTTCTTCCCTGCATAAAAATGCAGGTGCATGCCTACGCAAAAATTTTTTGCTCCTCCCTGATGATCTTCTAAAAATCTCGAATACGGTTGAGGCGGATTTAGTACCGTCTGATCAAAGGCCTCATGATTTTTCCCGTGCTACTAATCCATTGTTTGGAGGCTGTAATGTGCAGGAAATATCAGCTGAAGAAAATAGGGCAGGCGCTGAAGTCAATGAGGATCTTGTCGGTACTGATCTCCCACGCGACAGTAGTCCCATCGGCGCTGGATCCCAGGGTGATTTCCCTCAGAATTCTGTGTCTTCTAATGCGCGCAGAGAGCAGCGACAGGCGGGTGCGTCCAACGAGGTGATTCCCTCTCAGATTGTGTCGGCTGGTGCAGGCAGCCCGGTCACCTCAGAATTCTCTGCGCCGAATGCTATTGGTGCTGCGGATTCCATGTTAAATGCTGATGGATACCCCGCAGCAGATCGTTCTTCCGCGTCTGGATCTTATGTGCATGAACCACCAGCATCACAGAGACCAGTGACCCGGCTGTAATGTGGGATCGTTCAACCAAAGAAGCTTTTCCCAGGTATTATTCGATATGCAAATTTTTGCTCATCTGGGGAACCCGAGAGTCTACAGGAGGTGCTGCGTGATGCTAAGTGGCATGATGCTATGAAGGAAGAATACAGTGCCTTGTGCAGGAACAGTACCTTGCGCCTTGTTCCTCCACAACCGGGGAGGAATGTTATAGACTGTTGATGGGTATAGAAAGTCAAGAGAAAAGCTGATGGATCTATTGATCGTTATAAGGCAAGGCTCGTAGCTAAGGGGTTTAAGCAACATTATGGTATTGATTATGAAAGTACTTTTTCTCCCGTTGTGAAGATAGCTACTATTTGACTAGTGTTATCCATTGCAGTTTCACTGGGCTCGAAGCTAAAGCAATTGGACGTCCAAAATGTCTTTCTTCATGGAATTCTGGAGGAGGATGTGTATATGAATCAACCCCCGGGCTTTATTGACACAAGAATGCCCAAGCATGTGCGTAAGCTTGACAAGGCCATCTAGGGACTTAAACAAGCCCCTCGTGCGTGGTATTCTCGTTTAAGTTCAAGGTTGCAGCAGCTGGGTTTTCTTCCCTCTAAATCAGACAAATCACTTTTTATTTATCATAAAGAAGGTGTCACTATGTTCATGCTTATTTATGTGGATGATATCATATTAACCAGCTCATCCGAAAATGCTGTTCCAATATTATTGGAAGATCATAAGAAAGAGTTTGCTATTAAGGATCTTGGACAGCTTCATTATTTCTTGGGCCTTGAGGTGCATTATAACTCAGGAGGTATTGTATTGTCGCAAGCCAAGTATGCCAGGGACATTTTACAAAAGTCAAACATGATTCACTGTAAGACCATGAATACTCCAATGACAAGTCCAGAAAAATTGTCATCAGAAGAGGGAGAAGAGTTAACTGCGGAGGATGCTACAGCCTACCGAAGTACAGTAGGAGCCTTGCAGTATCTTTCTATGACACGCCAGGATATCTTGTTTGCGGTAAACAAGGTCTGCCAATTTTTGCATGCAACAATGACTTGTCATCTGGCAGCACTCAAGCGAATATTGCGTTATGTGAAGGGGACAGCAGACCTCGCACTGCAGATTAGGAAGTCTGAATCTTCTTGTGTGAGCGCCTTCTCGGATGCAGACTGGACAGGAAACATTGAATATAGGAAATCCACCGGTGGCTTTGCAGTGTTTTTTGGTTCCAAGCTTATCTCGTGGAGTGTGAGGAAGCAGCCAACCGTCTCAAGATCAAGCACAGAGGTCGAGTATAAGGCTCTTGCTAATGCCACAGCTGAAATCATTTGTCTTCAGTCGGTCCTTCAAGAATTAAAAGTCTCAAAAGATGAGCCAGCTAAACTTTGGTGTGAGGAAGCGCCACTTACTTATCGGCAAATCCAGTGTTTCATGCAAGGATGAAACACATTGAAGTGGATTATCACTTTGTCAGAGAACGTGTGACCAACAAACTGCTTGAGATAAAGTTTATATCATCAGGCGATCAAGTGGCAGATGGGTTCACGAAGGCTCTGCCATTGAAGGCGTTTGAAGGTGTGATGTGTGCTGAATACATTGGCTATGGAGATAAAAGTTTTGAATACTACCAAAACACCTTTATCATATAGGTCCGACTTGTTTTGGATAGCTCCGGCAAGGTCTGACGTAAGGTTCGACTTCTTTGTCTAGGTCCAACTAGCTTTGGTTAGCTCCGGCTCTAGGTCCGACTAGCTTTGGTAAGCTCCGGCACTAGGTCCAATTAGCTTTGGTTAAATACGGTGCTAGGCCATGCTAGCTTTGGTAAGTTCCGGCACTAGATCCTGTTAGTTTTGGTAAGCTCCGGTTCAAGGTCCGGTTAGCTTTGGCAAGGTTCAAAGCTTGATCACAGTGGTTCTGCTTTTAACTTGCAATGTTTTGAACTTGCTTTTTGGATTATGGAAAGTTTGCTTAGTATTCTTTTACTAAGTTTTTGTTGTGTTTTGGTGGTTATGGCCGATATCATTTCACTATGGTTTGCAACATGCTTATGTGAGGTGCTCACGTAAGGTGTTGTGGTTTCGGAACTAACGAGAGTCAAGTCGTGCACTTGTGCTCGGAAGTATTGGTTGTTTATTCATGTGCAGGTGTTGCTTGAGTTCAAGACATGGCTGGTGACTGGATCCATTGAATAGTCTTAGGAAGAAGATGAGGTTCAACAACCAAGTTCAGAAGGAATTGTGGTTGAGTTGATCGGGAGGTCGCGCAACATGTTTGAATCAAGAACAATGCATATGAAGGAATCGTGGACGTCGTTGGATGATGTTTGCACATGTGTAAGGAGTGCATGGACATGGCTACATGGTTCTGAGGTGTGATAAAGAGATGTGGACATAAAGAATTGGTCGGAAAGGTCCAACCGACTAGGTTATGGACTCAGGCTATGGCTGAGTCATGTTTGACTCAAATATGGAAATTTTTGAGTTGGTTATGATAGGATTTCGTGTGGGTCACGAGTTTGAGTTGTTTTAGGAATGTGGGATACGTTCCTAAGGTGTTTGTAAGTTTTAACATTGCTTCTATCTGCGTATAGAAGAGTCTTGAGCAGTTATGGAAAGTTTTGATTTGTGAATTGAATAGGATTAGAGTCCTAGTTTTAGTTGAGTTGGCTTTCGGGCTGGATATATAAACAAGGGAGGCCAGAGCTCATGGTAGACGACTTTGGGGCTGTTCCTTGTGGGTTTTGATCAATAAAATTCATAGTCTAAAGGAGCTTTTGTGTCTCGTTCGTCCGACTTGTTTTGTTCAGGTCTTTCTCGTTGAGTTTCTGCATAACAATATCTTGCTTCAGTGGTTTTATCATAACATGAGTTTTACAGATCCGATATACGTGATTCTTTTTGGATTGTCTTCACAACTTGATTTTCTATCATCTGTGAAAATTTCACGGTCATTGGATTTGTGGTTTCTGATCTACACGAGTTCTTTAAAGTGTTCCAGAACTATTTTTCTCGGGCAGGACAGATTGACCTTTGTTCAATCTTGAAAGTGCATCTAGGACTCCCTTGTGGGTTTTGGATGATTTATGACAAGCAATTGGGATCCTAACCTTTTTGTTGAGATGAATGCAGGCCAATAATGAAAAATGAGCAAAATACCAAAAAGAAGGGATGATGAGGAGCAAAGTGAACTTGAGCTCAAGGAAAAGAAATAGTAGATTATTGTGTATGGAGTGTGTTAAGGAAACACACCCAAGAGCTCAATCATATTTAAGCACACACACATATTGCACAAAGTTACACAGGACCGTACTAGTCCGATATCAACCAGACTAGTCCGATATCCTTTCTGCACCAGATCGGACAAGTCCGATATCTATCAAACTAGTCCGATATTTTCTGACTTGTGTCGGACTAGTCCTCCCCAGGGCGGACTAGTCCTCAACACACTTCACAAGTCACGCAAAATCGGACAAGTCCGTTGTTAACCGGACTAGCCCGATATTCCTTCTGATCCACTTCGGACAAGTCCGATGTTTACACGGACTAGTCCGAAATACCCACTGATCTAAATCGGACAAGTCATCCAAGTGCGGACTTGTCATCCAACACACTTAGGGTTTCACATGGCCGGACAAATCCGATGGCTATCGGACTAGTCCGAAGATTTCCAGTAGTGAAATCGGACAAGTCCGTTTTCGACCGGACTAGTCCGATATTTCGGGACACTTAGGGTTTGCTACACACAGCACACCGGACTAGTCCGATCTTTCTGAACCCTAACGGCCACTTTTAGAAACCCCATATAAATAGAGGTGCACGTCCACTTTTATTCTCTCTCGAACCCTAGCGCTGTCACACCTCCCAAGAGACTCAGAAACCACTTCTCTCCACGAAATTATGTGCAAAATCGATCAATCCTTTGAGGATCACTTCTAGATCATTGGAGAGACACTTGGCACACATCATTGAGCTCTTGGTTTGAATCTCTAACACACTCCTGCGTTTCAATTGTAATTTCTGAGTGTGTTTTTGGTGGCATTGTGATTTGTAATCTAAGGGAGCTCTCAACGTGTGAGAATGCCCCTAGAATTTGGTTATTCACCCCTTTGTGATTAGTGGAAGAGGGTTGGCCTTCGTGGCGATCCGACGAGGGTAGGGTTGGAGAAGACCCGGTCCTTTTGTGGACTCCTCAACGTGGACGTAGGTTGCCTTCGTGGTAGCCGAACCACGGGATAAATCGTGTGTCTTGTCCTTTTTGTGTTCATCACTCAAATTGATCAACTTACTCTAGGGTTTGATACACATTGTTCAATTTACAATAAACTATAGAACACAAGCCTTAATTGTGATACAATCCAATATACAACTGTTAAACTGTTGTTTGATTCTATATTTCCGCTGCACACATTGAAGAATCAACCTAATCGATTAATCTTGATCAACTTAGTCCGTGAACACCGGACTAGTCTGCACTTTGCCGGACTAGTCCAATTTCTCTGGTATTGAACTTGTTGTTGAGTGTTGCAGGATCCGACAAAAATTCAAAAGGCCTATTCACCCCCCTCTAGGCCTACATTTAATTGGTATCAGAGCTTGGTTCTTCAAGAAAGAGTTTAACCACTCGAAGAGATCATGTCGGATATGAAGGACGTCCACAAAATCAACAACCAAGAGGAAGTCAACGACGACAAGACCCAAAAACTGGAGAAGTACCTCGAAGCCATTCAAGACTTTGAGGACGACGATGAGGAGACGCTGGAGCTAAAGGCGCTCCTCAAAAAGAAGGCACTTTCAAAAGGGAAAGCGAAAGTTGAAGAGAAGAAGAAGGGGAGTAGTCACACCGACTACTCCCGATATCATTTTAATTATGATCGTCTAAATTCCAATAACAATCACTACTTATCTATCCCACTTGGAAAAGCCCCACACTTCGATGGGAGTGATTACTCCATGTGGAGGCAGAATATGAATATGCATTTGATTTCCCTCAACCCAAGTTTATGGCATGTTGTATGTACAGGGATAGATATTCCGGATGACGACAAAGAGCTAACCCCAAGTCAAGAGCAGGCCATCCATAGAAATGCTCAAGCAGCAGCCGTAATTACCTCCTCTCTCAGTCGAGACGAGTTCACCAAGGTGGATGGACTCGAAATTGCTAAGGAGATATGGGATACACTACAAACAGCACATGAAGGTGACTGGCATGTGCGTGAGGCAAAAATTGAAATGATCGAAGGCGAACTAGGAAGATTTGCAATTGAGGAAGACGAGTCACCCCAGGATATGTACAATCGATTGAAGACACTTATCAACAAGGTTCGATCATATGGGAGCAAGAAGTGGAATGACCACGAGGTGGTAAAGCTCATCCTTAGAGCTTTTATGCCTCGCAATGTCACGCTATGCTCAATGATCAGAGAAAGCCCCGGTTAAAAAAAGGATGACTCCGGATGAATTGCTTCGTAAAATTATCAACTTTGAAATGATGGAGAAACAAGCCAAGCACGTCAAATAAATTGCCGACCTCACCTCGGCCAAGAAGAAAGGAGTTGCCCTAAAATCTACTCTCAAGCCTCTATCCAAAGAAGCAAGAGAAGCACAACTAGAGGAGGACAGTGATGACGAGAGTAGAGAGCTAGATGAAGAGGATATGATTTTGTTCATGAAAAAGTTCAAGAGAATAATGAAGAAGAGACAAGGAACAAAATCAAGTGAAGGAAAGTACAAGGAAAGGACGAAGCCAAAGATGAGGCGGGCGTGCTATAATTGTGGTGAGTATAACCACTTTATAGTCGATTGCACGTATGAGGACAACAAAAAGAAAACTAAAGAAACCAAGCCTCAACCTAAGAAATTCTTCAAGAAGAAGAAACAAGCCGAACAAGCACACATTGGGAAGGAGTGGGACTCAAATGATGAGTCCTCATCATCCGATGAAGAAGAGATGGCTAGCATAGCCATAGAAAGCACATCCAAGAAATCCACACTCTTCCCCACACTCGGTGCAAAGAAGGGAAATGGCACTTATCTCATGGCAAAGGAAGGTAAACGCAAGGTAAACATCAAAACCCCTTCCATGCATTCCTACTCTAGTGATGATGAACTAGATAGTGATGATGAGGATATGCTAAATGGACTAGATAGGAAAACTGCTACTAAAATGAAATTTTTACTTGACCAACTTGTTGAGAAGGAGAGGTTAATTGATCGTCAAGAGGACATGATTATCTCCCAAAAGGAGAAGTATGTCAAACTTGACAAACTCCTAGAGCTTGAAAAGGAGAAAAACAGTTCACTAGAGCTTGAGCTAGCTTCAAGCAAGAAAACTTGCTTGGAGTTAACCGACTCAAATGTTGCAATCAAGGACCAACTTGCTGACCTGATCAAGGTTAACAAAATCCTTGAAGTGCAAGTTGAGTCACTCAAGCTAAGTGAACCTTCCTCCTCTTCAAGTTCACCTTCTCAACCCACTAAAACTGATCTTGTTCATATGTGCACATGTAGTAAAATCAACACCAGTTTGAAGGAGAAGTCAACCTCCACAAAGGATAAAAATTCTACCCAGTATGGAATATTTGACAAGGAGAAGATCAACGATGCACGTAGTGCATACTTAGTCCAAAGACCTCCAAATGTCAAATATGGCATTGGTTACTCCTATGATGAAAGGCAACATGCTGGAAGTCATAAGAATAACAGGGGAAGGATCTCCTTTGTGAAGGGAAGATCCTCTCAAACTGATAAGTTGAAGAATAAGAAATTGAACTCGCATGAATACCGGACTAGTCCGGTTGGTGTCCAGACAAGTTCGGTCATCCGGACAAGTCCGACCACCCAGACTAGTCCGATTCATAAACAACAGCAGCTTCTATTTAAAACTTTTGATGCCTCTTATGTATTAATGAGAAACAATCTTGGTAAGGTTTATGCTTATTATGTTGGGCCACGCCATGGGAACACAAAATCCCATGTGTGGGTGCCCAAATGTATTGTAACTAACCTCCAAGGACCCAAGCAAGCTTGGGTACCTAAAACCAAAGCATAATTTGTTTTTGTAGGCCTATTCCTCCGGTGGATCCAAATGGGTGCTAGACAGTGGATGCACCAACCACATGACCGGAGAAAGGAGGATGTTCGTGGAGTATGAAGAAAACGAGGACCCAAACGAAGGCATCTACTTCGGAGATAATAGTCAAGGAAAGGTGCTCGGTACCGGTAAAATTGCAATATCCTCTGAACACACGCTTTCTCATGTCTTACATGTTGAATCTTTAGGTTATAACCTGTTGTCCATATCTCAACTATGTGACAAAGGTTATAATTGCTTGTTCACTAACGAGGGTGTGACCATCTCAAGGAGGAGTGATGGTTCCGTTGCATTCAAGGGTATGTTGAAGGGAAAGCTTTACCTTGTTGACTTCAACAAGGATAAAGCCGAACTCGACACATGCTTGATTGCAAAAACCAACATGGGTTGGCTGTGGCATAGACGGCTAGCGCATGTTGGTATGAGGAATCTTCAAAAACTCCTCAAGGGCGATCACATCCGAGGTTTGAAAGATGTTGTTTTTGAGAAAGACAGGCCTTGTAGAGCGTGCCAAGCCGGGAAGCAAGTTGGAGCACATCATCCCGCAAAGAACATCATGACTACAACAAGACCGCTCGAACTACTTCACATGGACTTGTTTGGTCCAGTTGCTTACATAAGCATCGGCGGTAACAAATATGGTTTGGTTATCATTGATGATTTTTCTCGCTTCACTTGGGTTTTCTTTTTGCATGATAAGTCAGAAACACAAGGAACACTCAAGAAATTCTTCAAGCGAGCTCAAAATGAGTTTTCATTGTCAATCAAGAGTATTTGAAGCGAAAATGGCACGGAGTTCAAGAACATACAAGTGGAGGAGTACCTTGATGAAGAGGGCATAAAGCACGAATTTTCAGCGCCATACTCACCACAACAAAATGGAGTTGCCGAAAGGAAGAACCGAACACTCATAGAGATGGCAAGAACATTGCTCGATGAATACAAGACTTCGGATCGATTTTGGGCGGAAGCGATTAACACCGCTTGCCACGTCGCAAATCGGCTTTATCTTCATCGACTACTCAAGAAAACTCCCTATGAGCTACTCACCGGTAACAAACCAAACATTTCATACTTTCGAGTTTTCGGTTCTTCATGTTATATCCTGAACAAGAAGCCCAGGACTTCAAAGTTCGCTTCAAAGTCCGATGAAGGTTTATTGCTCGGTTACGATTCGAACACCTACGCCTATCGTGTTTTCAACAAGGCCTCCGGACTTGTTGAAGTAGCACGTGACGTAGTGTTCGATGAGACTAACGGCTCCCAAAAGGAGCAAGTTGATCCATGTGAATTAGGTAAAGAATAAGCTCCTTGTCTAGCATTGAAAAGAATGGCTCTAGGTGAAGTTCGACCACAAGAGTCACCTTCACACATAAATGAGGAAAATGAACCACAAGAGGAGACCACAAACACCATCAATGGGGAGCTTCAACACAAGCACGAGAGTATGAAGATGATCAACAAGTCAACGAGGGCAACCACTCAGGGGGAGAAGAAAACGATCATGAAGACACAACTCCCCAAGTGCCCCACCCAAGAGTACACCAATGCATTCAAAGGGATCACCCAATCGACAACATCATCGGTGACATCCAAAAGGGAGTAACCACTAGATCTCGCATAGCTAACTTTTGTGAGCATTACTCGTTTGTCTCCTTTTTGGAACCACGCAGGATTGAGGATGCATTGAAGGATCCAGGCTGGGTGGTGGCAATGCAAGAAGAATTGAACAACTTCAAGAGGAACGAGGTGTGGGAACTTGTGGCAAGACCCAATGCAAACATAGTGGGCACCAAGTGGGTCTTCCGCAACAAACAAGACGAACACGGAGTGGTAACAAGAAACAAGGCGCGACTTGTGGCCAAAGGGTACTCACAAGTCGAAGGTTTGGATTTTGGTGAGACTTTTGCTCCAGTAGCTAGGCTTGAATCTATTAGAATATTACTTGCATATGCTACTCACCATGATTTCAAGCTGTATCAAATGGACGTGAAAAGCGCCTTCCTCAACGAACCGATCAAGGAAGAAGTGTACATGAAGCAACCACCCCGGTTTGAAGACGAAGAATTCCCCAACCACGTATATAAATTGCGTAAGGCTCTCTACGGCCTCAAACAAGCTCCTAGAGCTTGGTATGAGTGTCTTAGAGATTTCTTAATTGAAAATGGTTTTCAAATTGGCAAAGTAGACTACACATTATTCACAAAGAAATTAGATAATGATCTTTTTATCTGTCAAATCTATGTTGATGACATAATATTTGGGTCAACTAACCAATCCTTCTGTGAAGAATTTAGTAGAATCATGACAGACAGGTTTGAAATGTCAATGATGGGAGAATTGAAGTACTTCTTAGGATTCCAAGTGCGGCAACAAAGGGAAGGAACGTTCATTAGCCAAACCAAGTACACGCAGGACATACTCAAGAAGTTTGGCATGTACAAGGCAAAGCCCATAAAGACCCCCATGGCAACGAATGGCCACTTGGATCTCAACGAAGATGGACCTAGCGTCGATCAAAAGGTATATCGCTCCATGATTGGATCTCTACTTTACTTATGTGCATCTAGGCCAGATATTATGTTGAGTGTATGTTTGTGTGCACGATTTCAAGCCAACCCTAAGGAATGTCACTTGACAGCCGTAAAAAGAATCTTGAGATATTTAGTTCATACACCCAACCTTGGTCTTTGGTACCCGAAAGGCTCAAAATTCAATCTCATTGGTTACTCCGATGCAGATTATGCCGGGTGTAAAGTAGATAGAAAAAGCACCTCTGGCACATGCCAATTCCTAGGGAGATCCTTAGTTTCTTGGTCATCTAAGAAACAAAATTCCATTGCTTTATCCACAGCCGAAGCGGAGTATGTTGCAGCCGGGAGTTGTTGTGCACAACTCCTTTGGATGCGAAAAACTCTAAGAGATTACGGTTACAATATGAACCATATTCCTCTCCTTTGTGACAATGAGAGTGCCATTAAAATAACCCACAATCCAGTTGAGCACTCTAGAACTAAACACATAGACATAAGACATCATTTCTTGAGAGACCATTCCATGAAAGGAGACATTACCATCTCACATGTCAACACCCAAAAACAATTGGCCGACATATTCACCAAGCCACTTGATGAAAAGCGTTTTTGCGAACTCCAAAATGAACTAAATATCCTTGATTCTCGGAGTGTGGCTTGAAAAGTTGCATACCTGTATGAGCTCTTCAAAATTTTGACTGAATTGTGAAAATCATCCCTCTCCATTTTTTCTCGAAAAACTATATCAATTATTAGATCTTGATGAATTATGATCATTGTGTGATTGTTGTATGCTTACTGGTCAAATTCATCAAGATTAATTGATTTGTTTTGTCCCACCTATTCTCCCACGGACTAGTCCGTGGTTACCCGGACTAGTCCGCTCTTGCAGACTAGTCCGCAGAGTGCTGGTTAGACCGGACTAGTCCGATAGACCACGGACTAGTCCGATATAGCTCTCTGGATGACTTCGGACTAGTCCCGTCATATCCAGACTTGTCCGATATAGCTCTCTGGATGACTTCGGACTAGTCCGGTCATGTCTAGACTTGTCCGATTTTTCGTGTCCATAACCCTAGCCGCCACCAAACCCTAATCTTCTCATCCGCACATTTGCTCACGCCTTCCTCTCTCTTGCGCTCGAGCTACCAAGGTGATTCTCTGCTCCCTCCGTTGAAAAAGTCCACATTTGGGCGGAGATCAAGCTTGACCTCTTGGGCATTGAAGCTAGCGGACTTGTCCGGCCTCCAACCCCCAAACCTTCAAGCTTCAATCGATTTCTTTGGTAACTTTCTTCAAAACCCTAGAAATCTTGTTTTTCTCCATTGTTGATCGTATAGCCTAGAATCCTTCACTAGATTCATGCTTATTTGATGGACTACGTGTATGCTAGACTAGATTTGCATTAGGAATCATTCCTTGACCAATCCGTTAGGTTTTTGAGGATGAACACCGGACTAGTCCGGTCCATGCACGGACAAGTTCGGCCCTCCGGACTAGTCCGTGCCTGTGCACCGGACAAGTCCGATGTTTCTGAACTGAAAACCTAATTTTTCAATTCCTCAATGCAATTCATTGCTATCTTTTCATACTGATGCCTTGTATCACTTACCATCATTCTTGCAAAATCATTCTCAGATCATGTCGAGCTCGAACAACAAAATCTCCGACTTTGAGGCCGAGTTGGACCACGAGGTGGCACCTCGGTCCTCGACGGGTCTTGGTAAGAAACGCCAAGAAAGACCCTCGGAGCCAGCTCCTTCACCTCCTCAGGTTTGGAGGAAGGTGCTGGCAAAGAAGCCAGTGTCAAAGGCAGTAGCATCCTCAGGTGCCTCTCGCCAAGCCAATGGCAAGGGCAAGGGGGTAGCAACGGGGCCTGTCGGGCCCTTGAAGCTCCATGCTCCCAGGGAAGGGGTTCAGGACCCTACTGAGGAGAAGTTCAACGGCAAGGGCAGTGACTCTGCAGCCAAGTTCAGAAGCATTGACTGGTATGGCAGGCCAAAGCAAGCTGTCGATGGAAGGTTTTGGTGCAACTTCCATGCAGACTTCTACAAATCGGTGTATCTCCCAATGAAGACACCCGTGGTGCGCAGTCAGTGGATTGACTGGGCACACCTTGAGAAGAAGAAGTGCTCAGCTTTTGATGAAGTTATTGCAGCAGTTGAGAGGCATGGCCTGAAGGATCTCTTTGCCTTCATGCATAACTAGAATGATGAAGTGAGTGCACAGTTCTTTACAACTTGCCACTTCTCGAGTGAGGATGAAGAGAGTGTTACTTGGATGACACACAAATCTAAGTATAGTATCACTCAAGAGGACTTCACTAATCTGCTCCATCTGGACACCTCTGGACATGACAGGCTGATCATCCATAACATAGGTGTCATGGAGAAGGATGGGATGAAATTCCTATATGAGCCGAACTCAAAGTATGTTCCTCCCTCTACAAAGAACATGAAACCATTCTTTGTTGTCCTCAACAGAGTGTTGAGGAAGACTATTGCTCCTAAAGATGGAGACGCTGGGAGCGTGCAAGGATACCTCCGGACTCTGATGAGAGTCATAAGCAAGGACCACCCATTTGATGTGGCGGAATACATTTGGAATGATATGGTAAACATATCTTGCACGCCTAACAGGTCATGTGGCTATGCTCCCTACCTCATGTATATGATTGAGAAAGTCACAGGTATTGAGTTCGTGAAGTATGTGGAGCACACTCCTTTGAGGCCTTAGAAGCCTCAACCAGTGAGTGTCCAGGCTGCTCCCTCGCCGGCCTCCTGTCCCGAGGCACCAGCAAGATCAAAAAGCGGTGCTAGGGCTGTCCCTACCTCTAGGGAAGCCCCTCAGAGAGGATTAGCTAGTGGGATTCTCAAGTACCTGACTGCCATATTCTCCTCCTGCAAAAAGACCGAAGTGAAGGTCCACAAGCTCAACAAGAGAAGAAAGGAGGACATGAAGTATATAAAGGCCAATATGAAGCAAATCTGCCAGAAGCTGGAGATCGACCCCATTGGATCTCCAGTGATTTCTGAGGAGTCCGACCCGGACTTCACCGAGCTCGGGCCTCTGAACCCCTCCGAGCTTGCCTACTTTGGCATTGGGGGCTCGAGCGACTCCGTCCCTCCTCCTTCCCCTCCTCGTCAAGCTGATGATGATGAAGACGAAGACGACGACGAGAGGACCGACAGTGAAGAGTGAAGACCCTAGGACCCTCCTCTCCTTCTTTTTGGTGTCTTGATGCCAAAGGGGGAGAGATTGAGGGGGAGTCTTAGCTTTAGCTGTGGTAGGGTGCGAGGAGAGAGTTCTCTTTATCTTTGTTTGTGATTGTAATGCTTTAACGCTGTTTTCATGTTAACTATGGTTCTGTGTTGAAATGCTTAATTAATTTGCAAGTATGTGTTGAAATCTGCAACTTTGCTCCTGAAATGACATATGTACCTTGTATTGATTCATCAATGTAAATTATGTCATTCTCAATGTTTCAATGTACTTAGTTATGCATCCCACCATAAAGAATGCACATATGGATATTTCTCTTACTGTTTGATGTATTTTTGAGACATATGTGCATACTTTATGAAAATATCATATCCTTTTGTCATATTTTGTGAAATCTCAATTGGTTGTCATCAATCACCAAAAAGGGGGAGATTGAAAGTGCATCTAGGACTCCCTTGTGGGTTTTGGATGATTTATGACAAGCAATTGGAATCCTAACCTTTTTGTTGAGATGAATGCAGGCCAATAATGAAAAATGAGCAAAATACCAAAAAGAAGGGATAATGAGGAGCAAAGTGAACTTGAGCTCAAGGAAAAGAAATAGTAGATTATTGTGTATGGAATGTGTTAAGGAAACACACCCAAGAGCTCAATCATATTTAAGCACACACACATATTGCACAAAGTTACACAGGACGGGACTAGTTCGATATCAACCGGACTAGTCCGATATCCTTTCTGCACCACATCGGACAAGTCCAATATCTGTCGGACTAGTCCGATATCTTTCTGACTTGAGTCGGACTAGTCCTCCCCAGGGCAGACTAGTCCTCCACAAACTTCACAAGTCACACAAAATCGGACAAGTCCGTTGTTAATCGGACTAGTCCGATATTCCTTCTGATCCACTTCGGACAAGTCCGATGTTTACACGGACTAGTCCAAAATACCCACTGATCTAAATCGGACAAGTCCTCCAAGTGCGGACTTGTCATCCAACATACTTAGGGTTTCACATGGCCGGACAAGTCCGATGGCTATCGTACTAGTCCGAAGATTTCCAGTAGTGAAATCGGACAAGTCCGTTTTCGACCGGACTAGTCCGATATTTCGGGACACTTAGGGTTTGCTACACACAGCACACCGGACTAGTCCGGTGGCCACCACGGACTAGTCCGATCTTTCTGAACCATAACGGTCACTTTTAGAAACCCCATATAAATAGAGGTGCACGACCCACTTTTATTCTCTCTCGAACCCTAGCGCCGTCACACCTCCCAAGAGACTCAGAAACCACTTCTCTCCATGAAATTATGTGCAAAATTGATCAATCCTTTGAGGATCACTTCTAGATCATTGGAGAGACACTTGGCACGCATCATTGAGCTCTTGGTTTGAATCTCTAACACACTCCTGCGTTTCAATTGTAATTTCTGAGTGTGTTTTTGGTGGCATTGTGATTTGTAATCTAAGGGAGCTCTCAACGTGTGAGAACGCCCCTTGAATTTGGTTATTCACCCCTTTGTGATTAGTGGAAGAGGGTTGGCCTTCGTGGTGATCCGACGAGGGTAGGGTTGGAGAAGACCCGGTCCTTTTGTGGACTCCTCAACGTGGACGTAGGTTGCCTTCGTGGTAGCCGAACCACGGGATAAATCGTGTGTCTTGTCCTTTTTGTGTTCATCACTCAAATTGATCAACTTACTCTAGGTTTTGATACACATTGTTCAATTTACAATAAACTGTAGAACACAAGCCTTAATTGTGATACAATCCAATATACAACTGTTAAACTGTTGTTTGATTCTATATTTCCGCTGCACACATTGAAGAATCAACCTAATCGATTAATCTTGATCAACTTAGTCCGTGAACACCGGACTAGTCCGCACTTTGCCGGACTAGTCCGATTTCTCTGGTATTGAACATGTTGTTGAGTGTTGCAGGATCCGACAAAAATTCAAAAGGCCTATTCACCCCCCCCCCCTCTAGGCCTACATTCAAATCTTTCGATCGTAACTTGAGTTTCTCGATGGATTTTTGTGATTCTTGTTGTGACGACTTCGTGACTTGATTCTCTACAATCTATACTAGTTTTGTCACAGTCGAACACGTTTAGATTAGTCGCACACACGGTTTCTTCAACAGTTCGATTTTCTGCCGAGGGTTATTTCGTTGCTTCCGCTGAAAAGTTTTAATCTACTATTCACCCCCCCTCTGGTAGCTTTACACGTTCTTTTCGATCCTACAATTGGTATCAGAGCCACGGTGCTCTAATCATTGTGATTTGCACGTGTTTTTGACTAATCATCATGGAGAAATACTCCGCGAAACCTTGTGTTTTTTGTGGTATTGATTTTCAAGTTTGGAAAGCACGTATGGAAGCTTTCATCCAAGCCTAAGGCTTCGCAATATGGGAAAAGGTGTACAAGCCTTACGACGTGCTGCCGAACGATCAAGTCACGGCTACAAACTTAAGAGATATCCACAACAACAACAAAGCCTGCAACTTGATAATCCAAGGACTAACTCGGAGTGACTTCGACTGTGTTGCACACCTCCGATCGGTATACGATGTGTGGAGAGCACTTTGTGACTACCACGAAGGATCCAACACGATCAAGGAGGTAGACAGGATATGTTCAAGAAAGAATACATGCGCTTTGAGATGCAACCCGGTGAGTCCATTGATGACCTCTTTGCTCGCTTTAATAAAATTCCCAGCAACTTGCGTAGCGTCAATGTTAATTTTTCAGATGCTGAAAATGCTAGGCAATTACTAAGTGCATTAGACATGTCAATTTGGGAGATGAAAGTCACATCTATTCGTGAATCTACTGTCATGAGTACACTTACGTTAGATGTGCTATATTCTAAATTGAAAACTCATGAAATTGACATAATCTTACGTAAGAACCCCAACAAGTCTCTTACATTTGTTTCTCAACGTGATATGCCTAGCTCCAGGCAATCTCATGTAGCAATACACTTGTTTTCTTGTCTTCACTAACCCTAGAACAGATTGAAGAATTTCTAGAAGAGGAGCTAGCGCTCATCTCTACTCGGTTCTCAAAAGCATTGCAAAATGTGAGAACTAGAAGGAGAGGAAGCTCCGGACCTCAACGAGCTTTGAATGTGGTAAGACAGGACACTTTCGTACAGATTTCCCTAACCTTTCAGGTCCTTCTACCCGTGATGAAAAGCAGAATAAAGTCAAGTTCTCTTCTGGCAACATCAAAAAGAAAAAAGAAGGGTCTTACAGGACGCAAAATTATAAACAGTTTCATCACCGCACTTCAAGAACTTAGCTCGAGTGATGTAGACATTGGAAGTGACAAAGATGAAGATGATCTGGAAAACTTGTGTTTCATGGCGGGCAAATCAAGATCAAGTATGGAGGATGCAGAACTCAACAGTGGCAACAAAGAGGTATGTCCTACTTGTGATGAAATGTGTGATGCTATCTCCCGTGAAACTGTTATTCTTATGAAAAGGGATAAAAATCTTAGGGACAATGCTGTTAAACTTAAGTCACTGGAATCTGAAATTAATCGTTTGAAAATCTTGATTCCTAGTGATGATTCTTGTTCCTCATGCAATTCAATATATGAACAATTGTCCTCCTTAAAAAGTGCACACTCCTCCACTCTTGATAAACTTGAGTTAGAGATTGAAAAGAACAAATATCTTGCTGCACTTAATGACGGGAAATTAAAAGATGCTTCTTGTTCTACAATTGATTTGCATTGTTCTATCTTGAAAAGAAACTAATAGATGCTATGAATGAAATTTCAATAATGAACAATGCTTTATGTGCTCATGAAGTTAAATATTCTTCTAATTGCAAATTAAAAGGAAAAACTTCATGTGAAAACTAGCTAGAATTGTCTAAGAAACTTGATGACATGAATAGAAAATTATAGCAGTTTTGTATTGGGAACAAAAATCTAAACTTGCTGATGAATTCATCCAAATCTTGTAATGATAAAACTGGTTTAGGTTTCATGCTCATGCTAAAGCACATCCACCTAAAATTGTGAATTCATTAGGAAGTGGTTTAATTAAAACAGTTCCTAAAGCAGGAGTGTTGTCACGTTCGGGTTCAATAAGCATACTGCATGCTCATCTAGACATGCACACAAAGTTAAATTTCATTGTATCAATTGTGGTAGAGATGGTCATGTCATAGATTTTTGTTATAGACTAGCTAAACAACATAAAAATAAAAGAATGCAAGCTAGATCTTATAACTATCACGCAAAATTTGCTGCACATACTAAACCGAATGTCAGGAACATGCAACCGGATGTTATGAGTCAAAAACATTCAAAGTTTACCTCCGGACCTTCTGTTTTTGCCTCTGGAGCTACTGATTTTTGTTCTACACAAGTAATATCTTATAGGTCAGTAGTTAAGAACAAAAAATTCAAACTTTGACTCATAAACCTGCTGTTTTATCTCAGCTTTCGCGTGTTTTTTCTGTTGCACATCATGTGACTCAGTACTGGATTCCTAAATGCCATTTGACTAACCCCAGTATTAAGTCATCGATGTATTGTTCTTCTGTGTAGGTTACACGCTTGAGGAAGGAGAACATTTGGATTGTGGATTCAGGTTGCTCACACCACATGACCGGTAACAAAGAATGGTTCTCCTCTCTCTCTTTTGTGTCACGTGTAGAGAATGTTACTTTTGCCGATAATTCTTCAACTCCTATAATTGCTAAGGGTTTAGTTAAGGTAAATGATCACTACACTTTGAAAGATGTGGCACTAGTCAAAAATTTGAAATACAACTTGCTTTTTGTTTCATAATTGCTAGATGAAAATTTGGAAATTATTTTCAATAAAAATTGCTGCAAAGTTGTAGATTCAAATAGTTAGCTTATTTTAACATGTCTCGGTTTGGAAAAGTTTTTAAAGCTGATTTTGATATGTCTTCCTCTAAGCATAAGTGTCTAGTTGCTAATGATTTAAAGGACTTATGTTTTTGGCATCGTAGACTTGGTCACGTAGGCTTTGATCATCTAACGCGTGTTAGTGCTCTTGATCGCATGCGTAGGCTGCCTAAGATTAAAGGGGGCAAAGAAATTGTGTGCTCTTCTTGTAGACATGCTAAGATGGTTGCAGGTTCACATACTCCTCTCACAATGATCATGACAACTGAACCGGGTCAACTTTTGCACCTTGACAACGTAGGACCTTCACGTGTTCAATCCTTCGGAGGTAAATGGTATGTTCTTGTGATTGTTGATGATTATTCTAGATACTCTTGGGTTTACTTTATGGAATCTAAGAATGAAGCTTTTAGTCACTTTAGAACTTCATTTCTTAGATCATCAATTGATCACCCAGGATCTTTAAAAGAAATTAGAAGTGATAACGGAACCTAATTTAAAAATCAATCTTTTGATCACTTTTGTGCTAAAAATGGAATAGATCATCAATTTTCTTCACCATACGTACCTCAACAAAATGGTGTTGTAGAAAGAAAGAACAGATCCTTAGTTGAAATGGTTAGGACTATGCTTGATGAATATCAAACTCCTAGGAAATTTTGGGCTGATGCGATTGAAACCGCGTGTTTTGTCTCAAATCGTGTTTTCTTGCGCGCTAAGCTAGGTAAAACACCATATGAGCTCCGCTTGGACATAGGTATAGTGTTACACACTTTCAGGTCTTTGGTTGCAAATGCTTTGTTAAGAAACATGGTAATCTTGATAAATTTAAACCTAGATCCACTGATGGCATGTTTCTTGGTTATCCATCTCATACTAGAGGCTACCGTGTGCTTTTACTTGACACTAACAAAATTGTGGAGACTTGTGAGGTGTCTTTTGATGAAGCTAGCCCAGGTACTAGCTCAAACATTGTAGGTCCGGATCCATATCCTCAGGGGGAGGGTATTTTCGAAGAAGAGTCGGTGATATTGCCTGATAGTTCCGAAGCTGACACGTGTCCAGCTCCGAACATTGAATAAGCTCCGACTACCATCTCTGCTAGTCCTGATCATCCACAAGCCACAATCTCATCAATCTGCGATGAACCTGGTGAAGAAGAAGCTTATGGGACATATGTTCCTCTACGGATTTATAAGAATCATCCCCCGCAACAGATAATTGGAAGCTTGCATGAACGAGTTACAAGATCCAGGTTTTTGACCCCACTTCTCATGCTCATTCTGCTTTTGTTGCTTCTTTTGAACCCAGAGATATATCACACGCACTCACTAATGAATCTTGGATTATTGCCATGCATGAAGAGTTAGAAAATTTTGATAGAAATAATGTTTGGAAACTTGTACCTCCACCTCAAGATCACACTTTAATTGGAACTAAATGGGTGTTTAAAAATAAACAAAGTGAGAATGGGGTTGTGATTAGGAATAAGGCTAGATTGGTTGCTCAAGGTTTCACACAAATTGAAGGTCTAGATTTTGATGAAACTTTTGCTCCTGTTGCTAGATTAGAAGCCATAAGAAATTTGTTAGCTTTTGCTGCATCTAAAGGTTTCAAGTTATATCAAATGGATGTTAAAAGTGCTTTTCTTAATGGCTATATAGATGAGGAGGTTTATGTCAAGCAACCACCAGGTTTTGAAAATTCAAATTTTCCTAATCATGTTTACAAACTGTCCAAAGCCTTGTACGGTCTCAAACAGGCCCCTAGAGCATGGTATGATAGGTTAAAAACATTCTTACTTGAAAAGGGGTTTACCATGGGCAAGGTTGATAAAACTCTTTTTGTGCTTAAGCATGGCAATGACTCATTATTCGTTCAAGTGTATGTGAATGATATTATCTTTGGTTGTGCTTCTCATGATCTTGTGTCCAAGTTTTCAGCTATGATGAGTTTAGAATTTGAGATAAGTATGATGGGAGAACTCATGTACTTTTTGGGGCTGCAAATCAAGCAAACTAAGGAGGGAACCTTTGTACATCAAACGAAGTATACAAGAGACCTTCTTAAGCGCTTCAACATGGACAAAAGGAAGCCTCTTCGGACACCAATGGGAACAGCAACGACACTTGAACTTGATGAAGATAGTGAACCCGTGGATCAAAAAGAATATAGAAGCATGATCGGATCACTTTTGTACCTCACGGCATCAATAACGGACATAAAATTTAGCGTATGTCTTTGTGCATGGTTTTAAGCTTCCCCACGTGCTTCACATCGTCAAGCCATCAAAACAAATTTCAGGTACTTACATGGAACTCAAGAATTTGGCAATTATCTTCCTTCTTCCTGAACCGATACCTTGAAAGCTTTTTTGGATGCTGATTTTGGGGGTTGTAGGATTGATAGGGAAAGTACTTCCGGTGCTTGTCATTTTCTTGGTAATTCACTTGTTGTTTGGCCCTCTAGAAAACAAAACTCAGCTGCACAATCTACAGCTGAATCTGAATATGTAGCTGCTGCTAGTGCTTGCTCACAAATTGTTTGGATTGTTCAAACACTTAAGGGCGATGGAGTTGATCTGGATAGTGTTCCACTATTTTGTGATAACACTATTGCATTTGCATTGCTAAAAACTCAGTGCAACATTCTAGAACTAAGCACATTGATATTAGGTATCACTTTCTCCATGATAATGTTGAAAAAGGAAACATTGTGCTTCACCATGTAGATATTGAACAACAATTGGCTGACATTTTCATAAAACCTTTGGATTTTACTCGTTTTTGGTACATTCGTAGTGAAATAGGGGTTATGCATCCTCATGGCTTAAATTGAGGGGGAGTTTTGAGACTTCGGAACTTTATGTGTGAATCTGAATTTAAAATAATATGAGTATTGTATTTCATACGTATATGACTTTTTGATTCCTTTTACATGATGAAAGTTCTTACTACATTACTCATGTTATACATTTTTTAGTTTTTGCAATGACTAGTAATTGGAATAATTACTTATACTAAATCTGGTCATGATCAAACTTTCTTGCTGTTTTGAACTTGTTGCATGCTCACAAGTGCTTTTAATAATGAAAAATTAATCAATCAACTATCCACATGTTGAGCTTTTATGTTCAAATAAAAAAATGAGAAAATATCAAGAGAATATGCATGCATCGCACTTCTTCTTTTGAGATGGCTTATCATTGCACTTAGATATAAACTTGGAAGAAGTTGTGTGTGACTAAAATCATGTCCTTAAGCTTCTGATTGTCAAATGACATAGGCATTGTTTGTTTGGTTGGAATAAGGCAGGTGCGCATATAATCTCTTGCAAATTTTATATGATCAAAATTTGTGCTTAAAAAAATTGCAGTAACAAGTACCGTGCCTTCAGGTTTTGAAATAGTTAAGTTTGTGAGATCATGACTTGCTTAAATTGAAAATTATATTTGATCTATAGCATGGCTTACACCACTTTATATATCTCATTATTGTGATAGTGTAAGTTACTTGATAGTATGACTTGGATGAGCTTTGTTCTATATGTATATGTTATAATGTGCTCATAACAAATTAAAATTTCTCCTTTGTACCTTGCTGAATACATTGTCAAAGGGGAGAAGTATGCAAGGGGGAGAAATAAGTATAGGGGGAGAAATTTATTTCTATTTCATTGATTTTCAAAAAGGGGGGGAATTGTTTTCAAAACTTTTCATGTGAATAAGCCAATGCTCGGATTTTAAGTGGTGTTGCCAATGTATTCATCAAGGGGGAGATTGTGAGACCTATGTGTAATGAATACATTGGCTATGGTGATAGAAGTTTTGAATACTATCAAAACACCTTTATCCTATAGGTCCGGCTTGTTTTGGGTAGCTCCGGCAAGGTCCGACGTAAGGTCCGACTTCTTTGTCTAGGTCCGACTAGCTTTTGTTAGTTTCGGCTCTAGGTATGACTAGCTTTGGTAAGCTCCTGCGCTAGGTCCGACTAGCTTTGGTTAGCTTCAGCGCTAGGTCCTGCTAGCTTTGGTAAGTTTCGACGAAAGATCCTGTTAGTTTTGGTAAGCTCTGGTTCAAGATCCGGTTAGCTTTGGCAAGGTTCGAAGCTTGATCACGGTAGGTCTGCATTTAACTTGCAATGTTTCGAACTTGCTTTTTGGATTATGGAAAGTTTGCTTAGTATTCTTTTACTAAGTTTTTGGTGTGTTTTGGTGGTTATGGCTGATATCGTTTCACTATGGTTTTCAACATGCTTATGTGAGGTGCTCACGTAAGGTGTTCTGGTTTCGGTACTAACGAGATTTAAGTCGTGGACTTGTGCTTGCAAGTATTGGTTGTTTATTCATATGCAGGTGGTGATGGGATTCATTGAACTAGTTTTAGGGAGAATATGAGGTTCCACAACCAAGTTCGGAAGGAATTGTGGTTGAGTTGATCGGGAGGTCGCACAACATGTTTGAATCAAAAATAATGCATATGAAGGAATCGTGGACGTTGTTGGAAGATGTTTGCACGTGTGCAAGAAGTGCATGGACGTGGCTACATGGTTCCGAGGCATGATGAAGAGAAATTGTTGGAATATTTGGGCCTAGGCCCAACTATTCTCTATTGAATTCCAAAGGTGTAAAGGAGGCATTAATCCCACATTGACTATTTGAGGAGAGTAGCACTTATTTATAAGGGAAGCTATTTTCTATGTGTGGAATATGTGATAGAAGAATGACTATAGCTACAAACAAATCACATGCATGAGCGCGCGCGTATTCGCGTATTTTCGCGTGAGTTAACGCGTGACTTGTGACTTGCGACGTGGCGATTGGTGCAGTAAATCTGTTCTCTCTCTTTTTGATAAAACTGACACTAATATGATTTTAATTTGCTGCAATTTGTGGCACTTATGAGTCAGTTTCTGGAGGATAATGGTGTGTAGTAACTGACGCAATTATGCTGCAAATACTGAAGTTTATTGTCTTCAGTTACTAGAGCCTAATTGTGCTGCTTTACTGTATACTTAATTCTTTCAGTTACTAGAGTCTGTCACTATATATACAGAATGAGTTCTTTCATTCTGGTATATAGAGGTGAATAGACTAAATAGTCCACTGTGTTGAGCGTCTGCTACAGGCTAGTCCATCCCTCCCGTCGGTGTGACATCGACATGTGGGAGAGTAGTGTCTCCGAAACCACGTCCCAGTGAAGAATCTGCATGGATTGGGGCGAATCAGGTTTTTGGGTAGCGTTCGCGCGACTGCTCGATAGAAAATCTGCTTCATCTACAGTCTTCTTCACGCACTCTACTCATCATTTTTCAAGCTGGAAACGTCAGCACTGTAAGTAAAGATGAGTTTCCTACGCATGAATATGATAGATATAATCTGCTTTATTTGCATGTTGGTGTTCATGTTCTGTGGACTATCTGTCATGCGTACTACCGTAATTTTATGAATTAATTTTGTCTCTAAAGTGCATTGTTTTCTAACAATCCAAAAACCTGATAGGCACTTTAAGATGGGTAATAGCTTTGCTAATGCGATAAAACCTGAGAAGTTCGATGGTTCGAACTTTAAGAGATGGGCTACAAAACTTGACTTGTGGCTCACTTCTATGGACATATCTTATGTTCTAAAGCCTATAGATCGACCCATGACCGTTGAAAAACAGGCTGAGTTTGATAAGGCTAATGTGATGGCAGTGGGTTGCATTTTGAGTGTGTTGTCCGACAAACTGTGTGATGTTTATATGACTCATAAGAGCGCAAAAGAGCTCTGGGAGGCCATTGAACACAAGTACGGTGCGTCGGATGCTGGACATGAGTTGTATGTTATGGAGCGCTATCACGATTTTAAGATGGCAGACAATCGTTCAGTGGTTGAGCAGGCTCATAAAACCATGCTACAACAACTTGGACTAAATTTGTCTGATCAATTTGTGGCTAGGGGAATTATTGCCAAATTACCTCCATCTTGGAGGGGATTTGCCACATCTCTGAAACATTAGAGACAAAACATTTCGGTTGAGGATTTGTTGGCTTCTCTTGATGTGGACGAGAAAGCTCGGGCAAAAGATGGTGCGTCCAAGGTGCATGAAGGACAGTCCAGTGCTAATATCATGCAACATGCTAGACCTAAGAAAGGGAAAAATAAAGTTGTACACACCACCAACTTCTAGAGAAAGGAGAAGAAGAAGATAAACATGACTGAGGTTGAATGCTAGTCTGTGGTAAGGTTGGGCATTTTGCCAAAAAGTGCACACAGAAAAGGCAAGAAAAATCAGCACAAATCTGCCAATATGGTTATTAGCGATGCTGGAAATGCAGGGTATGATAATACATATACTGTTTTAACAGCATGTCAACCTACTAAATGGTGGATTGATATAGGGGCTAATATTCATGTTTGTGCTGATGTATCTATGTTTTCTTATTATCAGGCTACCCACGGTGCCTCCGTCCTGATGGGAAACGGCTCACGTGCTTCTGTTCATGGTGTTTGTACGGTCAGTCTGAAATTCACTTCGGGAAAGACCGTGCAGCTGAAGAACGTGCACCATGCCCCTCAATACATAAAAATCTCGTCAGTGGCTCTTTGTTGTGTCAAGACGGATTTAAGTTGGTGTTTGGGTCTAATAAAGTAGTTGTCTTAAAATGTGGACTCTTTACTGGAAAAGGCTATGACAGCGGAGGCTTGTTTCGCTTTTCCCTTTCACATCCTAGTAGCTCTATGGTGAATTTTTTGAATAAAGATGATGAAGAAAGTTTTTGGCACTCGCGTTTATGTCATATAAATTTTGGATGCATCTCACGGCTAGCTACCTTGAATTTAATTCCTAAAATTCCTATAGTGAAAGGTTCCAAGTGTGAAGCTTGTGTGCAAGCTAAACAGCCAAGAAAACCTCACTTTGCCGTTGATGAACGAAATACGACACTTTTGGAACTCATTCATTCCGACCTTTGTGAAATGAATGGCGTATTAACTAAGGGAGAAAAGAAATACTTAATGACATTTATTGATGATTCAACTCGTTACTGTTATGTGTATTTACTTAAATCAAATGATGAGGCATTAGACCACTTTAAAATCTATAAGGTTGAGGTTGAGAATCAACTAGAAAGGAAAATCAAGAGAATTTGATCTGATCGTGGGGGAGAGTATTTCTCCAATGAGTTCACCCAATTTTATGTTGAGAATAGAGTTGTACATGAAAGAACACCACCCTACTCACCTCAATCAAATGGGGTTGCCGAGAGGAAAAACCGCACTCTAACAGACTTGGTGAATGCCATGTTAGATACTGCTAGTTTATCTAAGGAATGGTAGGGGGAGGCATTTTTGACTGCAAACCATGTATTAAATAGAGTTCCCACTAAAAATAGTGAGAAAACTCCATATGAAGGCTGGAAAGGAAGAAAACCATCTCTTTCTTACCTGCGCACATTGGGGTGTTTGGCTATGGTAAATATACCAATAGTTAAAAACCGTAAGCTCAGACCTAAGATTGTTGATTGCATCTTTATTGGCTATGCTTCGAATAGTCCTGCTTATAGATTTTTAGTAATCTGATCTGATTCACCACTTGTACTTGTTGATATAATAGTTGAATCCAGAGATGCCACATTTTTTGAAAGTATTTTTCCGATGAATGATGCACGTAATTCATATGGTCATACGCATGACACAAATTATCCTCCATTTGAAACCTTAGAACAACCTCTTCTTACACCATCAGAAAATCTATTATAGCCGTATAACGGAGAAAACAATGAAATAGCTTATAGAATGAGCAAGAGACAGAGGATCCCAAAATCCTTTGGTGATGATTTCATTGTTTACCTTGCGAATGATACACCTAGATCTATCCAAGAGGCGTTTGCATCTCCTGATGCAGATGATTGGAAGGAAGCAGTCCGTAGTGAGATGGAATCCATCATGACCAGCGGAACCTGGGATGTAGTGGATCGTCCATTCGGTTGTAAAACAATTGGGTGTAAGTGGGTGTTTAAGAAAAATCTTAGGCCTGGTGGTACTATTGAGAAGTACAAGACCAGGCTGGTGGCGAAAGGTTATACACAAAAAGAAGGAGAAGACTTCTTTGATACTTACTCACCCGTTGCTAGAATGACAACTATTCGAGTACTTTTTTCTTTGGCTGCCTCACAAGGTCTTCTAGTCCATCAAATGGATGTGAAGACGGCTTTCCTCAATGGAGAGTTGGATGAGGAGATTTATATGGATCAGCCAGAAGGATTTGAGATACCTAGTCAAGAGAATAAGGTGTGTAAGTTAAAGAAATCTTTATATGGTCTTAAACAGGCACCAAAGTAGTGGCATGAGAAATTTGATAGCACCATCACACAAGCAGGCTTTGTTGTCAACGAGGCTGATAAATGTGTATATTATCAATATGGTGGGGGTAGAAGAGTGATCATGTGTTTATATGTAGATGATATATTAATTTTTGAAACTGATATTGATGTGATAAATGAGGTAAGATATTTTCTGTTCCAAAATTTTGATATGAAAGACTTAGGGGAGGCTGATGTTATCTTAAATGTCAAGCTGATAAGAAAATAGAATGGGATTACTCTCTTACAGTTCCATTATGGTGAGAAGGTCTTGAGCCGTTTTGGCTATTTGGACAACAAGTCTTCACCAACACCCTACGATCCTAGTATAATTCTTCGGAAGAATAAAAGACTAAGCAAAGACCAACTGAGATATTCTCAGATAATTGGTTCTCTCATGTACCTAGCTGGTGCTACTTGACCTGACATTTCCTTCGCGGTTAGCAAATTGAGCCGGTTTATTGCTAACCCAGAAGATGATCATTGGCGCGCGCTTGAGCGAGTTATGCGATATTTGTGTGGTACAATGAGCTATGGACTTCACTATACAGGAGACCCCAAAGTTTTAGAGGGTTATAGTGATTCCAATTGGATTTCTGATGCTGATGAGATAAAGGCAATAGGTGGTTATGTCTTTATTCTTGGAGGAGCAGCTGTCTCATGAAGGTCTTGTAAACAGACTATTTTGACGAGGTCAACCATGGAGGCAGAGCTGACAGCATCAGATACAGCTTCTGTAAAAGCAGAGTGGCTGAAGAACTCTTGATGGATTTACCAGTGGTGGACAAACCAATTCCTCCAATTCTTATATACTGTGACAATCAAACAGTTCTTGCGAAGGTGTCAAGTACAAAGGATAATATGAAATCCTCAAGACATGTGAAAAGACGATTAAAATCTGTTAGAAATTGAGAAACTCCGGAGTGATAGCAATTGATTATGTTCAAACTGTGAAAAATCTAGCAGATCCATTTACAAAAGGAAAATCAAGAAATGTTATAGATAGTGCATCGAAGGAGATGGGATTGAGACCCACGTGAGTTATACACAGCGATAACCCAAACCTATGTGATCGGAGATCTCGTGAATTAGAATTTGGGAAGAACAAGATGTATGTATAACTAGGAGAGTATATAACTATGTAGTACCCTCTCCAGTGAAGATGTAACACTCTCCATTCTATAAGGAAGGCTGACTTAAGTCTTAATGTGTTCGGAGGCTATAGTGCGAGATACTTTCCTACAGAGTATTTTTATACAAACACACTTATATGAGCTGACTGTTGGTCACAATTTGTGAGATTTGGGAATTCTCTAAGAAGCTCATAAAAGTGACACGGGAGTATGACTTATAGGCTCCACCCGAGGACTGGCCCAATAGGCGCCTAGTATCAATTTGGTCTTTAAATGAAACCACCTCGCGCAAAACTACCAATTCAAGGCATAGTCCATTCTATAGTTGTGAGTTGGCAGATTTTTTAGATCTAGATTGATGTTCAACCGAATAGGTCTCCATCGTTAAACTGATATATCAGATAACATTGTGGACATACAACAAGTAGTGTCAGCTATGCCTTTGGAATTTGGTGGGGATTGTTGGAATATTTGGGCCTAGGCCCATCTATTCTCTATTGAATTCCAAAGGTGTAAAGGAGGCACTAATCCCACATTGACTATTTGAGAAGAGTAGCACTTATTTATAAGGGAAGTTATTTTCTATGTATAGAATATGTGATAGAAGAATGACTATAGCCACAAACAAATCACATGCACGCGCACGTGCGTATTCGCGTATTCGCATATTTTCGCGCGAGTTAACGCGTGACTTGTGACTTGCGACGTGGCGACTGGCGCAGTAAATCTGTTCCCTCTCTTTTTGATAAAACTGACACTAATATGATTTTAATTTGCTGCAATTTGTGGCACTTTATGAGTTAGTTTCTGGAAGATAATGGTGGGTAGTAAGTGACGTAATTATGATGCAAATACTGAAGCTTATTGTCTTCAGTTACTAGAGCCTAATTATGCTGTTTTACTGTATACTTAATTCTTTCAGTTACTAGAGTATGTCACTATATATACAGAATGAGTGCTTTCATTCTGGTATATAGAGGTGAACATACTCACTAGTCTACTGTGTTGAGCGTCTACTACAGGCTAGTCTATCCCTCCCTTCGGCGTGACATCGACATGTGGGAGAGAAGTGTCTCCGAAACCGTGTCCCAGTGAAGAATCTACACGGATTGGGGCGAATTAGATTTTTGAGTAGCGTTCGCGCGACTGCTCGATTGAAAATCCGCTTCATCTACAGTCTTCTTCACGCACTCCGCTCATCATTTTTCAAGCTGGAAACGTCAGCACAGTAAGTAAAGATGAGTTTTCTACGCATGAATATGATAGATATAATCTGCTTTATTTGCATGTTGGTGTTCATGTTCTGTGGACTATCTGTCATACGTACTGTTATAATTTTAGGAATTAATTTTGTCTCTAAACTGCATTGTTTTCTAACAGATATGGATGTAAAGAATTGCTCGGAAAGGTCCAACCGACTAAGTTATGGACTCAGGCCGCGGCTGAGTCATGTTTGACTCAAATATGGAAAGTTTTGAGTTGGTTATGATAGGATTTCGTGTGGGTCACGAATTTGAGTTGTTTTAGAAATGTGGGATACGTTTCTATGTTGTTTGGAAGTCTTAAGATTGCTTCTATCTACGTATAGAAGAGTCTTGAGCAGTTATGGAAAGTTTCGACTCGTGAATTGAGTAGGATTAGAGTCCTAGTTTGAGTTGAGTTGGCTTTCGGGCTGGTTATATAAACAAGGAAGGCTAGAGCTCATGGTAGACGACTTTGGGCCTGTTCCTTATGAGTTTTGATCAATAAAATTCGTAGTCTAAAGGAGCTTTTGTGTCTTGTTCGTCCGACTTGTTTCGTTCAAGTCTTTCTCATCGAGTTTCTGCACAACACTACCTTGCTTTGGTGGTTTTATCATAACTCGAGTTTATAGATCCGATCGGCGTGATTCTTTTTGGGTTGCCTTCACAACTTGATTTTCTTTCATCTCTGAAAGTTTCACGATCATTGAATTTATGGTTTCTGATCTACACAAGTTTCTTTACAGTGTTCCAGAACTGTTTTTCTTGGGTAGGACAGATTGACCTTTGTTCAATCTTTCAATTGTAACTTGAGTTTTTATCGACAGATTTTTGTGATTCTTGTTGTTACGTCTTCGTGACTTGATTATCTACACTCTATAATAGTTTTGTCACAGTTGAACACGTTTAGATTAGTCGCACACACGATTTCTTTAACAGATCGGTTTTCTACCGAGGGATGTTTCGTTGCTTCTGCTGAAATGTTTTAATCTACCATTCATCCCCCCTCTGATAGATTTACACGTACTCTTCGATCCTACAGAAGGTTTTAGAAGCAATCTCAATCTTGCTCAGCTGAGATTGAGGGGGGGTGTTGTACAACAAAAACCGTAGCTCGTGTGTTATCATGTAGAGTTGTTTAGATATGGTTGTTAAGTTGTTGCCTGATCACATCTGTTCTTATCTCATCTACGTTGTAATCTGTTGTGTAATCCTTATTTCTAAGAGGCTATAAATAACAGGTGCTGGCTAGCGTTCCTGGCAGCCGGTCGATTCTAATTGATTGCTCTCACATTCTCTAGGGTTAAGAGATGGGAATTCCATCTTCCTGGTGATTATCTGCTATTGTTGCTTCTTGGGCTTGGAGAAGAACGTGATCAGATTGTTTGATCGTGTTGCTTCTTTGCTGCGGGTGGAAGTATATTATCAGCTAGTTACGTGAGGAATTTTATTTCTGGATGGTTTACCCTAATGCATGATTACAGCCAAGAGAAAAATCTGTTTAGCTATTGAGAGGATCTGAATTGGACGGAGGAGACTTATCTTATTCTTTTCATGTAGTGCGTACGCTACGGAGAAGAGATCCTACTTGGCTGGAATTTTCTTTCCCTAGTGACTAAGTCTACTAATCATTCAGGTTCTTTTCAGGATTGTGATCTGTTATGAATATTGGATCTTATATTATTGAGAAGGCCGAATGCCTTTATAAATAGATGTACAAGGGATTACAAATATGCAAATAAGTCTCTAATACATCATCTAATATAATATCACTATTATATCTCTAACACTCCCTCAAACTCAAGGTACGTCAAGAACATTGAGTTTGGAGAGTTAAAATTCATGCTAAGAGCCACAAAGATGATCCAAAAGATGCTGTCACGGAGTAGAACGTCGAAGTAGAAGAAGCAGCAAAACTGGAGTCGACAGAACTGACACGCGCAGCGGAAGAAAGATGGAGCTAGTAAAGCTCCTAAAGATGTTGTAAATCATGGCGACGAGGCCAATGCCAACCAGAGATCTTCCATAAGCAACTCCCAAAGTCGTAGACCGCGCATATGTAGACGCATATGAGGAACCAGTCATGCTAATTGATGCCATTGAAAAGCACCAAATATCGCACAACAGAAATTCCGGCCGAAGAAGAAAAGTCATCATAATGAAGATGATAAAAACGGTAAGAGCGCAAACTAAACAGCGGCAGAGGACGGGGAGAGCGAAAATAAAAGTGGCGCAAGAAGCTTTTTTTACCAGGTAAAAGCGAAGCTTCCGAATCAACGATGGATCAAGACGTCACAGACAGCTAAAACAAAGGCGGCTAAAAGAAGTCAATTCCATCTCAGATTTGAAAAGAAGCCGATATTGCCAGTTTTTTAATCCGAAACCTAGATGCGTTGCACTGACATCACGCTTACGTCATGCATGACGTCAGCGTCAATCCACACCACGGCTCTTCCTTGACAGGCTCCATAGTTTTGGTAGTCTTGGCGACTCCTAGTTGAGGCTTCACGTGCACGGGCGCAGAGACAAAACCATAGACAAGACGACCCACGTGAACGAGGACCGTGGTGAACAAGCACGGCAGGCGCAGATCCACGTGACCACTCTGGATAGAAATAGGCTCCCGTAAAAACACCTTTGGAGCAGACCCACGTGACCGGGACAGGTAAACGAGCGCAGCTGAATCCACACAAAGACGACAACAAATACGGCAAGAAGATGGCAGCGGTCAGCGACACGGCGGCCCACACGCCCATCAGCGCTGCCTCGAACGCGGCGAGGTCTTCGTGGCCCATGGCACCCACGTCGGCATCGATCCACGCCATCGCGGGGCTCCTTGTCGCTCACTCCTCATAACTCCCTAATACATTATCTAATATAATATCACTATTATATCCTTAACATGATCAAGCAACAACTTGAAGATGTGATCTGGATGCTTGCTGTACTTTCTCTCGCCTTGTTCATGGTTAAAATCAGCACCACGAGTGGGAGTTTTTCTTGTATTTGGTTTGCGTATACAGTAAGCCAACTTCTTATCAATCCTAAAAGTGGAACAACAATATCAAATTCAGTGTTACATATCACATATGGTATATGCAAATAAGATATGAGAATCACTCACGGATGCAAATAGGAACTCCCAAAGTGGAACCGAACCCTTTCATTTTTTTCTGCGTCAAGCGTGGCTGGTGTCTGCCGACCGCGAAGGGGCAGATTGCTTTGCTTGGCTGTTTGTTCTTAGCGTCTCACCAGACCACAGGCCCTCACACGGCACCAACGCTTCCTCGCTTTCCTGCACCCTCAAAGGCCCACGATCAGTTATAACGGCAGAAAGGAGGCTTAATTTAGTGGTTAAGTACTTTGAGTAGTACTACTCAGGTTCTGTTTGTAATATTTGTCTACGAAGTCCTATCCACAGTCGTGCACTCGCTTGTAATAAATTGGCTACCTCATCAGAGGAAAAGGTCGGGATTGTACCATCATCCGAAAAAACTTAGAACTGCATAAGAACAGGCTCACACATTCTACAAATAAGGCGGCGGCTCATTCACCCCACACCATCACCGAATATGTTGTGGCTCCTGAATAGATTGCCAAATGGGCTGCCCGACACGAGCCTGGCATGGGCCGGTTAGGCCCCACATGAAGCAGCCCGACACTACCAGGTCCGACGCACATTCTGTGTCGTGTCGCCGTGCTAAACAGTCGGCCCAGACACAGCACGACGACAGCTTTTTCGTGTCGGGCTGGCACGACAGCACGATGGGCCGCACAGTGCCGGGCCGGCACGACAAGTTCGGACAGGGCCGACGGAGCGAGGAGCCACAGCCGGCGGCTTCAACGGCGCGAGGAGCGACGACCGGTGTCCTACATCTTTGACAGCTTCGACGGCTGACAACTTCGACAGCGGGCGCGGGGGCGCGAGAGGCATCCGAAGGGAGGCGCGAGGGGCGGCCGGAGGGGTGTGAGGGGCGGATGGAGGGGGGCGCGGGCGGCGCGAGGGGCGACAGAGGGAGGTGCGGGCGCCGTGAGGTGCGGGCAGAGGGAGAGGGAGCGGGCACCGCGAGGGAGAGGGCGGCCGCTGGCTGTGTACGGGAGAGGGAGAGGGCGACCGCTGGCTGTGTACAGGAGAGGGAGAGAGCATCCGCCAGTTTTAGGGGAAGAAATGCTAGAGTTTCTGAGAGTAGACCGAGTTTTCATATGAGCGGCGGGGATGGACAGTCAAGATTAATTTTAGGTGTAGAGATCGACGGCTCAGGGTGGTCAGGTCCGTATCGGGCTGGCCTTTTAATCGGGTCGTGCTCGAGCTGGCCCAACAGGCTAGGTAGGAAGCCCAGGCCCGGCACGGCTATCGTGCTCGGGCCGGCCCGACATGGTTTGAATCAAATCGGTCTCAGATTGGTGCCGTGCTTTTTTCGGGTCGGGTCTCGGGCCCCCCGTTGGGCCTGTCCCATTTTGACAAACTATATGCTCGTGTATTCTCATACCTATAACGCAGGCTGCAGAGGCAAGGGCATGGGCCACGGGCAAAGCAAATGGCACCGGGGCTGAGACTCTACCGTACGTGCTGGCCGTTGGGTTGGGCGTACATACGTCAGCTGACCGCGGGCCCCAGATACGATTCCTTTTTTACTTCTAGGTCAAAGATTCTTAAGCCCAACAATAGATATGTGGACAAACAACAAACTGACCCCTCAAGCTTGGGCATTAGAAGGTTGCCCCTCCCGCTTAGGCCCAAGCCGGCATAATATTAATAATCGGTAGGGCTAATGCCTGCTCCTGTCTATATATCATCATGTGATTGACTGTTTCGGGTCATGTAAATGACGTTACTTTCCGTCTCCCTCGGTCCATATCATGAGAAGGCCGAGTTGCATGCTGGTAATTGCCTTGCAGATGCGTAGAGTTCCCTGCCGTGGTCGCGAGGGCCAGCTCATAGGCAACATCAGTTCTGCAGTGGCAGCCTGCCCTGCTATGGCTCACGACACAAGGAAAGAAAAAGAGACCTGGGCATCAAAGAAGAGGGATCTGTTCATGATGTTTAACATTCAATATGGGAGTTTTGCTTGTGCCTAGGTCTGAGGATTCTGTCTACCCGACATTTCAATACGGTATTTCGAAATTTTTAAATTTTCTGGTTATTTAAAATCAATACTCAAAATATTATAAAAATATTAGGTATTCGAAAAATTTGGGTACCTAAATTTCGGTTCGGTTTTGAGTCCTGCTAAAATACCCGATTTGTATATTGTATATATCATATGATATATACACTTAGCACAAGTTCAATATTTTTCATTAATTTAATCTCATGAGTCAATAAATTATAAGTTTACTAATGATAAATTCTGAATAAATAATTCAATTTAACGACTTCATACATCACAACTCATAATTGAAGTATCAAAATTCGAATTGGTCATAGTACGTAAACCATTATTTAACTTGAGATTTGATGACCCGACTGTTCGGGTATTTAGGTACCAAAAGTTGGTACCAGAAGCCGAAATTTATTTATTGATTATTTAGATTTATTATCTGAATAGGTAATCGATACCCGATATATCAGTACCTTTCGTTCCGGTCTCTAATTTTTTGGTTTTGATTTTTCGATCCCAATTTTTATGTCTGCCCCTACTTTTATGTCTGTTTCATTTGCTAGCTCAATAGCTCCGTTTGGGTCTGCCCACAAATTTCATGGGTAGCCCTGGACATGAAACTCGCGGCATGTGTGCGTCTCTTGGTGCCCTTTGCCGCATCATATGCACCTCCTGCACATAAATAAACTATTGGAAAAAAACTAAAATGCATCAATAGCTGCGATGTTGGGCCCTCCTCAAATTTAAGTACGATATCTTATTTTGCGAGGATCAAAGGTTTTCCATTTCCTCATTTTATCATGTCATTTTCCCTCCTTTCCTTGGGGGCCTAATCTTGAAGCAAACACCCAACCTAACAAAAGAAGCTCCACGACCATATCATCATGGTTCGGAAGGTCTTTTTTTTTTTTCGAAAAGGCCGGTTCTGACGGATCTTCAGCTTTTATTAACCACGTGCTTAAAAAATTAAGACAGTAAGGCACATGCATGTGAAGCTGTTCCCTAACATGACTCAACAACCCCCAGTTGCGTGCCCCTTCCCCATGTGACCGTCACTTTCTTTATTGTACATACGCACTATGAATAAGCAGATCGTTCAAGAAAAAAAGGGGCATGGAGATGGAGGTGGTAAAAACTAGACTCTAGCTTCTGCTAAGGCGATGGCGTCATTTTTTATCATCTGAAAAAATACAGAATTTATCCTGAATCTCTTTTTTTTTTCGTAAACCCTAGAGGACATTTAAGAAGGAGCAGCAAATAGTTTCCAGGTTACAGAGGGCGCGAGTTGCGCTGATTAAGAATAGCTAAATGGTGACGACCCTCTGTTAAGGGAGCAGGGTCTGTAAGTGCCTAGCCCCGGCTTGGCACCACAGCGCAACCTCGTTTTTTATACCTTGTACAATCACTCGGAGACTATTATCTTTGGCTTGGAAGATTCTGCTATTTCGCTCACGCCAAATTGCCCAGCCGACCAGGATGGCGAGGGAGCGCTGCCCTTTTATGGTGTCTGTGCTTCCAGTTACTAGCTGCTGGTACCATTGATGGGTTGTTTTGTATTGCTGCGTGGAGGTGGGGATCGTCAATGGCCGCTGCAACCAAAGGTTGATTTCATTCCAAATAGCTTGCAAGACTGGGCACTCGCAAAGGAGATGATAGGCTGTCTCCAAATTCTGGTGATCACGCAAAAGTAGTAGTTTGGCCAGCCGCGACGTTGGAGGCGGTCGGCTGTCCATACTCTATTTTGAAGAAACAACCAAGTGAAAAATTTGCAGCGGTTCGGCGCCCAGACCTTCCAGATGATGTCTGGGAAATCCGAATTTATCTGCCCTTGAAACTGCATTAGATAGGTTGATTTGGCCGAGTATTGGCCATTTGCAGTGAGCTTCCACATGATCTCATCTTCCCTATTATCATTTGCGTTAAATCCACTATCTTGCAGGAGCTGCCAGAGGGAGACTATTTGGTTGAGTAGGGTCTCAGTGATGATCAGGTGAATGCAATCATGGAGCCAGTTATTGTTGATGATCGCTTCGGCAACAGTCCTGTTTTTCCGTCTGCAATGAGAATATAGTTTTGGGAACGACCTTGCGAGTGAGAGGCTGCCACGCCAGTTGGATTTCCAGAACATGGCTGTTTTGCCGTTTCTGACAGTGACCGTTGTTGCTGCTTCAAACAGATCCCAACCAGCTTGATACAATGGTAGTTTGGTGCCAACCCATGGTCTGTTTGATGTGGTCCACTGCAGCCATGGCCAACACAAACGCAGCGCCTTACTGAATTTCCAGAGATCAACTAATCCAAGGCCCCCCAAGTTCACCGGTTGACAAACAGATGTCCAACATATCTTGGCTTTTCCCCCTGTCATTTCCGACGCGCCCGTCCAAAGAAAGCGGCGGCGCAGTTTGTCTAAGTTGGTGATGAACTTTTTTGGGGGTCTTAGCACTATGAGAGCATAAACAGGCATTGCACTGATGGTGGTTCGGACCAATTCTCTTCGCCCTCCAATGGATAGCAACTTGGTCTGCCACCCCGCCACCCTTGATGCAGCTTTATCCAGGATCGGTTGAAGGTGGGAGAGGTTAAGCCAGCCCAGAGTGAGGGGTACGCTGAGGTAGGAGACAGGGAATGTTTGCCTGGGGCATCGGAAATTTGAGAGAATTTCAGATGTTGTCTGATCACTGCATCGGATGGTGCTAATGGTGCTCTTTGCAGGGTTGATTCTTAGGCCAGTCGCATCACCAAATCTCTCCATTATTTCGAAGATGGAGGCTAGCTCAGACTGAACGGGGTTTAGGAAGAGCATTGCATCATCAGTATAAAGGGACAGTCGTGACTTAGCCGCCGTGTCAGTAAATCTGGATAAAAGACCTTGCCGTGTTGCCATTTCGAATATTTGTTGAACCGTATCAAACGATAGAATGAATAGATAAGGTGAAAGTGGGTCATCTTGTCTCAGGCCGCGGCGGTGATCAAAGCTTGGCCCCGGAATACCATTGAGCAGGACATGCGATGTGGAGGATGATAATGTGGCAGAGATCCATTCCCTCCAGCGAGGAGGGAAGCCTCGCTTTTCCAACAGCTCAAGCAGGTATTCCCAAGATACTGTATCAAAGGATTTCGATATCCCGAATCTCATATGGACAAGACGAGCTTATTGAATCTAATTCATTTTCGGCTGCTAGCTAGTGAACGTGTTCAAGGTCAATGTTTTTTGACTGAAACAGTAGGCGGACCTACCGAAGGGGATCCATTAATGAAAAATATTACACGATTTGATTAGTGGTATAAAGAAAAGAACCGAAAATCTCCTTAGTTCGAGATGAACTAAAAGACTGGAAACCCAAGCAATGAAACAGTCTCTAAGGTCCCCACGTATTCTTACTTATTGTAGTTTACGTTCATCTATAAAGTTTTTTTTAAAAAAAATACTAACGGAAGGATAATCATTTCTGAAAATTTTCTCATTTCTTTGATTCCAGATCTCCCAGCAAAGCAGGATTAATATGTCCATGAAGAATATCATGTTAAGGTTTCTTTGGGCATGTGCAATCATCTCAAAAAAAATTAAGTTGGTAGTTCCAACGGATGCCAAGCCAGTCCCAACAAGATTTCGAGGTCAATGTTGTCAGCGATGGCCTGGAAAATGCTACGCGGAATCAATAGTAACATGCTTAATAACATTGCGACTACAAACCTCTTTGATTAGATCCCTTGGTCGCCCAATGTATAATTTTTCAAAGAGGTAGATACATATTTTGTCAATATTATGACCTGTTTAGAATTTTCCATGACTTTTTGTGGCTTTCCCATGCCTGGTAACGGGCCCAAAAAAATAAACAACTTGTTTGAAGGGTCAGACCAGATTAGGATTGAATCAAATTTATATTCAACTTTATTCTAATACATTTTTTTTCAATAAAGGGCATATATTTTAATATCGAGAAGATACCAACTACATCCGACTTCGACTAATATAATATCAAGAACAAGTCTAGACACTAAGAATACACACGTTAAAAAAAAAAAGAAGAAAAAATTCTTGCAAAACTGTTTTCTCAAACTTAGGCCCCGTTTGGTACGGATCCAGATTCACACAGAATCAAAATCATTTTGGTTCAAATTCAGAATCAGTTTCAGACTACGAAACAGAATCTCTTAGGAACCGTTTGGCTAATATTGTTGTTTCAATTTCAGTACAGATAAGAGAGAGACGTCATTGACACGTTTACCCTTGGCTACTTTGTGGCTATTTTTCGTTTATGTTACTAAACAGTCGAGTCTCGAGTGAATTCACAGATCATTTGTTGTATGCTAGATTTATCATTTGTTGTAGTGACTTGCAGCTATAACACTTTTCTGAACCTTTCTAGACGTGTCCCAGGAAAGAGCTCATCTGACGAAGCTGTATGCCGTAAGCTCACGTCTTCTAGAGACCGACTGCCTTTTTGCTTGGTTCCTTTTTAGTTTAATCTTGTGCGCCACCCACCTTGTGTTCTTGTCACCGTGTCACCCACTCACCCTCGTTGTCTCGACCCACAAAATCCTCCTGCCCGTCCACTCTTCCCTGATGGAGGAGCCATCGGAGCCGAAGCCGCTAGTCCTCCTAGCCCAGAAACTCTTCTTGGAGTTTGCCGTCACGCTGGAGGGCCGGTACCGCTTCGTCCCTGCCGAGGATGCCAACGCGGACGCAGCCGCGGAGGCCTGGATCCTCCTCATCCCGGGAGTGAAGACGGTGACTGCAGAGCTCCTGGAAGAGTTCCCGTCGCTGGAGCTCGTGGCGACGACCTCCGTCGGAGTGGACAAGGCGTCTACCTCGGGGCAGTGACCCCTCGGGGAGGAGCGCTGGCGGCGGCTTTGTGAGTAGAAAACGGAAGGCCATGGCAACACACTGTAAATAGACTGGAAGGTAGAGTCGGGATACATTATTTGATACTGATTCAGTGTGCAAAACACCTTTTCAGCCATTTCAGCTGCGTAGGTGTTTTTTTGCGAATCGACGGTTGCCGTTTCAAGGTGAATTGGTCCCCAAATTTCCTCGTTTGGTACAGATCCCACCGATTTAGCTACGAATCTGCTCCGTTTCAGTCAGCCAAATGGGCTCTTAATATGAGCATTAAGAATAAAAACTTCCACCTCTGGAGACTTGTAGACCTCTCCCATCATGACAATCTGTCACACCATGGTAATCAGTGTCGACGTGTCTAATGATTTTGACAAAACGAACCATTGCACGGTTGAAGATCTCCTCGGATTGACTTATGTGAAGTCGGGTGTGTGGACGATATGAGGCCACAATGAATTGTGACTAAGAGAAGAAACTTTAAACCTCCACCACTGAATACACCAATCGTTGTACAAAAAGATAAGAGACCAACATTATGAAACATGGACAGAGTAACCAGATCTGAAACCCTTTGGCAATTGCAGTCATAGTCCTCACCCTCCAATATCAAGCACTAGCTTGGTGTCGTTGGGTATATGACATAAGTGTGGTGTGGCTTCATTCGCTCGAGATCCTTCTTCCTCCATTGCATCAGGCACTGCAAGATCCTGTAGTTAATGTAGGGACTGATGCCGACTGATGAGTACTTCGAGCGTCGAGTATGAGTGGCCGATGCCTCATCTCTTCGCCGGAATCCTTCGCTGTTGTCCTCGCATGCCAGTTCGCCGTAATCCTTCGGAGGTGACTGGGTGGGCGGGTGGACAGCAGCTGGGTCGGATAGCCGGGTGGGCGCAGGGACCGCGGTGACCACCGGCAGTTGAGCACTCGCTACGCCTTGGATCATCTTAGGTATCTTGCATGGTCTTGTAGCTCAGGCCGGAGACCGTTGACAATCCCGATCGAGGCCCAGAAGACAAGCCGTACTACCACCGGACTCAGCCGTGCCGGTGGCCGCACCTGCGGCGTTAATCACCACCGGTCACAGTCAGATCTACAGCCGTGCCGGCGGCCGCACCAGAGACGTTCGCCGGGAGAAGCCTCGATGATTTCCGAACTAAAGTTTCTGGATCAGCCCCATAGAGTGCAGCCACCATGGCGTGACCGCGTCGTCCGAGTCCCCATTGCGTCCTGCGTGGTGGCACCGGAGGCTGCGCAATGCGGCTCGTGCCGTCGCCGGTGGAGGCGCCGTAGACGGGCGGCTAAGAGCCGCGGCAGAGCTGCCATTGAGGGGCGACGGGGGCCCGTGGTCAATGGGCGTATCCAAAGGGTCCTGCCACTATAAACATTTTTACAGGGGTCCTAATTTTTTTACACAAACAGTTGTTAAAAAATCCGCTTGTGTTGTCGAATGAGTTAGGCTCCGTTTGGTAGGGTTCCAGATTCACACATAATCAGAAATAGTTCTGTTTCAATTCAGAATCGATTTCACACAGTGGAACAGAAATCACATTAGAACTGTTTGGCTACCATTTCTGATTCAGTAAGAGTAGAAATATGAGAAAAGGTGCATTGAACTATTTACCCTGACAGTTTTTGTAATGAACCGTGGTTTTATTTCTTTTTCTTTTTTTCTTCCATTTTCTTTTTTTTTTCTCTTCCAATCTCTTATTTCGAGAACTTTACCGGGGAAGGTTGTCCCCTTTTGCTTTTCTAAAGAACGGGAGTCAAGAACCTTCTCGAGAAAACTTTAGCGGTAGGTGTATGGTTTCCATGGCAGGCAGCGTAATTTCTCATACCAGGTGCTACGACGCTTGGTATGAGCCCCGTGGACTAGCTATTGCCCTCTTGCCTTTCGGGTGATTCCGCCCTCCGATTGAATTCTCTGTTCCATTTCTTTCCGTTCCGATTCCAGTATTTCACCGTTTGGATTGGCTTCTACTGATTCACTATTGAATCAAAACTGATTCTACCATCTAAACGGGGTCTTAATAGCCGTCTGTGATAATAGAACTTCACAGGCGGCGCATATAAATGATTCCCAGTGTAAACAAACCTATTTCTACAGGCGGGCTTTGAAGGACAAGCTACTTGTATAGTAGACATTTGAAAGTCGCCTAGAGGGGGGTGGTGATTAGGCAATAATACTTGAAATCACTTAATCAAACAAGATTAAATTCCTGTGGCCGTACTAGTCTGCACAGGGCCGGACTAGTCCGCTCAGCACAGGGTGAAAACCCTAAAACTTGATTTCTATGAGTTATTTGCGGAATTAAAGTTTACCAAAGAGATAAGAAATGTGTAGTAAACTCGTAAAACTCAGATTGTGAAGTTTAAACACTTAGATTGCAAGTTTACAATAATGATCAAAGTGTAGAGCAATAAGAGCGAGATGAACCCTAGTAGCAATACTACTGATCAAGAAAAGTGAAAGACAAGTGAAACGAGATTTATCCCGTGGTTCAGCTCCACGAAGAAGCTTACCTCCACATTGAGAAGTCCACACAAGGACCGAGTCTCACTTGACCCTTCTCTCACCAAGCCACCACGATGGTCGGCTTGGTTTCCACTATATCAATGGGTAATCACCAAGTTTGATGGGGCTGGTCACAACTTGAGGCTCCCACAAATCAATACAACGAGGAGCACACGAAGCTCAACTCACACAAGCCACAAAACACAACACAATGTGCAAGAGATCAAACTGAGAGCCAAAGCGCGGTGATCTTCCTTTACTCTCCTCCCAAAATGCTAATATTTTCCAGATTTGCTCTCAACTGGTTAGTAGGACGAGTAGAAGGCTTTGGAAGGCTCTAGGATGCTTGTGGCGGCGCTAGGGTTCAAGACTTGTTCAAATGAGCCCAGTGGTCCCCTTTTCATTGGTATCCCGAGCCCCTACTACTGACCTTAGTAGAGGGGCGGACTAGTCTGACCTCTGACCCCGAACTAGTCCGGCCCTATGGGACCACTGACCTCTGGTCAGTTCCCGACAACTGCCACACTGAGCAATGATCGTCACGCTAATCGCCAAATTTCCAAATTCAAATGGTCACTAGACAACGCACTAGTCCAGTCCAAAATGGACTAGTTCGAAGTAGGACAGAACCGTTTGGTTCATCCCAAAACAGACTCTCCTGGGTTGGCCCGGACTAGTCCGACCACATGGGCGGACTAGTTCGGCCCTCTAGGGTTTCTCGCGATCTATCACACTAAGTCTCAAACGGACAAGTCCGTACCCAAACGGACAAGTCCGAACTACTCCAGAGAGCTTTAGTCCGTCCATAAATGGACAAGTCTGGACTTTTCGGACTTAGCTTCAAATTCACTCAAATTCACTCCAGAGGCGTTTGGTCCATCTCAAAACAGACTTGTCTGCCATGGCCGGACTAGTCCAGCCTTGAGACCCGGACTAGTCCGGCCTCCTAGGGTTTTTCTCATTTTAAGCTTCTCACTTAGGTTTTTCTTTAAACCACCACTTTGAGCCCCTTGGTATGATCTCAATGCACATGATACATCCACCCTCTTACATGACACGGCTCCTATAAGCTCAATATCATAGAGACCCTAATTTCTACGCTTGAGTGTTTGATGCTCGTTTTCTCCTTTTCCTTTTTGAGGGTTTTCATCTCATTTCAATCCTTGTACCTGTGCTTAAGATCAACTTAGCTCATTAGCCTCTTAATTGTCATCATCAATCATCCAAAACCCACGGGGGTGCCTAGATGCACTTTCAATCTCCCCCTTTTTGGTGAATTGATGACAACACATTAAGACTTCAACAACAAAGATAATAAATTGTTTTCATAACATGTATTTGTATGAGTGTCTCCCCCTCAATGTATGCATCATGAGTAAGAGAGATTGAGAGAGTTCTCATACATATACAAGTTACGGTGGGGTGCCTAAGTGATGTGTCCATAAAGTGTGATAAGACAACAATTATGCAAGATAGACATGTAAATGAGGCAACACATCACAAATTTAGGTAAGATACATGAATACATAAATTAAGTCTTACAATCCAACTTGAAATGAGTTTTAAAACATAAGTCCTTCATAGATCACTACTCTCTCAAATTAATCTATCTTATCTCTCCCCCCTTCATCTCTCCCCCTATATCTCTCCCCTAGATCTAAGTGCCCCATCCAAGCTATCTCTCCCCCTTTGGAATCAAGACACCAAAAAGGAAAAGAAGAGAGGAAGGGCCCTTAGGTCTACTCATCATCGAAGTCATCATCGTCATCGCCGCCTTGGCACCCGCTGTCGCTCTCCGTGGCCTCTGGGTCATGATGGTCCTCATCATCATTAGTCGGGGCCGCGGTGGAAGTCCCAGATTCTCCAAACTGAGCGAGCTCCTCGGCGGTGAACTCCAGAAAAGAAGTGAGCTCACCATCGCTCTTCTCGGCGGGGGACATTGGAATGTCCAACTTGTCACACATCACTTTGAGATACTTTTTGATGCGACGCTCCAAGCGACATTGCCGAATTTCCGTCTTCCGGCAAGAGGAGAAAAGAGTCTTGAAGCATTTGAAGAATCCACTTCCACATTGCGACGAAGGCGGAGGTGGTGGAGGAGATGGCACGAAGCAAGAGGAAGAAGCGGGAGGATCCACATTCTTCCTCATAGGAGCAGCCAACTCTGGAGGAGGGAGTTGTGGTCGAAGCCTCCGGTGAATGATGTCTTTCTTGAATGAGAGTCCAGAGATCTTCTCGATCATGTACATAATGTATGTAGCGTATCCACATGATCGGTTGGGAGTGTGCGAGATGTTGAAGATGTCATCAAAGATATAGTACACCACATTGAAGCGGACATCTCCATCAATGAGGACCATCAAGTGCCTCAAATTTCCTTGAACAATCCTCGCATCTCCATCAGGGGCAATGGTCTTTCTGAGGACCCGGTTGAGCACACTATAGAAGGGCTTGATGTTTCTGATGTGCCCGGCCTCATACTGTGCATTACTTGGGTACATATACTCCAAGGTGTCCCATTCAACTGGCTTCAGATTTGAAATGATGATCTCATTATCCAGTTGGTCCTCCAAGTCAAGCAACTGAGCAAACTCCCAATAGGTGGTGGAGTACTACTCTCCATGGGTCATCCAGTTAATCCTCCTGTCCCCATCGGTGTGGAAGTATAGGGTGGAGTAGAACTGAGTCATGACTTCCACCTTCCAATCATACTGGAAGGCCATGAACTTCTTCAAGCCATGCCTCTTGACCGCCTCAATCACAACATTGAAGGCTTGATGATTCTTCTGGGCTATGTAATCCCAGTCTATCCACTGAGCATCTGTGACAGGGGTCTGCTTGGTCATGTAGACCGTCTGATAGTAGTCACAGTGGAAGTCACACCAGAACCGGGGATCCACTGTTCTCCTGTCACGGTGATATACATTGATCTTCCTCAACTTGTGTGCCTTCTCAGCCCCCTTGCCCTTGAAGATGTTGGCGTCGAAGGCAGCTGCACGGTTTGGGTTCCGTGCAGGAGAAGACATCCTCAATGGGCCAATGGGTTGAGGAGCACCCTTCTTGACCTTGCTTGCAGCCTTCTTGGCCACAATCACCCTCTTCTTGGGTGCAACATCAACTGGGGCCTTGCCTTTATTATTAGAGGTTCTCACCCCCTGGGACTTAGCTTGCTCACCCAAGGTCACAAGCCGCTTTCTTTTTGGGGTTGCCTCGACAGCTGTAGAGTTGTGCTCCTCTCGCTGTGTCTTCTTTGCCCTCTGTGAGGCGAAGTAGGCATCAACCATCTCCTAATCCTCTCGTTGCTTCCGGCGAAAGAGAGCTTGCTTCTCCGCTTCAGTCTCGGAGTCGAAAGGTGGAACATATTCAGTGTCCAACATGGTTGCTGACAAGATAAGCAAGGGAATGTGTATAAGTCCAAGGAGTCAGGATAAAATGGTATAATTAACAAAATAAACCTAGGTTAGGGTTTTCACTGTGTAACCCAGACTTGTCCGCGCAGGGGCCGGACTAGTCCGCACTAGGTCGGACTTGTCCGCCCTGTGTCCGGACTAGTCCGGTTCACACAACAAGAACCCTAATTTAGAGAAATTTCGCAAAAATTACGGATCCTACCATAAAAATAGAGGTACATGATCACATTTATGTGCACAACAACATTTGTGCAGAAGTTTCTATCCATGGATCCAAAAGAATTGAATTTCAAGGATTTTGGGGTTAGGTCAAGAATACCTCTTCAAATCTTCGATTTGACGAAATGTAGGAGAGGGATCGGCCTCTAATGCTTGGGGAAAGGTTCCTAAGCACCTTAGGGCTTCAATCCACCGATTGGAATCGAGATTTTGTGGATGGAATAAAAAATCGCCGTTTGGTAGACAGTTTTCGAGCGTTTTTCGAGAGAGAGTGTTTGAATGGAAGTGGAGAGGTCGAGGGCTCCCTGAGGAGGTTAAGTCCCCAAGGGCCGGACTAGTTCAGTCAGGGACCCGGACTTGTCCGGCCTCCGGACTGGGTCCGGACAACCTGAACCACCGGACTAGTCCGGTCCACTGGAGCGGACTAGTTCGGTCCTAAGACCTGAAACTTCTATATATTGGGTTTTTAGTAGAGATTGATCCTTTTGGGCTATATTTCACATAATATCTTTGCAAATATAGTAAGTAAGCAATCAACAATCAAACTATGACCATGATTCACAAGGATTCAATAATTTCAAAATAATTTGTAGAAAAATTGAGGAGGATGAGTTTTTCGCAAGCATGTGTGAATTTTGAATATTACAATCAGATTGCAAGACTTAAGCCACATTTCGAGAATCTAGGATATTTATCTCACTTCTATGTTCACAAAACCTTTTCTAATCCAGGGGCTTGGTAAAGATGTCGGCCAATGTTTATCGGTTCTCACATGGGAAATTGCAATGTCTCCTTTGATGGAGTGATCTCTCAAGAAATTGTGGCGAATATTGATGTGCTTGGTCCTTGAGTATTCAACTGGATTGTGGGCTATTTTGATGGCACTCTCATTGTCACATAGGAGAGGGATATGGCACAAGTTTATGCCATAGTCCCTAAGAGTTCGTCGCATCCAAAGAAGTTGTGCACAACAACTTCCTGCGGCGACATACTCCGCTTCGGCCGTGGAAAGTGCAACAGAGTTTTGTTTCTTTGAGGACCAAGACACTAGAGATCTACCAAGGAATTGGCAAGTTCCCGATGTACTCATCCTATCAACTTTGCACCCCGCATAGTCCGCATTGGAATATCCAATGAGGTTAAACATGGAGCCTTTGGGGTACGAAGGGCCTAGGCTTGGTGTGTGAACCAAATATCTAAGAATTCTCTTAACGGCGGTCAAATGACACACCTTAGGAGCGGCTTGAAATCTAGCACACATACACACACTAAGCATGACATTGGGCCTAGATGCACATAAGTATAGCAATGAGCCTATCATGGAACGATATACCTTTTGGTCCACACTTGGACCATCCTCATTAAGATCAAGATGCCCATTGGTTGCCATAGGAGTCTTGATGGGTTTGGCCTTGTCCATGTCAAACTTCTTGAGTATATCTTGTGTGTACTTGGTTTGACTAATGAACGTGCCTTCCTTGAGTTGCTTCACTTGGAAACCTAGAAAGAACTTCAACTCCCCCATCATGGACATCTCAAATATTTCTGTCATTATCTTGGAAAACTCGTCACAAAAATCGTTGTTAGTCGGAGGGGTAAATAGGAAATAATACCTGAAATCACTTAATCAAACAAGATTAAATTCCTGTGGCCGGACTAGTCTGCACAGGGCCGGACTAGTCCGCTCAGCATAGGGTGAAAACCCTAAAACTTGATTTCTACAAGTTATTCGCGGAATTAAAGTTTACCGAAGAGATAAGCAATGTGTAGTAAACACGTAAAGCTCAGATTGTGAAGTTTAAACACTTAGATTGCAAGTTTACAATAATGATCAAAGTGTAGAGCAATAAGAGCGAGATGAACCCTAATAGAAATACTAGTGATCACGAAAAGTGAAAGACAAGTGAAACGAGATTTATCCCGTGGTTTTGCTCCACGAAGAAGCCTACCTCCACGTTGAGAAGTCCACACAAGGATCAGGTCTTACTTGACCCTTCTCTCACCAAGCCACCATGATGGCCGGCTTGGTTTCCACTATATCAATGGGTAATCACCAAGTTTTATGGGGCTGCTCACAACTTGAGGCTCCCACAAATCAATACAATGAGGAGCACACAAAGCTCAACTCACACAAGCCACAAAACATAACACAATGTGCAAGAGATCAAACCGAGAGCCAAAGCGCGATGATCTTCTTTTACTCTCCTCCCAAAACCCTAATCTCTTCAATATTTGCTATCAAGGGGTTAGTAGGATGAGTAGAAGGCTTTGGAAGGCTCTAGGATGCTTGTGGTGGCGCTAGGGTTCAAGACTTGTTCAAATGAGCCTGGGGGTCCCCTTTTTATAGGGGTCCCGAGCCCCTACTGCTGACCTCAACAGAGGGGCGGACTAGTCAGGCCTCTGACCCCGGACTAGTCCGGCCCTATGGGACCACTGACCTCTAGTCAGTTCCCGACAACTGGCACACTGAGCAACGATTTTCATGCTACCCACCAAATTTCCAAATTCAAACGGTCACTAGACAACGGACTAGTCCGGTCCAAAATGGACTAGTCCGAATTAGGACAGAACCGTTTGGTCCGTCCCAAAATGGACTCTCCTGGGTTGGCCCGGACTAGTCTGGCCACAGGGGCGGACTAGTCTGGCCCTCTAGGATTTCTCTCAGTCTATCATACTAAGTCTCAAACGGACAAGTGTGTACCCAAACGGACAAGTCCAAACTACTCCAGAGAGCTTTAGTCCGTCCAAAAACAGACAAGTCCCGACTTTTCGGACTTAGCTTCAAATTCACTCAGATTCATTCCAGAGACGTTTGGTCTGTCTCAAAATGGACTTCTCTGCCATGGCCGGACTAGTCCGGCCTTGAGGCCCGGACTAGTCTGACCTCCTAGGGGTTTTCTCATTTTAGGCTTCTCACTTAGGTTTTTCTCTAAACCACCACTTTGAGCCCCTTGGTATGGTCTCAATGCACATGATACATCCACCCTCTCAAATGACATGGCTCATATAAGCTCAATACCATAGAAACCCTAATTTCTACGCTTGAGTCTTTGACACCGTTTTCTCCTTTTCCTTTTTGAGGGTTTTCATCTCATTTCAATCCTTGTACCTGTGCTTAAGATCAACTTAGCTCATTAGCCTCTTTATTGCCGTCATCAATCATCAAAACCCACGGGGATTCCTAGATGCACTTTCAACATTAATACAAAAGGCTGATGCAACCGGGTGTGCGCGCCTGTTACCGAGGTGTCTTAAACGCATGCAACGCATGCGCATCCTTTGAATTCAATTCAAACCGCTCCGTGTGCCATCACCACTATGCGCTTCAAGAGACGAACCAACGGGCTGCTACGACGCTATAAGTTCACCCGCGCGCGCCATCGTCTTCTGCGCACAACCACTCTTCCTTTCATCTCCGCAAAACAGCGCCAAGAACAACAAAATGGCTAACAAGAACACGCCACCGCCAAGCCCGCCCAAGGACTAGAAGGGTAAGTGAACGCGACCGAACTCCCTCTTGATCATGGAGTTCGCCCTCTACAAATTGGCGCCAGATGTATTTGATAATACATCTCGCTCCATGTGGCGCCTTGGGTTCAGTCCCCTTCAAGAGTATAATGGAATGGGCACCACGAGACACTACGTGTTCAGTATCACGCATTTGGCCGGTCGCCTTGACGTTCTCTAGGAGACAATGGTGGTCGAGCTGGCGTCGAGAGTCATGACAACCTGGTGGTGGCGACGACCAGAAAACTGGTTTCTATTGGTGTGCTATCTATGCAAAAATAGTTCTAATCATCGAACGATCATCGATCATCTAATGGGCCATAACCTCATCATTTTGTGAACTGCTAAAAATGTACTAATAATGTTTGCTGTCCTAACGATAAATAAATTCATTATATATATGTATTATAGAAACATCAACTAATGGACTATTTATCATTTTAATGGATGTGTTACACATTGTTGATGTAGAAAATCATTATAGATATGTATCGCATAAGTTGATCAAAAAATGTCCTAATTTTCATAGGCGGTCCTTAACCAAAAGACGCCTGTGACAATAGTATCTTCAGGAGCGACTACTCAACTTCCCAGGTGGTGACTAAGACCCCGCTGCCTGAAAAAAATTAGTTTTATAACTTATTTAAAATGTTTTTTTAGACGGTGATTAAGAAGCCGCTGCTTGTGGAAAATAATTTCTCTTAAATGAAGTGTCGATCGCTCCCCGCAACCCTAACATTTTCATTTTACCGCCAAGCCCTCCCCACCGTCGCCAAGCTCTCACCCTCGCCGTCCTTACCCTCGTTGTCCTTACCGTCGCCGTCTGCACCCTCGTTGTTCTTACTATCGCCGTACGCACCCTCATCGTTAGCACCCTCATCGTCCGCTACCTCGCCATCCTCACCCTCGCTGTCTACTCCCTCGCCGTCCTCTCCACTCATTGTCCTCACTCTCATCATCGCCGCTGAGTGCCGTCCTCACCCTCGTCGTCGTTGTTGAACATCGTACTCACCCTCGCCGTCACTGTCGACGTCGAGCACTGTCCTCGAGGTCGCCGTCGAGCGTCGCTCTCAAAGTATATTTTTTTTGCTCTTTGTATTGTTACTTTGTGTAGATTTTCTATATGTGATGTCTCAGAATGCATCAAATTTACTGTGTACTGTTACTTTCTATAGATTTTCTGCTCTTTGTGTGATATCTTAGAATGCATCAAAGTTACTTTGTATTGTTACTTTCTATAGATTATATGCTCTTTGTATTGTTACTTTGTGTAGATTTTCTATATGTGATATCTTCTCTTTAGACTGTTATTTTTTATTTCTCAGAATGTTCATATGTGATATTGTTACTTGGTATAAATTATCCATGTGGGTTCCATGACCTTGATCATAGAGAAGACTATGAAAATTTATTAGTCGTCCTTGATGGTTATGATACTGTGAAAGTAGTGCCTTCCCTCTTTGTCTTCATGGACAATTTTTGCACTCAGCCCTGCAAAATACTAACAGCTCGATCTAGATTAAAGTTTGATGGTAGATGTCGATACCCTATAAATCGGGTACACCCTCATACAATGAAGAGAAGATATTGGGTCCCACCTCTCAGAAGGAGAGGTATCCAGAAGCCACCACGTGTCCAGCGGCTACGGAACCCACTTTCCTGCTGAATCGGATTGCGGTGCTGCCACGTGTCGAGCGGCTCTGGAGCCCGCCTCCCTGCTGAGGGGAACTCTGGTGCTGCCACGTGTCTAGCGGCTCTGGAGCCCGCCTCCCTGCTGAGGAGGGCTCCAGTGCTGCCACGTGTACACTAGCTCTGGAGCCCGCCTCCCTGCTGAGGAGGGCTCCGGTGCTACCACATGTCCAACAACTCCGGATCCTGCCTCCCTACTAAGGAGGGCTCCAGTGCAGACTATTGATGGTTCCTACGCACTACTAACAATTCATCTCTAGTAGTGGTGCCAGTAATGCCTGTTAATAGATTTTAGATTATACATTGTCGAAGGGTCAATGTGACACTTCTGCCTGATCTACTAAGGAGCAGCCCGCAGAGGTTCTTGTTCGGCGGGGCTTAGGCCTCAAACTAGTGTTCTAGCGGAAGAGTATGAGACAGTTGTTTTTACGTGGTTCGGGCCGCAAGGAGCGTAACACCCTACTACACGGTGGATTGTATTGCTTGGTGAGTGTGTATGCGTATGTGAGTGTATTGGGGATTTTGAGTCTGGTACTTTGTATCGGAGGCGGTCCGAGCCTTTCATAACGAAGACTTGATGCCTTACAAGTGGGGTCCCGAGGCGCGACAGGTGGCCCCGGGGCGATCTTATCCTAAAGATCTAAGACTTCTTCTGTAAGCTTGCTCTGACCGCGGATGTCCAGATTCGCCGCCTTGTCGCCTGAGTTGTCAGTACCCCCCGAGCCGATGCTGATTTTGGCAGGGAATGTCCCATCCAACTGTCTCTAGCGCCGTAAGCTACCCACTTGGCGGAGTTGGATAGGCCTGCGACGCCTTCACTGTGATGCGATTAGTCGCAGTAGTACCTGACATTAGGCGTGCGCCACGCCATGCGTCTGGGGAAGCCGCGTATCTTCAAGGCTTGATGGAGACAAGGCGCACTGCCCTCTTAACTTTCCTACTTTCTGCTCAGGGCAAGTGGACTGACCATGCAGCCACCGGGGAGCTCTCCGCTATGGTGGAGGCCACGCTCGTCTTGTGGGCCACGTGGAAGCTTGGGAGCTCACCTCCGTGGGGGAGGCTAGGTCTCGACTTTGTGGGCCACGTGGCAGCTTGGGAGCTCATCTCCGTGGGGGAGGCCAAGTCTCGACTTCGTGGGCCACGTGGCAACTTGGGAGCTCACCCCTGCGGAGGAGGTCAGGTCCCGTCCTGCTGGACGCGTGGCTGCCTGGGAGCATGTTTTCAACGTGGAGCTGAGCTCCCCCCTTTTGGATGTCTCGTGGGCACCCCAGACTTTCCATCTGAGACTGGTGGGTCTAGGTTTCTTTGAACACGTGGCACCCTCGGACCCTGTCCCTGTTGGGAGGCAAGGCACCTAGGTGGCTCTAGATTGTGCGCGAGGGTACCTGGTATGCTGGGTACCGACAGTGGCCCCTGGGTCCACCTTGGGGTGAGGCGACGAGCCCGAGGGTGGGGCCTTATGCTGTTTTCCCATGCGGTCCTTTAATTTTGTCTTGATCAGTCGAAGCGGTGCGCTCTTCTACTGCTGTGACCACACGTCCTTCTATGGTTGAGGGGTCATGGCGACCGGATCTTTGATCGCTGCGACATTATCGCGACGGTTCCCAAGGCGCCTGCTGCACTTCTGCTGCTTTCACTTCCACCTTTATTGGAACCGCCGTGTTGCCTTCTCCGGCGGGGAACTGCTCGGGCCGGCTTTTCTCACGGGGGACCTGGGCTCGCTCGTCATGGACGTCGTGTTACGAGACGTTCATTTGGAGCCTCTCAAATTTGCACGGTGCACCCAAACGCCACTAGGGTGTAGCTGGAGCGGCTTTTCGATGTCATGGACTTGACGCAATTCAGCATCCTTCAGGTGCAATCCAACCTCCGCCGGGCGCAAGAGGCTCTTGCCCCAGAGTGGGAGAAGTTGCATGCCGAGGGCGAGCACCTCCGAGGCTGGGAGGGTCTCCTGAGCTCCACGATCGCTGAACTGCGTCAGGAACTCATCCTGCACGATCTTGACGTTCAAGCCCGGGAGCACGCAGTAGAGCACTGCGGCCAGGAGCTTAATCTGCGAGAGCGTCAGCTGGCTCAGCGTCTAGAAGCCGAGGGTAGGGCGGCGATGGAGACGGTAGCATCCCATGTCTTGGTGTGCTACCGGAGCCGGTACCCTGATCTGCCACTGGAGCCAGTTTTTGAAGGCCCTATTGAGGAACGCGAGGCGACAACAGCGGCAGAGGTTAAGGAAGCCGCCCAACATGTCGTAGCATAGTTCAGTTGTGGCTGAGGCTGGTAGCTTGTTTTTTGTATTCAGGGTTCACCCTCCCTTGTAAAGAATTCCTTAATGAATTTGAACTTGTGTTTGGCTTCTTGCATTGTCTCTTGCTTTTCAACTGTTGCTCTGAGTCCTTATCTACATAGGGATTTGCAGAACCTTTGTTGAACTCGTTGGCTTTTCAGGACTAGCAATTTGCACAATTGACCTGGCCGAAGTGTCGTCGGTTGATTTTCTGCATGTGGATCCCCTTAGAGGCCCCTTGGTAGATGTGGTTAGTTTGCTAAGCACATCTACCACTTGATCGCAGAATTTCTTGAACTAGGCCCTTGGGAGGTGCCGGAGCTGGATGCTCCGTCGTCCACCATCATCGTAGAGACGTCGATGGTAGGCCCCATGGGAGGTGCCAGAGCTGGATGCTCCGGCGTCATCCACCATCATCGTAGAGACGTCGACGACAGGCCCCTTGTGAGGTGCCGAAGCTGGATGCTCCGACGTCGTCCACCGTATTCATGTAGACGTCGGCGGTAGACCCCTTAGGTGGTGCAGGAGCTGGATGCTCCGGCATTGTCGACCATCTTCGTGTGGACGTCGACGCTAGGCCCCTTGGGAGGTGCCGGAGCTGGATGCTCCGACGTCGTCCACAATCTTCGTAGAGACGTCGACGGCAGACCCCTGGTTTACAGGCCATCGCAAGGGAACATTGTTAGCAACACGAGTGGGGTAGGAGAGTTTACTTACTTATTCATGCTTGGTGCTGTTGTTGACGTTCTGGGATGTCGATGGCAGGCCTCTTGTGAGGTGTCAGAGCTGGATGCTCTACGTCGTCCACCATATTCATGTAGACGTTGACGGTAGACCCCTTGGGTGGTGCTAGAGCTGGATGCACCGGCATCGTCCACCATCATCGTAGAGACGTCGATGGTAGGCCCTTAGGAGGTGTCGGAGCTGGATGCTCCGGCGTCGTCCACCATCATCGTAGAGATGTCGACGGCAGGCGCCTTAGGAGGTGCCGGAGCTGGTTGCTCTGGCGTCATCCACCATCTTCGTAGAGATATCGACGGTAGGCCCCTTGGGAGGTGCCGGAGCTGGATGCTCCGGCGTCGTCCACCATCTTCGTAGAGACATCGACGGTAGGCCCATGGTTTACAGTCCATCGCAAGGGAACCTTGTTAGCAACAAGAGCGGGGCATGAGAGTTTACTCACTTATCTGCGCTTGGTGCTATCGTTGACGTTCTGGGACGTCGACGGCGGGCCCCTTGTGAGGTACCGGAGCTGGATGCTCCGGCATCGTCCACCATATTCGTGTAGACGTCGACGGTAGGCCCCTTGGGAGGTGCCGTAGCTAGATGCTCCGACGCGTCCACCATCTTCGTAGAGATGTCAATGGTGGGCCCCTAGGGTGGTTCTGGACAGGATGCTCCGGTGTCGTCCACCATTGTCGTAGAGACGTCGATGGCACACCCCTAGTTTACAGGCCATCGTAAGGGAACCTTGTTAGCAACAAGAGCGGGGCAGGAGAGTTTACTCACTTATTCGTGCTTGGTGCTGTCATTGACGTTCTGGAACGTCGACGACAGGCCCCTTGTGAGGTGCTGGAGCTGGATGCTCTGGCGTCGTCCACCATCTTCGTGTAGACGTCGATAGTAGGACCCTTTGGTTGTGTTGGAGCTGGATGCTCCGGCGTTGTCCACCATCGTCGTAGAGACGTCAACGGCAGGCCCCTTGGGAGGTGCCGGAGCTGGATGCTCCGGCGTCTTTCACCATCTTCATAGAGACATCGATGGTAGGCCCCTTGGGAGGTGCCGGAGCTGGATGCTCTGGCGTTGTCCACCATCTTTGTAGAGACGTTGACGGTAGGCCCCCGGTTTAAAGGCCATCACAAGGGAACCTTGTTAGCAACAAGCGTGGGGCAGGAGAGTTTACTCACTTATCCACACTTGGTGCTGTCGTTGACGTTCTGGGACATCGACGGTAGGCCCTTTGTGAGGTGCCTGAGCTGGATGCTTCAGCGTCGTCCACCATCTTCATTTAGACGTTGTCGGTAGGCCCCTTGGGAGGTGCCGAAGCTGGATGCTCCAACATCGTCCACCATCTTCGTAGAGATGTAGACGGTAGGCCCCTTGGGTGGTGCCGGAGCTGGATGCTCCGACGTCGTCCACCATCGTCGTAGAGACGTCGATGGCAGGCCCCTGGTTTACAAGCCATCGCAAGGGAACCTTGTTAGCAACAAGAGCAGGGCAGAAGAGTTTACTCACTTATCCATGCTTGGTGTTGTCGTTTACGTTCTGGGATGTCGACGGCAGGCCCCTTGTGAGGTGCCGGAGTTGGATGATCCAGCGTCCTCCACCATCTTCGTGTAGACGTCGATGGCAGGCCCCTTGGGAGGTGCCAAAGCTAGATGCTCCGGCATCGTCCACCATCGTCATAGAGACGTCGACGACAGGCCCCTTGGCAGATGCCGGAGCTGGATTCTCTGTTCGTTTGTTCTGCACATAGGAAGAGGGGGCTAGCCTTGTTCATCGGTTATACTTGTTCCTCTCCTTAGCTCTGCCATGTATTACAGTGCTGGACTGACGTACGTGGCTTGGGTAATTCGATGCATCGGTGCTCCGGGGTCCGACTCCTGTCGTCTTTAGGGTGTGAGCTCTCTGGTTCCAGTATTCACTGTAGTGCTGGGAGGCAGGGTGTGTTTGCTTAGGGTGTAGGACCAAGCTAAGCAATTTGCACCCCCTGGATCTCCAGCTCGGCACAGACCTTTCTTGGGGAACCTTTTGGTACCACGGGTCTCTAATGATGAGAGCAGCCAGGATAACCTTTCACACACTGCAGGTACCTCAAGTTGGCCCGCCTGTAGTTGGATTGTATGACTCTAGCAAGGACGAGTTATAGAGTATGCGACGGTGAATATGAAGGTAACACATGGTAAACGAGGTTATCATGGCATGATCATAAAATTAATGCGTAATTAAATGAACAAAGTTTTTAAGAAGCCTTTAAGTAAAATAGTGAATTTCTGATAGGAGTTTGTAGGAGGAGACAAGCTTTTATAAAGGAGGGCAACGGCTTGCCTCCGGATGATGAGGGAGGCTGGGCGCAGAGACTTAGGGTTTGGAACCAAGCTAAGGTGACTGCGCACTCTGGACCTGACCCTCCCGACGCTCGGTTTTCCTTAGCTCTCCTCCTAAGCCTTACAAATCTTTTACACTGTTCTAATAAGCCTAGTATTTACAAAAGGGGCGCCCAAAGCTCAATGGGTAGCTGCGATGGTTAGTGGGCAACCTTATTGTCAACAGTGTAAAAGATTTGTAAGGCTTAGGAGCAGAGCTAAGGAAAACCAAGCGGAAGGGGACGCCGTCTGTGCGCTGCTGCGCCTGTTCTTGATAGAGTTTGGTGCATATTTTTATCTCTCGGCACTTGCTCGTGGTGTGTTCACGAGCCTTGTGCACCTGGCAGGGCTCGACGTCTTTGTCAGTGGTAGGTGGTTGACGAGGGCATTTCTCTGGGCATGGTGGCTTGCCTCCTCCGGTTGCGTCTACTGCCGCGACAGGGAATCCATGCAGCGGCTTGTTCTGGCCGCCACCCCGATTCTTGTTCTTCTTTTTGCCGCTACCAGGGGTAGCGGCTCCTTCTCCGGTTCGTCCAGCCCCGCCCGCTCCAGGGGCGGGCTGAGCGTGCCAGTCGCGGCCTTCTACTGCTCTGGCACACCGATCGGCGATGGAGAAGAGCTCGAAGACGTCTTGCATGTTGTGCGTGGCTAGTTTCTCGAGCATCTTGCAGTCATGCACTACCAGGCGAAATGCCACATTGCGAAGTGGAGGTGTGGAGCCAACGCTGCGCAACCTCCGATAGGCTTCGTCGGAGAGGCAGATGGGACATCATACCCAAAGGGGGTTTGCTGCACGACGTGCGACACTTGCAGGACCTGTTGTTGTGGCACGAGTTGTGCCATGCGCTGCTGCAACGGTACTGGCTGCACCAAGTACTGTTGCTGCACACCCTACTGCACCGAGTACTGCAGGAGAGCTGTCGAGCCGACGTGCTCCTGATCTGGTGGCGGAGGGTTTACCTGCAGTGCACCTTGGATGGAGGATGCCTCATGAACAGGGCATTAAGTGCCATTTCGGCATCGAGGTTGCGCCGCCTCTCTCGCTGCCGCTTGATGATGACACGGCCGTCCATGTGAGCTTGACGACAGTCAAGCTCGGCCCTAAGGTCCTCCGTGGGGAGCCGGCCAATGCTCGTAGGCTTGGAGGAGCGGGAGTTGGCGGTGTGACGGTCGATGGATGGCGTGCGTGACATCGACACGAGGCGCCTTTCCCTATTGGTGGAGTTGATGGGCATTGAGTTGATGTATGCGTATGTGAGTGTATCGGGGATTCTGAGTCTGGTCCTTTGTATCGGTGGCGGTCCGAGCCTTTTATAACCAAGATTGAACGCCTTACAAGTGGGGTCCCAGGGGCCGACAAGTGGCCCCGGGGCGATCTTATCCTAAATATCTAAGGCTTCTTCTGTAAGCTTGCTCTGCTGCGGACGTGAGGACCTGCCGCTTGCCGCCTGGGTCATTAGTAGCCCACGCGCCGTTGGTGACATTGGCAGGAAATGTCCCATCCAACTGTCTGTGGCGCCGTAAGCTACCCACTTGGCAGAGTTGGATAGGCCTGTGGCGCCTTCACTGTGATATGATTAGTTGCAGCGGTACCTGACATTAGGCGTGAGTCGTGTCATGCTTCTTGGGAAGCCACGTATCTTCAAGGCTTGATGGAGACAAGGCGCACCACCCTCTTAACTTTCCTACTATCTGCTCAGGGCAAGTGGACTGACCATGCGGCCACCGGGGAACTCTCCACCATGGTGGAGGCCACGCCCATCTTGTGGGCCACGTGGCAGCCTAGGAGCTCACCTCCGTGGGGGAGGCTAGGTATCGACTTCGTGGGCCACGTGGCAGCTTGGGAGCTCACCTCTGCGGGGGAGGCCAGGTCTCGACTTCGTGGGCCATGTGGCAGCTTGGGAGCACACCATTGCGGAGGAGGCCATGTCTCGTCCTGCTGGACACGTGGTTGCCTGGGAGCTTGTTGTCAAGGTGGAGCTAAGCTCCCCTCTTTTCGCTGTCTCATGGGCACCCCGAACTTCCCATCTGAGGCTGGCGGGTCCAGGTTTCTTTGAACACGTGGCGCCCTCGGACCCTGTCCCTGTTGGGAGGCGAGGCACCTAGGTGGATCTAGCTTGTGCGCGAGGGTACCTGGTATGCTGGGTACAGACATACATGTAAATCCACCAGCGCACGGAAACTATCAATGTAGCATTTTCCCTCTAAGAGTATTCCCAAAGGATGTCATTTATATTTTCCGAAAGGAAGGCTAGATGGAAGTAAAGCAATCATCAAGTGGAGAGGCTAGGGTGATCTAGACAAGGTTCTAGCATGGATGGATAAATGATAATTGGAGTAGTGTGACACACACAAGAGCATTCTATCCTAAGGGGATAAATGGGGTAAAGAGGGACTAGGCTAAATGTTAGGTAGAGACTCCTACAATGCTTCTAATGTACATATACATAGCCTAAGTTAGTTACTAATGATCATATTAATTATGAATTCTCATGCAAGTGGATTAATACATCGGGCACGGGTTTACCCCTAGCAATACTAAGACGACTCAAGAGCCTATGGTATAGCCGAACATGGAGGATTACAAAGAACAGATAGGGTTGTCACCAACTATTGTCTACCTCTGCAATCTTTGGGTCTACTAGACTTTCAACGCTACTCTCTATCCTAGCATCATGCTAGCATATTAAGTAATTACCTTAAGAGCGTAGGCACAAGTCATCCTAAGGCAATAAACTAAATCATCATTGAACCAATGTTAATTCATAGCATAAGTGATTCATGTTAATATAATCATGACATAGCTAATTAGACTATGTAGGATCGAAGAGCACGTGAAAAGCTACCAGAGGGGGGGGGGGGGTGAATGGTAGATTAAAAAATCTTACGCAGCGGAAACAATTAAATCTCAACCCCTTCGGCAGAAAAACGATATGTTATATAAATCGTGTGTGAGACTAATCTAAACGTGTTTCACCATGAAAAAAGTGATAGATATCAGATATAATCAAGTAAAAAAGACGACACAACAAGAATCACTCAAATCCGTCGAGAGAAACTCAAGTTACGATTGAAAGATCGAACAAAGGTCAATATGTCCTACCCGAGAAAAACAGTTCTGGAACGCTGCAAAGAAACTGGTGTAGATCAGAAACCACAAATCCAATGATCATGAAATTTTGACAGATGATAGATACTCAAGTTCTGAAGACAACCCAAAAAGAATCACATCAATTGGATCTGTAATACTCGAGTTATAATAAAACCACCAAAGAAAGGTAGTGCTGTGCAGAAAACTCGACGAGAAAAACTTGACTGGAACAAGTCGGACGAACAAGGTACAAAAGTTCCTTTCAACTACGAATTTTATTTAATAGAAAAAAAGAGGAACAACCCCAAAGTCGTGCACTATGAGCTCTGACCTCCCTTGCTTATATAACCAGCCCTTAGTCCAACCCTATCTCAACTAAGACTCTAATCCTACTCAAATCACGAATCAAATCTTTCCATAACTGCTCAAGATTCTTCTATACGTAGATAGAAGCAATCTTAAGACTTCCAAACACATTCGGAACGTATCCAACATTCCTAAAACAATCCAAATTCGTGAACCACACGAAATCCTATCATAACCAACTGAAATCTTTTCATATTTGAGTCAAACCCGACTCAGCCGCAGCCTGAGTCCATAACCTAGTCGGTTGAACCTTTCCGACCAATTTTTTACGTCCACATCTCTTCATCATGCCTTGTAACCATGCAGCCACGTCCATGCACTCCTTGTGTACGTGCGAACATCTTCCAACGACGTCCATGATACCTTACTATGCATTGTTCTTGATTCAAACATGTTGCGCAACCTCCCGATCAACTCAACCACAATTCCTCCCGAACTTGGTTATTGAACCTCATCTTCTCCCTAAGACTAGTTAAATGGATCGCGTCACCAGCCATGTCTTGAACTCAAGCAACACATGGACATGAATAAACAACCAATCCGTACGAGCCCAAGTCTGCGACTTGACTCAAATTAGTTCCGAACACACCACCTCCGTGAGCACCTCACATAAGCATGTTGCAAAACCACAGTAAAACGATATCAGCCATATCAACCAAAATGCGCCAAAAACTTAGCTAATGAATACTAAACAATCTTTCCAATAATGTAAAGCAAGTTTGAAACATTTCACTGTAAAAGCAGGAACATTGCGATCAAGCTCCAAATCTTGCTAAAGCTAACCGGAGCTTGAGCCGGAGCTTACCAAAGCTACTACAACCTAGTGTCAGAGCTTGCCAAAGCTAGTTGGAACTAGTCAACTCAAAAGCCGGAGCTAGAAAAACATGTCGGAGCTAACTAACATAAGTTGGACCTATCAAAACATATCGGAGCTTAACAAAGACATGCCGGAGCTATCAAAGACATGCCTGAGCTAAAGACAAAGCTCACCGGAGATACCAAAAAACATATCAGACCTAGACAAAGACAATCAGGCCTATTGTCGGACCTTGCAGAAGCTTAGAGCTAGAGTCGGACCTTGCTAAAAAGAGGTTACGACAGCATTCAAAACTTTCATTGTCAAAGGCAATGTATTCAGCACATATAGGTCTCACAATATCCCCCTTGATGAATGCATTGGCAACACCACTTAAGATCCGAACATTGGCTTATTCACATTAAAAGTTTTGAAAACAATTTATCCCCCTTTGTAAAATAGAAATAAAATGATAAAAAGAAATTCTCCCCCTAAGAAGAATTGTGCCAAAAACAATTGTGAATATGTGCAATGTGTAATCAATTTCTCCCCCTTGCATACTTATCTTTAAAAATTCACGTATTATCTCTCCCCCTTTGACAATGTTCTGAGCAAGGTTTGTAAGACAAATTTTAATTGTTATGAGCATATTATAACATATACATATAAAACAAAGCTCATCCAAGTCATACTATCAAGTAACTTACACTATCACATCAATGAGATACATAAAGTAGTGTAAGCCATGCTAGAGATCAAATGTAATTTTCAATTTAAACAAATCATGATCTCACAAACTTAACTATTTGAAAACCTGAAAGCATGACACTTGTCGCTGCATTTTATTATTTAAAGCACAAACTTTTGACATATGACATTTGCAAGAGATTATATGCTGCATCCGCCTTATTCTAACCAAGCAAGCCAAAGCCTATGTCATTTGACAATCCGAAGCTTAAGGACATGATTTTAGTCATACACAACTTCTTCCAAGTTCATATCTAAGTGCAATGATAAGCCTTCTCAAAAGAAGAAGTGTGATGCATGCATATTCTCTTGATCTTTTCTTAACTTATATTTGTTCATAAAAAAACTCAACATGTGAGTTGATTACTTGATTAATTCTTAATGATTAAAATCACTTGTGAGCATGCAACAAGTTCAAAACAACAATAAAGTTCGACCATGACCAGATTTAGTGTAAGTAATTATTCCAATTACCAGACATGGCTAAAACTACAAAATGTATAACACGAGTAATGTAGTAAGAACTTTCATCATGTAAAAGGAATCACAAAGTCATATATGTATGAAATACTATGCTCATATTATTTTAATTTCAAATTCATACATAGACTTCTTAAATTTCAAAACTCCCCCTCAGTGTAAGCCATGAGGATGCATAACCCCTATTTCACTACGAATGAAACAAAAACGAGTGAAATCCAAAGGTTTTGTAAAAATTTCAGCCAATTGTTGTTCGATATCTACATGGTGAAGCATAATGTTTCCTTTTTCAACATTATCACGGAGAAATCGATATCTAATGTCAATGTGCTTAGTTCTAGAATGTTGCACGGGGTTTTTAGCAATGAAAATGGCACTAGTGTTATCACAAAATAGTGGAACACTATCTAGATCAACCTCATAGTCCTTAAGTGTTTGAACAATCCAAAGAATTTGTGAGCAAGCACTAGCAGCAGCTACATGTTCAAATTCGGTTGTGTATTGTGCAACTAAGTTTTGTTTTCTAGAGGACCAAGCAACAAGTGAATTACCAAGAAAATTACAAGCACCGGAAGTACTTTTCCTATCAATCCTACAACCCCCAAAATCAGCATCGGAAAAAGCTTTCAAAGTAACGGTTGAGGAAGAAGGAAGAATAATGCCAAATTCTTGAGTTCCATGTAAGTACCCGAGAATCCTTTTGACGGATTGACGATGTGAAGCACGTGGGGGGGCTTGTTTGAGACCGTACAAGGATTTGGACAGTTTGTAAACATGATTAGGAAAATCTGAATTTTCAAAACCTGGTGGTTGTTTGACATAAACCTCCTCATCTATGTAGCCATTAAGAAAAGCACTTTTAACATCCATTTGATATAGCTTAAAATCTTTAGATGCAGCAAAAGCTAACAAAATTCTTATGGCTTCTAATCTAGCAACAGGAGTAAATGTTTCATCAAAATCTAGACTTTCAACTTGAGTGAAACCTTGAGCAACCAACCTAGCCTTATTCCTAACCAGGACCCCATCCTCAATTTGTTTATTTTTAAACACCCATTTAGTTCGAATTAAAGTGTGACCTTGAGGTGGAGGTACAAGTTTCCAAACATTATTTCTTTCAAAATTTTCTAACTCTTCTTGTGTGGCAATAATCCAAGATTCATTAGTGAGTGTGTGTGATATATCTTTGGGTTCAAAAGAAGCAACAAAAGCAGAATGAGCATAAGAGTTTGGATCGCAAAACCTGGACCGTGTGACTCGTTCGTGCAAGCTTCCAATAATTTGTTGTGGAGGATGACTTTTGAGAACCTAGAGGGGAGCAGACACTTCACAAGATTCTTCTTCTTCATGTTCATCATAAATCAATGAGCTTGTGACTTGAGGACTATCTGGATCAGCAATGATGGTTGTCGGTGCTGGTTGAGAATCAACATCCGGTGCTGAACCAAAGTCATTAGCTGCTGAATTTTCGGGCAGCAGCTCCACCTCTTCCTCATCTTCAACAAAAATGCTCTCCCCCTGCGGATATGGATCTGGACCTGCAATGTTTGAGCTAGTATCTGGGCTAGCTTCATCAAAAGACACATCACAAGTCTCAACAATTTTGTTAGTGTCAAGTAAAAGCACACGATAGCCTCTAGTATGAGATGGATAACCAAGAAACATGCCATCAACAGATCTAGGTTCAAATTTATCATGATTACCATGTTTTTTAACAAAGCATTTGCATCCAAAGACCCGAAAGTGTGTAACACTAGGCCTATGTACAAACCGGAGCTCATATGGTGTTTTTCCTAGCTTAGCGCGCAAGAAAACACAATTTGAGACATAACAAGCAGTTGCAATCGCATCAGCCCAAAATTTCCTAGGAGTTTGATATTCATCAAGCATAGTCCTAGCCATCTCAACTAAGGTTATGTTCTTTGTTTCTACAACACCATTTTGTTGAGTTACATATGGTGAAGAAAATTTATGATCTATTCCATTTTCAGCACAAAAGTGATCAAAAAATTGATTTTTAAATTTGGTTCCGTTATCACTTCTATTTGCTTTTAAAGATCCTGGGTGATCAATTGATAATCTAAGAAATAAAGTTCTAAAGTGACTAAAAGATTCATTCTTAGATGCCATAAAGTAAACCCAAGAGTATCTTGAATAATCATCAACAATCACAAGAACATACCATTTACCTCCGAAGGATTGAACGCGTGAAGGTCCTACGGTGTCAAGGTGCAAAAGTTGACCCGGTTCAGCTGTCATGATCATTGTGAGAGGAGTATGTGAACCTGCAACTATCTTAGTATGTCTACAAGAAGAGCACACAATTTCTTTGTCCCCTTTAAGCTTAGGCAGTCCACGTATGCGATCAAGAGCACTAACACGCGTTAGATGATGAAAGCCTACATGACCAAGTCTACGATGCCAAAAATATAAGTCCTTTGAATCATTAGAACCTAGACACCTATGCTTAGAGGAAGACATATCAAAATCAGCTTTAAAAACTCTTCCAAATCGAGACATGTTAAAAATAAGCTCACTATTGTTGTGAAACAGAAAGCAAGTTGTATTTCAAATTTTTAACAAGTGCCACATCCTTCAAAGTGTAGTGATCATTTACTCTAACCGAACCTTTAGCAATTATAGGAGTTGAAGAATTATCGGCAAAAGTAACATTCTCTACACGTGACACAAAAGAGAGGGAGGAGAACCATTCTTTGTTACCGGTCATGTGGCATGAGCAACCTAAACCACAATCCAAATGTTCTCCTTCCTCAAGCGTGTAACCTACATAGAAGCACAATACGTCGATGACTCAATACTGGGGTTAGTCAAAAGGCATTTAGGAATCCAGTACTGAGTCACACGACGTGCAACAGGAATAACACGCGAAAGCTGAGATAAAACAGCAGGTTTATGAGCCAAAACTTGAGGATTTTTGTACCCAACTACTGTCCTACGAGATGTTACATGTGTAGCACAAAAAACAGTAGGTTTGGGAGCAAACTTTGCATGTTTTCGACTCATTACAGCAGATTGCATGTTCCTATCATTCGGTTTAGCAACTGCAGCAAATTTTGCATGAAAGTTATGAGATCTAGCAATCATTCTTTCTTTTTTCTGTTGTTTAGCTAGTCTATAAAAAAAATCTATGACATGACCATCTCTACCACAGTAGGTACAATGAAATTTAACTTTGTGTTCATGTCTACATGAGCAAGCAACATTTTTATTTGAAACCGAATGAGACAACACTCCTGTAGATTTGAAAACCACTTCTTTTTGTTTAGGAACTGTTTGAATCAAACCACTTCCTAATGACTTTAATTTTAGGTGGATGTGCCTTAGCATGAGCATGAGAACCAAAACCGAAACCAGTTTTATCATTGCAAGACTTGGAAGAATTCAGCAGCAAGTTTAGGTTCTTATTACCATTACAAAACCTATCTAATGTCCTATGCATGTCATCGACTTTACTGGACAGATCAAGGCAATTTTCACATGAAGTTATTACTTTTAATTTGCAATTGGAACAAAATTTAACCTAATGAGAACGTAAAGCATTGTTCAATATAGAAATTTCATTCATAGCATCTTGTAGTTTCTTATCAAGATCATCACAAGTACAACAATGCAAATCAAATGTAGAACAGCTAGCATCTTTCAAGTTTTTATCATTAAGTGCAGAAGGCTCTCTATTCTTTTCAATTTCTAACTCAAGTTTATCAAGTGTGGAGGTGTGCGCACTTCTTAGTGAGGACAATTGTTCATATATTAAATCACATGAGGGACATGCATCATCACTAGGAATCAAAGTTTTTAAACGGTTGATTTCAGATTCTAGTGATTCAATTTTAGCAACACTATCCCTAAGCTTTTTGTCCTTTTTCTTAACTATAATAGTGGCACGAGAAATAGCATCACACATTTCTTTGCAAGTAGGACATACCTCTTCATTGTCGCTGTTGTGTTCTGCATCCTCCATACTTGATCTTGATTTGCCCGCCATGAAGCACAAGTTTGCCAAATCATCTTCATCTTCGTCACTTCCATTGTCCACATCGCTTGAGCCAAGTTCTTGAAGTGCGGAGATAAAACTGCTCACCAATTGACGTCCTGTAAAACCCTTCTTTTTCTTCTTATCATTTGCAGAGGATGGCTTCATCCTTGTTTGCTTTTCATCCCGGGAAGTAGGACCTGAAAGGTTAGGGCAATCTGAACAAAAATGTCCCGTCTTACCACATTCGAAATATCGTTGAGGTCCGGAGCTTCCTCTCCTTCTAGTTCTGACATTTTGCAATGCTTTCGAGAACCTAGTAGAGAGAAGTACTAGCTCCTCCTCTGGAAACTCCTCAATCTGTTCAAGGGTTAGAGAGGACAACAAATCAAGTGTACCACGAGATGAAGATTGGCCGGAGCTAGGCATATCACGTTGAGAAACAAAAGCAATAGACTTGTTGGGGTTCTTACGTGATATTATGTCAATTTTATGAGTTTTTAACTTGGAATATAGCACGTCTAAAGTAAGTATACTCATGACAGTAGATTCACAAATAGATGTGACTTTCATCTCGCAAATTGACATATCTAATGCACTTAACAATTGCCTAGCATTTTCAGCATCTAAAAAATTAACATTGACACTATGCAAATTGCTGAGAATTTTATTAAAGCGAGCAAAGAGATCATCAATGGACTCACCGGGTTACATCTCGAAGCACATGTATTCTTTCTTGAACATGTCTTGCCTTACCTCCTTGATCGTGTTGGATCCTTCGTGGTAGTCACAAAGTGCTTTCCACACATCGTATGCAGATTGGAGGTGTGCAACACGGTTGAAGTCGTTTTGAGTTAATCCTTGTATGATCAAGTTCCAAGCCTTGTTGTTGTTGTCGACATCTCTCAGATTTGTAGCTGTAACTTGATCGTTTGATGGCACTTCGTAAGGCTTGTATACCTTCTCCCATATTGCGAATCTTTGGGCCTGGATGAAGGCTTCCATACGTGCCTTCCAAACCTAAAAATCAGTACCACTAAACACATAAGGTTTGGCGGAGTATTTCTCCATGATGATTAGTCAAAAACATGTGCAAATCACAAAGATTAGAGCACCGTGGATATGATACTAATTGTAGGATCGAAGAGCACGTGAAAAGCTACTAGAGGGGGGTGAATGGTAGATTAAAAATCTTACGCAGCGGAAACAATTAAATCCCAACCCCTTCAACAGAAATACGATCTATTAAAGAAATCGTGTGTGAGACTAATCTAAACGTGTTTCACCATGAAAAAAGTGATAGATATCAGAGAAAATCAAGTCACAAACACGACACAACAAGAATCACTCAAATCCGTTGAGAGAAACTCAAGTTACGATTGAAAGATCGAACAAATGTCAATCTGTCCTACCCAAGAAAAACAGTTCTGGAACGCTGCAAAGAAACTCGTGTAGGTTAGAAACCACAAATCCAATGAACATGAAATTTTGAAAGATGATAGATAATAAAGTTGTTAAGACAACCCAAAAAGAATAACGTCAATTGGATCTGTAAAAATTGAGTTACGATAAAACCACCAAAGAAAGGTAGTGTTGTGCAGAAAACTCAACGAGAAAAACTTGTCTGGAACAAGTCGGACGAACAAGGTACAAAAGTTCCTTTCAACTACGAATTTTATTTAATAGAACACAAGAGGAACAGCCCCAAAGTCCTGCACCACAAGCTCTGGCCTCCCTTGCTTATATAACCAGCTCTTAGGCCAACCCAATTTCAACTAGGACTCTAATCCTGAATCAAAACTTTCCATAACTGCTCAAAACTCTTCTATACGCAGGTAGAAGCAATCTTAAGACTTCCAAACACATTAGGTACGTATCCCACATTCCTAAAACAACCCAAATTCGTGACCCACACGAAATCCTATCATAACTAACTCAAGTCATTCCATATTTGAGTCAAACCCGACTCAGCCGCAGCCTGAGTCCATAACCTAGTCGGTTGGACCTTTCCGACCAATTTTTTATGTCCAAATCTCTTCATCACGCCTTGGAACCATGCAGCCACGTCCATGCACCCCTTGCATACGTGCAAACATCTTCCATCGACGTCCACGATACCTTCATATGCATTGTTCTTGATTCAAACATGTTGCACAACCTCCCGATCAACTCAATCACAATTCCTCCCGAACTTGGTTGTTGAACCTCATCTTATCCCTAAGATTAGTTCAATGGATCCCGTCACCAGCCATGTCCTGAACTCAAGCAACACCTGCACATGAATAAACAACTGATCCATATGAGCCCAAGTCCGCGACTTGACTCAAATTAGTTCCGAACACAACACCTCACGTGAGCACCTCACATAAGCATGTTGCAAAACCACAGTAAAACGATATCAGCCATATCAACCAAAACACACCAAAAGCTTAGCAAATGAATACTAAGCAATCTTTCCAACAATGTAAAGCAAGTACGAAACATTTCACAGTAAAAGTGGGAACATTGCGATCAAGCTCCGAATCTTGCCAAAGCTAGCCGGAGCTTGAGCCGGAGCTTACCAAAGCTAGTACAACCTAGCACCGGAGCTTGCCAAAGCTAGTCAGAACTAGTCAACCCAAAAGCTGGAGCTAGAAAAACATGTCGGAGCTAACTAACATAAGTCGGACCTATCAAAACATATCAGATCTTAACAAAGACATGTCAGAGTTATCAAAGACATGTCGGAGCTAAAGACAAAGCTCACCGCAGCTACCAAAAAACATGTCGGACCTAGACAAAGAAAGTCGGGCCTATTGTCGGACCTTGCAGAAGCTCGGAGCTAGAGTCGGACCTTGCTAAAAAGATGTTACGGCAACATTCAAAACTTTTATTGTCAAAGCCAATGTATTCAGCACACATAGGTCTCACAGACTATAGTGGATGTTTGTAGTGTTTATGATGATATAATGATAATGGTATAGCATAATCATAAATACTACTCCTACCACATATATGGAATCCACAATGAAACAAGAAACGTTTCATCCAAGTACATGAACAATAGAAGACTAAAGATAACATCTTTATTAAGAACAAAGTCACATATACAAATAGGAACATAAGAGCCATACATTTCCCAATTAGGAATTGGGAAGAGACTCCTTCTACTCCTCTCCTACTTCGACTATGGACTAGAGACTCTTCTCTCTATAGACTGTACTCCTCTAAACCTATGGGGAGTAGTGGATACAATGGATGAATACCCATGTGGTGTTTGTTGAAGTGAGGGGTCCTATTTATAGCTTGGATAAGGGTCGGTTCCCGTCACCAAAAGCGCATGAATCAGTCACCCATGACCCATTCATACCGGGAGGAGACAACACGTGGTGTTTGACTGGATTTGGCACCACTCCCTAGTCAGCTGACCTGGTCTCAGCCCCGTTGGGGCCGTGCTTCCTCCAGGTCTCTGCCAGGTGGGTCCCATTGACTGTTATTGGTGCTACACCGTTGCATGGCTTCAGATACTTCTGTTTCTGGGCCATTTGATCCATGTTGTGCCACATGTCATCGCTCGATTGGTTGGAATGATATTTTATAGGATCCATCCTCTCGTTTCACTTCAATTCTGCATAAAATCCCTGCATGTACTACTTTCTCCAAAGACAAGTGGAAATAGATTAAATAGAAAAGTGATGTGTGCAAGAAATGACATTTCCTTCACATAATTGAGTTATATTAATGTGAGAAATCGATATATAACATCCATCAACACAAAAACGTGTCCTGCAGCCCCCGAAACCTGCCTACCTGCGGAGGAGGGCTCCAGTGCTGCCACGTGTCCGATGGATCCAGACTCTTCCTAACCACCGAGAGGGCTCCAGTGCTGCTGCATGTCCAAGACTGAAGAATGTGATGTGGGTATTCAACACCATGAAACTGGAAACTGCTCCTTCAAAATGACGTTAGTGTGTCATTAAAGGCCGCATTAGCATCGTACAACTGGTGAGCGTTCAAGACATATTAACGTGTCCTGAAAGTCACATTAATATACATTCAAAGACATAATTAAGTACCTTAGGTCGTGCCTAGGGTATTTAATTAACTGGGGCCACCTGTTAGGCCCTGACCTCATTGTAAACAAATGGACCTTGGCATATAAAAGGCCCACGCTGCTACCCTAGAACTAGAGACAACTGACACAAGGATCATACGCATTGTACTCTCATACCCGCTCATATGCTAAAACAACACACACTCTCCCGTGGACGTATGGTGTTATGCTCCGGTGGCCCAAACCTCATAAATCTCCAGAGTTCACCCTTATTCATCGCTTTTCATAGTTCTCGAGAATTGACTCCTAAAAAAGAACCTCCGCGGACTGCTTCATAGTGGCACCGGGGGAAGTGTAGTTGCTACACTTCGATGTTTGGCGCGCCAGGAAGGGGGGGGGGTTTCTCTCAAGAACTTCAAGCGTCATCAATGATGGTGAACGCTGCTGCTTCCTCTAACCTGGCTGCACAAGCCGGAGGAGGGAATGAAGCTGGCGACACCTCTTACCGTCCTAGTGGCAATCCGGTCACAAATCCATAGTTCGATAGTATAGCGCATCAACCTGGAGACAATGGTGCGCAAGCCATTGAACCACCTGCCGCAGCTCCAGCTGCTGCTCAGCTGTAGGATGGTGTAATGGCATTAGTCACTGATTCGGCTACAAATCCAGAGAACACACTAGTTGCAGCGCATTCTCTTCTCCAGAATCCTCCAGCACCGGATGCGCCTCTGGCGGCTGTGGTGTAATGGCACAATGACGTCGAGTGTCTGCCACCACTGCAGCCACTGCCCTCAACTCGTCGCAACATAGGCGTAGTCCTATACCAACTCACAAGAAGACTGTGTCAGGGTGACTCGGTCCTATACCTCCATGAGGTAGACATGCCCAGTCACAAGTGGCACTATCACATTCAGCTCCGCTACAGTATCAAAGTTGCCGACAGCTGATCTGAGGGACGAACTTGACTGCCGCTATGCGGAACAAGATGGCCGTCTTACCATCGTGGGGCATCGCGAAAGGCGACACAATCTTGAGGGTGAGTTTGTAGTCCCAGTCGGGCCTGCTGCAACTGATCACGAGTATCTCCCTCAACCAGCTTCTCCTATAGGGGCCGGTGATGGTTGCGCAGCGCTTGCGCCACATCTTCGAATGGTGGAGTGACCACCAAAGTTTCGGTCTCATTTGTCAGAAAAGTATGATGAAACCGTCAACCCTGTCGAACTCTTGCAAATCTACTCCACCTCCATCCTGGCTGCAGGAGGGAATGAGGCTATCATGGCCAACTACTTCACTGTTGCCTTGACTGGTAGTACCCGTTCATGGTTCATGAGTCTGCCCCATAGCTCAATCTACAGCTAGGGAGAGTTATGTCGCGAGTTCACTGCCAACTTTGACAGTTCCTATACTCGCTCTGGCAGTGAGCTAGACCTCTTTACCATGCGGCAAGGACCTGTGAGTTGATGCGATCGTTGATCCAACGATTCTCTGAGGTTCAAAATACTATTCCTTCTATTTCGAATGCTTCTGTTGTTGTCGCATGCCGGCAAGGAGTTAGAGATAAGATGGTTGAAAAATTGCCTACCAGTGACGTTCGAGATGTCATGGAGCTCTTTAGCCTAGCCGACAAATGTGGCAGGGGCACTAAAGGGTGAGATTGGCATTCCAAGCCTGCCATAGGGGCAGGGATGCCATCCGCTTCAAAGGCGGAATTCGCAGCCCAAGAAAATGGCAAGAAGAAGAAGAACAAGTCACTAACGACACACCCATGTTTGTTGCTACTGCAGATGGTGGTGGTCGGGGGACGCGCCCCGACAAGCGGTCGAGGGCTCTCTCCGTGTCTAGGTTTACAATGAAGCCGCGCAGGACCAACTCCAACGTGATGAGCTAGGCCTCGTCGATGAGGCAAGATGTTGAGCAGCTGTCCAAAACGCACGCTACTGACAAGCGCTCTGACACTACCAGCAGTGGCACGTGCGCAATAGGGAGCTTGAAGTTGGCAATCTAGTGCTGCGGCCCATACTCTCTCATGAAGGAGCGAGTAAGATCTCCCCCCGCTGGGAGGGTCCCTTTCGAGTTATAAAATTTTCCCGCCCTGGATGCGTACGCTTGGCTATAGAAGATGGAACACCGCTTCCCAACCCGTGGAACATTGAACACATTCATAAGTTCTACACTTAGCAAGGTGGTGAGGCTATTCTTGTTGTAGTATTTCATAGTGTCTAGGAGCGATGCTCAGAACAGCTAAGCATCAGTGGGTTTGGTACAAAATGTACAATATTCTTAGCATTTCTAGTACCCTAAGCATGTATGCTTTGCCTCCCCCCTCAACCAGAGCGGGTTGTTTTCTTCTTGAATAGCCTAACTCCTCCTATGAAATACCATAATATGAAGAATTTGTCTCACCTCGTGTAAATTTACATATTGGTAATTATACTTCAGTAATCTCCATATTTTCTGGATAAGTCCGGAGTCTTTTGACTATCTTCTTGCTTAAAGTTCCACGGTTCCTAGAAAGGCAAGCGTGAACAGAAGATCCAGAGTTAGCAACCTTCTTAGCCTAGTTCGTACCCTAAGCCTGCATACTTTGCCTCCTGAACAATGCAGTTGAGTAACAGGGGGTCACATGGCTTATACCTTGAATAAGATGATAGTCATGACCAAGATGATACAGAAAATATATGTCTCACTCTGCACACAACAACACTGCTTTAATATTATGCATATTATAGTACTATTTTTTCGCTCCATTACTGTCGGTACCTAGCATACCTGGTACCCTCGCGCACAAGCTTGAGACGCCTAAGTACCTCGCCTCACTGCGGCGACAGGGTCCGAGGGCGCCATGTGTTCAAAAAACCCAGACCCGTCTGCCCCAGATAGGGGGTCCGGGGCGCCCACAAGACATCCTGGTAGGGGAGCTCAGCTCCACCTTGGCGACAAGCTCCCGGGTAGCCACTTGTTCGACAGGATGGGACCTGACCTCCCCTGCGGATGTGAGCTCCAAAGCTACCGCGAGTCCCATGAAGTCAAGACCTGATCTCCCCCGCAGAGGTGAGCACCCAAGCTGCCACGTGGCCCGCAGAGTGAGACCTGGCCTCCCCTTCGAAGGTGAGCTCCCGAGCTGCCACGTGGCCCGTGAAGACGGGCACAACCTCCACCGTGGCGGTGAGCTCCCCAGCAACCACATGGTCAGTCCACTTGCCTGGAGCGGATAGTAAGGAAGTTAAGAGGGCGATGCGCCTTGTCTCCGTCAAGCCATGAAGGTGCACGGCTTCCCCAGACGTATGGCGCGGCGCTCGCCTAGTGTCAGGTACTGCTACGACCAATCGCATTGCAGTGAAGACGCCGCAGGCCTATCCTACTCCGCCTAGTGGGTAGCTTGCGGTGCCAGAGACACTTGGAGGGGACATTCCCTGCCAATGTCATCAACAGCGCATGGGCTAGTGACAACGGAGGCGGCAAGATGGCGAATCATCAAGTCTGCGGTCAGAGAAAGCTTACAGAAGAAGCTTTAGATCTTTAGGATAATATCACCCAGGGATCACCTGTCGAGCCCCGGAACCTTACTTGCAAGGCGTCTGGCTTTGTCTATAAAAGGCCGAGACCGCCACCGATACAAGACCAGACTTAGAATCCCCGATACACTCACCTACGCATTCACACACACCAAGCAATACAATCCACCGTGGAGTAGGGTGTTACGCTCCTTGCGGCCCGAACCACGTAAAAAAATGTCTCATACTCTTCTGCTAGAACACTAGTTTGAGGCCTAAGCCCCACCGGACAAGAACCTCCGCGGGCTTCTCCTTAGTGGATCCGGTGGAAGTGTCGCATTGACCCTTTGACATTTGGCACGTCAGGTAGGGGTTTTTTCCCTCAAAAAAGTGGTAGCGCTTTCACCACCATGGTGTTCATCAGGCCCGTCGAAGGCAGTTTCCAAGGCCGTCATCCGGTGACCAGACCCGTCACTCGAGCGGCACTCTCTTTTCCGTCTCGCCCCCGTGCAGGTACGGCTGGCCAAGATAGCACACTGGGACATGCCCCGTCTCAATCGGCTCCCCCAACAGCAAGCCCGGAGAGCGCTTTGGCGGTGGCCAGAGCTCTCCTCCACCACCCACCATCGCTGAACGCCTCTCAGGGGGCAGCTCAATAGTGGGTCCAAGACATCAACCACTTCGTCGTCGCAGCCATCAACTCCCCCAACAGGGGAAGGCACCTCGTGTCGCTGTCACGCACACCGTCCATCGACCGTCGCACCGCCAACTACCACTTCTCCAAGACTAAGAGCGTTGGCCGGCTCCCCATAGAGGACCTCAGGGCCGAGCTTGACCGTCATCAAGCTCACATGGACGGCCGTGTGATCATCGAGCGGCAGCGGGAGAGGCGGCGCAACCTCGATGCCGAATATTCCACTCAATGCCCTATTCATTAGGCATCCTCCGTCCAAGGTGCGCTGTAGGTAAACCCTCCGCCACTTGATCAGGAGCACATCAGCTCGACAGCTCCCCTGCAGTACTCGGTGTAGCAGGGTGTGCAGCAATAGTACTTGGCACAACCAGTACCGTTGCAGCAGCGCATGGCACAACCAGTGCCACAACAGCAGATCCAGCAAGTGCCGCACGTCGTGCAGCGAACCCCCTTGTGTATGCTGTCCCATCTGCCTCTCTAACGAAGCCCATCTGAGGCTGCATGGCGTTGACTCCGCATCTCCGCTTCGTGATGTGGCCGCGCAAGTTCCATCCACATATTCCTGAGAGGTTTGACGGAAGCATCAATCTGGTGGAGTTCCTGCAGATCTATACCACAACGCTCCTTGCTGCGGGAGCAGACGAGACCATCCTGGTGAACTACTTCCCAGCCACCCTGACTGGGTCAGCCCGCTCATGGCTGATGAACCTTCTCGAGGGGTCCATAACCTCTTGGGATAAGCTGTGCCGGCAGTTCACGACGAACTTCGGCAGCTCCTACACGCTTGATGAGGACATCACTCCTATGGGTATACACAACACTCCATTGAACATACAAGATGCAATCAATAGAATTGTACACAACAATTAATTTCACGGGTGAGCTTGTTCTTATATGTTTCCTTATATATTTTTGAGAATAGATTGCTACCTAATAATTTAATTGTGATTAGGATATATGGAGTGATTCAAGGAGTAAGTGGAGGAAGGTTCAGAGGCATGGAGAACCAGAGGATACGTCCAAAGAAGATGGAAACCTACCCCAACTCAAAATTGTGTCCAACTCGGAGTCTAGGAGCAGTTCAGACTAAAATGGATGCCCAAGACGCTTACGAACTCCGTTTTGAACCTTCTACATATGCACGGAAAGGGGAGAGGATAAAATTTCAATGGCACCGGTCCCATGTCAAAATTTCTTTTGAATCAACGCGAATCGTCGAAACAAAGTCGAGTTCAGAATCTGTTAGGGTGCTGCATCACCGTATTGGGCCATTGGGCCTTGTATCAAGTCTAAGTCCATTATTTTCGTGTCTTAGGGTTAGGTCACGACTCCAACACCCTTTGGACATCCTCCCACCTATATATACTACAGAGTAGCCATCATAAACAATTGGGTTTTGCTTAGATTAATCTGTTATACACAGTTTCACCGTTCATCGGTTTGTGAGACCCCAACTTAGCAATTCAGATTGCTTCTACCTTGTTCTTGCTTGTGTTTTCAGTTGCACTTGCAGGAGTAAGACTTATTGGCGAGGTCAATCGTGTGTAGCACGATTGATAACCAACAGAGCAATGGTGTAGTGATTGCAGAGGTTTTTCGTGTTCTACTCGAGAGCCTCGGATCATCAACGTCGAGATCTCCATCAATCGACTTATCCATTATGTTTTGGTAGATCAGGACTCTTTTCCTCATCAATTGGTATCATATTTCCAGGTTGCCTATTGGGTAATTCATCTATCCATTACATTAGTTCTATTTTTCATACCTATAGTCCACAAAAAACTTGCAGTTTAGTAGATCTGTGCATTACTTTGTCCAAACACAATTGAGCCTTTGTAACTTTGTTTTTCAGTTTGGTTGTGTTGAGTTTGTGTCCGTGGTTGAGTCATATTGCTTGTTTAGAAAGTGTTTTTGGTCTTAATTTGAGTTTTGCATTGTGTTGATTCATCCTTTTGAATCACATCATCACGTCCAGATTAGATTCATCTCTATCAAGTTCGGTATTTTCGTCATATACCACTCATACGAACTCAAATTTTGTAGTTCTTGTACTTTATGGAAATCTTAAGAACTTCTCTACAACTTTCGTACTCATAGGTTTCCCAGAAAACGGAGTTATCTTTGTCGAAAGTGCATTAGATCTGAATCTTTTCTCGACCTAGAATTTCTGAACAGTCTGTGTTTCAGGGGCAATATCTCCTATTGGTCTTGTCCAAAATAGGTCTTCCATATATTTAAATTAAAGAGGAGAGATATATCTACAATCTTGTTGTTGTAAGTTTTTCTATTTTGAGCCTCTAAGTATGCCTATTTGTCCTTGGAAGATTGAGTAGAAAATCTGTAATAGACCCACGAGATATCTTTGATTGCTTTTCATTGTGTTCTTCTTTTGTAGCGCATTCTGAAAAAAAAAGACAAAAGAAAATGGCAACTGCAAAACAAGATACAAAAGCCGCACAAAAAAAAGAGGAGAAAAAAACAACAAAAAACAGAAGTGCTTGCATCCTTTGTGTCATCTAGTTTTGTCTCATGTCTTGCTAGCTTGAACTACTAGGAACAGATTTAGGTCAGCAACTTTGACAAGTACTTTGGACACTTATTCAACTTTACTATCTGATTGTATTGTTGCTAATCCTTGCTACATATAAAGTTCCACCCAAACTACACTTTACTCTTGAGCAGAATTGATACACCTTTGCAATCATCCCACGCTTCATTGGTTTCTTCATACCGGCCACAGTTTGCCACCTGCAGTGTTGGTAAGAACACTTGTAAGAGCATGATAAAACGCTTGAGAGTGTGTGATTCCACTTTCACATTGCCATTATCCTTTATAGTTTATAGGGATAACATATTTTCTTGGTTGTCTTCTATTTGCTACTAACAATTTCAGGTAAAAACAAGAATCATGCATTATATGCTGAGATGATTGACATGATGAAGACGAGGATGGAGTTGCTCACTCAAAATCAAACACCATCCATGGTTTCACATGACATTCAGACCACCTTTACAACACCTTCCACAAGAAGTAATTACATTCTCCCATCTCTTCCTTCTTATGATGGTTTTGGTTACGATCAATATACTGCTTGGGAAATAGAGTTGGATAAAATTTTTGGACAATGGCACATGTGTGAGAGGAGAAAGATTAGAAATATTGCTAGTGCGCTGGTTGATTGTGCATTAACTTGGTGGGACAACTTAAGCAATTTAGAAAAACCCTGAACATGGAAAGATATGAAAATTCTTATGCGAGAAACTTTTGCCAATGTATCTAATTGCAAAGATGAAATACATGAACTTGAGAAGAATTTTCTTGTTGTACCTCCTCCTATGCCTAACCTTTTGTAGGAACATGAACAAATAAATGTTGATGCAAAAGTAAATGAGGTTTTCGACAACACTTGCGAAATTTTAGATGGATCAACTCATAATGCACTCGAAATCACTATTGAAAATAAGGATAAAGGTAAGGCACAACATTCTACTAATACAGAAGGTGAGAAGTTTTTAGATGTGCTGAATTTTTTGACCAATCACACAGTTGTAGAGCACTAACTTATGAAAGCTTTTATAGATTTACCTTTGTCACAAGTTAATTTTCCTACTAGCCTTTATGATAAAGAGAAGTTCGATGTTGATAATTTTGTTATACCTATGCTAGAATATGTGAATGAGCTTGATACGTTATCACCCATATGTTCTAAAATTAAGCATTTGATTCCCATTACTTGTGAAAATGATGAAATAAAATTGTTGTCTTCTCTAAATATCTTGGGATATATTGAATTCGATACTCTTTGTGATCTAGGTTTTGTAGAGAGGAGAATATTTTCCCAATCTGAGTTGCCTTTCTTAAGTAGAAATGTTTTTCATGCTATAGGAAACTATGAAGATAGTGGTGAATTTATGGTGCATAAAGTTTACATATGCTCAAATAAGAAATCCCATTTTGTGCTGCAACAATATGGTGAAATGAATAGATGCACTAACACTAATAATTCTTTGTCAAGTTTTTCTAGTATTTTTTTCTTGCAAAAGGGACAACATATAATAGAGCAGCATTGTTCGCTGCGGTTGTGCATTATGAATACACTCATTCTACCCCCAAAGCAAGACTTTTTGCTGGAGATACGAGCAAGCCGAGGACGACTTGTCATCAAGAAGGGGAGAATGATGAGATCATGCATATTATAAATGCACATACAAACATGGTACAATGTTTATTTGTTTGGGATCCTGGCTCAAGTGAATGTTCGCTCCTATTTAATGGACAAGATCTTGATGGTGTACTATGTCGTTCACTTGAGCCAGGATCCCAAACAAATAAACATTGTACCATATTTGTAGGTGAAATGATAATGTGCATGATCCCGGCAAGTGGGACGACTGTAAGAAAGACTCGGTGGTCATCACCGTCGAAGGACACGAGAGGCTGGAACTGCATGAAGGCCTCCCCCGCGTCGACACCGACATTAGGAATAACGTGACGGAGCTGTCGAGGGAGTACAGGCCCATTCTGGACAGAATCCAGGAGTGCGTCGACGGTGGGGTGACCCCACAGATGGTCTTCGACAACTTCTTGATGTACAAGTGGGCCCCGCTGAGGGCTTGGGGGTGACCTGCCTGGGCCTTCAACAGTGAGATGGATACCAACCGCATCGAGGTTGGTTCGGGCACCAACTTAACCGGTGAAGCCTTGAAGACCCATCTCAAGAAGTTCCAGCCTGGTAACATTGGCCCTGGCGACGTGTCTCTACCGGCGGCCTTCCTTCCTCTGAATATGATACCAGAGGAGTGCAGAGTGCTTCGGAGGAAGATGCCGCTGTTGGACGACTTGGGCCTGATGGAGAGGCGATCAACCTCTGGGGTGGCAATCCCCGGAGCTTCTGAAGGTGCTCCGCTCCTGCTCCAAAGCCAAGAGCTGAAGTCATAGGCAAGGGCAAGGAGTTAGCCGAGCCCTCGAGCCGCAAATAAGCCAAATAAGCCGCAAATAACTACAGGAAACCCGACGATTTGCGACGGCCAGGGCCGTTGCAAATAAGCCAAATGCCGTCGCAAATAAGCTATTTGCGACGGCTTTGCTTATTTGCGACGGTTTTCGGCCGTCGCAAATAAGTCATCGCAATTAAGCTTATTTGCGACGGCCACCGTCGCAACTAAGCTTAATTGCGACGGCTAGGAGTGGTCGTCGCAAGTTAATGTTGCGGGCCTGTGGGCCCCACCACAGAATTTGCGACGGCCAGGCCGTCGCAATTAAAAGTTATCTGTGACGGCCAGGCTGTCGCAATTAAGTCCCTCTATTGCGACGGCCTGGCCGTCGCAAATAAGTTCAGTGGGTAGGGCCCACGTGTCCTCCTCCGGGACCCACGCTACTATTTGTGATGGCCAGGCCGTCGCAATTAATATTTATTTGCGACGGCCAGGCCATCGCAAATAGCAGTGGCTTAATTGCGACGGCCTGGAAACTTATTTGCGACGGTACTGTATAAAAAGCCGTCGCAAATAAGGTTTTTTTTTAAAAAAAAATAGAAAATACTACCCGGCTCGATGGCCAGAATCACAGAACAGATACAATACACACACTATATAACACACAAACATCATCACAATCACAAACTAATAAGTTCCGATACATCTCACATCGTCATCAACAAAGCAAACAAAAGGGCTCACTCGCCCATCTAACCTCCGTAGCCACCTCCGGAGCCACCTCCGAAGTCAAAGTCGTCGTCGCGCCTCATTCCAGGCAGCGGTAGCGACGGCGACGGCGTTTGTGCAGCCTTCGCGGATCCCTGCAATTAATGAAACTTAGAGTTAGAATATAAATGCATCAACATCTCTCTCCCTCCCTTCCTCTCCCTCTATCTTCATCTAGATCCCCCTCTCTTCCTCTCTCTTTTCATTTCTCTCTTTGTCTCTCACTCTATATTTCTCTCTCACTCTATCTCTCTATTGCTATCCTTTTCCCTCTATCTTCCTCCCTCTATCTCCATCTACATCTCCCTCCCTCTATCTTTCCCTCTCTCTATATCCATCTACATCTTACTCTCTCTCTTCATTCCCCTCCTACTCTATCTAACTATCTTTCACTCTTTCTTCTGTCTCTCTCTTTCTTCTGTCTCTCTCTTTCTTCTATCTCAATCATTTTCTTCTATCTAACTATCTCTCTCTTTCATCTATCTCAATCTTATTACGCTGGAGAAGAAGGATTACATAGAAACTTACCTGACCCGCTGAAGAAGGATCGCCTGGAAGGACCGGTGGTATTACTGGTAGCTGGATCCCCAGACCTTGCGCCCGAGCCATGGCCTGTCATTGCAAACATTAAATGTTACCTATTAGTAAGTCATTTATGCTGAATTAATGAGAACTTTAGTTTTTATTTCGTTACCTCCATTGCTTCCCGCATCTGCGCCATCCATGCTGCCTGGGTTTGGATCGTGGCCTCCATCGCGATCCTTTGGCGTTCCGCCTCCCTCCTTTCCTCCTCATGTCGCCTATGGTTTTCTTCTACAGTTTCTCGGAGGGACTGCATCTCAATGTCCCTCTGTAATACGCGGCGACCTGCCGTGCCCACCGACGAAGCCTGCGTGGAGCTGCCTCTCGCAGGTCTCCCCGCCCTCGAGTCGACAACTCCGTCGAATATGGCGAGCCTATAAAAAAGAGAGTCAATAATATGAAATTGAAATATCTTGAATACTTTGAATTGAAAACGATAAAATGACTTGTAAACTCACCTTCCGTGTGCTTTTTCACCATCGGTTGCATACGCGGCTTGAGGATCGACCGGTTGACGTTCCCAATCGAAATCCTCGCTGTGTATCTTCCTAGCCTCCTCCCCGTACTTAGCCCGCAAAACAAGAAAACCGTGTAAGTTCAACAATCTATATAGTTATATTTAATATGAATGATTTCTAAACTTACCAACCGCTCGGCTGCAGCCTGACTGCACCCCATCGGCTGTGAAGGGTCCCTGTGACCTCTCTTCCAGACCTCAGCAGGGGTGGGCGGCACCCCCGTCTCGTGCTCCTGTCAATACGTGTTAGTACGAACAATATATATTAATATATAAACATAAGTTACACACACTTACCATGCGTTTAGCTAAACGCAAGTGGTTATCTTGCCCGTGTTTACTCTTCCCCTCGACCCCTCTGCAGTCTCGAGCCTTCTCAGACTTAGCTTTAAACTCATCGCTAGCCCAGTAGCGACAAAGGGCCTGAAATGCATCGGTCTAACCCTGCAACCAGCTCATGTGGCCCTGCACATAGTTGGAAGTCGTTAAAAATACCATCGAGGAAATTATAAAAAAAAAAACTTACTACACTCCACGTACCTGCGCGTACTCCTCCTCCGGCAGGTGCATCTTGCTCGCTTGCTGGAAGTGTAGCACGGGCTGCTGGTTCGCCTTCAAGTGCTCATTAAGAATTTGAACACGGGCGTTCGACAAAGCTTGTCGAAGCGCCTTGGCAGCGTTGTAGTGAAACACTCGCCTCGCATCCTCAAACTGGCGATGGTCGTTCGGGTCCTCTAAAGTATATCTTGCCTGCGATAAAGAATATATTGAAGATATGTTCACTAAAAGAGTTTAAGAGTTGAAACTTAGAAACTTTTTTAACATACTTACCATAAAATCGGCCCATACGGCCTCCTGAAGGTTGTCGTGCTCCTGGTGATGGGCGCGTGCGCAGTCCTCCCATGAAAGAGCAGGCACCCCGTCGATGACCCCGGGATAGTGCAAATGCACTATGGACGCGAGGACACCGTTCACTGGTCTGTGGTGTCTCTCACCGGTGAAAGATGTGTCGTCCCAAGCCCTGTAAGATATTTATTCATTCATTACTTAAGTAATCAAAAGAAACTAAAATTGAACACTATAATTTTTATTACCTGTCTCCGACTGGACGACTCACGATCCTCTGTGAAGGGACCGCGGGAGGACTCACAAAGTGATTCCTCCTCGTCCTCCGCGTCTGCTGGGGCGCCACGTTAGGTGACCCAGATGGCTCCTCACCGGCTGAGTCAAAGGACTCAGGAACAAACTCATCGCCAGCCGGGGGGCTGGCTGGCCGAGGGCTGGCTCGCCGAGGGCTGACTCGCCGAGGGCTGGCTGGCCGAGGGCTGGCTCGCCGAGGGCTGGCTCACTGGAGGCGCCGTAGCCTCTGAGTCAGCCGGTGAGGACTACAACATTCAAATGATTCGTAAGTAAGTTTAATGTGAATTTGAATTTAAAGAATTTGTCAAAAACGAGTGACATTTACCTGTGATGAAGCTCTAGAGCTGGTCTAAACGTGCCCCAGCAGCTGAGAGCGTCTGCTGCCAGCCGTTGAGGCACCAACGAAAGCGTCCTCAGGTCTAGAGGGGTAGAACCCCCTCGTCGGCGGCACCTTCTTACCCTTCTTTGACGCCATCCTGTTGTAATTAAATAATTAGTAAATATGCAAATAAAATATACAAAATTCATGTTACTATCTTCAAGAAAACATTACTTGTAGTCACTTTCAAAATTCATCAACATCATTGTCATGTGCCTGTGCCCTACTCCTTAAACCAGCCCAACGATCTTCCATCGTGGCCTGTTCTAATTTTCGTTTTCGCGTATCATCTGCCTCTACATCTTCAACGTCTTCAACATCTCCAACTAATTGATCGAGTCCTGCATCATGCTCGACGATAAAAGTGTCTGGCAACTCTTCTTCCTGGTACACTTCTTCAACGTCTTCCCTATCATGGTAACCATCATCCCCAGGAGTATATAGCCGCTCACGAGGATGCACCTTATATACCACCCACCAAGCACTGAGCTTCGTGCATGGATAAGGTAGATAATACACTTGTTCAACTTGATGCGCAAGAACAAATGTATCGTAACCTCGTAGTCGGTCCTTATGTTTCACTTCCACCATTCCAAGTTGGTTTTCTCGAGTTCCATGAGTACGATCAAACCAGTCACAGTCAAAGAAGACAACTCGAAGGGTCTTATTTCCGGTAAAAGTAAATTCAAGGATTTTGTTAATGATACCATAATAGTCAGTTAAATTCCCTTGAGTGTCCATTACTCTCGTCACAACACCGGAATTTGATATTGCCGCGAGAGGACGATGAGCTTCAAAATGAGTTGTACGGAATCGGAAGCCATTTACGTCATATCGACCATAGCTTCTAACATTCACCAATCCATAAGATAGCTACCGCAAATCTTCATGGATATTGTGAGTCCGACACTGTTATAAAAGACGAGAGAATATTACATAATACTTCTTTAATAATAGTAATTTATAATACATAGAAGACGAGAGAATATTACATATTCTCGAAACCAAGATAGAAAACTCTGCCCCCCCATTTATTCCTTCCTTTCGCATCGCTTCTACTTGTTTGGCCGTAAGTTGATGCCTATGTGGACAATATTGTCTGTGGAACTCACTGAACATGAAAAAACATCTTTTAGAGTACATGTGTAGCAAAATATGTCGATTAGCATAAACGTAGGAGAAACACTTACTCGAAGTATTCCTGCATGCCTTCTGTATTTGCATACATGTAGAGTAAAGCAACAGTCCTTTCATGTTCGGATAGCACCTAGGTCGTGTAGCTACCAACGGTGGCACCTCTCGTTTGAAAAATGGAAAGGTCACTTAGAGGGGGTGTTTCATCCACATTGTACCGCATCGCCGAAGTATTGATATTATTTTCCTCCGCAAAGTAGACACTTGAAAAGTATCCTACTTCCTAAAGAGCATATACTTCAGCGATGCACCCTTCCACCCTTGCCCTGTTGCCAACCATTGGTTTCAGATATCGTAGCGCTCTTTCAATTGATACATCCACCTATATTGCACAGGACAGCCAATTTTAGCTTCAAATGGAAGATGGATAAGCAGATGTTGCATTGGATTGAAGAAACCTGGTAGAAATTTTTTTCCACCTTACATAAAAGTATGGGTATCTCCTTCTCTAACTTATCCATCATCTCGATCTTGATTTCTTTAGCACAAAGCTGTCTATAGAAATAGCTGAGCTCGGCTAAAACCTTCCACACCGCATCATCTAGATAGCCTCGGAACATAACAGGTAGGAGTCTTTCCATTATAATGTGATAATCATGACTCTTCAACCCAGTGAGGTTTCCTGTGTTAACAGTTACGGCTCATTTCAGGCTAGCTGCGTAACTATCTGGGAATTTCAAAGTTTTCATCCATTTCATAACTTCTTTCTTTTCTTTCGATCGAAGGCAGAAAGAAGCACATGGCTTTCCACCACTTTCAGAGATTTCAAGAGTTGGACGGTGACAAATGTCTGCCAAATCTAGTCTAGCTTTATAATTGTCTTTCGTTTTGCCAGGCATATCCATGCAAGTGCTTATGATACTTTCGCTCATATTACGCTCCTGATGCATGACATCAATGTTGTGCATTAGAATCAACGACTTCACATATGGTAGCTCCCAAAGTCCACATACGTGAGTCCAATTGTGTTCCTCTCCATAACCTACAAAATATCCAGGACGACCTTCATCAGGCACCAGTTTGTCCAACATATCAGAAATTTCTGACCTGTTGAGACGCTTCGGTTGTCCTTTAGTGACAACAATGTTCTTTCAAAAGACATGCCTCTGCTGCCTAAATATATGATTCGAGGGCAGCCAACGTATGTGACAATCGAAGTAAGATGTTTTGTCTCCATGAGTTAGTCGAAAGCAATCCGTGTCTGAAGCACATATCGGACATGTCAGATGACCGTGAGTGCTCCATCCGGAAAACATGCCGTATGCCGGCAAATCATGGACGAACCACAAATAAGCAGCAAAAAGGTTGAATTTCTGCTTCTTGTAGCTGTCGTACGCTTCGACTCCTGTCCACAAGACTTTCAATTCTTTGATCAGCGGTTTTAACATCACGTTGAGACGTGACCCGAGATGATCAGGTCCAGGTACAATGAGGCTGAGAAACATGAACTCGTTCTTCGTACAAAAAGCAGGTGGCAGGTTGTACGGAATGACAAAGACAGGCCAACATGAGTATGGCGTGGCGTTCGTACTGAACGGTGAGAATCCGTCTGTCGCTAATCCGATGCGAACATTCCTCGCATTGTGAGAAAAGTCTGGATCGAAACGGTCTAGCGCCTTCCATGCATCACCGTCGGATGGATGCGTCAAGAATTCTTTGTTCTCATGTTTACCTTCTTTGTGCCATCTCATGTGTCTTGCAGTTCTTTTTGAAAGAAACATCCGTTTCAACCGAGGTGTCACAGGCAAGTAAAGAAGCTGCTTATGTGTGACATCTGTCATCACATTATCGCCATTGTCATTAACAACTTCGACATACCTCGATTTACCACATTTCAAGCACATCTTCTCATTGGCGTGCTCTTTCCAGAATAGCATGCAGTTGCCTGGGCACACATCGATTTTCTCATACTTCATACCGAGACCAGATATCTTGATCTTTGACTGATACATATCTGGTGGCGCTTTGTGAGGTTGTGGAAGGATATCGCAGATCAATTTCATGAGATCATTGTAGCAGTTGATGGAAAAAAGTACTTGGACTTAATTGCCATAAATCTGGTCAAGAAAGCAAGTACGGTCACATCCGTGTGTTCATGCAACGGCTCTTGTGATTTCTTCAGCTCCTCGAAGAACTTCTCTGCCTCATTTGTAAGAGGATCCTCTGTTTCCAGAGCTTCTAGCATCTCATCCATCCTATCAACCTCTGTTATATCATCATCCTCATCCACTTTGGCTATGACTCGAGAATTAGTCTCACCGTGAAAGGTCCACACTTCATAATGTGGAGTGAAACTATTTCGACATAAGTGAAACGAAAGCTCCAATCTTCTCAAAAACTTGGTGTTCCGGCATTTTGTACATGGGCACCGCACCATATCTTCCGTTGACAACAAAAATGCTCGATCCAAAAATTGATCTAACTTGATAAACCACTCATCGGAGTGACCACCAGTTCTGCTCCTCCAACCAGTATACATCCAACTGCGGTCTTCACCCATGTTTGGCTCTGCAGTTTAACGTGAAAGAAATTGTTGTTAATGTATTGTTGTGTTATGTCACGGCCCTACAACCTAGGCATATAGATCCTAAACCCACCCAAGAGTGACCGAGCGGAGCGTGCTCATGACGAGACGCGTGATCCGAATTCGAACGAAATTTCGGCAGCATAACCCCGCTGTTCTCCACTGCACGCCCAAAAATGGTGCAGCAGAGAACAACAGAGTTACGCCACCGAAATCTCGTCCAAATCCGGACCCGCATCTCATCACAAGCCACGCCCCCTCGGTCACTCTGAGGCTGTCCAAAAAGGGACAATTCCGAACCTGCACGTCTCACATGCCAATGGCATGTGAGACATGCCGATTCGAAACGGGTAATACATTGCTATAGGTTACGTTGCTCATTTTCATTTTCAGATCATTTAAGAGAGAGGAAAGAACTAGAGAAAGAGTGAGAGGAAAGTTGCTCTTAGATGACAATTCCACATCCATTTCCACCATCCACGCAATCGCGGGTCATTGACGTCCTGACCAACCCATTCGTTTCCATGCTTCCATGTCGCCTTGACGCATACGGTATCACTACTATGGTCTATACGACACGATCACACTTATTGTGTGTCGTTCCCTTCCGGGTTGGTCCGAGCCGGACCAAAACCCCTTTATTTACATATATTAAGTAGTCACTCAAAAACATTAAATATTAATAAACAATAAGCACCAATAAAAAAATAAATATCAAACAATAGACAATATGTTATATGAGCATGTGTATGATCATTGGCAATGAAGTAGCAATGAAGCAGGATCATCTAAACATAACTAGCAATGTATGATCATATATGAGCACGTATATGAGCACGCACAATTTAAAACATTGCATCATCTAAACATAACTAGCAATAAAGTAGGATCATCTAAACATTACCACATTGCATCATATAAACATTGCATCATCTAAACATTGCATCATCTAATCATTCCATCATTCAAACGTCCATCATGAATTACCAAAAAAAACTTGAAAATTTAACTATTGCATCAAACATCCATCATCTAAACATTGCATCATCATCACATTCCATCATTCAAACGCATTCCCATACCTAGTCGGCGGAGGCGTTGAGGGACGGCGGCATTGGAGGAGACGGCGTTGGAGGAGGTCGGTGGCCGGCGGTGTCGGAGGGACGGCGGTACTGCTGTCCAAGGCTAGGGCACGGAGCCGGTGGTGCGGTGGGCCGGCGGCCAGAGGGGCGGCGCTGCAGGGGCGGGGCAGGCGGTGGCGGGGCGGTGAAGGCGGGTCGGCGGCCGGAGGGGCGGCGCTGCAGGGGCGGGGCAGGCGGCGGCGGGGCGGTGAAGGCGGGCCGGCAGCCGGAGGGGCGGCACTGCAGGGGCGGGGCAGGCGGCGTTGGGGCGGTGAAGGCGGGTCGGCGGCGTGAGGCGGCTCGGGGTCAGCGTCCGGAGAGGGGGCGGCGGTGGCGGCGGCGGGGCGGCTACGGCGGGGCGGCTACGGCTGGCCGGCGGCGAGGGCAGCCCGGGGTCGGGGCGGCGCGCGGGGCGAGGGCATGGCTCGGGGTCGGGGCGGCGGCAGGCCGGCGGCAGGAGCGGAGGCGGCGGCTGCGGCCGCAGGGCAGTGACGGCGGGCCGGCGGCGGGGGTCGCGGCAGTGCGGCGGGGGCGAGGCAGGCGGCTGTGGAGGTGAATGAACCGTCAGGGTCGGGGGCGGCAGATAGAAGCCCTTATTTGCGACAGCTTCCTTAATTGCGACGGCCTCAGTCCACGGTCGTTGCAATTATGTTTATTTGCGACGGCATTTTTTGAAGCCATCGCAAATAAACTCTTATTTGCGACGGTCTCCTTATTTGCGACGGTGCTAGGGTTGGCCGTCGCAATTAATAGGTTATTTGCGACAGCTTCTTTATTTGCGACGGCTGACGACAAGTCATCGTAAATTGCGTAAACGGCTGGCCGTCGCAAATGATCGTGTTTCCTCTTGCGCAAGAGGAAGTTGAAGCATTCTGACGGGAGGTCTGTCGGACATTCTCCTTCCTCTGCAGGTCCTTCTCCCCAGCGGATGAGATCTTCGGTGGCAGCAACCACTCCAGCATTGTCATCTCCTCAGGACGCTAGCTCCAGCCATGTGGCTCCAGTACCAGGGCCAGCTGAGGGCTCTAGGTCCGAAGGTCCTTCTCAGTCGAGGGGGGCCTCAACCAGGACGACACCGACGGCGACAGCAAGCTCCGGGGAGCCTTCTGGAGCTATACGCCAATGGCGTCAGGGTCCGGCCCCGAGTGTCCAGTGAAGAGGTTCTGCGCTAGTTGGAGCGAAAGCCTTCTGAGGTAAATTTGATTTTTTACCTCAGTTGATTGTTTTTGTTGTAACTATGTTTTGAGTTTCTTCGTCCTTCATCCACAGAGTGCACAAGAAAGGGGCTGAAGCTCCAGTTCCTGCAGCAGCAACTGATGCTGTGCATACGGAGGCTCCAGCTCCAGTTCCAGCGCCGCCCCAAGAATTGGCTGAGGCTGCGGCAGCTTCGGCGCCAGCTGTCGTGGTCCTTGAGCTCGAGTCATCCCCTGAAGCTCCCGTGGTAGTGCCGGACAACGGAAATGAAGATGTACCAGCGGCACCAGCCTCAGAGGTTGAAGCTCCGGGTTTGGATGCTGAGATGATGAACGCTCCGGCCTCAGAGCCGGAGGTAGCTGCAGTTCCGGCCCTAGTGCCGGATGTCGTTGAAGCCCCGGCAGTGGAGCCGGTGGTTGATGAAGCCCCGACAGTGGAGTCGGAGATTGATGAAGTCCCGGCGGTAGAGCCCAGTCTTGATGAAGTTCTGGCGCCTGAGCCGGTAGTCGAAGAAGTGCCGGGACCCGAGTCAATGGCAGTCGAAGTACCAGCGCCTGTACCGGCAGTGGAGGAGGCGCCAGCGTTGGAGCCGAAAGTTGCTTCAGCTCCGGCCAAACCTTCAACGCCTGCCCCGGAGGTACTGGTTCCAGAGGTGCCCGCACCTGAGCTAGGGTGCCAAGATGAAGCTGCCGGTCCTCCGCCTGAGGGACCAGTTGCTGATGACCAGGCGACAGGACCTTCAGAGCCGACTCTGGAGGTAGAAACTTCTGCTGTGGGACCTTCCCCAGCGACGGCCGAGGCTATCCTGGAGGGAGCCCCTAGTGTCGTGGAAGCTTAGGGGACCTCTCTTGCAGCGTGGGACCTAATTTTTGTTATGGAGAACCCGCTGGAGCCAACGGAGAAGACCCCGACAGGTCCGGAACCAATCCCTTTGTCATTATCCATTGACAATGCCTGCTCCAGCCTTCGTCAAGTTCAGCTGGCCTTTTACCACGACAGCAAGGCCCTCAAGGAGGAGCGCCAAACCCTTAGGAGGTGGCGCAACCGGCTCCAATTCGAGACCAAGCTGGCACAAACGAGGTTGGCCGACGACAAGGAGTGGGTGAAAAGGGAGAAGCTCCGGTTGGAGTACTGGGGTCAGCTGTTGGACGAGAGGGAAAGCATGACGCAATCCCTTGACGACCAGTCCCGGGCCATCCACGAACAGGCTGTGGCTGCTAATGAAGCACCGAATGAACGCCAGGAGAAGCTTAGCACCATCCACGACAGCCTTGTCAAGCGCCGGGAGGCTCTTGAGGAGCGGGAGAAAAAGCTCAAAGATGAAGAGGAAAAACTCCTGAAGCTGCGGGATGACCTCTTGAAGAGGGAGGAGGAGCTTACTCAGAGGCTAACTCTGGGTGACAAGAGTCTCGCGGAGCGCACCAAGAAGCTGGAGGAGCGCTGCGAGAAGGAGGAGAAGAAGGCCTGGCAGTGAGGACAGGACCTCACCACGAGGGAGAATGAAATTGCTGTCAGGGAGAAGAAAGTGCGCGGCTGGGAGAAGGACTTGGTCGACCGACGGAACAAGATCCACCTCCGGGAGGAGGAGCTCGGTAAACTCGAAAGGCAGGTTGCTGAAAAGATTCTGCAGAACGCCAAAGAGGTCGAGCACCTTGCCCGGGTGAATTTGGAGCTTGCGGCGACCAAGAGATCCTTGGAAGAGATGCGAGGCTCAAGTGTTGCGGAGTCCCAACAAGTTTGGGACTTCTTGGGCAAAGCCAATGACGCGCTAACGTCAATGGGTTTTAGTCCCGTGCATCCGGATGATCCGGAGCCGGAGCTGGACCAGGCGTTGCAGGCATTGAGCTGAGCGGGCAACAAGCTCACCAAGATGGGCGATGTCATTGCGGACCAGCTGGAAACTGAAAGACAATTCCTGGCGAAGAACATCGCAGAGTACATGCTGACGTGCTACACAAGCCAGGACCCTCACTTCCCATTGGACCCGGTGCTTGAAGGCCCCATCGATGGAGAGGGAGAAGCCGCCAAAGCCAGCGTGTCGGAGGTTGCCCAGAAGGTCGCCTCGTTCTTCCATAGGGTCTAGGACTCTCTCTTTATAGCTCCCGCTTGTATCCTCTCTTCTTTTTCTCCAATTTTGTAATATCTTGTCTCCATATTAATGAAATCCAAGAATTTTATGAATTTCATTTTTTGTATTCAACACCTTTGTCCCACTTGGCCCCCTGGTAGATGTAGACAATTTGATTGTGAACATGTACCAAGAGGATGTAGCATTTTGTTGAAGACTTGCACGCTTCGAACTTGTAGTTTGTAGGTCCGAAGTCGCTGATAGTAGGGGTCCCTTGAGGTTGTCAGAGCTTAGTAGCTCCGGCAGTGACTCTTGTCAACACATAGAGCATCGACGGTTAGTCCTCCGGGGTTGTCGGAGCTTGGTAGATCCGGCAGCGACCATTGTAAAAACGCAGTGCATCGACAACAGACCCCACTGGGGAGTCTTCCCACCATCTTTTCTTCATGCTGACGGCTGACCCCCTAGATTTGCCAGAACTTTGTAGCTCCGACGATGTCTACTATCAGTGTTTGAAACATCGACAGTAGACCACCTTAGGGGGTGTTAGAGCTTTGATAGCTCCGGCTTCATCCACCATCATCATGAGATCTTTATTTTTCCTGCACACTGAAGTCAAGAAAATAGTAAAATCCATTTCCTATCTATAACTCGTTTGTGGCTTACTATTCTTGAAAGAAATTTTTAAGTTGAACGCAACTCTACATGCAATCAAGTGCACTGGCTTGTTTTCTCCAGGTCCGATCGTTTCTGGACTCGCCTTACTTCGGCCTGCCGGGGTGTAGGTAGAGTAGCGTACTTAGGGTGCAGGACCAGGCTAAGTCGATAGCACACTCCGGACCTAGATTGGCTTGGCGGCATTCGGACGAGTAGACCATTAACAATGTTTAGACACGGAAGAATTGAAAATGCAACTTGAATTATATATGAATTGGTCAAGCTAAAGTTTCTTAAGAATTGCACAACTTTGTTATAGACAAGAAAGAGAAAAATAAAAATATTGAGCCTGTACAAAATAAATGCACGTGGAGTCTATTTTCGCACAATGATTTCTTTCATTATAGGTCCGGGGTATAGGGGAAACAAGTGCACTCTTAGGGTACGGAACCAGACTAAGTGTGTTGCGTTTCTCGTTTGACCCAAGGTAGCTAGCTATACTTTTAGTTCTGAGACTGTGAAAACTGTTGCTTGAACTTTGCGGACCTTCCGGGGAAGGTCCGGCTGTTCTCCCGAAGGAGCTACCCGACTGTGTACAATGACTCTATAACATACATCACATGTAACTACAAACTCACCTCCGTGATATTAAGCGTAGAACTTATGGAGGTGCTCAATGTTCCAAGGATTAGGGAGAGGTGTCCCATCCTCGGTTGCCAAGCAAACGCATCCGAGATGGGATACTTTGATCACTCGGAAGGGTCCTTACCAGCTAGGAGAGAGTTTGTTTAACCCTTCTCGAGTTTGTATTCTCCGTAGCACCAGATCGCCTTCCTCGAGCTGTCGGCTGTGAACATGCCTTTGGTGATAGCGCCGAAGAGCTTGGTGGTATCGGGCATTCTGAACAGCTGCTCGGCACCTTCCCTCTTCAACAAGGTCAAGGTCTTCACGCTGGAGCTGGTCCTGCGTGGCATCGTCGAAGGTCCGGACCCGGAGCGACCCCAAGGTGATTTCCAGAGGAAGGACTGCTTCAACTCCGTACAACAAGAAGAAGGGTGTCTCTCCAGTTGATCGGTTTGGAGTTGTCCTATTTGCCCACAAGGTGGATGGAAGATCTTCGATCCAGTTGGCTCCATGTTTTTTCAGACGCTCATATGTGTGCGTCTTGAGTCCTTTTAGGATTTCTGCATTTGCTCTCTCAGCTTGGCCATTGCTTGCCGGGTGAGCTATAGAAGCGTAGCTGACTTGAATGCCGAGGTCTTCGCAATATCCTTGGAATGCAGAGCTTGTGAATTGGGTCCCGTTATCAGTTATGATCTTGTTTGGGACTCCAAATCTGCATACAATGGACTGCAAGAAGTTGATAGTTGATTGCTTATTTATTGTCACAACTGGAGTTGCTTCCGACCACTTGGTGAACTTGTCGATGGCAACGTACAGGAACTTGTAACCTCCGACGACTCTTGGGAAAGGCCCCAAGATATCCATCCCCCACACAGCGAATGGCCATGTAGGAGATATCATTTGTAGAGGTTGAGCTGCTGTGTGAATTTGCTTTGCATGGAACTGGCATGCTTTGCATTTTTTTCACTAGCTCAGTTGCATCCTGGAGTGCTGTAGGCCAGTAAAAACCATGCCGGAAGGCTTTACCGACCAGCGTACAGGAAGACGCGTGGTTTCCACACTCGCCTCCATGGATTTCTGCGAGGAGCTCGCAGCCTTCTTCCCTTGTAATGCAATGCATTAGGACGCCGTTGGCACCACACCGGTAGAGATCCCCTTCTACCAATGTGTATCTTTTAGCCAATCTGACTATTCGGTCAGCGGATACATTATCTTCAGGAAGGAAATTGTCTTTCAAGTAGCTCCGGATCTCCGAGATCCATGCATCAGAGCTGACTTGAGTATTTGAGTCTTGCATGCTGGGTTGCTCGGAGCTTCCTGTAGCACCTACGACCCTTGATGGACGCCATGGTAACAGGGCCAGCTTCGAGGTACTGGTCTCGCCCCCTTCGCTCAGTTCGACAAGCTGAGCTGTTGGTCTTGACAATGTCTGGACGAAGGTTTCATGGGGAGCCGGAACTCTGGTTGAAGCTTTCGTCGAGAGTTCATCGGCTTCAGCGTTGTTGAGACCCTGGACATGGCAAAGGTCCAGGACGTTGAAGTCCTTCTGAAGCTTCTGGACTTCAAGTAGGTATGCAGCTAGTTGAGGGTTGTTGCAGCAGCATTCAACTTTGACTTGCTGCGAGTCACCCTTTACCAACAGCTGCTTGACACCATATGATAGTGCCACCTTGAGCCCATAGACTAGTGCTTCATACTCTACCATGTTGTTGGTTGCCTTGAAATCAAGGTGAACCATGTATTTGACCTTCTCCCCGGTCGGAGCGAGGAGAAGGACTCTTGCTCCGGCCCCCTGCTTCTGCACGGAGCCGTTGAAGTAGAGAGTCCAGTGAGGCTCAGTGAAAACCGGAACCTTGGGTTCCAGTTTCTGCTCACTTGGGCCCCCAGGATTTGATGGGGAGGGGTCCTTTCCTCCACAATGTCCGCCAATGCTTGACTCTTGACCGCTTGTCTTGGGACGAATTCAAGGTCGAACTCAGCCAATTCCGCTGCCCACTTTGCAATATTCCCAGTAGAGTTGGGGTTATGCAAGATTGCACGGAGTGGATAAGAAGTTACCACTGAAATCTTTTGAGCTTGGAAGTAGTGTCAGAGCTTCCTAAAAGCAATAAGAACTGCATAGAGCAGTTTATGCACCTCCAGGTACTGAGTTTTGGCGTCATGGAGTACTTCGTTGATGAAGTACACTGGGCATTGGACTATCCGGACCCTCCCGAAGGGGCTCGGAGCTTCCTCCTCATCAACCCAGACCCTGCCGAAGGGGTCTGGACCTTGTTCGGGGACCTCTAGGTTCCTACTAGGGTAACCCAGAGCTTCTTCTGAAGTGATCTGGACCTTCTCGGAGGGTTCCAAATCTTCTTCTTCATTAATAGTGACCCCCCCCCCCACTTGAAGGAGGTGGCTCCTCTGGCATCTCGCCTTGAGGATCCGGATCTGGGAGCTCGGACCCAAACTCGTCTTTAGGTACCTCCAGACCCTCCCGTAGGGGTCTGGACTCCTGAAGTGGGTATGGTTCTGGTCTTTCCGCAACCTGGACCATGCTGACACCTTCGTCAGTTGCTGAAATGTAAAGCACAAGTGGCTCACTAGGATTCAGAGCTACCAAGGTTGGTAGAGTGGTGAGGAGCTGCTTCAGCTCCTGGAATGCCTTTTCTGCTTCTTCAGACCATTTAAATGGTCCGGACTTCCTCAATAACTTGAAGAAGGGTAGCGCCTGTTCCACCAGTCTTGAGATGAACCGGCTGAGGGCACCTAGACATCAAGTTAGCTTCTGGACGTCCTTGATGCGGGCTGGTGGCCGCATGTCTTCAATAGGTTTAATCTTCACTGGATTCGCCTCTATTCCTCGGTGGTTCACCAAGAATCCAAGAAGCTTTCTGGAGCTAACCCCGAAGACACACATGTCCGGGTTCAGCTTCGTGCGTGTGACTCGCAACATGTCGAAGATAGCTTGCAAGGTGTCAAGGAATGACTCCTTATTCTTGATCTTGACGACAATGTCATCGACGTACACATCCACTACATCTCTAATAAACTCTCCAAAAGTTTTGTACATAGCTCGTACAAACAATGAATCAGCATTTTTAAGATCGAATGGCATGGCAGTGTAACAATATAATCCATCTACTGTGATGAAGGAAGTATGCTCTTCATCTTCCCTAGACATTCTAATTTGATCGTACCCAGGATATGTGTCTAGGAAACACAGTAATTCACACCCGGAGGTGGAATCCACTATCTGATCTATTCTAGGTAGTGGGAATGGATCTTTTGGACATGCCTTATTCAGTGTAGTGTAGTCGATACACATCCGAAGCTTCCTGCCAGCCTTCGGTACAACGACTGGGTTTGCCAGCCATTTTGGGTGGAAGACTTCTCGGATGAATCCAGCTTCGAGCAACTTCTTCACTTCTTGACATATGAAGTTCTGTCGCTCTACTGATTGCTTCTTAGGCTTCTGATGTACAGGTCAAGCATTGGGATAAATCTTTAGATTGTGCTCAATCACTTCCCTAGGGATCCTAGACATTTGTGACGGTTGCCAGGCAAACACATCGATGTTAGCCCAGAGGAAAGTGACGAGCGCGAGTTCCTATTTGTCATTCAGACCTCCCGATATACGGGTGGTCTGAGCAGCGTTGGAACCGATTTGGACGACTTTGACGGGAATGTTGGTGTCGCCGCTTGGTTGCACAAGAGGAGCAGAGGTTGAGCCTCGATGACGAATGCTCGGGAGTTTCAGAGCTTGCTCCTCTCCGGATTCTTCCTCCTGCGCTGTAGCAAGCGCATGGAGTTCTTCCAAAGCAGTCACTCCGGCAGTGCGATCTCCGCAGATCTAGAGAACACCTGCTGTTGTTGGCATCTTCAACACCTAGTAGCAATAATGAGCAGCAGCCATAAATTTGTACAAGGCTGGCCTGCCCAAAATGGCATTGAATGGCAAGTTGATCTGCGCCACATCTAAGACCAACTTTTTAGTGCGGTAATTCCCCCGAGTCCCGAAGGTTACCGGGAGAGTAATGGCACTGAGTGGGGTTATGGCCCCCGGACCTACTCCGGAGAAAGGTCGGGAGGGGCGAAGATCAGAAGGTCGAAGCTAAAGCTTGACAGAAGCTTCAAAGCTTAGGAGGTTCAACCACGAACCTCCGTCCACCATCACATGGTGGAGTTGGATGTTGTTCATGGTAGGAGATACCATCAGTGGAAGTTGGCCAGCTCCGATCATGTTCCGAGGGCAGTCCGAAGCATCAAAGGTGATGGCAGTGTCCATCCACTTCCGTTGCGGCTCTGCCCTGGCGGTGGGAGCTACTGAGGCTATGTCCTGCCGCATTGTCTTGAGGACACAGCGGGAGGTGATGTCCCATGAACCACCAAAGATGGTGTTCATGGTCTTTCGACGCTCGTTGTCGGAGACATTGGAGTCATCGTCGACGGAGGTGTAAACAGCCTTCAAGACCTTTTTAGAGTCTTGAAAGCCTAACTCCTCTTCAGCCAGAGCTTCGTCGACTTTTTGTTTTCCTTCCCTTTGACGGAAAGGAACTTCTTCCCGGCGCTTGTTGTAGCGCTCGGCAAGGTTTTGGACCTCTCGGCAGCCTTCCAAGTTGTGGTTGTTCGTCTTGTGTATGGCACACCACATCTTGGAGCTGTCACCGTCTTCAGACGATGGTCGGGGTTGTTTCTCGGGGTGTGGCCCCCAGCTACCCAGAGCTGCAGCAGCAGCGGTTGCAGGTGTGCCGGCCGATGGCTTCTTCTTGCCGTTAGACTTTTTCTTCTTCTTACCACTCCCGGAGGTAGTGGCCTCACCCTTGGAGAAATTTTTGTTGTCTTCAGGAGGTGGTTGGGAGTGCATTTCACGGCCCTCCGCAGCTTTGGCGCACTTGTCTGCCAAGCTGAAGAGTTCCGTGACGCTGGTGACTTCCTTGGTCGCCAGCTTCTCCAGCATCTTCTTGTCTCGTATGCCCTGTCTAAATGCCACAATAACAGAAGCGCTCGAGATAGAAGGTATGGTGTTTCGTACCTTGGAGAACTCTGGATGAAGGATCGCAGGGACTCTCCCCCCTTCTGCTTGACAGCAAAAAGTTCCAGTTCCGTGCCTGGTCGGGTGTATGAACTCCCGAAATTGGTAGTGAACTGTTGGCACAGTTCCACCCAACTGTTGATGGAGTTGGGCGGGAGGCTCATGAACCAAGACTTGGAGGTCCCAGTTAAAGCCACGGGGAAATAATTGGCCATTACGGTCTCATTACCTCCCGCCGCAAGGATAGCGGTGGAGTAGATTTGGAGAATCTCTACGGGATTGATAGTCCCGTCAAATTTCTCCGGTAGGTGAGGTCGGAACTTCTGCGGCCATCTGACCATGCGTAGGTGCATGGCCAGGGCAGAACAGTCTCCTCCTACTCCCTCGGGAGCAGGACTGTCCCGAGCCACTCGCCTCTCGCGAGCACGCTCGATATGGACGCGACTGTCCTGTTGACGGTAACGGCGATCAAGCTCCGCCTGGACGTCATGAGTCGAAAGCCTTGTTATCGTGTGAGTACGTCGCGCCCCGGAAGGTAGCAACGTTGCTTGCTGAGACGCAGCACGCCTCCTGTGTTGTGAAGCGTGCGGACAAAGTATACCCGACACGGTCCGAGGCTGCAATGGGGCCCGCCCCAAGGGGGGAGGACCTTGGTTGTTGATGCGATCGGCTGCTGCTGCAACCAAATGTTTCACATCATCCCTCCACTGCTCAATTGCACCCTGGGATGCTCCTGGAGGCGGTAGACATTGGAGAAGAGCACACGCGGCATGGAGCGCGTGTTCAGGTTGTTGTTCGCCGATGCTGTGACCGACGCAGACACCCCATCTCGCTGTCCAACTTGATTCGCCGGTGCGGGCGGTGGTGGCGGTGGCATGACTCCTGCTGGAGCCATAACACCTACTGGTTGCTGGATGTTGGAGGGATTGCCTCCACGAGGTTGCGCAACAGGGTTGCCGTTGGATGATATAGCAACAGAGTTCACCATGTTTGAATCTCGGGCGCCCCTACCTGGCGTGCCAACTGTCGGAGTTTAGTTCCGGCAATTCTCCCGGTACTACCGTTGGCAGCCCGCGGAGTTTATAGTTTTGTTGTGGGCGCGCAGAGATTCAGAACACGATGGCAAGTTTACATGAGGATTTACGTGGTTCGGGCCACCTAAGCATAATACCCTACTCCACGGGGTGTTTAGTTGTTGTATTGGTGTCTGAGCACTTGTGAATGTGTGTCAGAGCCGAGTCTGGAAGAGCCTCCCAGTGTATCGCTCGACCAGTCCTTTTATAGTACAAGGACTGGTCGTTACATCATTAGCCTGGCCCGACATGTGGCCCTGGCGGTTACTGATGCTTAATACACAATTAATGAGCTTAATTACCCTTAATAGTGTGGTAACGTGCCTTGACAGTGACGTTACTGGTATAAAGGGCACTCCGATCGTGTGTCATTAAGATGGTATTAATGACACTTAATCGGGTCTTGAAGTCCTTGATTGTCCCTTGAAGGTCCGAGCCGTTGGGGGCTCACCAGTCTGATTGTTGAAGTTGAAGGTCCGGTGGTTGGACGCATGGCAGCTCCAGAGCTTACCGTCTGGGACGGGTAGGTCCGGTGCTTTTGTACACTTGTCAGTATTCGAGCTTCTCTCTGTCGGAGGTTAGGTCTGGGGGTGCCGCACAGGTATTTAGCCCAGAGCTATCCCATGTGTGGGATGTAGCTCCGGTTGTAGGATACACGTGGCAGCACAGGGACTAACCGTAGAAGGGAGGCAGGTCCGACTTCGTATGACACGTGGGGCCTTCGGGAACTTCAATTCAGAAAGGTGAAGTTCCTTTGCTCTTTTTGTAGTCCCAAGGGGTATTCGGTACGCATGGTACCAACATTGTGCGACGCCGGAGCATCCAGCTCTGGCACCACCCAAGGGGCCCGCCGTCGATGTCTCTACGATGATGGTGGACGACGCCAGAGCATCCAGCTTCGGCACCTCCCAAGGAGCCTGCCACCGACATTTCTATGAAGATGGTGGACGACACCGAAGCATCCAACTCCAACACCTCACAAGGGGCCTGCCATCGACGTCCTAGAATGTCAATGACAACACCAAGCGCAGATAAGTGAGTAAACTCTCCTGTCTCGCACTTTTTGCTAACAGGGTTCCCTTGTGATAGCCTGTACACTAGGGGCCTGCCGTCGGTGAGTTTCCGACGATGGTGGCCAATGCCGGAGCATCCAGCTCGGGCATCACCCATGGGTCCTGCCATCGACGTCTCTACGACGATGGTGGACGATGTCGGAGCATCCAGCTCCGGCACCACCCAAGGGTCCTGCCATTGATGTCTACACAAAGATGGTGGATGACGTCGAAGCTTCTAGATCCAGCACTTCCCAAGGGGCCTGACGCTGATGTACCAGAACGTCAACGAAAGCACCAAGCGCAGATAAGTGAGTAAACTCTCCTGCCTCACATTTGTTGCTGACAGGGTCCCCTTGTGATAGCCTATACACCAGGGGCCTGCCGTCGGCGACTCTACAACGATGGTGGATGACGCCAAAGCATCATGCCCCGGCACCTCCCAGGGGTCCTGCCGTCGACGACTCTACGACCATGGTGGACGACGCCAGAGCATCCTGCTCGGGCACCCCCCCAGGGGGCCCACCGCTGACATTTCTATGAAGATGGTGGACGACGCCAGAGCATCCAGCTCCGGCACCTCCCAGGGGGCCTGTCGTCGATGACAACACTCAGGAAAAGCCCGGCGCTCCCGAAAGGGCACGCCGAGACCAGTCACTTGCGCTCCCCCACTTCGATTGGGGGCCTGTCGAAGGCACCCTGCATTCAAGGGGCAGGCGTACACAACAATGTGGCCACGCCAGCCAAGGGGCCTCTCAGGGGGGTTCCATAGGCAGGACGTCACCTAGTGACAAACCGGCCATGTAAACTGTGCAGGCTTTGGTCCCTAAAAGGCTAACGGCGTCAAGAAAGGCTCTTCAAGACCTTACACACGAGAAGGAATTGGGGCAACTTTTTTATTAGCACGCAACAAAGCCAACAAGAAAAACAACATTGCGATGAATTCATTAAGGAATTTGTACAAGGAGGTGAACCCCAAATACAAAAAACAAGCTACCAGCCTCAGCCCCGACTGAACTGTGCTATGACATGTTGAGAAACTTCCTTAACCTCTGCCGCTGTTGTCACCTCGCGTTCCTCAACAGGGCCTTCAAAAACTGGCTCCAGTGGCAGACAAGGGTATCGGCTCTGGTATCACAACAAGACATGGGATGCTACCATCTCCGTCGCTGCCCTACACTCGGCTCTAGACGTCGAGCCAGCTAATGCTCCCGCAGATCAAGCTCCCAGCAGCGGTGCTCTGCTGCCTGCTCCCAGGCTTGAACGTCAAGATCGTGCAGGAGGAGTTCCTGACGCTCAGCTAGGTGTTGCGCCCGGTCCCGTGCCAAATTACTCTCCCGAAGCTCAAGGTCTTCGAGGAGGGACTACAGTCTATCCCGGTCAGCCTCAGCCCAGGCCATCATCGCCTGCGCTGCCACCTCTTGTTCGGCGACAGCAGCCTCCCTCTTTGCAACATCAGCTTCGTGATGACTCATGGCCCCTCGAACGGCAGCAAGAGCATGCAGGCAGGCACCAGCAGCGTCGTTGGCTGCCTTGGCATTAGCCAGAATCTTCTGGGTCAAGGCATTTGAGGCCCTCACCAAGCGATGCCTCACCTCCAGTTCCTTGCTCTCCTTCTGGTACTTTGCTCTCGCCTCGGTGATCGTGGAGCTCAAGAGACCCTCCCAGTCTCAAAGCACTCGCCCTCGGCACGCAACTTCTCCCACTCCACGACAAGAGCCTCTTGCACCCGATGGAGGTTGGATTGCACCTGAAGGATGCTGGATTACGTCAAGTCCATGACATCGGAAAGCCGCTCCAGCTATGATGAAGTCAGGGAAGGCCATCCGATGATCATCTCGGGGACCCGTCCCTCCTGTAGTGGTGAAGGCGAGGCCACCAGCACAGGGGATCTTGCCCCCGGACTCTGAGCAGGAGTTGTGGTGATTCCTAGCACAGTAGGGACACCATTGCTCAGAGAGCAGCCATGGAGGTCAGAACCTCAGCCCCCAGAGTCGGCTCCAACATGGCCTCTGCCACGATGGCCGGAGGTCCCTCTGCCACGATGACTGGAGGTGCCTCTGGCGCGACAGCTGGAGATGCAACCGGAGATGCTTCACTACCCACGCTGGGAAGAGTCGCCGGAGCATCACTCCCCTGAACAAGATTGGCAGGCTACCCCGCCAGCACAGCCGTAGCATCCTCGGCCGCCTTCAAAGCACTTCCGGGCACTACCCCCGGCGGTAGGGGCCTCACAACAGCTGACGTAACCCTGCAAATCAAGATCAAGACTTGACCAATCAACATAGGTAGGCGAGACAATAGAGCAAGCGTTGGCAAGAATGCCTTACCAACGTCCCTGAAAGCTCCGGCGAGCCTCCACTTTTGGTGACCCTGAAGCCGCGGGCCCTGGTGATGGCATAACAGGCGATGCCATCCCAGCAGGGACTCCGCCAAAACCACCAGCAGTGTTGCCGCATAGCGCCGGTGTGCTTCCACCAACCTCAACAGAGCCACCTCCCGAGCTGCTGACCATGTCGGCTCGAGGCCTTTTTGACTGAGGCTCCGTAGGTGTGATGCTGCCGGAGTCCCCTATGGCACCCTGGACCACACAGGTGACGGTGATGTTGGATTACGTGCCGACCATCGACGATGGTGGAGCCGCCGTTTGATGGACCAAACCTCCCCCCGAAGAACCACCAACGCCAGGTACTGAAGAGGGGCGCACCGGTGGACGCTGACATGGAGCAAATGCCACCTCTGGCGGCACCCACGGTGGCGACCGAGGGCTTTTCTCCTTCATGACCTCGACCACCAGGGCCTTCGCTTTGCCTACGTCGGGGGCCAGTGCCTCCCCCTTACCTAATCTGAATGACTAAACAAATACCAGCTAACGAACCGAACCCCCACCAATAACTAAGATTGCTCGACGTCGGGGACCAGTGCCTTGTCTTTCCCCCCAGCAACGGGCGCCTCCTCCGCTCTGGAGGCTTTTGGATCCTGAAGAAGGCGGGACTCCTCTGAAGAGTCGACAATGGCGAGGCCCCGACTCTCATCGCCCACCTGCCGTGGCGTAGGACCAATCGCATCCAAGTTGGGCATCTCCTTCAGAACCTTCGTCCGAAGGTCCCGATCCATGCAAAGTGGTTTGCAAGCCTGCGGAAGGTTGAAGACATCGCCCGACAGAAGGTCGTCGCATGCCTTGGACATTGCTTCAAACACTTCCTGCGGGGTCATCTCCGTGTTGTGACCCCTTAGCACCTGGTACCATCTTGGAGCCCGAAGTAGAGCCATGCTTGGTGGCAACGGTATTGGAGAGGGGCCAGATAGCGGCGAACGAAGTATGCCATCACCGATAACTCCGACAGGCCATGGTCCGCCAGGAATCAGATCCTCTCCATCACCGGCGTGTATGCCGCCTCAAGCTTCGGGCGTTCCTCCCAGGCCACCTTCCGAATCGTCGGCTAGCCGGTGGGCAGGACCATGCGATCGTGGGCATCGGCATGTACGACCACCCAGTCGCTCCTCCAGTCGGGCCACTTCGTCAAGGAGAGCGGAGTAATGTACTTAAAAGGGTTGTTGCCTCGATGCTGGAAGTAGAAGCCGCCGAAGAAGTTGGCTTTGTTCTTCTTCTCGGTCCGTCTCAGCACAAAGAACTGACGGAACACCGGCACGCATGGGCACACCCCGACAAACATCTCGCAAAAGTGCGAGAACACCGCCGCCACCACCAGAGAGTTCAGCGACAGATGATGGAGCTAGAGCCCAAGGACTTCCAGGAGTGCCACCAGGAAGGAGGAAACAGGAGGGACGAACCCGGAGTATGCGTACACCTAGAAGAAGACGATCTCCATCTCCCCTAACTCCAGTGGCAAGGAGCCGGGACGGATCAGATGTCGTCGTTCCTTGTCCTCCCAGCCGAAAAGCCGCCTCACGGGTGAGACATCCTCCATCCGGGAAGGAGGCAGAGCTGAGTCCATTGGAGCAGGGGGTTGATGTAAAATACCACTTTTTCCTTCATTTGAGGTTAAGATGTAAGTTGGTTATCAACCCTAATGGAGATCAATTATAGCTATGCTTATGAACTTGATCTCATCAAATCTTTTCTTCCTCTCATGCTTAAATTTTATTAACATGGGGAAATGGACTTCACCAATAACCTTATAATAATTTAAGTGACCCCTCTGAAAATTTTGGAATTATTTGAATGAAGATTGCTAGGTCAAATTAATATGCAGTACCAAATATATATTCAAATTAATTACAAATTGAATATGCTACTGTACATTTGGCCCTGTAAAAAATATTTAAATATAAGGCTGTAAATTTTTCCATAGACTCCTAATATTCCAAATAGACTTCCTGCAAAGTTTCATGAATTTTGAAATCCATTTGCTATTTTATTTGAGATGCTTAGCAAATTCGAACCATTTTTGGAATTCAAATTTTGAATTCTGTTCAACTTCTTTGAACATCAAGTTTTAAACACACCATCATGGTCAACATAACTTGCTTGACTTATTCTCAAAGTTTCACAATTTTTGGTACTCAATTACTATTTAATTCAGTGACACCATTGAATTTCATCCAATTTCAAATTCAAATTTGAAATTCAATTGAAACTTGCTCGAATTCGAAATCCAATTGCAGAATCAAATTCCAGATATTTATTTGAGCCTCCCCACAAAAGTCTAGAATTTTCGGATCAAGTTTGGTAGGAGAATTGATGTTGCAGAGAAGAGCAGCGATAAGAGTAGTGAGACCCACCAGTCAGTGAGACAATCTCGGTGCTGCTCTGCACACCGTTTTTCCGGCGCTGCCCAGCTCGACACCGCGCTGCATGAACACCACCACCGAGTTGCTTGTTTGCCTGCTTCATGGCGTGCATTCCACTCCTCCCCGAGCCATATATGCACTCCTCCGGTCGAAGTGGACGCACACCCACGCGCTCTCCTCTGTTTTTCCCCTTCTACCACTGCACCGCATCGCCACCGCAGTTCTTGACGCACCGGCCAAACGACACAGGGATTTGCGGTGCTCCCAACAGCAAAAGGTGGCTTAACTAGTTGCTCTTCCTTCTCATCCAGTCCTTTGCTTGATTCCCTACTTATATGTGTGGTACTTCAAAGTTTCCTCGGAGCTCGCGGGTGAAGCCGCTAGGGAACCTTGTGTTCCATGAGGACAGGCCACTACAAGCACGTTCCCATCTCCTTCCTTGAAGAAATAAGGCGCGCAAAGGTACCTAGATGCTTCTTGTGAAGTTTCAGCCACTATCGTGCTTCATAGCTTCATTATATCTAGTTTCCCCGAAACCAGTTCATACCGAGGTCACTAGATTACCGGTTCAATTCCGTTTATACGTGCGATGATTTGTCAATCCAATAAGGTATTATCTCCTAGATCTCCCGATGCATCACATCACCAAAAATGAAGGGAAGTCATCGAGACGGGGTCGGATTTTGTATTTTCATGGCTGCCAACGAAAACCCATCGGCACACCATCGAACTCAGCTTTCCCGGCGATGTAACTCCTTTCTAACCCCCAAATCATTATCCTAGTGCTCCCAGGAACATTCCCGACCTTTTCTCGAGCCTATTACGCCATTTCCGAGCATTTCCGACGATCGCCGAAACCCTAGCTCCGCCGTCACCGTCGCACCGCCGTCTCCGGTCATCGCCGACTCGATTGGAACCCACCATCGGCTTGCACGGTCGATTTTATGGTTGAGAGGTCAAGGAGAGGCCGGAAGGAGGTCGATGCAACCAGGTCCGGTGAAGCGCCGCCGCGGTTCTGGCAAGGAACGCCGCCGCGTCGGGAGGTAGACGAAGGGTGCGGGTACCACCTGTCAACGACGCCCCTCTCGCGCGGGATCAGCTGTGAACGCGGATCCGGTGCGGCTGCACAGGTTAACCCCGTGGCTCCCGGTGTGGCTCAGCACTGATTGGCCCCAATTCAAATGAAGTGGGACCGGCCCCTTTATTTGAAATTTCCAATAGGAAAAATAAATCCAGATTTCAATCCAAACATGGAAAATCCATAACTTCTAGTAGAATCGTCCAAAAATTTCCAAATAAATTTTGTTAGAATCAGCATGAAGAATGTTTTCCAGTGGTGCACTTGGATTTGTACGAAAATCTATAGAAATTTCTCCATAATTCAGATAAGCAAAATGCTTAAAGAATTCATTCCTACAGTTCTGTTAATTGAAAAATTCCCAATTTTGGTCAGAACACTATTATTAATGCACTCGATCTCCAGTAAAAATTTCAAGTTCATTGGACTTTAATTACTGGGTTGATCAATATTCCAAATCTCTATGTAGTTATAAATTGAGAAAAATGGAAAATCAATTTTCCGAAATTTCCCCAAACTTGCAATATCAGTTTCTCCCTGTAGGAAGCTGAGAAAATTGTGAAATAAATTTTCCTAGAACCAGTGAGGCCCCCTCTACATGGTACAACCACTTGTAGCCACGATAGGTCTCCAAAAATTTCAACCAAAAATTAGAGAAGGTTATTGCTTACCCTGATTTTTAAAAAACAATAAACTTCCTTGATCATCTCCTGTTCTTGGCAAGAGTCTTCACTATAGTCACTAGTATCTACCATAAAAGTCCCAAAGAAAATTAAGGTCATTAGCTTATGACTTAAAACATATTGATTATTTTCAAAATCAGTCATACATAGTATATGCATATCGTGTAGTAGCTGAAATCGAGGAGCAGCCGGAAGCATTGGAAGTCAAGCTGCCAGAAACTAACGTAGACTTAGACCCGCATTCACGCAAGCCCCGGTTTGCATTTAAGTTCCTTACAGTGTATTTGCAGTTTTCATTTCACCTTACGTCTTTAGATGATTGTGCATTACGTTTAAGGTGTTTGACATCCACTTGCATAGGCCACAAATCCCATGAAGCCTTGGGTAGGTCTACGGCCCATTGGGTAGAAACTGCTATGCTTATGCTTATAGGAATTCGGTAGAAGTCGAGTAGTTGGAATCTACTCGCGAGATAGGAATTTTATCACACGGGAGGATCTGGAATCAGAAAATGGTTTATGAATATGAAATTGAGACAGAGCAGTGGGTATGATGCAGCGAGACGTGGTATCACGTGCGTAGCCCTGCTTGTGTCAATTGAGGACCGTTTCGTGTGCGGCCTTGCTGGACAAGCTTGAATTGTACCGGCGACATAATGGAGAAATGGGCTCTAGTAAACCGACATAGCTTGATACTAGTTTGTCGAGGCATTCTGTTCCATTTTATAGGCGTGGGTTGAGGGCAGCAAGGTGTAAATCAGTTGATGGGCACGTCAGAGTACGCCCCACACAGTGACCTCCTGCTCATGACGGATCGACCGGTTCGACATTCGATTGTTTAGTGAAAGGTGGCCATATACGACTAGTACTGAAATGTTATGTAGGTACTGCTATAAGTACTCGCTGACATTTCCGAAAGTGCGTATGTGTCATGTTGTTCCGGGTATGTCCTGATTGCAAGCGCCGTCCCTCACGGTAATAGAGTACCACTTGTTCACTGCGCTGTGACGTCGTAAATACTGAAAAAGTCAGGAGAATATGATGTATTGAAATACAATTGCTTTGCCAACCTTGTATGGCTTAGAGATAGTACAATTAAAAGTTTACAGTTTCCCCATACTTTAGCTGTAATAGCATATGTGCTTGTGCATGTCATATCATCGGCATAGCGTTTCTTGTTTGATTGTGGAGTCTATGATGTGTCGTGCTTGAAGAATATCATGTGCTACTTAAAATATGAATATAAGTATTCACTTGTAGGCGAGTCCTTTATGCTTTACCTTACCTATGCTTAGTATTCACCCCTGCATATGTCTAGTGAGACGGGTTAGTCTTGCTGAGCCTTAAGCTCACGTTTGAAGTTAACAAGTTTTTGCAGATTATAAGAATGATGACGGGTTCAATGACGAGGCTACACCCCCTCCAGGGTTTACAGCCGAGTGGGACCCTGCACGCCGCCGTAAGTTGTGCGTTGCTAGTGCAAAGTATCCAGAGCATGGATGACTTTGCTTTTGCATAGCTAGTACCGAGAGCATAGCTATGATGTATAGTTCTCTTTCCTTTCGTTTAGTATTGTAAAACTTCCGCTGTGCTTTTAAATAAAGACTTGATATTGTAATTTGTTCTTGTTCTTTTCTTGCATACTGTTGGGTGCCGCATCGCACGATACCACCCAATGAGATCCTTGGAGGTCAGGATTATGATCCCCACAGTTGAGAACCTCAAGAATGGCCAGACACACAAGGAAGGAATCGAAGGCTTGAATTCTTGGGACGTGCAGAAGAAAGGAAACTCCATTGCCCACAAAGGTACCTTTTTAAAGTACCCTAGTGGCGTTTGGGCGCACCGTGCAAATTTGAGCGGGCTTCAAATTAACGGCTTGTAACACGGCGTCCATGACGAGCGGGCCAAGTTCCCCCATTAGAAAAGCCGGCACGAGCAGTTCCCCGCCAAAAAAGGCAACCCGGCCGTTCCCATAAAGACGGGAGTGAAAGCAACAGAAGTGCAGCAGGCGCCTTGGGAACTGTCGCGATAACGTCGCAACGAGCAAAGATCTCGTTGCCACTATCCCTCAACCAGAGAGGGACGCATGGTCACAGCAGCAGAAGAGCGCACCGCTTTGACTGATCAAGACAAAATTAAAAGACCGCACGGTAAAACAGCATAAGGCCCCACCCTCGGGCTCTTTGCCTCGCCCCAAGGTGGACCCATGGGCCAATGTCGGTACCCAGCATACCGGGTACCCTCGCGCACAAGCTAGAGCCGCCTAAGTACCTCGCCTCCCTACGGTGACAGGGTCCGAGGGCGCCACGTGTTCAAGAAACTCAGACCCGCCTGGCCCAAATAGGGGGTCTGGGACGCCCACAAGACATCTTGGTAGGGGAGCTCAGCTCCACCTTGGCGACAAGCTCCCGGCAGCCACGTGTTCGGCAGGATGGGACCTGACCTCCCCCGTGGAGGTGAGCTCCCAAGCTGCCGCGAGGCCCATGAAGTCGAGACCCAATCTCCCCCGCGGAGGTGAGCTCCCAAGCTTCCACGTGGCCCGCAGGGCGAGACCTGGCCTCCCCCTCGAAGGTGAGTTCCCGAGCTGCCACGTGGCCCGCGAAGACGGGCACAACCTCCACCATGGCGGTGAGCTCCCCAGCGACCGCAAGGTTAGTCCACTTGCCTTGAGCGGACTGTAAGGAAGTTAAGAGGGCGGTGCGCCTTGTCTCCGTCAAGCCTTGAAGGTGCGCGGCTTCCCCAGATGTATGGTACGGCGCTCGCCTAATGTCAGGTACCGCTACGACCAATCGCATCACGGAGAAGATGCCGTAGGACTATCCCACTCTGCCAAGTGGGTAGCTTGCAGCGCCAGAGATAGTTGGATGGGACTTTCCCTACCAATGTCATCAACGGTGCGTGGGCTACTGACAACGCAGGCGGCAAAACGGCGAATCCACAAGTCCGCGGTCGGAGCAAGCTTATAGAAGAAGCCTTAGATCTTTAGGATAAGATCGCCCCATGTAACACCCTAAATCTTTGCATCATGCATTGCATACATGTTCATGCATTAAACATTAATAGAGTAAAAGAAAGATAATAAAATTTAGAACATACATGTACAAATATGTGTAGCAAAAGAAGAAAAAGAAAATAAAAATATAAAACATGTATTAGGGGATAAAAAATAATAATATATATATGAAAAAATATATATATAATTATGAAACCTATAGAAATATATATATATAATAATAATAACATATAATAATAATTGTATATGTAAAAGAAAAAAACACTCGCCCGCTGGCCAGGCCGAGCCGGCCCAGCCAGCGCTGGCTGCCCGCGCGCGCACCCTCACACGCTCGCGCCCAGCCACGTGCCCCGTGCACCATCGCCGCCCGCGTGACCGACTCAGTCGCGCGCCGACTCAGCGCCCGCCCGCCGGTCCCAGGCCGACTCAGCCTCTGGATCGCGCCCTCCCTGCCCCGCGCCTATATATTCGGCCGTAAGCTTCATATTTTCCAACGCCACCAGAAAACAGCGCCGCCACCGTAGAAAAAATACCCTAGCGGTAGAGAAAAAAAGGGGAGAAGCACCAAAGGGTGCGCCGCCAGGGAAGAAGAGGGAAAAAAATAAGAGAAGAGGAGGGTGCCGTTGTCTGTCGGAGATCATCGCGTCACCATCGTCGTGCCGCCGGAGGACCTTGCGCCATCTACTTCGTCTATGCATCGTCCCCATCCCGCAATCTTCAAAGTCACTGCATCTACGGTAGGCCATGTTTTCCGATGCAAATTTTAGCGAACATGTTCAATCTAATAGACGTAGTTTGATCGGAGTCGCACCATCTTTTTATTTTCAGCTGCATTAATCATCACTAAAACCCCCGTAAAATCGTCTGGACACGTACGAACTAGTTGCATCTAACTAATAAACAACTATAGTTAATTAATAATTGAACTTTGCATGCATGCATGTCATCGCATGTTGGTTAATATGTGTGCATCATATTGATTTGTATGTATTTTCTTGTATGTGTGATCACGAGTAGAGGGAAGTGCTCAAGAGGTCGTGTACGAGGATTTCTAGAACCAAGACTTCGAAGCGCTTGAGCAACCCTATCCGTAGGAGCAAGGCAAGTGTCTTGAAGCATACTGATCCTGTTTTGAAATAAATGTTTTATTTGCAAAATTGCATGCTTGTGTCAATCTGATGTGAATCCTATGATAGGAAGTTTACTAGCTTTGTTTAACCACCCTTGTCACCTGGGATATATGGTAGAGAGTTGTGATGGGATTTTAACCTTTTTGCTTTGCTTAATCAACTGGGATGGGAAAACATCTATACTACTCAACTTAATTATGCATGGATGAGATTATGGTTAATATGAACTGGTTAACATAATATGGTAATGGGTGATCTAAGCAAGCCTGGTATGTGGATGGGTTGGATGTACGGTGGATTACTTGCTTTAGATCTAAGGACTAGTTCGTGGAGTGACCATCCAGGATTTACAATGCCACCACGAGGCCAAGTATGGGTGCGGCGTAGCTGATTAATTAGGGCTTTGCCAGTGCTATTTGGACCATTAAGGATTCTCGGGGAAGGGGTAGTCGGATTGGGTTTGTTGATGATTGGTGGGACTACCCTGTGATCCGAATGGCTCAAGAGGGGGCCCTTGGTTGAAGATGTGCTCAGTTGGAGACATCGCCACCAGTGAAACCTCAGTGGGGTCTAAATAGGCTAGTAATCCTTTGTAAATGCTATTTTGTGATCTCTTGTCCACACACCTAAGGAAGTGTGAGACGGCATAATTGAGATTCCATAGTCATCGAAAGGTGATGAAATCACAAACACGTGAATAAAGCGGTACAACCTCTGCAGAGTGTGTCTAAAACTATCATGATAGTCGTGCTCCTGGTTATGAGCATCCTGGACCCTCACATGATTAGAGGGAACTCGGTATTGGGATGGTTATGGTTGGTATTATGGTAATGGTTGGTATTATGGTTATGGATAGTTATGAATTAATTTCTGGTACTGAATTTGGATTTTGGTATATGATGATGGATGTGGAATATGGATTGGTATTGTGATAACTACATTGCTTATGATTGGTTTATTTCATATACATATAATATATTGCTTTTCAAATGTTTTAATATACTTTTCAGCACTTAGCCATTATTATATTCGTCATTTGAATCAGCCACATGTCATACTTTCCACACTTGCTGAGTACGACATGTACTCACTCTTGCAATCCCCCCCCAACAGTTGCAGGTCAGGACTGTGAGTATTAATGGCGATAATGTGGAGTTCTAGGTCGTGTCTACCTTCATCTTTGCCTGTGGAGTGTTGGAGCTGCGCGATCCCTTTTGCTTAGTTGCTCAGTTTAGTCTATTTCCGCTACATTAGTTGAACTGGTCATTAATATTCATTAGAGTTTGTATTCGAGGATAATATGGTTTGTGTAATAAAATTTGGTGAATTAATCTTGTTCTGTGGTAATTTTCTGTATATCCTTTTGTGAATGCACTCGTGTATGTGTGTTGAACATCCTGGGCACACATACGCGTTCACTTGGTTTATTTTTCGGAACTGGGAGTCACACCCTGGGACCACCTGTCGAGCCCCAGGACCCCACTTGTAAGGCGTCCGACTTTGTCTATAAAAGGCTCGGACTGCCACTGATACCAGACCAGACTCAGAATCCCCGATACACTCACATATGCATTCACACACACCAAACAATACAATCCACCGTGGAGTAGGGTGTTACGCTCCTTGCGGCCCGAACCACGTAAAAACAATTGTCTCATACTCTTCTGCTAGAACACTAGTTTGAGGACTAAGCCCCGCAGAACAAGAACCTCCCCGAGCTGCTCCTTAGCAAATCCGGGGGAAGTGTCGCATTGACCCTTCGAAAGTTACATCTTCCTAATTGCCCATAAAAAGATTGTGCTATCCTGCTACAGACAGGCAGCCTAAAGTATATGTGATGTGTTTGGGTATTACAGGTAGTTTTCTCATTTGGGATCCCGTGCTCGCTGAATGGCCTATTCGCTTGAAAAAGCAATGCCGATGGAAGATTTGGAGTGTGGGGACTGCTTAGCCTCGTCCTGCACCCTAAGTATGCACACTCTATCGTTCCAACGTTGCAACAAAGTAAGGCGAGTCCGAAAAACACACGTTCCTGGGTGAGGCAGCAACTAGTACCTGGACATTATCGCACTGAATTACTCAGGCCTTGTAGTCTAGCAAAGGAATGTAAGCCACAACAAAACTAAGGTCAATAAGATTGTAACGAGCACTAATACCCTTTTTGTTGTCACTCTTGTGCGGGGAAAAACATTAAGGATCCAATGTCGGTAAGTTCCTGACGTAGATGTTTACCATGTTTATGATGGGCGCCGCTGGAGTGTCCAGCTCCGGCACCTCCCAGGGGGGCTGCTATCGATATTTTTCACGTTGATGGCAAGTGTTGCCGACTCCAGCACCATCAAGGGAGTCTGTTGTCAACATTCCAACAAGAAAGTCGCTACTATTGAGGCTTCTAAGGACCACAGAGGACTCGCAGTCAATACATGTGCTTGTGGTAGGCATCCCCAATCTCTTTGCCACGTCTACCTGGGTCTACTACAATTGTGACATGACAGCGAGCCCTAGCACTACGGTGAGCTTTTGAGGTTAAATGACCCCAGATGTGTTAATAACAAAAATCAACATCAAGTTCATTCACTCTTCAAGCTTTTTACAAAGAAGTTTGATCAACAACAGAAAGATACAACAGCAAGGGAGGCCCTAGCTATCAGAAACATACAACCTTTGCAACGTCTTGTACGCTGGCTCTGGCTGCCTCTTCAGTCTCTGCCACGGGTCCCTCCATCACAAGATCCAGTGAGGTAGAGGCATCCCAGCTCCAGAAGCATGTCAGCACGTGTCGTGCCACAATCTTCACCAAGAATCAACCCTCTGTCTCCAGCTGGTCTCCCATGACATCCTATAGAGCCATCATCTTGGCAGTGACAGAGTCCAGTGCTGGGTGTGCTTGGCTTACCTCCTGCACCGATTCACCTCATCAGATCAGAATAAAGCTAAGAGGCACCAGAGCTTTATCAACGCATCCCAGGAAGTCCCAGACCTGTCTGGCTTCTTCCCTGCGTGCGGCTTGGAGCTCCTCCGTCACCTTGTGAGCTACGACCAATTCCTGCTACTGCCTTTCGACGAGCTGCTCCCTATCGACCAGCACTTTCTCCTGACTGGCCTGTTTCTCCTCCCAAGTAGTAATTGTACCCTCCTTCCTGAAGAGCTCAAGATCCTAGGAGGAGAGGTCCGTTCCAAGCCGCCACAGGCGGTCCTATTCTGCCTCTATGGTGATCGCTCGTGTCTTCAATTTACCGGCGAGGAGATCCAGCGCGCGCTCCTTCCGATCAAACTTCCAGGTGAGGTCCTCCTCTTTCTCCAGCAGCTCTTGCTCACAGCGGGTATTAGCTGCAATTCTTTGGAGGAGGTTCTCCTTCAACGGCTCCAGGGCTACAAGTCAAGCATCGTTGGCATCATGGGTGGCCTAGGCATCATCATACAATGTCCAAGACTTCTGGTCCAGCTGCTCCATGAGGGCTCACTTGTCTTGAAGTAGTTATTCCAAATTTTGCAGCCATTTCTCCACCCCTACCTTCCAAGTCTAGAAGGTCTCGATCTTGAGTTGCAGCAGGTCCCTTCATCTTTGGAGTTAATGCCTGTCCCACAGCATCTCCTCGTGCTCCCTGTCCAGTGCATGTTGAACTTGCCATAGGTCGGAATACACATTTCGACGGCCAGTGGGAGAGGAATTGACTTGGGACCCTGCAACGCATTATTGTCAACGACCACTTCTTCGTCATCAACAACCGAGGCCACAGTTGGAACCAAGGCATCATCGATGAAGGACTTGCCTTCGGCGCATCCATCGCCAACTCAGACTCCTCACTTCTCGACGCGTCTGTCACCAGCTCAACCTCCGCATCACCACCAGTGGCCGCAACATCCGCTGGGAGCCCTAACTCTTCAAGGCCACCAGGGGCTGCCGCTTCTGTGGGTGGCCTGGTCTTTGAGATGCTGGAGACTGCCACATCTGTCGAGGGGCCCGAGCCTTCATCGCCGACAATAGTAGTCATCATCGTTGACCCGACCATGGTGATACCCTTATCCACAAGAGGCTCAGATGGTGGAGAAGCGGTGACTGGCCTCGTTGTCCTAAAATTAAATCCCATACAAGATCAAACATGAACAACAAAAAGAAGATATCAACGTGGCATACCGTGGCATCAGGTAGTGCCATTCATCACGAAGCCATTTCTGAGGATGGTCGAAGTTGCTCGATCCCGCCACCTGCGAGCTCCCTCCAGTACTCGTAGGGGTCCAGTGGCTTGCGGAGATGCCGATGTCGGCTTTGGAGGCATTGGCGTACGAACTGATTCCAACGCTTTTGCTGCACCTGTCGGAGCCGAGCCACTAGTTGGTGCAGTAACTTCCTACGAAGTTGGAGGTGTGCTGCTGGTTCCACTGTCAGCAGGTGCAGCAGGACTCGCGATCAGCACAAACCTCGCAGGTTTTTCCCTCGGTTGTCCCGGAGCCGGGGGAGCACCCGACCGCCTCACTTCTTCCCTCGCCTGAACCTTGGTGGGCTGGCCTGCCATTGAACATGTCCCTACTGTAGGGACCATTGGTGTGGCCACCACCACCGTTGGGTCTTCATCCCAGTGTGACAGCTTCCTCTTCTTGCTTGAAGAGTCAGTCGGCTCCTTTCCCTTTTTCCGGGTGGGGTCGGATCCAGACTCTTCTCGTCGGCCGGTGTTCGAGGCTCCCACAGTCTCCTTTCCCTCATCATGGGCGGAGTCGAACCCGGACCCTTCCTGACGATTGGGGCTGCTGCACCAGGGATTGTCACTCCTCTGGAGGCATCTCTTACTTGGCGCACCACAATGCCGGTCTTGTCAAGGTTTGGCATCTCCTTCAACACCCGTGTCCTCAGCTGTGGCATGGTGAAGACTAGCAGAAGGTCTGACGGGGGAAGAATAATTTTGTTGGAGACGAGACCGCTGCACATCTTTGACAGCACAAAAATATTGTCCTTCTCATCCAAGTCGGTCCTTCAGCCACTCTCCAACCACGTGAAGTCCATCACACCGGTGTACCTCTAGGTCGGGCACTCATTTTTCACGAGTGACGCAATACGCCGTGTCAAGAAGTCGCAGAGTACCATCAGAGACATCAAGCCTCCATCCACCAAGTGTCTTATCCTCGTTAGATCCGGGTTGTAATCCATTGGCAAGTCACGGACGAGCTCCTAGAGCTTGCTTCCTGTTGTGGGTACGTCAGCTGGCAATTCCAAGTGGTCGCTTGGGTCGGTTTGGATAACCACCCAATCGGACTTCCAATTCTCCCACTTTCTAGGGGAGAAGGAAGCGATGTACTTGCATGGAGAGTTCCTCCGACGCTGGAAGTAGTAGGCTCCTATGTAGCCTAAACTCCTTCCGAATGCCTGCAAGATGAATAAAACCTTGAACAGATCCATGGGCAGCCTCACACACACCCACATCTCACAAAGGTGGACGAAGATCGCCACCAATAGAATGGAATGTGGTGTGAGGTGCTGAAGTTGCAGACCATACACCTCCAACAGTATCAAGGGGAAGGAGCATAACAGAGAAACCAACCTGGCCAGAGCATATGCCTGGAAGAAGACTATGTCGCCAAAACTCTTCTTGGTGAAAGGAAGGCTCCCGCGACGAACCATGTTGTTGAAGCTTGCCTCCTGCCACCCGAGCAACTTTCGCACCCTCAGAATGTTGCTCTTGCTCTGAGGCTTCGAGGCAAGAAGTATGGACTCCATAGTAGTGAGCAGAGGAAGATGGAGAGTATGGCAAAATGAGGAAGACGGAGAACTCTAGGCGCAAGAAAGCAAAAGGGAGCGTAAGAGATCACTTGCCCAGAGCAACGTCTCTATCTAATCTTCACAACTCTTGGAAGACAACCGCACATAGAGCCTGGTCACATCTCATGTGGCTAGCTTCATCGATGACAAGGGGGTCAAGGTCCACCTTACAGACATGTTAGACCTGGCGGACCGTTGTCATCATAAACAATCGGGCGAACCCTGAGGAAGGCGGCATGGCAGGGCTGCAAAGATTGCGCCAGGGGCCAATACGAAGATTGTATTGGGAAATGTCATTGATCAATGCAAAAGACAGGTGCACAGCGAGTACGCTACTTTCAATTAACAAGTTATGGTCACGTGTCTGCAATGTAGGAACATACTGTCACCTCAATTGTCCAAGTGAAAATCTGAAGCAACAATGTGAGAAACCTCGGTCGCGGCAAAAAGGTTATGCGGATAATCGGTGAAGGAATCTGGTATTTGAAGTTGGAGATTTCGTATACCTCAAAGTGTCACCTATCCGAGGGAAACACCTGTTTAACGTTGAAGGAAAACTGGCACCTCGTTACATCGGACCATTTAAGATTCTGGACAAGCGAGGAGAGGTAGCTTATCGACTTGAGCTGCCGGCATATCTCTCCGATGTACATGACGTGTTTCACGTGTCTCAACTCAAGAAGTGTCTTAGGATGCCGGAAGAACAGGTGCCAATGGACGAGTTAGAACTTCAGGAGGATTTGTCCTATGTTGAGCAACCTATCAAGATTTTGGATGTGCAGGTGTTGACGGCTATTATATACCAATTTCATCCGTCAATTTAACTCGATTATGTGAAGGATTTGTCATTTCATGCACACATCACCTTTCTATCTAACCCAATTCCACTTGGACTTGGAGAAATATGTGTATGCAGCATTTTATGCAGGAAATGAAGAAATGTACAGGGACCAATCCTATAAAATATCGTCCCAGCCAATCAAGCGACGACACTTGGCATCCCATGGATCAAATGGCCCACAAACAGAAGTATCCGAGGAGATCCAACGGTGTATCACCCATATACATCAACGGGACCCACCTGGCAGCCACCTGGAGAAAGCACACGAGAAACGGTGCAATGACCAGGCCGGCTGAACCAGGGGGTCGGCCGACCTGGTCTCTGCACCAAACTCGGTCAGCCTCCACATGTTGGCTCCTCCCGACTCCCTGGAGTCAATAGTGACTGATTCGCGCGCGGATGGTGGCAGGAACCGACCTCAACACTAGTATAAATAGGACCCCCTACCCCTCACTTCAACACACACCACTTGAGCCTCATCTCTATTGTATACACTATCATCCATAGTCTTAGAGGAGTTAGGTTGTAGAGAGGAGAGTCTCTAGTCCCAAGTCCAAATTGCGGAAAGGAGTAAGTAGTCTCTCTCTTCCCAATCCTACATTGGGAAAGGTATGGCTCATGTATTCTTTCTTGTATTTGTGACTTTATGCATAATAAAGATAGTATCTTTAGTCTCTACTTATACATATACTTGGGCAAAGCGTTTCTTGTTTGATTGTGGAGTCCATGTATGTGGAAGGTATAGCTTCTATGACTGTTTCATCATGAACATATCTCATTATCATAGAACCTATAGACCCCCACTATAGTCTAATTAATTATAACATAACTAGGTTAGGATGGATAATTATGTTGTGTATCAACATTGGTTCAATGATGATTCAGTTCATTGCCTTAGGATGGATTGTGTCTAGGCTCTTAAGGTAATTACTTAATATGCTAGCATGGTGCTAGGATAGCTAAGTAGCATTGGATGTCTCGTAGACCCACGGATTGAAGAGGTAGGCAGTAGGTGGTGACAGCCCTATCTGTCCTTTGTAATCCTCCACGTTCGGCTATGCCATAGGCTCTTGGCGGGAGTCGCCCTAGTATTGCTAGGGGTAAGCCCATGCCCGATGTGTTGAACCACATAGCATAAGTATTCACTATTGATCTAGCTTATGGATAATTAGTTTAGACTATGTATATGTACGATAGAGCATAGTAGGAGTACCTTCATAACTCTCAACCTTAACTAACCTCTAGGATCCTCTTACCCCCCTTAGACTTGAAAGCTTTTGTGTGTGTCACACTACCTCCACTATTATTTTATCCATCCTTACTAGATTCTTACCTAGACCTTTCTACCCTTTCCACTTGATGATTGTTATATCTCTTCCATGCCTTCCTTTGGGATCAAAAAAATGACACCCTTGGGAATACTCTTAAGGGGAAATGCTATAATGATATCTCCGTGCGCTTGCAGAACTCACTCTGTGATCCAATACAACAATTAACAAGCATTTCTGACACATCAGTTGGAGATGTTTAGTCAATGGTACGTAAGTAATACCAACAAGCATTTCTGGCACTATTGTCGGGGATGATTTGTTAGTATATCTTAGGAGCCGTCAACAAGCATTTCTGGCGCCGTTGCCGGGGAAGGCAAATAGATATATAACATGACTAAGTGAATAGGAAAGAACCCTGGGTAGGATTTTAGTAGGATAACCATTCTTTGTTTTCGCATTTTAAATGTGAAAATAGGGTAGTGTATGTCTGGTTTCCGCCTGCCAGAAAACTTTGTTGAAGATCCTGAATCTCTTCTTAGAGACCGACCCTGTGTCGTTACTCCTCAGAAGATTCGAGCGGCAAAGCAAGCCATCATTTTTGCACCAACAATACAAACGCCAATGGCTCAGAAGACCCTTCGTGAGTTCTTAGCTCCCTCTGCTAACAATGTACCTATTTGGCCCACTGTTAACATGGCAGATGTAAACTTCGAGATCAAAACTGGCCTTATCACTATGGTGCAAGCCAACCCATTCTATGGGAAGGCTAACGAGGATGCAAGTGCTCACCTGCAACAATTCCTCGAGATCTATAGCACTTTTAAGATCAAGGACGTGTCTTCGGATGCGGTCCGTCTGAGACTGTTCCCGTTCTCTCTCCTTGGGAGAGAGAAACAGTGGTTCTACGCGAACTGAAGTGCTATAGACACATGGGAGAAGTGTTCTACGGCATTCCTCGCCAAATTCTTCCCGTTAGGCAAACCCAATGCCCTACGTGGAAGGATTTCCAGCTTTTAGCAAGAGCCCAAGGAATCTATTCCTGAGGCATGGGAAAGGCTTCAAAAGTACATCCTAGCCTGTCCCCACCATGGGATGGATGACTGGCTTGTTATTCAGAATTTCTATAACGGGATGATCCCATCACCTCGTGACCATTTGGATGGTGCTGCTGGAGGAGCCCCCTTCTCATTGACGGTGCCAAAAGCAAAAGATCTTATTGAGAAGATGGTGTCCAACATGGGATGAAACGATGAGCGTCTCCATACCTGACAGCGAAGCATGCACACCTTGATGTAGGTGGACATGATCGCTGCAAAATTGGACCTCCTAATGAAGAAAATTGATGGACAAGCCAGTGGTGAAGTGCCTGGCAATTCCTATGCCCCAGACTCACACATCACGTGCAAAGTCTGTGGCAACACGGGTCATGTGGGCAATGATTGCCCAGAAACTCGTGAGGATGCCTTATACCTCGCCAACAACGGAAATTTCAACAACAATGGCTATCGTCCAGGTGGTCAAGGGTGGGGTCAACAACGCCCATTCTTTCAAGGAGGGTACAACAACAATGGGAACCCTGGAAATCAGCCCAACTTGAGAGAACTTGCCATTAGCCAGCTCAAGATCAATGATGCCCTATCAAAGAAGCTGGCAGCTAATGACAAGACCCTAGAGAATATTAATGCAAGGATTGAAGGACTATCCTCAGCATTCAAGAATCAACTGAGATTCAACAAGATGTTGGAGACTCAGCTGGCACAACTTGCTGCAGTTGTCCCTCCATTAGATAACAACAAAATTCCGGGGCAGCCAGAAGCCCCAGTGGAGAACATCACTGCAGTGGTTACGTGAGGAGGAAAGACCACTCGTGACCCACCATATCCCACACAAGAAAAGAGGACAACTGAGCCTGAGAAGGAGGATGTCCCAAGTGAATTACTTGGTGAGAGAATGGCCAAACACTTTGAAGACACCAACTTATTGCCATTCCCTCACAGACAAAGGAAGCCAACAGTGGATGAGCAATTCAACCGTTTTGTTGAGATCATCCAAAAGATCCAATTCAATGTGCCCTTGATTGATGCGATGCAAGTACCCACTTATGCTCGCTATCTCAAGGACATATTGAACAACAAACAGCCATTGCCCACTACTGAGGTCGTCAAGCTTACGGAAGACTGCAGCGCAGCCATCCTCAATAGGCTTCCTAAAAATAAGAAGGACCCTGGATGTCCTACCATTTCATGCTCAATTGGGGCTCACCACTTTGACAAGGCACTTTGTGATTTGGGAGCAAGTGTTAGTGTGATGCCCAAGGTTGTGTTCAACCAGCTGAACTTCACAGAGCTGACTCCAACACCAATGCAGCTACTACTGGCTGACTCTTCAGTCTGTTATCCAGTGGGTATTGCTGAAGACGTCCCGGTGAAGATCCGAAAATGCTTCATACCCGTGGATTTTGTGGTTCTAGACATGGACACCGAGAAGGATACACCACTCATTCTTGGGCGCCCATTCCTCAGCACTGCAGAAGCTCACATAGATGTGGGAGCTGGAGAAATCCACTTCCATATCAATGGCAAGGAGGAAAGGTTTAACTTTCGGCCAAAATCACAACAATGCTCCATGTTTCGAATCAAGTATGGGTCGAATGATAAACACATCAGAGAGGTCGAAGTCACACCTCCAAAGGTGGACTCACTCATTGCATTCATGAGAAGATTAATCTACGAGGACAATCCGTCGTTTCAACCACGCCGATATCCAAAGGCGATGGAATCTTCTGGACCTTCCCAAAGGCCCAAGTCCACCAAGCCTCCAAAGAAGGAATGGTGGAAGAAGCAAGACAAACCGTCTGAGCCCATCCCTCCGGGCCCGGATGTAAAATGAAGACGGAGGAATGTCCATCTCATCGGACGGTGCTGAGACCTACGCCAATAGGTTAAATTGGTAGTTGTCCCACTTTATTTTTTCTTTCTTTCTTTTTCCACCCCATTTGGATTTTTCCCATTGCATATTTGATTTTTCCTAGCAAGTTGAGAATCTTATATTCTCAGCTATCATTTTTCTTTCTTTCTTTTCAAAAGAAAATTTTTTATTGGATTTGAAAAAAGGTTTTTATTTGAAAAACAATTTTTTCTGAGCTGCACATGTGGCATTTCACCAACGTGCTAATTTTATAGCCGTTGGGGAGCCACTTGCCAAAAGGGAAACCAGGGGGGCCACCTGTCAGGTCAGCCGAACCCCCTGGTCGGCCGAACAGGGAGTGGAGCCAAATTGGCTCCCCTTCCTCCAACGGCTATATTTTGAACCCCCAAGTGACCTTTGGAGGGTGCACCCTATAAATTGTGGCCATGAGGAGCACCTCTCTTCACACACCACATCATTTTACACCTCCCCAAGTCACTCTCTAGCTCACCTTGTTTTTCTTGCTCTTCATTGCAACACTCTTGCTCAAATCCATCCCCAAAAAGATTTTATTTTGTTTGCATTTGCATTTTACACTCAAGCTTTCAAGAGGAGAAAATTCATTGAGAGTTTTGTTTTTCCAAACATCGCTTCTTTTCGGATTTTTCTCGCCTTGTTTTGTTCTTGCTTGTTGAACTCAAAAAGACATGAAGGGGTTGTTCGGAAAGAGGAAGGGGGCTGCAAGCTCAAGCCATGGTGAAGGTTCTAGTGCACGCCTCTCTTCCATGGGTACAAGCCCAAGGAGGAGAAGTGTGTGTGAGGACACTCCCATGGGAGAGAGAAGCAACCTACACCAACTTCTTCATGACAACGACCTCGACGTACGAAGCGAAGTTGAAGATCAAGCACGCAGGCTTCTCCAAGATCGTGAGTTTCGCCACGTCAAGGCCTACGATCCACATTTGATCTCCAAAATAGGTATGGACTCCGAATTTCTTTCCATTTGGCATGCAATTGGATTTGATGACTTTGCTCACATAGAGGAGAAAGGTTCACGCCTTCTCACTATCCAATTCCTTTACACGCTAAGAATAGGATTTGATGGTATTGCTTTTAGATTATTTCAAAAAGAATACAACATCCTATGGAAAGAATTAGGTAGCATCCTAGGCTTCCATAAACGGTGTTTGCTAGATTTAGACAATTTTCCTAAGTTTAACAAACAAAGTTTTTGGCATGAGCTAACTAGTGAGGTCACATGTAGGGCTCCTAGGAATAGCCACATCCAAAACCCTACCTTACGCTTCATGCATATATGGGTGGCTATGACTATGTTCCCTAGGGGAGATGTTAGGGTTGTGCGACATGATGAATTGAAAATTTTGTTTGCCATGACTAAAAAGATAAAAGTTGCTCCAGTCAAAGCCATGATGACACAATGGTTAGATTAAATTTCAAAATCAGGACCAATTGAATGCACTTAATTGATTACTCATATTGTTGATAGGGTAGGAGCACTTAAATACTCTTCAATTGAATATATTGAAACTGAAAGAGAATTAATTAATGAAGACTATTTAGTGCAAGGACATACCCTTAAGCATGATCAAGATGGGTCCTTGATATTTTTCTATCCTGACTTTGTCAATGAAATTCGGTTACCTAACCCGGATTTTCATTTGTACAAATGCCGGAGGCTAACCATTAATCTTCTTCCCCTTGAGGAAGCAAGAAGAAGTAATGTCTCTGGCAGGGTAACAAGGAATCGTGCGAGGGCTGCAGCCATAGGCATGCCACCGATAATCTCTCTTGTCCATGAATACCAAGAGGAAGAGAACCTAACGGGTCATGAGCCCGGATGGACTCAACCTCCGACGTATGAGACTGGGGGATCATCTTGGCAAGAATGGCAAAGGGATCCACCCTTATACACTTCAAGATCTAGCAGCTTGCCCCCAACAGCCATGAGAGGACGTCGTTCCTCTTCGGCTAGAAGTCATCATGACTATAGCCAAGGAATGATGGACCTCACTAGACGTATGGGAGAACTTGAAGTGAGAACGGGTGACATCTATAGCACACTCCAGGAGCATGTTCAAGGTACCCAGGATTGGCAACAACACATGGATGCTCAATTCACCAACTTCAACATGGCACTACAACAACAACAAGCCGATCTTGCAGCATACTTCCGTCATCAAGGGTTCAACCCTTATCACGGAGGTAGTTGAAGAACGAGCTTGGGGGAGGACCCCCACTTGAGGTAACATGTATCACATTCCTTGCATATTTATTTTCCATCCATCCATCATCCACCTTGCAAAAAAAATATAGGTTAGATGTGCTTTCATCAAATAAAGATGTGCGGTAAGAATGATTTAGAATTCACATAGATGAAATGATGAATAGTTGCTCTGTTTTATTTTCCTAAGTCTCTAGTTTACAACTTCCTACTCTCTGAATATTGCTTTAATTGGTTTGAAATACTTTTACCTTAATTTGGAAGTTGTGGGTAGCAAAAGCTTAATCTAATTCTAGGTTGTTGCAAGACTAGAATTGGTAATAGGGCTGCTAGTCCTAGTTTGAAAGTAAAACTTAGATTTCCAGAGAAATTCTAAAAAGATTTAAGTTTCCCTCAATTGATTGGAAATACCTACCAAAGCCATATGATGTTTATACATAGACAAAATCTTATGCATATGCTATTTGCTTTCACATTGAGCCTAGTCAAACTAGTATAGACCTATGTGAGAAATCATTCAACTCTTTTTGAATTCAAGACTTCACTTTCACATGCTATACTTCTACACTAGAAGTAAGCAAAACGTCCATCATATCCACCATACCACAATAAAAAGAGAAACTCCATGTTATTCATGTTTAGCACTCTCTTCAAAATTCATTGCAAAGAAAGGGAGTAGAAGACATGGCTACAAAAAAGAAAATGAAAAAAAAACATGCTTACATCATAAGCATGAGAAAAAAAGAGAAAAGAAAAGTAGCCAGGTTTCATCCCTGCAAAAGAAAGAGAGATTTTACCAAAAAGGAGTTATCTCAAGTATCCACACCCACTTTCCACTCCATCACACATGCACTAGTCTTGAATCAAAATGTTTTGATTTGAATTCTCCTAAGGCTTACTCTTTTGACTTAGCAATATATGTGATAGAAATATGCCTACTTACTTTCCTTACCAAGCTCCACATACAAGCCATATTCAATGAGTAGGAATAGTAGAGGCACAATGCTTTGGTGAGGAAATATTTCCACTATCCACAAAGGAGTGATTGAAAGAATCAAATTGAGGTACTTAATATCTAAATTGAATTCTCCAGGATTTAAGTGGAACTTGATTTCTAGGCTATGTTTGCTCCATTTGTTATTCTACCTTTCAACTACTCATGAACATGAAAAAGCATAAGCCCCATGATAACTTATGAAAGGTAGAGTATCATAGCCAATTTCTGCAATACTATGTAGAGTATCTTGTTGTGCATTAGATACTTTTGAAAATAAGACATTGTAGCAACTCCTGATCATCAACCTAAAGTCTTGACTTTGCTCGGGACGAGCAAAGGATAAGCTTGGGGGAGTTTGTTGACGACTGTTATATACCAATTTCATCAGTCAATTTAACTCGATTATGTGAAGGATTTGTCATTTCTTGCACACATCACCTTTGTGAGACCTATGTGTGCTGAATACATTGGCTTTGACAATAAAAGTTTTGAATGCTGCCATAACACCTTTTTAGCAAGGTCCGACTCTAGCTCCGAGCTTCTGCAACGTCCGACAATAGGTCTGAATTTCTTTGTCTAGATCCGACATGTTTTTGGGTAGCTCCGGTGGGTTTTGTCTTTAGCTTCGGCATGTCTTTGTTAGCTCCGGCATGACTTTGATAGCTCCGGCATGTCTTTGTTAGCTCCGGCATGAATTTGATAGCTCCGGCATGTCTTTGTTAAGCTCCGACATGTTTCTCAAGTTCCGGCTTTTGGGTTGACTACTTCCGACTAGTTTTGGTCAGCTCCGGCGCTAGGTCCTACTAGCTTTGGTAAGCTCCGACGCTAGGTTGTACTAGCTTTGGTAAGCTCCAGCGCTAGGTTGTACTAGCTTTGGTAAGCTCCGGCTCAAGCTCCGGTTAGCTTTGGCATGGTTCGGAGCTTGATTGTAATGTTCCAAATTTTCATGTGAAATGTTTCAAACTTTCTTTACATTGTTGGAAAGATTGCTTAGTATTAATTTGCTAAGTTTTTGGTGCATTTTGGTTGATATGGCTGATATCGTTTTGATGTGCTTTGCAACATGCTTATGTGAGGTGCTCACGTAAGGTGTTGTAGTTTCGGAACTAACGTGAGTTAAGTCGCGGACTTGGGCTCGTACAGATTGGTTGTTTGTTCATGTGCAGGTGTTGCTTGAGTACAAGACATGACTGGTGACGGGATCCATTGAACTAGTCTTAGGGAGAAGATGAGGTTCAACAACCAAGTTCGGGAGGAGTTGTGGTTGAGTTGATCGGGAGATTGCGCAGCATGTTTGAATCAAGAACAATGCATATGAAGGTATCGTGGATGTTGTTGGAAGATGTTTGCACATGTGCAAGGAGTGCATGTACGTGGCTGCATGGTTCCGAGGCGTGATGAAGAGATGTGGACGTAAAAATTGTCGGAAAGGTCCAACCGACTAGGTTATGGACTCAGGCTGCGGCTGAGTTGGGTTTGACTCAAATATGGAAAGATTTGAGTTGGTTATGATAGGATTTCGTGTGGGTCACGAATTTGGGTTTTTTTAGGAATGTGGGATATGTTTCTAAAGTGTTTGGAAGTCTTAATATTGCTTCTATATGCATATAGAAGAGTCCTAAGCAGTTATGGAAAGTTTCGATTCGTGATCTGAGTAGGATTAGAGTCCTAGTTGAGATTAGGTTGGCCTAAGGGCTGGTTATATAAGCAAGGGCGGCCAAAGCTCGTGGTGCAATACTTTGGGGCTGTTCCTCTTGTGTTCTATTGAATAAAATTCGTAGTTGAAAGGAACTTCTGTGCCTTGTTCGTCCGACTTGTTCCAGACAAGTTTTACTCGTCGAGTTTCTGGACAGCACTACCTTTCGTTGGTGGTTTTATCATAACTTGAGTTTTACAGATCCAATTGTGGGGACCGGAGTCCACACATCCGAGGATCTCATTGGGTGGTGCCGTGCGATGCGGCACCTAACAACACACACGAAAAGGATACCAAAACATATAAAGTTTTCATTTCATAATAAGAAGAGTTTACAAAAGAGTGTACAATAGAAGTACACACGCAGCGGAAAATACATACTCATAATCTCACCTAACTAAGCAGGAGAGAAGGCGTCCATGCCCTAGGATGATTCTCACTAGCAACACGGAGAACATACAGCAGCGGCGTGGTTCACATGTAAAAGCCCGTTTTTCGGAAGAACAAAAACGCAAAAATGCGAACTTAAATATTTTGAAAATAGACTTGGAAATCCAAACTCACATGAGCCATATGAGTTAACCCATGTTCACTACAAATATGGACTTGTTAAAACTTAAAATCTTAATAGGAATTATTTCAACCCTAAAATGGGACATTCAAAAATATTCAAATCTCATGCCGTAAATTTTTCCATGACCTTCTAATATTCCAATTAGACTCTCGGAAAAGTTTCAAAAATTTTTGAAGCACGTTTCCCATTTATTGGACACGTACTGAGAGTTTAATCAACGTCGACTTCAAATTTAAACTTCGCGCTCAACCTTGTCCAAATCAACTCCAAATTTTTCCTGAGGTCCCTTATGGTTCAAAAAGGTTAACTTCAAAGTTTCAGGATTTTTGAACCTAATCTACTATTTATTTCCTTGAGTCAAGTATCACCACTTGAATTCAAATTCAAACCTGAGTTCAAATTCAACTTGCCCAGTTTTGAAATCTGATTGCACCATAAAATTCTCCACATTTTATTTAGTCACTGGGCCAAAGTTGACTATTTTTGAAGCTTGTTTGCTAGCTCCATTTGAATTTTGAAAAGAGAAGGAAGAAGAGAGTGGGACCCACATGTCAAACTTATCCTCAGTACTAGGGAGAAGGTGGACCCCACTGGTAACCAACTCAATGGAAAGAAATATTTTACATCTGGACTGAAGTGGATAAGGGGGGAATTGGAGTGGGCCCCACATGTCATTCTTAGCCACAAAAACCAAATTTGCTTCTCTCTCTCTGTCCTTATCAGCGCCCGACCCAGCTTCTTCTCCCTCCTCTGCTTAAGCGGCCAGCTCCTCCCCTCGTCCAAGGCAGAGCGTCGCCGCAGCCCCAAGAACCAGCACCAAGCAAGAGTTAATCGCGCTCAGCTACTGCGAGTGCGAGACCAAGCCATTTGCCATGGTGGTATCGAGCGGACCGAGGAGCACTGCCTCCACGGGGTTCTTCAGGATGCCCGGCCTCTTCGTGCGGCTGAGCGGCAAGGGCTTGAGCGACAGTGGCGCGGACACGGACTCGGTCTGGAGCCCGACCTCGCCGCTGGACCTGAAGAACCACCTCAGGTTGACCAGCCCGCCGAGGGTCGGTCTCGGCCTCGTCGACGCCCTCACCGCCGACGCCGGCTCCCTGCTGTTCGGCGGGAAGACCTCGTTCCTCGACTCCATCAGGCCGTTCCTCGAGCCGGGGCTGCCGAAGCCGAAGCCAGCGGCTGCGTTCAAGAAGGATGCCGCGTCGGTCATCAGCGTCGCCACCGCCTCGGGCGGCGTCCCGGGGCAGGCGGAGGACTCCGAGGAGTACACCTGCGTCATCGCGCGCGGCGCGAACCCGAGGACGACGCACATCCTCGGCGGCGAGACGCTGGAGGTCCGCGGTGGTCCGGCAGGCGCGTGCGGGAAGGTGGTGTTCACCGTCGAGCCATTCACCGACCGGCCGTCGGCTGCCCCGGCGCCGGCTGGCGTCGCCTCCGGCCGCTGCGGCTGCTGCATGAGGAGGCTGCCTCAGAACAGGGACATCTTCATCTATAAGGGTGAGAAGGCGTTCTGCTCATAGGCCATGTCCTAGCAGAAAAGTAAGTAATGGGTGTGATGGAGGATATGCAGGAACACGTCGTTGACACACCGACATCGGTAACTGGTCCAAGGTTAGCTCTTATTTTGCAAGAGTGATTGGATCAGTGACTGCAGCCAAGGTGTTCGATAAAATGGTTGCAAGGCGAAACTAAGTGTGTTGCCGTTCAATGCTGGTCTATGGATGCAGGTCTATTCTGGGGTGGCAAGTGACAAGTACATGTGCCAAGATACCCTTTGAATGATGATGACGCGATGGAACTCTAGTACACACCAAGATGTTCGGCGAAATGCATACAAGGTGAGCCTTACCCTGAAATACCTTGCTTGACGTCATCGATGTCCGTTCATCGTGACCCCTAATGGTACTCATGTCTCGTCAAGTCATACGTCCAGTTTTCGCATTGATATCATTTCTATAGAAGTCCCTAAGTCGACCTCCTTTGTCGTTTGTATCACGTCGGCCTGTCCGTGCATGCTCGTGATGCTCCACCATGAGCCGCGTCGACGTCGTTGACCATATGACGTCGTCGTGACGCTCCGAGCCGTTATCGTGCCCTGGCATCGAGATGAAGGATGCCTGTAACGTACATGATGCTGAAACACAACCACGACACAACGGTCGACAATCGTTTAGCCAAATTAGGGTTTGGTCAAAGCGAGACTCTTCGAGTCCTAGGTGTAGCCTAGATGCTCGATGAAATGCCTTCTAGGTCAAACCAAGTGGTTCGGTGATCATCGATGACTTGGAGTAGAGGTATGCAATAACGTTGCGACCAACAGGGAGAACTAGACCAAGGGGGACCTTGGATAAGAGTTCCTTGGTTGTGTCGAGGATGTTCCGTAGCCGATCACAGGGTTGGTTAACTAGGTGTGCCATTTCATTGATGGCAGGTTCGTCGAGTCGCTTATCAACAACCGAGTCGACATCACTAGCCTTAAGACTCACAAGGTGGTGTTCGAGATTCCGCTCACCCCTTTGATGAGCCCGGGTTGTTGTGGACGCCACTAAGACGATCTTCTCGAGATGGCGAAGCATGACCGTCACGACAAGGTCTCGCATCATGTTCGAGTTCTAGGAGTTCACCGAGCTCATCTGGACAATCTTGCAAAGGACACTGCAATAGTGTCACGTAAGCACTTGAACAATGCTCGAGAAGCTTGCCGTAGAAACTACTTTACCTAAAGGTCATTTGAACGTTGTCTCGGTATTCACGTCAGGTTAACAAGGCTCGTTATGATGTCTTAAGTCCAAAGAATGTTGACCTCACTTCACTCCCAAGTGTCGCTAGGGTTCCATCCTGGTTCATCCTTATCAGAACCCTGCGACCACACTTGTCCCGTAATTAGGTTTACTCCTTAATGAGTTTGTGTAACTTCATTGGTCGACTTCTAAGTCACAAACTCTTGTTGCACAGTTCACTCACGCCTTAAGCTTTCCATGCTCCATCTTGATCGCTTAGTCTTCCTTACATCACACAGTCCAGTAATACTTCTTCACCATTCTACCTTATCACTCTTTGTGTGGCATAGCTCCAAGTGTCGAGTGCTAAATTGCGATGTGTCATTACATTGCACTTTTCAGTGCTTATCTCGACACCTCGAGTCTCATGTATAACCTGAACAGCAGAAATAAAACTAATACCTGCAAAAATCGTTAAAGCGCAAACGTGAGCATAAGGCTCAGCAAGACTTAACCGTCTCACTAGACATATGCAAGGGGACACTAAACATAGGTAAGGAATAGCATAAATGGACTCGCCTACAAGTGGATCCTTATAACCAAGTTTTAAGTAGCAAATGACATTCTCTGAGCACGGCACATCATGGGCTCCACAATCAAACAAGAAACGCTTTACCGATGATATGACATGCCCAAAGCACATAATGCTATTACAGCTAAAGTATGGGGAAATTGTAGATCTTTAGTTATACTATCTCTAAATCAAACAAAGTTGCAAAGTAATTATAATTCAATATCATATGACTTTCCTGACTTCTTTAGTATTTACTACGTCACCGCTCAGTGAACAAGTGATACTCTATTACTGCGAGGGACAGTGATTGCAATCAAGACACACCCGGACAACACGACACATACGTCGTTCGGAAGTGTCAGCGAGCACACCTGTACCTACATAACACTTCAGTACTAGGCGTATATGGCCACCTTTCACAAGAAACTCAAATGCTGAGCCCGTCTCACCTCCGCAAACAGAAGGTCTCCGCACGGAACACCTCATGTGTCCGCCGACCGATTTACACCTTACTGTCCTCAACCCACCCCTATCGATGGTGAGTTAATGGGTCTCAACATCCCAGTTATCAAGTTACATCAGTTTATTGGATTCCATATGTCCATTATATTGCCGGTACAATTCAAGCTTGTCCGAAGGGGCCGCACACGACGCGGGCCTTAATCGACACAGGCAGAGCTATGCGACCGAGACTCACTTCTCGCCGCTTCCTAGCCATTCCCTCCCCGGTCTCAATTTCATTATATTAAGCCATTTTCTATTCAACCAATCCTGTGAGATACATCTCTCGCGAGTAGATTCCAACTACTCGACTTCTACCGGATCTCCTATGCATTAGCAAAGCAGTTACTACAGGTCAAACTGTAACTCGTGCCAAATAAACCCCTGGGATTTTTGGTCATGCAAGTGGAGTATCATTCACCCTAGACGTAATGCACAATTCATATACTACTCATCATAGTGATAAAGCAAAAGTTTATAAACGACTTAAATGCAAACCGGGGCTTGCCTTAGTTTGCGACTGAACAAATGTCAATTGTTAGGGCTTGATCTTCCTCCAAAGAACCTGCCATGGAACCTCAGTGGAAACACCTTGGTCTTCTCCTCCAAGCGAAGCTCCTCGTCGATCATCTACCATCACGTTCCCTATCGATATGATATGCATATAAGTAATTAAGTAATTAAGTAATTTAAGAAAAGACTCCACGGGGTTGTGTAAACTCTAAGAATGAGGAGTTCGACTAGGAAGGACAGATATGCCTTTGTTGTGTGAATGAACAAAGGATGAAGTCAAGTGGTCATAGTAGTATCGAGATGTGAATTGAAAGGTGCAATGTAAGCACACATTGCAACTTGGCACTCAACACTCGACGCTATGCCACCCAAGGACGATACATCTGAATGGTGTGGAAGTGTTGGACTGGTAGGGTAAGGATGACCTAAGAGTCAAGGGGGCATAGTAGTGTCGAGATAAGCACTGAAAAGTGCAATGTAATGACACATCGCAATTTAGCACTCGACACTTGGAGCTATGCCACACAAAGAGTGATAAGGTAGAATGGTGAAGAAGTATTACTGGACTGTGTGATGTAAGGAAGACTAAGCGATCAAGATGGAGCATAGAAAGCTTAAGGCGTGAGTGAACTGTGCAACAAGAGTTTGTGACTTAGAAGTCGACCAATGAAGTTACACAAACTCATTAAGGAGTAAACCTAATTACGGGACAAGTGTGGTCGCAGGGTTCTGATAAGGATGAACCAGGATGAAACCCTAGCGACACTTGGGAGTGAAGTGAGGTCAACATTCTTTGGACTTAAGACATCATAACGAGCCTTGTTAACCTGACGTGAATACCGAGACAACGTTCAAATGACCTTTAGGTAAAGTAGTTTCTACGGCAAGCTTCTCGAGCATTGTTCAAGTGCTTACGTGACACCATTGCAGTGTCCTTTGCAAGATTGTCCAGATGAGCTCGGTGAACTCCTAGAACTCGAACATGATGCGAGACCTTGTCGTGACGGTCATGCTTCGCCATCTCGAGAAGATCGTCTTAGTGGCGTCCACAACAACCCGGGCTCATCAAAGGGGTGAGCGAAATCTCGAACACCACCTTGTGAGTCTTAAGGCTAGTGATGTCGACTCGGTTGTTGATAAGCGACTCGACGAACCTGCCATCAATGAAATGGCACACCTAGTTAACCAACCCTGTGATCGTCTACGGAACATCCTCGACACAACCAAGGAACTCTTATCCAAGGTCCCCCTTGGTCTAGTTCTCCCTGTTGGTCGCAACGTTATTGCATACCTCTACTCCAAGTCATCGGTGATCACCGAACCACTTGGTTTGACCTAGAAGGCATTTCATCGAGCATCTAGGCTACACCTAGGACTCGAAGAGTCTCGCTTTGACCAAACCCTAATTTGGCTAAACGATTGTCGACCGTTGTGTCGTGGTTGTGTTTCAGCATCATGTACGTTACAGGCATCCTTCATCTCGATGCCAGGGCACGATAACGGCTCGGAGCGTCACGACGACGTCATATGGTCAACGACGTCGACGCGGCTCATGGTGGAGCATCACGAGCATGCACGGACAGGCCGACGTGATACAAACGACAAAGGAGGTCGACTTAGGGACTTCTATAGAAATGATATCAATGCGAAAACTGGACGTATGACTTGACGAGACATGAGTACCATTAGGGGTCACGATGAACGGACATCGATGACGTCAAGCAAGGTATTTCAGGGTAAGGCTCACCTTGTATGCATTTCGCCGAACATCTTGGTGTGTACTAGAGTTCCATCGCGTCATCATCATTCAAAGGGTATCTTGGCACATGTACTTGTCACTTGCCACCCCAGAATAGACCTGCATCCATAGACCAGCATTGAACGGCAACACACTTAGTTTCGCCTTGCAACCATTTTATCGAACACCTTGGCTGCAGTCACTGATCCAATCACTCTTGCAAAATAAGAGCTAACCTTGGACCAGTTATCGATGTCGGTGTGTCAACGACGTGTTCCTGCATATCCTCCATCACACCCATTACTTACTTTTCTGCTAGGACATGGCCTATGAGCAGAACGCCTTCTCACCCTTATAGATGAAGATGTCCCTGTTCTGAGGCAGCCTCCTCATGCAGCAGCCGCAGCGGCCGGAGGCGACGCCAGCCGGCGCCGGGGCAGCCGACGGCCGGTCGGTGAATGGCTCGACGGTGAACACCACCTTCCCGCACGCGCCTGCCGGACCACCGCGGACCTCCAGCGTCTCGCCGCCGAGGATGTGCGTCGTCCTCGGGTTCGCGCCGCGCGCGATGACGCAGGTGTACTCCTCGGAGTCCTCCGCCTGCCCCGGGACGCCGCCCGAGGCGGTGGCGACGCTGATGACCGACGCGGCATCCTTCTTGAACGCAGCCGCTGGCTTCGGCTTCGGCAGCCCCGGCTCGAGGAACGGCCTGATGGAGTCTAGGAACGAGGTCTTCCCGCCGAACAGCAGGGAGCCGGCGTCGGCGGTGAGGGCGTCGACGAGGCCGAGACCGACCCTCGGCGGGCTGGTCAACCTGAGGTGGTTCTTCAGGTCCAGCGGCGAGGTCGGGCTCCAGACCGAGTCCGTGTCCGCGCCACTGTCGCTCAAGCCCTTGCCGCTCAGCCGCACGAAGAGGCCGGGCATCCTGAAGAACCCCGTGGAGGCAGTGCTCCTCGGTCCGCTCGATACCACCATGGCAAATGGCTTGGTCTCGCACTCGCAGTAGCTGAGCGCGATTAACTCTTGCTTGGTGCTGGTTCTTGGGGCTGCGGCGACGCTCTGCCTTGGACGAGGGGAGGAGCTGGCCGCTTAAGCAGAGGAGGGAGAAGAAGCTGGGTCGGGCGCTGATAAGGACAGAGAGAGAGAAGCAAATTTGGTTTTTGTGGCTAAGAATGACATGTGGGGCCCACTCCAATTCCCCCCTTATCCACTTCAGTCCAGATGTAAAATATTTCTTTCCATTGAGTTGGTTACCAGTGGGGTCCACCTTCTCCCTAGTACTGAGGATAAGTTTGACATGTGGGTCCCACTCTCTTCTTCCTTCTCTTTTCAAAATTCAAATGGAGCTAGCAAACAAGCTTCAAAAATAGTCAACTTTGGCCCAGTGACTAAATAAAATGTGGAGAATTTTATGGTGCAATCAGATTTCAAAACTGGGCAAGTTGAATTTGAACTCAGGTTTGAATTTGAATTCAAGTGGTGATACTTGACTCAAGGAAATAAATAGTAGATTAGGTTCAAAAATCCTGAAACTTTGAAGTTAACCTTTTTGAACCATAAGGGACCTCAGGAAAAATTTGGAGTTGATTTGGACAAGGTTGAGCGCGAAGTTTAAATTTGAAGTCGACGTTGATTAAACTCTCAGTACGTGTCCAATAAATGGGAAACGTGCTTCAAAAATTTTTGAAACTTTTCCGAGAGTCTAATTGGAATATTAGAAGGTCATGGAAAAATTTACGGCATGAGATTTGAATATTTTTGAATGTCCCATTTTAGGGTTGAAATAATTCCTATTAAGATTTTAAGTTTTAACAAGTCCATATTTGTAGTGAACATGGGTTAACTCATATGGCTCATGTGAGTTTGGATTTCCAAGTCTATTTTCAAAATATTTAAGTTCGCATTTTTGCGTTTTTGTTCTTCCGAAAAACGGGCTTTTACAATCCTTCCCCCTTAAAGGAATCTCGTCCCGAGATTCTAACAGGTAGAATAATAGAACGATGAGGGAACGATTCGTAAAAGAGGGTCATTGACTAAGGAAAATGGCAATGCCCTTAAAAACTTAGGTTCTACGAAATAGTGATTATCTTCAAGCATCTTAAGAAATTCTAAAGTCTGCTTCAGGAGATTCTAGTCTTTAGGTTGATAACCTTGACAAGATGCTCGACATGACAATATCACATCGTAAAGCTCTCACGTCTGGTACTGATCCTTTATTGTTGTACTCTTATACTGACATGACATCTTGTCCTGTCTTAGTCTTGATTTGAAGAATTTGCACTTGTTCTTTGCTTCTCTAGGTCACCTTGATAGTTTGAAACTTTTCTTGCATTGGTTCTTGGTTGCTTGCTTGGTTTTGTATAGGTCCTTTCAACTTAATGTGGTATTTCCCTTGACATGAGTTAAGATGGTTTACGAGGTTAAACAACAATCATTAACCTCGTTTGATGTTCAGTCAACCATAGGATTCCTTAGCCGTAGTATAAGAGTAGCAAGACACTCAACACTCTTATGTAATCAAAACAGCAGGAATATTGAAGATATGACGACTACAAGGTTTCTGGGTATATCAACGTCTTCAAACAATAGAAGCAGAAGATGAGGACCTTTTTGCGGTGGCACATGAGGATGTATGGATTCAGTATCCTCATATGTTTCAACACAGCAAAGAACTCAATCATATGGTAACTACAAGGTAATTAGTATAGCAAGGTTACCATATAACAACATAAGACCTTAGATGGACCCAAAGAGTTTCACGAGGTTGACAAACGAACGGTATCCTCGCGAGGAAGGAGATTTCATGGATTTTACAAGGTTGATCATCGAACTGATGACTACTCGATGACGAATGGTATAGTTGCAACAATCAAGGTACTTGAACCTAACAAGTCAAGGATGGAAGTCCAAGTGTTTGTTTAGTTGCAAGTACTCAAGGCGATTTGAGTTTCAACAAGTCAAGGACAAGGACTCAACTGTGTTCTAGTCACAAGGTGTCCCTTGTGCTACTCAAGATAATGAAACAAGTCGAAGGAGTTGCGAATGATAAAGTTGATTACAACTCAAAATTGTGAGACACTACTTAAGTATCTGAACGGGGTCACATATTCTTGCTCAAAACTCATTAGTAATTACGTTTTATGATGCATCACAAACCGGATGATGTTATGCAGACACAATGCAACTCCGCGGATAATTATGCAAGGTATGGTGCATTCAGTATTATGCTTTGAGCAAAAATAGGTAAGACAATCCAAACACAGTCAGAAGTATCCCAAATACAGGAGGATTGATTAAACTTGGTCATGAAAGGCGCTAGAAAAGACTTGCTACTTTCATATCCCGACCAAGTTCGATGGTTTTAAGGTAAAAGTATTAGCAAGGAATGGGGAGGTTCATCTCAAGGCAACGGAGTGTACAAAATGGAACAAAGTGATTGAACTTCTTGTTGATCGGAAGTTCCCTAAAGCTTGTTAATCACAACTTACAGGTAATTGTGGTTCCTTAACAAAGGGTCAGGTTTTTCATCTCATAGTTTTCTTAAAGTACTATGTCTACCCCTTAGAATGTGCGGTAGGGTTGCCTTCAGAAGTGGCAAAGAGAGTAACCTTTGAAGAGTAAGGTTCTCCTCACTTACGTAGGTTGCACTAAGTGGTTGACAAGGTACTGTGCTAGGCACGACCTTGGTTAGTAATCCACGTTCTTGCTAAAGAATTTCCAGCTCATACTACTCACTTATGGCTTCTCGTCTCAAAGGCTGAAGCAAAGGAGTGGTTTAGCGTGAAGAATCAACTGACTCCTTTAACTCATTGATCGAGTTCCACAAGAAACGGGGTTCAAGGTAATCCGTTACTTAAGCTTCGCATTGACTTAATGAGTCAATGTTGTACTCGGTCCTACTTACTTGAGCATTGCTCCCAGCACGTTGGTTCGGTGTCGATGTACCTTGGTATGACACCTAGGTGAACGTAACACTTCAATTACTAGATGAACTCCTTCCCCCTTAAGATTCAAGCTAGGTGAGCAAGAAACTTACTCCAAGCAATATTTATGGGGAGGTTCGTCCAACTAAGGGAAGTGTCGTACATGCTCAATGCACAATTAAAGTGTGAGATGCAAGGTTGCATAGTCAAAACACTAGTATGCGCATCCGAGCAAAAAGGGATTTGCCTTAGTGTAATACTCAACTCTAAAGGCAAATATTGTTGGGTCGCAACACCTGGGATGTTATGGAACTCCTCGAGTTGAACTCGAGAACCAAATCCATAAACACCCTAAAGGGTCATCACCCGGTTAAATCCTGGTGGAGGATGAACAGCTTGGGCGCAACTTAGATTTTGGCCAAGTAAATGGCAAAATCATATCTTGAGGTGAACAACAAAGTTAAAGTACACTTCAAGACCTTTCTAAAAAGTATTGGTTTGACTCTAGATCGTCTCTGGTTTGCAAGTTATGAAATTTTAAAGTTAGCAGATTTCTCTGCACTTTCAGCAGAATCTGCTTAAACAGTAGCAGTTTTGATCTAAAGTTTTCAGGCTGTTCGGATGGAAATATGGAAATATTCTTATTTACAAAGTTGTAGCCAATGTAATAAGATTTCCAGAATGTACTTACTTGTCTTCATATCAGCTCTGGCTCAAAAGATATGAATTTTTGAAGTTAGGTAAAATTTCAGTATTCAGAACTGAATTCAGTTCAGATTGACCACTCTGTATTCAAACTCGATTTGGAAAAGGTAGATGACCGATTCAGGTCTGGGGCCAATTGCAAAAATTGTAGCTGACTCTCTAAAATCTCCAACGGTTACTCGCGTGACACCATTGGATCAAGGGTCTGCGAGTTATGGATTAAATTCAGAGGTGTACAGATTGCTGTCCAGTTTGGGTATGTCTGGACAGTCTCTGCAATTATCCAAATTTCACCCATTTAGAAAAGGATTCTGGTCTGGTGTTGAACAGAAAACATGTAGAGGACTTTCAAATCTTTCTAAAGAGTATTTACTTGCCCTCGTAGCATTTTTGGTTGAGAAGATACGGCATTTGCAAGTTGACAGTTTTTCTGAGAATTTGGACAGCACCTCCTTTGTTTAAGGCTGATTTTGTCCACAAATTCAGATATACAAACATCAATATTTGCAAAAGTAATACATAGCAAACTTGTTGCAAAAATTCTCAGGATCCCAGAAATGTAAAATACGAAGCCATTCGACAATTCTACTAGGAATTATAATTGAAACAGTAACTGAATAGGTAACGGTCCATATTCTGAACTGTTTCGACACCTTAAACGATACTTCAATTTAGACTTGGTTATTGTGAGTTTTAGCCTTCGTGTTGAATAGGAAGCTGGTAGAGGACTATTTAAGCTTTCCAGGCATGTATAAACATGCATAGTTTGCATTTCTAGTTTAAGAGTTATGTCCGTTCAAAGTTCAGAATTTTTCTGACTGTTGCAGATAGCACCTATATACATGTATTATCTTCAACTCTGTTTTCTAATTAGTTATAAGCTGAATTTGAGGTATCACTGAATAACAAAGTTGTAGAATAGCTTTCCCATTTTCCAGAAATGTATCATAATGTAATAGAAGAGCTTTCTTCAAGGAAATATGACAAAAGTTCAGATGCTGGTCCGTGTAGTTTCAGAACAGCAGCTGCTGTGATAATGGTGCATTTTCATCACCATAAAAGCATCTTTTGGCTTGGAGGTCAATAGGAAAATATTAGAAGACTCCAAAAGCTTTTCAAAAAGTATTCACTTGCCTCCAAAGCCCTCCAGGTTGAAGAGATATGGAATTTCAAAGTCAGGTCCATTCTGTTCGAAAACAGAACTCACCGGCTTCGAAACACAAGAATTTGGAAACAAACTCAAATTTTGAAACTTAGCTCAAAACTCAAGTCCGATGGCTAGAACTTGATTCACAACTAATCATTTTCTTTAGAACCAAATGGAATCTTAAAAGAGACTTGACGACCTTCTTATCCATAGCATATCACTATGGATCTTCAAACTTAACCAAAGTCTTACTCCGGCGAAGTCGAGCTAAACTCTCGCCAGGAGCAAAGAACTTTGGTTCACCTACTCTTGAAAAGAAACATTTTAATTTGTCCACAAGATATCAGCAACTGATACTTGGACTCAATATGAATATGAAGTCATTTCTTTCGTGGGGGATGGTCAAAGTATCAAGTGTGATACTGACGGTACTACGTGCCTTACTAAAAGAAAAGTCTAATCCGGTATATCCGGATACGTCTAGAGGTGGTCCTACTATCGATCACTCGCAAACGTATTCTACACGGGTCGCTACCGGAGTTAGTGTACCTGCAGAAGACAAACAATCCCCTTTCACACCTTCACACCTCAAGGGCGGCACGGGGAAACACGACAGGCAGTCACAATAATATATATGAAAGTAAATGCATACGACTCTGGTGTGAGTCGCCCTCGAGCGAGGCCATGTCTCGAGGTACATGGCTGTAAATACGTCTGTACAGCAAAGACTCCCGTACGAACCGGCTTATACACGCTCGGGCATACGTGTTTCGCATGATCCCATAGAACATGAATAGTTCTAGAGATGCATACTATCGGGTTATACACCACCCGACGGGGGCTCCCACTAATTTTGTGTCACGCTGGGGTACCGCGTGTCATATGTTCTCAGAAACATGGAAAGTTTCAGAGACTCATATTGACTTTCCGTGCTAAGCCACGGAAATTTCACATACCATATCTCGTATGCAGAGTTTACCGAGATTGATCCGCTCTCGGCGGCGTACCTTACCTCTTACCTTGAAGACAGAGCGTCGTTACAGAATAATATAACAAGTTAGTTCACCACCTTTAAAACTTATACTAGTAATAGTCCTTAATGGGCATATAGCTAAACCTCACTCGACTACTTCGGAGTTTTCGAAAATAGGCTCTTTTCGAGCGTGCTATTCCCAATGAAGCTCTGATACCATGTCTGTGGGGACCGGAGTCCACACATCCGAGGATCTCATTGGGTGGTGCCGTGCGATGCGGCACCTAACAACACACACGAAAAGGATACCAAAACATATAAAGTTTTCATTTCATAATAAGAAGAGTTTACAAAAGAGTGTACAATAGAAGTACACACGCAACGGAAAATACATACTCATAATCTCACCTAACTAAGCAGGAGAGAAGGCGTCCATGCCCTAGGACGATTCTCACTAGCAACACGGAGAACATACAGCAGCGGCGTGGTTCACATGAGATTTTATCTCGACACCTCGAGTCTCATGTATAACCTGAACAGCAGAAATAAAACTAATACCTGCAAAAATCGTTAAAGCGCAAACGTGAGCATAAGGCTCAGCAAGACTTAACCGTCTCACTAGACATATGCAAGGGGACACTAAACATAGGTAAGGAATAGCATAAATGGACTCGCCTACAAGTGGATCCTTATAACCAAGTTTTAAGTAGCAAATGACATTCTCTGAGCACGGCACATCATGGGCTCCACAATCAAACAAGAAACGCTTTACCGATGATATGACATGCCCAAAGCACATAATGCTATTACAGCTAAAGTATGGGGAAATTGTAGATCTTTAGTTATACTATCTCTAAATCAAACAAAGTTGCAAAGTAATTATAATTCAATATCATATGACTTTCCTGACTTCTTTAGTATTTACTACGTCACCGCTCAGTGAACAAGTGATACTCTATTACTGCGAGGGACAGTGATTGCAATCAAGACACACCCGGACAACACGACACATACGTCGTTCGGAAGTGTCAGCGAGCACACCTGTACCTACATAACACTTCAGTACTAGGCGTATATGGCCACCTTTCACAAGAAACTCAAATGCTGAGCCCGTCTCACCTCCGCAAACAGAAGGTCTCCGCACGGAACACCTCATGTGTCCGCCGACCGATTTTCACCTTACTGTCCTCAACCCACCCCTATCGATGGTGAGTTAATGGGTCTCAACATCCCAGTTATCAAGTTACATCAGTTTATTGGATTCCATATGTCCATTATATTGCCGGTACAATTCAAGCTTGTCCGAAGGGGCCGCACACGACGCGGGCCTTAATCGACACAGGCAGAGCTATGCGACCGAGACTCACTTCTCGCCGCTTCCTAGCCATTCCCTGCCCGGTCTCAATTTCATTATATTAAGCCATTTTCTATTCAACCAATCCTGTGAGATACATCTCTCGCGAGTAGATTCCAACTACTCGACTTCTACCGGATCTCCTATGCATTAGCAAAGCAGTTACTACAGGTCAAACTGTAACTCGTGCCAAATAAACCCCTGGGATTTTTGGTCATGCAAGTGGAGTATCATTCACCCTAGACGTAATGCACAATTCATATACTACTCATCATAGTGATAAAGCAAAAGTTTATAAACGACTTAAATGCAAACCGGGGCTTGCCTTAGTTTGCGACTGAACAAATGTCAATTGTTAGGGCTTGATCTTCCTCCAAAGAACCTGCCATGGAACCTCAGTGGAAACACCTTGGTCTTCTCCTCCAAGCGAAGCTCCTCGTCGATCATCTACCATCACGTTCCCTATCGATATGATATGCATATAAGTAATTAAGTAATTAAGTAATTTAAGAAAAGACTCCACGGGGTTGTGTAAACTCTAAGAATGAGGAGTTTGACTAGGAAGGACAGATATGCCTTTGTTGTGTGAATGAACAAAGGATGAAGTCAAGTGGTCATAGTAGTATCGAGATGTGAATTGAAAGGTGCAATGTAAGCACACATTGCAACTTGGCACTCAACACTCGACGCTATGCCACCCAAGGACGATACATATGAATGGTGTGGAAGTGTTGGACTGGTAGGGTAAGGATGACCTAAGAGTCAAGGGGGCATAGTAGTGTCGAGATAAGCACTGAAAAGTGCAATGTAATGACACATCGCAATTTAGCACTCGACACTTGGAGCTATGCCACACAAAGAGTGATAAGGTAGAATGGTGAAGAAGTATTACTGGACTGTGTGATGTAAGGAAGACTAAGCGATCAAGATGGAGCATAGAAAGCTTAAGGCGTGAGTGAACTGTGCAACAAGAGTTTGTGACTTAGAAGTCGACCAATGAAGTTACACAAACTCATTAAGGAGTAAACCTAATTACGGGACAAGTGTGGTCGCAGGGTTCTGATAAGGATGAACCAGGATGAAACCCTAGCGACACTTGGGAGTGAAGTGAGGTCAACATTCTTTGGACTTAAGACATCATAACGAGCCTTGTTAACCTGACGTGAATACCGAGACAACGTTCAAATGACCTTTAGGTAAAGTAGTTTCTACGGCAAGCTTCTCGAGCATTGTTCAAGTGCTTACGTGACACTATTGCAGTGTCCTTTGCAAGATTGTCCAGATGAGCTCGGTGAACTCCTAGAACTCGAACATGATGCGAGACCTTGTCGTGACGGTCATGCTTCGCCATCTCGAGAAGATCGTCTTAGTGGCGTCCACAACAACCCGGGCTCATCAAAGGGGTGAGCGGAATCTCGAACACCACCTTGTGAGTCTTAAGGCTAGTGATGTCGACTCGGTTGTTGATAAGCGACTCGACGAACCTGCCATCAATGAAATGGCACACCTAGTTAACCAACCCTGTGATCGGCTACGGAACATCCTCGACACAACCAAGGAACTCTTATCCAAGGTCCCCCTTGGTCTAGTTCTCCCTGTTGGTCGCAACGTTATTGCATACCTCTACTCCAAGTCATCGGTGATCACCGAACCACTTGGTTTGACCTAGAAGGCATTTCATCGAGCATCTAGGCTACACCTAGGACTCGAAGAGTCTCGCTTTGACCAAACCCTAATTTGGCTAAACGATTGTCGACCGTTGTGTCGTGGTTGTGTTTCAGCATCATGTACGTTACAGGCATCCTTCATCTCGATGCCAGGGCACGATAACGGCTCGGAGCGTCACGACGACGTCATATGGTCAACGACGTCGACGCGGCTCATGGTGGAGCATCACGAGCATGCACGGACAGGCCGACGTGATACAAACGACAAAGGAGGTCGACTTAGGGACTTCTATAGAAATGATATCAATGCGAAAACTGGACGTATGACTTGACGAGACATGAGTACCATTAGGGGTCACGATGAACGGACATCGATGACGTCAAGCAAGGTATTTCAGGGTAAGGCTCACCTTGTATGCATTTCGCCGAACATCTTGGTGTGTACTAGAGTTCCATCGTGTCATCATCATTCAAAGGGTATCTTGGCACATGTACTTGTCACTTGCCACCCCAGAATAGACCTGCATCCATAGACCAGCATTGAACGGCAACACACTTAGTTTCGCCTTGCAACCATTTTATCGAACACCTTGGCTGCAGTCACTGATCCAATCACTCTTGCAAAATAAGAGCTAACCTTGGACCAGTTATCGATGTCGGTGTGTCAACGACGTGTTCCTGCATATCCTCCATCACACCCATTACTTACTTTTCTGCTAGGACATGGCCTATGAGCAGAACGCCTTCTCACCCTTATAGATGAAGATGTCCCTGTTCTGAGGCAGCCTCCTCATGCAGCAGCCGCAGCGGCCGGAGGCGACGCCAGCCGGCGCCGGGGCAGCCGACGGCCGGTCGGTGAATGGCTCGACGGTGAACACCACCTTCCCGCACGCGCCTGCCGGACCACCGCGGACCTCCAGCGTCTCGCCGCCGAGGATGTGCGTCGTCCTCGGGTTCGCGCCGCGCGCGATGACGCAGGTGTACTCCTCGGAGTCCTCCGCCTGCCCCGGGACGCCGCCCGAGGGGGTGGCGACGCTGATGACCGACGCGGCATCCTTCTTGAACGCAGCCGCTGGCTTCGGCTTCGGCAGCCCCGGCTCGAGGAACGGCCTGATGGAGTCGAGGAACGAGGTCTTCCCGCCGAACAGCAGGGAGCCGGCGTCGGCGGTGAGGGCGTCGACGAGGCCGAGACCGACCCTCGGCGGGCTGGTCAACCTGAGGTGGTTCTTCAGGTCCAGCGGCGAGGTCGGGCTCCAGACCGAGTCCGTGTCCGCGCCACTGTCGCTCAAGCCCTTGCCGCTCAGCCGCACGAAGAGGCCGGGCATCCTGAAGAACCCCGTGGAGGCAGTGCTCCTCGGTCCGCTCGATACCACCATGGCAAATGGCTTGGTCTCGCACTCGCAGTAGCTGAGCGCGATTAACTCTTGCTTGGTGCTGGTTCTTGGGGCTGCGGCGACGCTCTGCCTTGGACGAGGGGAGGAGCTGGCCGCTTAAGCAGAGGAGGGAGAAGAAGCTGGGTCGGGCGCTGATAAGGACAGAGAGAGAGAAGCAAATTTGGTTTTTGTGGCTAAGAATGACATGTGGGGCCCACTCCAATTCCCCCCTTATCCACTTCAGTCCAGATGTAAAATATTTCTTTCCATTGAGTTGGTTACCAGTGGGGTCCACCTTCTCCCTAGTACTGAGGATAAGTTTGACATGTGGGTCCCACTCTCTTCTTCCTTCTCTTTTCAAAATTCAAATGGAGCTAGCAAACAAGCTTCAAAAATAGTCAACTTTGGCCCAGTGACTAAATAAAATGTGGAGAATTTTATGGTGCAATCAGATTTCAAAACTGGGCAAGTTGAATTTGAACTCAGGTTTGAATTTGAATTCAAGTGGTGATACTTGACTCAAGGAAATAAATAGTAGATTAGGTTCAAAAATCCTGAAACTTTGAAGTTAACCTTTTTGAACCATAAGGGACCTCAGGAAAAATTTGGAGTTGATTTGGACAAGGTTGAGCGCGAAGTTTAAATTTGAAGTCGACGTTGATTAAACTCTCAGTACGTGTCCAATAAATGGGAAACGTGCTTCAAAAATTTTTGAAACTTTTCCGAGAGTCTAATTGGAATATTAGAAGGTCATGGAAAAATTTACGGCATGAGATTTGAATATTTTTGAATGTCCCATTTTAGGGTTGAAATAATTCCTATTAAGATTTTAAGTTTTAACAAGTCCATATTTGTAGTGAACATGGGTTAACTCATATGGCTCATGTGAGTTTGGATTTCCAAGTCTATTTTCAAAATATTTAAGTTCGCATTTTTGCGTTTTTGTTCTTCCGAAAAACGGGCTTTTACACCAATTGACGTGATTCTTTTTGTTTTGTCTTTACAACTTGAATATCTATCAGCTTACAAAATTTCACGGTCATTAGATTTGTGGTTTATGATCTACACGAGTTTCTTTGCAGCGTTCCAGAACTGTTTTTCTCGGGTAGGACAGATTGACTTTTGTTCGATTTTTCGATCATAACTTGAGTTTCTCTCAACGGATTTGAGTGATTATTCTTGTGTAATCTTTGTGACTTGATTATCTCTGATATTTATCACTTTTGTCACTGTGAAACACGTTTATATTAGTCTCACACATGATTTCTTTAACAGATCATTTTTCTGCCGAAGGGGTTGGGATTTAAATGTTTCCGCTGCGTAAGAATTTTAAATCTACCATTCACCCCCCCCCCCCCTCTGGTAGCTTTTCATGTGCTCTTCGATCCTACAATTGGTATCAGAGCCACGGTTCTCTAATCATTGTGATTTGAACGTGTTTTTGACTAATCATCATGGAGAAATACTCCGCCAAACCTTGTGTGTTTGCTGGTATTGATTTTCATGTTTGGAAGGCACGCATGGAGGCTTTCATCCAGGCGCAAGGCTTCGCAATATGGGAGAAGGTGTACAAGGCTTACGAAGTGCCACCTAACGATCAAGTTATGGCTACAAACCGACAGGACGTCGACAACAACAACAAAGCCCGAAACTTGATCATCCAAGGACTCACTCAGAGCGACTTCGACCGCGTTGCACATCTCCGATCAGCATACGATGTATGGAGAGCACTTTGTGCCTATCAAGAAGGATCCAACACGATCAAGGAGGTAAGGCAAGACATGTTCAAGAAAGAATACATGCGCTTCGAGATGCAACCCGTTGAGTCCATCGATGATCTCTTTGCTCGTTTTAACAAAATTCTCAGTAACTTGAGAAGTGTCAACGTTAATTTTTCTGATGCTGAAAATGCTAGGCAACTTCTTAGTGCATTAGACATGTCAAACTGGGAGATAAAAGTTACATCTATTCGTGAATCTATTGTCATGAGTACACTTACTTTAGATGTGCTTTACTCTAAACTCAAAACTCATGAAATTGACATCTTATCACGTAAGAACCCAAATAAGTCTATTGCATTTGTGTCACAACGTGATATGCCTAGCTCCGGCCAATCATCATCTTGCAATACTCTTGCTTTGTTGTCCTCACTAACCCTGAAGCAGATCGAGGAATTTCCATAGGAGGAGCTAGCACTTCTCTCTACTAGGTTCTCAAAAGCATTGCAAAAAGTGAGAACTAGAAGGAGAGGAAGCTTCGGACCTCAACGATGCTTTGAATGTGATAAGACAGGACACTTTCATACAGAATGCCCTAACCTTTCAGGTTCTACTTCCCGAGAAGAAAAACAATCAAGGACGAAGCACTCCTCAACAAATGATAAGAAGAAGAAGAAGGGCTTTACAGGTCGCCAACTGGTGAACAACTTTATCTCTGCACTCCAGGAACATGGCTCAAGCGACGTGGACATTGGAAGTGATGAAGATGAAGATGATTTGGCCAACTTATGCTTCATGGCAGGCAAAACAAGATCAAGATCAAGTCAGGAGGTTGCAGAACACAACAGTGACGACGATGAGGTATGTTCTACCTGTAATGAAATGTCTGATGCAATTTCTCGTGCAACTATTATTGTTAAGAAAAAGGACAAAAAGCTTAGGGATAATGCTGCTAAAATTGAATCACTAGAATCTGAAATCAACCGTTTCAAAACCTTGATTCCTAGTGATGATTCTTGTCCCTCATGTGATTTAATCTATGAACAATTGTCCACACTAAGAACTGCACACTCCTCCACTCTAGATATACTTGAACCTGAAACTGAAAAGAACAAAAATCTTGCTGCACTTGACATTGGAAACTTAAAAGATGCTTCTTATTCTACAATTGATTTGCATTGTTCTAGTTGTGATGATCTTGAAAGAAACTAAAAGATGCTATGAATGAAATTTCAATATTGAATAATGCTTTACGTTCTCATGAAGTTAAATATTGTTCCAATTGCAAATTAAAAGGAAAAACTTCATGTGAAAATTGCCTTGATTTGTTCGATAAACTTGATAACGTGCATAGGACATTAGATCGGTTTCGTAATGGGAATAAGAACCTAAACTTGCTGCTGAATTCTTCCAAGTCTTGCAAAGATAAAACTGGTTTAGGTTTTGATTCTCATGCTCATGCTAAGGCACATCCACCTAAAATTGTAAAGTCATTAGGAAGTGGTTTGATTCAAACAGTTCCTAAACAAAAAGAAGTGGTTTTCAAATCTGCTGAAGTGTTGTCTCATTCGGTTTCAAATAAAAATATTGCTTGCTCATCTAGACATGAACACAAAGTCAAATTTCATTGTACCTACTGTGGTAGATATGATCATGTCATAGATTTTTTTTATAGACTAGCTAAACAACAGAAAAAGGAAAGAATGATTGCTAGATCTTATAACTTTAATGCAAAATTTGTTGCACATATTAAACCAAATGCCAGGAACATGCAACCTGCTGTTATGAGTCAAAAACATTCAAAGTTTACCTCCGGACCTTCTGTTTTTGCCTCTGGAGCTACTAATTTTTGTGCTACACAAGTAACAACTTATATGTCAGTAGTTAACAATAAAAGACCTCAAACTTTGACTCATAAACCTGCTTTTTTATCTCATCTTTTGCGTGTTTTTCCTACTGCACATCGTGTGACTCACTACTGGATACCTAAATGCCTTTTGACTAACCCCAGTATTGAGTCATCAACGTATTGTGCTTCTGTGTAGGTTACACGTTTGAGGAAGAAGAACATTTGGATTGTGGATTCAAGTTGCTCACGCCACATGACCGATAACAAAGATTGGTTATCCTCCCTCTCTTTTGTGTCAGTGTAGAGAATGTTACTTTTGCCGATAATTCTTCAACTCCTATAATTGCTAAGGGTTCGGTTAGAGTAAATGATCACTACACTTTGAAGGATGTGGCACTTGTCAAAAATTTGAAATACAACTTGATTTCTGTTTCACAATTGCTAGATGAAAATCTGGAAATTATTTTCAATAAAAATTGCTGCAAAGTTGTAGGTTCAAATAGTGAGCTTATTTTTAACATGTCTCGGTTTGGAAGAGTTTTTAAAGCTGATTTTGATATGTCTTCCTCTAAGCATAGGTGTCTAGTTGCTAATGATTCAAAGGACTTATATTTTTGGCGTCGTAGACTTGGTCACGTAGGCTTTGATCAGCTAACGTGTGTTAGTGCTCTTGATCGCATACGTGGGCTGCCGAAGCTTAATGGGGACAAAGAAATTGTGTGCTCTTCTTGTAGACATGCTAAGATGGTCGCAGGTTCACATACTCCTCTCACAATGATCATGACAACTGAACCGGGTCGACTTTTGCACCTTGACACCGTCGGACCTTCACATGTTCAATCCTTCAGAGGTAAATGGTACGTTCTTGTTCTTGTTATTGTTGATGATTATTCTAGATACTCTTGGGTTTACTTTATGGTGTCTAAGAATGAATCTTTTAGTCACTTTAGAACTTTATTTCTTAGATTATCAATTGCTCACCCAGGATCATTAAAAGCAATTAGAAGTGATAACGAAACTGAATTTAAAAATCAATCTTTTGATCACTTTTTGCTGAAAATGGAATAGATCATCAATTTTCTTCACCATATGTACCTCAACAAAACGGTGTTGTAGAAAGAAAGAACAGAATCTTAGTTGAGATGGCTAGGACTATGCTTGATGAATATCAAACTCCTAGGAAATTTTGGGCTGATGCGATTGCAACCGCTTGTTATGTCTCAAATCGTGTTTTCTTGCGCGCTAAGCTAGGTAAAACACCATATGAGCTCCGGTTTGGACATAGGCCTAGTGTTACGCACTTTCGGGTCTTTGGTTGCAAATGCTTTATTAAGAAACATGGTAATCTTGATAAATTTGAACCTAGATCCATTGATGGCATGTTTCTTGGTTATCCATCTCATACTAGAGGCTATCGTGTGTTTTTACTTGACACCAACAAAATTGTGGAGACTTGTGAAGTGTCTTTTGATGAAGCTAGCCCAGGTACTAGCTCAAACATTGCAGGTCCAGATCCATATCCGCAGGGGGGAAGCATTTTCGTTGAAGATGAGGAAGAATTGGAGCTGCTGCCCGAAAATTCAGCAGCTAATGACTTTGGTTCAGCTCCGGATGTTAATTCTCAACCAGCACCGACAACCATCAACGCTGATTCAAATCGTCCTCAAGTCACAAGCTCATCGATTTGTGATGAACATGAAGAAGAAGAAGTTTGTGAGACATCTGTTCCCCTACGATTTTACAAAGATCATCCTCCACAACAGATTATTGGAAGCTTGCACGAACGAGTTACACGGTCCAAGTTTAGCGATCCAAACTCTCATGCTCATTCTGCTTTTGTTGCTTCTTTTGAACCCAAAGATATATCACACGCACTCACTAATGAATCTTGGATTATTGCCATGCAAGAAGAGTTAGAAAATTTTGAAAGAAATAATGTTTGGAAACTTGTACCTCCTCCTCAATGTCACACTTTAATTGGAACTAAATGGGTGTTTAAAAATAAATAAAGTGAGGATGGGATTGTGGTTAGGAATAAGGCTAGGTTGGTTGCTCAAGGTTTCACTCAAGTTGAAGGTCTAGATTTTGATGAAACTTTTGCTCATGTTGCTAGATTAGAAGCCATAAGAATTTTGTTAGCTTTTGCTACATCTAAAGGTTTTAAGCTATATCAAATGGATGTTAAAAGTGCTTTTCTCAATGGCTACATAGATGAGGAGGTTTCTGTCAAACAACCACCAGTTTTGAAAATTTAGATTTTCCTAATCATGTTTACAAACTGTCCAAAGCCTTGTACGGTCTCAAACAAGCCCCTAGAGCATGGTATGATAGGTTAAAAACATTGTTACTTGAAAAGGGGTTTACCATGGGCAAGGTTGATAAAACTCTTTTTGTGCTTAAGCATTGCAATGACTCATTATTCATTCAAGTGTATGTGGATGATATTATCTTTGGTTGTGCTTCTCATGATCTTGTGTCCAAGTTTTCAGCTATGATGAGTTCAGAATTTGAGATGAGTATGATGGGAGAACTCACGTACTTTTTGGGGCTGCAAATCAAGCAAACCAAGGAGGGTACCTTTGTGCATCAAACGAAGTATACAAAAGACCTCCTAAGGCATTTCAACATGGACAAAAGCAAGCCTCTTCGGACACCAATGGGAACAACAACAACACTTGAACTTGATGAAGATGGTGAACCTGTGGATCAAAAAGAATATAGAAGCATGATCGGATCACTTTTGTACCTCACGGCATCAAGACCGGACATACAATTCAGCGTATGTCTTTCTGCACTGTTTCAAGCCTCCCCACGTGCTTCACATCATCAAGCTGTCAAAAGGTTTCTGAGGTACTTACATGGAACTCAAGAATTTGGTATTTTTCTTCCTTCTTCCTCAACCGTTACTTTGAAAGCTTTTTCCGATGCTGATTTTGGAGGTTGTAGGATTGATAGGAAAAGTACTTCCGGTGCTTGTCATTTTATTGGTAATTCTCTTGTTGCTTGGTCCTCTAGAAGACAAAGTTCAGTTGAACAATCCACCACTGAATCTGAATATATAGCTGCTGCTAGCGCTTGTTCACAAATTCTTTGGATTGTTCAAAAACTTAAGGACTATGGGGTTGATCTAGATAGTGTTCCACTGTTTTGTGATAACACTAGTGCCATTTGCATTGCTAAAAACACTGTGCAACATTCTAGAACCAAGCACATTGACATTAGGTATCACTTTCGCCGTGATAATTGAAAAAGGAAACATTGTGCTTCACCATGTAGATATTGAACAACAATTGGCTGACATTTTTACAAAACCTTTGGATTTCACTCGTTTTTGTTACATTCGTAGTGAAATAGGGGTTATGCATCCTCATGGTTTAAATTGAGAGGGAGTTTTGAAATTTGGGAAGTCTATGTGTGAATCTGAAATTAAAATAATATGAGCATAGTATTTCATACATATATGACTTTGTGATTCCTTTTACATGCTGAAAGTTCTTACTACATTACTCGTGTTATACATTTTGTAGTTTTTGTCATGTCTAGTAATTGGAATAATTACTTACACTAAATCTGGTCATGGTTGAACTTTCTTGCTGTTTTGAACTTGTTGCATGCTCACAAGTGTCTTTAATCATAAAGAATTAATCAAGTTATCAACTCGCATGTTGAGTTTTTGTGAACAAATATAAGTTGAAAAAAGATCAAGAGAATATGCATGCATCGCACTTCTTCTTTTGAGATGGCTTATCATTACAATTAGATATGAACTTGGAAGAAGTTGTGTATGACTAAAACCATGTCCTTAAGCTTCTGATTGTCAAATGACATAGGCTTGGCTTGGTTGGTTAGAATAAGGCAGATGCGCATATAATCTCTTGAAAATATCATATGATCTAAATTTGTGCCTTGAAAAATAATAAAATACAACAACAAGTGCCATGCTTTCAGGTATTGAAATAGTTAAGTTTGTGAGATTATGACTTCCTTAAATTGAAAATTATATTTGCTCTCTAGCATGGCTTACACTACTTTATGTATCTCATTGTTGTGATAGTGTAAGTTACTTGATAATATGACTTGGATGAGCCTTGTTTTATATGTATATGTTATAATATGCTCATAACAATTAAAATTTCTCTTTTGAACCTTGCTGAATACGTTGTCAAAGGGGGGAGATAATATGGTGAATTATGCAAGGGGGAGAAATATGTAATAGGGGGAGAAATTTATTTCTATCTCATTTAATTTTCAAAAAGGGAGAAAATTGTTCTCAAAACTTTTCATGCCAATGTTCGGATTTTAAATGGTGTTGCCAATGCATTCATCAAGGGGGAGATTGTGAGACCTATGTGTGTTGAATACATTAGCTTTGACAATAAAAGTTTTGAATGCAGCCATAACATCTTTTTTGCAAGGTCCGACTCTAGCTTCGAGCTTCTGCAAGGTCCGACAATAGGTCCGACTTTCTTTGTCTAGATCCGACATGTTTTTGGGTAACTCCGGTGGGTTTTGTCTTTAGCTCCGGCATGTCTTTGTTAGCTCCGGCATGACTTTGATAGCTCCGGCATGTCTTTGTTAGCTCCGACATGACTTTGATAGCTCCGGCATATCTTTGTTAGCTCCGACATGACTTTGATAGCTCCGATATATCTTTGTTAAGCTCCGACATGTTTCTCTAGCTCTGGCTTTTGGGATGACTAGTTTCGACTAGTTTTGGTCAGCTCCGGCGCTAGGTCCTACTAGCTTTGGTAAGCTCCGGTGCTAGGTTGTACAAGCTTTGGTAAGCTCCAGCTCAAGCTCCGGTTAGCTTTGGCAAGGTTCGGAGCTTGATCGTAATGTTCTAAATTTCAATGTGAAATGTTTCAAACTTGCTTTACATTGTTGGAAAGATTGCTTAGTATTCATTTGCTAAGTTTTTAGTGTGTTCTGGTTGATATGGCTGATACCGTTTTGATGTGCTTTGCAACATGCTTATGTGAGGTGCTCACGTAAGGTGTTGTAGTTTTGGAACTAACTTGAGTCAAGTCGCAGACTTGGGCTCGTACGGCTTGGTTGTTTGTTCATGTGCAGGTGTTGCTTGAGTTCAAGACATGGCTGGTGACGGGATCCATTGAACTAGTCTTAGGCAGAAGATGAGGTTCAACAACCAAATTCGGGAGAAATTGTGGTTGAGTTGATCGGTAGGTTGCGCAACATGTTTGAATCAAGAACAATGCATATGAAGGTATCATGGACGTCGTTGGAAGATGTTTGCAAGTGTTCAAGGAGTGCATGGACATGGCTGCATGGTTCCAAGGCGTGATGAAGAGATGTGGATGTAAAAATTGGTCGGAAAGGTCCAACCGACTAGGTTATGGACTTAGGCTATAGCTGAGTCGAGTTTGACTCAAATATGGAAAGATTTGAGTTGGTCATGATAGGATTTCGTGTGGGTCACGAATTTGAGTTGTTTTAGGAATGTGAGATATGTTCCTAAGGTGTTTGGAAGTCTTAAGATTGCTTCTATCTGCGTATAGAAGAGTCCTAAGCAGTTATGGAAAGTTTCGATTTGTGATCTAAGTAGGATTAGAGTCCTAGTTTAGATTGGGTTGGCCTAAGGGCTGGTTATATAAGCAAGGGAGGCCAAAGCTCTTGGTGCACGACTTTGGGGCAGTTCCTCTTGTGTTCTATTGAATAAAATTCGTAGTTGAAAGGAACTTTTGTGCCTTGTTCGTCCGACTTGTTCCAGACAAGTTTTACTCGTCGAGTTTCTGGACAGCACTAACTTTTGTCGGTGGTTTTAATATAACTCGAGTTTTACAGGTCCAATTGACGTGATTCTTTTTGGGTTGTCATCAAAACTTGATTATCTATGATCTGTCAAAATTTCACGGTCATTGGATTTGTGGTTTATGATCTACACGAGTTTCTTTGCAGCATTCTAGAACTGTTTTCTCGGGTAGGACAGATTGACCTTTATTCGATTTTTCGATCATAACTTGAGTTTCTCTCGACGGATTTGAGTGATTATTCTTGTGTCATCTTCGTGACTTGATTCTCTCTGATATCTATCACTTTTGTCACGGTGAAACACGTTTAGATTAGTCTCACACATGATTTTTTTAAGAGATCATTTTTCTGCCGAAGGGGTTGGGATTTAATTGTTTCCGTTGCGTAAGAATTTTTAAATATACAATTCACCCCCTTATGGTAGCTTTTCACGTGCTCTTCAATCCTACAACCTTTCTATCTAACCCAATTCCACTTGTACTTGGAAAAATATGTGTATGCAGCATTTTATGCAGAAAATGAGGAAATGTAGAGGGACCAATCCTATAAAATATCATCCCAGCCAATCAGGCGACGACATGTGGCATCCCATGGATCAAATGGCCCATAAACAGAAGTATCTGAGGAGATCCAATGGTGTATCACCCATATACATCAATGGGACGCACCTGACAGCCACCTGGAGAAAGCACACGAGAAATGGTGCAATGACCAGGTCGACCGAACCAGGGGGTCGGCCGACCTGATCTCTGCACCAAACTTGGTCATCCTCCACGTGTTGGCTCCTCCCGGCTCCATGGAGTCAATGGTGACTGATTCGCGCACTTTTGGTGGCAGGAACCGACCTCAACACTAGTATAAATAGGACCCCCTACCCCTCACTTCAACACACACCACTTGAGCTTCATCTCTATTGTATACACTATCATCCATAGTCTTAAAGGAGTTAGGTTGTAGAGAGGAGAGTCTCTAGTCCCAAGTCCAAATTGGGGAAAGGATTAAGGAGTCTCTCTCTTCCCAATCCTACATTGGGAAAGGTATGGCTCATGTATTCTGTCTTGTATTTGTGACTTCATGCATAATAAAGATAGTATCTTTAGTCTCTACTTATACATATACTTGGGCAAAGATTTTCTTGTTTGATTGTGGAGTCCATGTATGTGGAAGGCATAGCTTCTATGACTGTTTCATCATGAACATATCTTATTATAATAGAACCTATAGACCCCCACTAGAGTCTAATTAATTATAACATAACTAGGTTAGTATGGATAATTATGTTGTGTATCAACATTGGTTCAACGATGATTCAATTCATTGCCTTAGGATGGATTGTGCCTAAGCTCTTAAGGTAATTACTTAATATGCTAGCATGGTGCTAGGATAGCTAAGTAGCATTGGATGTCTCATAGACCCACGGATTGAAGAGGTAGGCAGTAGGTGGTGACAGCCCTATCTGTCCTTTGTAATCCTCCATGTTCGGCTATGCCATAGGCTCTTGGCGGGAGTCGCTCTAGTATTGCTAGGGGTAAGCCCGTGCCCGATGTGTTCAACCACATAGCATAAGTATTCACTATTGATCTAGCTTATGGATAATTAGTTTATACTATTGTGATGCCCGGTTCCTAAAAGTGAACCAAGCTAACGCATATGTGTGCCCAGGATGTTCATCACACACACACGAGTGCAATCACAAATGATATACAGATAATTACAACAGAACAAGATTAATTAACCAAATTTTATTAAACAAACCATATTATCCTCGAATACAAGCTCTAATGAATATTAACGACAAGTTCAACTAATGCAGCGGAAATAAACTAAATAAGCCAACTAAAAAGCTAGGCAGCATAAGCAATAGGGTATAGCGCAGCTCCAATACACCACAGGCAAGCTGACGGTAGACATGGCCTAGAACTCCGCATTATCGCCATTAAACTCCCAATCTTGACTTGCAACTGTTGGGGGGATTGCAAGAGTGAGTACATGTCGTACTCAGCAAGTGTGGAAAGTATGACATGTGGTTGATTCAAATGACGACAATAATAATGGATAAGTGCTGAAAAGTACATTAAAATATTTGAAAAGCAATATATTATATATATGTGAAGTAAACCCATCATAATAATAAGTAATATCATAATACTAGTCTGAATTCACTACCATCATCAATAATTCCAGATTTCACCATTGCCAATAACCATATTCAATACCAGAAATAAATCCATAACCAACCATAACCACAATACCAACCATAACCATGCCAAATACCATCCCAATACTAAGTTCCCTCTAATCATGGAAGTTGTGCAGGTGCTCATAACCGGGAGCACGGCTATCATGATAGTTTTAGACACACTCTGCAGAGGTTGTACAGCTTTACCCACGTGTTTGTGATTTCATCACCTTTCGGTGACTAAAACCTCTATTATGCCATCTCACACTTCCGTCGGTGTGTTGCCAAGAGATCACAAAATAGCCTTTACAAAGGGATTACTAGCCTATTTAGACCCCACTGAGGTTTCACCGGTGGCGATGTCTCCTACAGAGCACATCTTCAACCATGGGCCCCCTCTTGAGCCATTCGGATCCCAGGGTAGTCCCACCAATCATCAACAAACCCAATCTGACTACCCCTTCCCCGAGCATCCATAATGGTCCAAATAGAATTGGCAAAGCCCTAATTAATCAGCTACGCCTCACCCATACTTGGCCTCATGGTGGCACTGTAGTCCTGGCTTATTCTCGCATGAACCGGTCCTTAGATCTAAAGCAAGCAACCACCATATCATCCAACCCATCCACGTACCAGGCTTGCTTAGATCACCCATTACCATATCATATTTAACCAGTTCATGTTAATCATAGTCTCATAAATACATCATTAATATGTAGTATTATTTTCCCATCCCAATTAATTAAGCTATGCAAAAGGTAAAAACCCTTTCCGACTCTCTGCCATGTATTCCAGGCGACAAGGGTGGTTAAACAAAACTAGTAAACTTCCTATCATAGGATTCCCATCAAATTGACACAAGCATGCAATTTTGCAAACAAAACATTTATTAAAAAAAAACAGGATCAATATGCTTCCAGGACACTTGCCTTGCTCTTGAGGTTGATTAGGGTCAAAGCCTTCAAACTCTTGGTGTTGTAGATCCTCCGCGGCACTCTCTAGCGCAAATCTGTCTAATCCACACAATAAACATACATGACAACAAACACAATCAAAGACTGCACAAATATTACTCAATATGTCATGACATGCATGATTGATGCAAATGCAAGGTAGAACTTGTCAATAGATTGCTTTTAATGATCAATAACTAGTTCTAATAGCTTTTAACAAGTTTATATAGGTTTGGAGTTGATTAGGTCAGTTTTTTGAAATAATTCAACACAATTTATCCAGGGAAATCATACTAGTCCGCTAGGGACCAGACAAGTCCGCACTTTGCGAGATCAGCAGATTAGGGTTTTCTAGATCGACGTGAATTTGGAGATTAGGTGTTGAATTCACGTAAGTAAAAGATAATAGAAGGTATACCAGGTGTTTAGGACTCCAATGAATCAAGAAATTTGGAGGTAGCACTTGGATCTTGGTGATCTAGGATTGGGGATGAACTTGACGGTGGATTGATGATGAAGAACTCGAAGTTGATGGAGATCTTGATCCTCTTTCGTTTCCTCCTCTTCTTCTTCTTGCTTGGGATCTTATCCTCCCTCCTTGATGGTGTCTCTCCACGAACTATGGTTTGGGTGGGGTGGAAAAGTGGCAAATAGATGTCAAGCCAAGGGGTGGGGTTGTTTATATAGAGGTGGAGGCCAGGGTTAGATGGATTTTGAGTTTGAGAGGAGTAGAGGCCGGTTTAGAGTCCCACATGGGCTCTAAAAGAGTTAGGCCTAACGTCCCTAGGCCCACTTAACGTGAAACCCAAGAAACAAGTCGTGAAACAAAAGATCAACTCGGAGTCGCGAACTATCGGACAAGTCCGGAAAGGACCGGACTAGTCTGAAGTCGTCCAGAAAGAAAATCGGACAAGTCCGACTTTAGTCAGAGAGGAAAATGGACAAGTCTGCTGGAACACATGACTAGACCGGAAAAGTCTAGGGACTTAGCAAATTTTCAAGGATTCTTGGAATATCGGACTAGTCCGCACAAAATCGGACAAGTCCGAAAGTTTCCAGAGGCAAAATCAGACTAGTCCGCAGAAAAAACGGACAAGTCCGTTTTTAGTCAGAGAAATTGGACTAGTCCTCAGTAAAATCGGACTAGTCCGCACTTTCCTGCATTTTAAGTGCGGTTTTGTTCCAAATCAATTTTAAATGCTCCAAATCAATTTTAAACTCATTCCTCTTGTTGTGGGTTAATGTTAAACATGTATATGAGTGTATGTAGGGCATGATGCATGAAAATGAGGGTGTTACAACTATGTATATGTACAATACAGCATAGTAGGAGTACCTCCATAACTCTCAACCTTAACTAACCTGTAGGAGACTTGTAAGCTTTTGTGTGTGTCACACAACCTCCACTATTATTTTATCCAACCTTACTAGATTCTTACCTAGACTTTTCTATCCTTTCCACTTGATGATTGTTATATCTCTTCCTAGCCTTCCTTTGGGATCAAATAAATGACACCCTTGGAAATACTCTTAAGGGGAAATGCTACAATGATATCTCCGTGCACTTGAGGAACTCACTCTGTGATCCAATAGAACCATTAACAAGCATTTCTGACACATCAGTTGGAGATGTTTAGTCAATGGTACGTAAGTAATACCAACAAGTATTTCTGGCACTATTGTCGGGGATGATTTATTAGTATATCTTAGGAGCCGTCAACAGCAGGAAAGGGTCACAAGGAATAAGAGGGTCCGTTGGTGCAAAGTGCAATGGAACCACCATACGGAAGCCGAAGCAACGTGGGAACGTGAAGAAGACATGAAGGCAGAATTCCCTCATCTTTTCTCCACGCTATCGAATCTCGAGGGCGAGATTCACTTTAAGGGGGGTAGGTTTGTAACACACTCAATTTTCGCATCATGCATTGCATACATGATCATGCATTAATCACTAGTAGAATGAAGGAAGAAAAATAAAAGATGGAGCATATATACAAAATATGTGTAGGAAAGAAGAAAAGAGAATAGAAATATAAAACACATATTATAAATATATATATAATAATAATAATGAAAAAAAATAAAATATAAGTAAATAAATAATAATATAAAAATAAAAATAAAAACAACAACTGCCCCGCCGGCTAGGCCGAGCGGCCGGCCCATCCCCTGCACCGCACCTGCCCTCACGCCTCTCGCGCCTTCGCTTGCGTGTGCCACGCGCGCCGCCCGAATCCACGCGCCCCGCTCGCCTGCATGACCCCACCCGCCAGCGCGCCTGCTCCCGCGCCCAAGCCGCCCAAGCTGGCCACCCCGCTCGCTCGTGCCCAGCGTGCCCCGCCCGCACCCAGCGCGCCCAACCGTGCCCCAAACGGCCGGTGCCACCAGCCCCCGCGCCCAGGCCGAGTCGGTAACAACTCTCGCGCCCCGGCTATAAAAAGGATCGGAGGCCTCGTATTTTCCTGGACACCAGAACAAGTGCCGCCGACACCAGAAACCCTTGCAACGTAGGGAAAACACCATAGGCTGCCGCCGCCAGGGAAAGGAGAGGAAGAAAAAAAGAGAGGAGGGTGCCGTCGTCAACCGGAGATCGTCGCGCCGCCGTCGTCATGCCGCCGGAGGACCGCTGTGCCATCTACTTTGTCTACGCGTCGCCTTCGTTCAGCGATCGTCGAAGCCGTCGCATCTACGGTTGGATTCATTTTTCCGATGCGAATTTTAGCGACGTATTAGATCTAATAGACGTAATTTGATCATAGTCGCACCATATTTTATTTTCAACAGCATTAATTCTCGCTAAAATCCCTGTAAACTCGCATAAACACGTGTGAACTAGTTGTATCTAATTAATAAACAACCATAGTTAATTAATAATTGAACTTTGCATGCATGCATGTCATCGCATGTTGATTAATATGTGAGCATCATGTTGATTTGTATGTATTTTCTTGTATGTGTGATCACGAGTAGAGGGAAGTGCTCAAGAGGTCGTGTACGAGGATTTCAATAACCAAGACTTCGAAGCGCTTGAGCAACCCTATCTGTCGGAGCAAGTCAGGTGTCCTTGAAGCATATTGATCCTGTTTTTTAAAATAAATATTTTGTTTGCAAAACTGCATGTTGGGTCAATTTGATGGGAAATCCTATGGTAGGAAGTTTACTAGAATTGTTTAACCACCCTTGTCGCCTAGAATTATGGTAGAGAGTCGGATGGGCTTTTTACCTTTTTGCTTTGCATAATTAATTGGGATGGGAAAACAACACTACACATTTAATTATGTATTAATGATATTCTGGTGAATGTGAACTGGTCAATATGATATGGTAATGGGTGATCTAAGCAAGCCTGGTATGTGGATGGGTTGGATGTCATGGTGGTTTGCTTGCTTTAGATCTAAGGACTGGTTCATGCGAGAATAAGCCAGGACTACAGTGCCACCACGAGGCCAAGTATGGGAGCGGCGTAGCTGAATAATTAGGGCTTTGCCAGTGCTATTTGGACCATTAAGGATCCTCAGGGAAGGGGTAGTCGTACTGGGTTTGTTGATGATTGGTGGGACTACCCTGGGATCCGAATTGCTCAAGAGGGGGCCCTTGGTTGAAGATGTGCTCTGTAGGAGACATCGCCACCGGTGAAACCTCAGTGGGGTCTAAATAGGCTAGTAATCCCTTTTTAAAGGCTATTTTGTGATCTCTTGGCCATACACCAAAGGAAGTGTAATTGGCATAAGGGAGGTTCTTTAGTCGCCAATAGGTGATGAAATCACAAACATGTGGGTAAAGCGGTACAAACTCTGCAGAGTCTAATAAACTATCATGATAGTCGTGCTCCCGGTTATGAGCATTTGGACAACTTCCATGATTAGAGGGAACTTGGGATTCGGGATGGTTATGGTTTGGTAATGGTTATGGTTGATATTATGGTTATGGTTATGGTTATGGGATGGTATCATGGTTTATGACATTGATTATGGGTATTGGCAATGGTGAATTATGGACTGGTATTATGATTGTTACTAGGTTTATGATGGGTTTATTTTACTTATATATGATATATTGCTTTTCAAATGTTTTATTGTACTTTTCAGCACTTAGCCTTTATTACATTCGTCATTTGAATCAGCTACATGTCATACTTTCCACACTTGTTGAGTACGATATGTACCCACCCTTGCAATCCCCCCACCAACAGTTTTAGGTGATGGCTGGGAGTGTCTCGAGGATAATGCGGAGTTCTAGGTCGTGTCGGCCGTCAGCTTTGCCTATGGTGTTGCATGGAGCTGCGTTATACCCTATTGCTTTTGCTGCCAAGTTGTTTAGTTTTCTTAATTAGTTATTCCCGCTGCATAGTTGAACTGGTCATTAATATTTATTAGAGCTTGTATTCAAGGATATAATGAATTGTGTAATAAAATTTGGTTAATTAATCTTGTTCTGTGGTAATTTTTTTCATACTCTTTTGTGAATGCACTCATGTATGTGTGTTCAACTTCCTGGGCACACATATGCGTTCACTTGGTTCATTTTCGGAAACGGGTGTCACATTATGGCATGGTTATGGTATGGTTATGGTTTGGTAATGGTTATGGCTCATTATGGATTAGTTTCTGCTATTGAATATGGTTATTGGCAAATGGTGAAATCTGGAATTATTGATGATGGTAATGAATTTGAGCTGGTACTATGATATCTACATGGATTATGATGGGTTTACTTCACATACATATGATATATTGTTTTTCAAATGTTTTATTGTACTTTTCAGCACTTAGCCATTATTATATTTGTCATTTGAATCAGCTACATGTCATACTTTCCACACTTGCTGAGTACGACATGTACTCATTCTTGCAATCCCCCCAACAGTTGCATGTCAGGATTGGGAGTTTAATTGCAATAATGCGGAGTTCTAGGCCGTGTCTACCGTCAACTTTGCTTGTGGTGTTGATTGGAGCTGCGCTACCCTATCGCTTATGCTGCCCAGATGTCTAGTTTGCTTATTTATTTTATTTCTGCTGCATTAGTTGAACTTGTCATTAATATTTATTAGAACCTGTATTCGAGGATGATATGGTTTGTGTAATAAAATTTGGTTAATTAATGTTGTTTTGTGGTAATTTTCTATATACTCTTTGTGAATGCACTCGTGTATGTGTGTTGAACATTCTGGGCACACATATGCGTTCACTTGGTTCATTTTCGGAACCGGGTGTCACAGATTGATATCAGAGCCACAGGTTGACCGTAGGATGCAGCCTAGATAGAATAGACACTTTAGAGCACATAGGAGCACTCAGGAATCGATGTGTTTTTGTTGGTGTGTTGCTCGCTATATATTGTTTGCTTGTGTGCTTAATAGAGGATTTTGGGATGCTTTAGCATTGCCATGTCCATGTAGGCTAGTTAGTTGTCTAGTTTCATATCCCTTGATGCATATAGTTGGGGACGTTTTCTAATTCTTACCTATTGCTTTTCTCCAGATGGTGAGGACTCACAACCAGAGGGATGCTAATGATGAGGAGGAGAACCATGGAGCTCCTCAGAACAACAATGGACAAGGAACTGCTCATGGAGCTATCAATATTGAGCATCTACTGGCTATGCAGAACCAGCTCATGCAGACTATGATACAAACTATGGGACAGTTGCAGGCTGGCAATATCAACAATCAGCCCCACATGCCTCCACCACCACCCCCACCTCCTCATAACCGGTTGGGAGAGTTTATGAGGACTAGGCCTCCAACCTTTGCTCAAGCCGCTGACCCTATGGATGCGGATGATTGGCACAAGTCCGTGGAGAAGAAGCTTGCTATAGTCCAATGCAGTGACCAGGAGAAGGTTCTATTTGCTTCTCATCAACTAGTTGGAGCAGCTGCGGATTGGTGGGATTCTTATTGCAATGCACATGAGAACCAAGAGAGAATTACTTGGGCCGAATTCAAAGAGAGCTTCCAGTCTCATTATGTGTCAGAAGGTGTTATGATCTTGAAGAGGCAAGAATTTTAGAACTTGAGGCAAGGAAAATCGAGTGTGGGTGAATATCTCAATAAATTCACTCAACTCTCAAGGTATGCGCCTGAGGATGTGAGTCGGGATAGCCGGAAACAATACTTGTTCATGAGGGGCTTTAACAATGAAATCCAAGTGCAACTACTCAAATGTGATTATGCCAACTTTCAGAAGCTTGTGGACAAAGCAATTGTGGTTGAGAACAAGGTCCATGAGATGGAGCAAGACAACAAGAGGAAGGCGCCATATCAAGGACAGCAAAAAGGAAGTAATGTGCGCCCTCACTTTGCGCCTCCTAATGCGCCATACTACATCTCCTCTGCTCCTGTACAGCGTCCTGGTTATGCACCGCGCCCAACTCAGTTCGTGCAGCAGCGCCCTGTTATGTAAGCACCTAGGCCTCCAAGGCCTTTTGCACCTCGTGCTAATTGTCCTGGTGTCAATGCTCAAAACCATGCTCGTCCCAACAATTCTGGTAGAGTTAAGAAGTGCTATACTTGTGGAGAGGTTGGACACTTTGTGCATCAATGTCCTAAGTTAGGCCTTGGTCAAGGAAGCAATGCACCGAGGCAAAACCCAAGACCCAATTGAGGATAGCCACAAGGGAATCATGGACAAAAGAATTTTGCTCGTGGCAATGTGAACCATATCTCTACGGAGGATGCTCAACAAGCGGATGACGTGGTCATTGGTATGTTTCTCGCAAACTCCAACCCCGCAACTATGTTACTTGATTCTGGAGCATCGCTTTCATTCATTGCATCGAAGTATGTCTGAATGTAGGCCTAGAGGGGGGTGAATAGGCCTTTTTGAAAATTTGTCGGATCCTGCAGCACTCAACAACCAGTTTAATACCAGAGATATCGGACTAGTCCGGTAAAGTGCGGACTAGTCCGGTGTTCATAGACTAAGCTGATTAAACTTGATTGATCGGTTTGATTCTTTTATGTGTACAGCGGAACTATAGAATCAAACAATAGTTTAACAGCTATATACTGAATTATATCACAATTAAGTCTTATGTTTAACAATTTAACGTCAGATGAACAATGTGTATGAAACCCTAGATTAAGTTGATTAACTTGAATGATGAACAATGAGACAAGACACAAGTGTTTATCTCGTGGTTCAGCTACCACAAAAGGCCACCTACATCCACGTTGAGGAGTCCACAAAAGGACCGGGTCTTCTCCAACCCTACCCTCGTTGGATCGCCACGAAGGCCAATCCTCTTCCACTAATCACAAAGGGGTGAATAACCAAATTCAAGGGGCGATCTCACACTTTGAGAGCTCCCCTAGATTACAAATCACAATACCACCGAAAACACACTCAAAAGTTACAATTGAAATGCAGGAGTGTGTTAGAGAATCAAACCAAGAGCTCAATGTGGTGTAGCAAGTGTCTCTCCAATGATCTAGATTGAATCCTCAAAGGATTGGACGATTGTGCACTTAATTTCGTGGAGAGAGGTCGTTTTTGAGCCTCTTGGGAGGTGTGACGGCGCTAAGGTTCGAGAGATTGTAAAAGTGGGTCGTGCACCTCTATTTATATGGGATTTCTAAAAGTGACCGTTAGGGTTAAGAAAGTTCGGAATAGTCCGTGGTGGTCACCGGACTAGTCCGGTGTGCTGTGTGTAGCAAACCCTAAGTGTCCCAAAATATCGGACTAGTCTGGCTGAAAGCGGACTTGTCCGATTTCGCTACTGGAAATCTTCGGACTAGTCCGATGTCCATCGGACTGGTCCGGACATGTGAAACCCTAAGTGTGTTGGATGACAAGTCCGCACTTGGAGGACTCCAATTTAGATCAGTTGGGTTTTTCGGACTAGTCCGTGTGAACATCAGACTTGTCCTAAGTGGATCAGAAAGGATATCGGACTAGTCCGGTTGATAACGGACTTGTCCGATTTTGTGTGGCATGTGTAGTGTTTTGAGGACTAGTCCGCACTGGGGAGGACTAGTCCTATTCTAGTCAGAAGGATATCGGACTAGTCCGACAGATATCGGACTTGTCCGATCTGGTGCAGAAAGGTTTATCGGACTAGTCCGGTGGTGACGGACTAGTCCGGTGCAGAAAGGTTTATCTGCTATTCTTTTTCCTTGAGCTCATTTCCACTTTGCTCCTCCTCATCCCTTCTTTTTGGTATTTTGCTCATTTTTCTATTATGGGCCTGCATTCATCTCAATAAAGAGGTTAGGATCCCAATTGCTTGTCATAAATCATCCAAAACCCACAAGGGAGTCCTAGATGCACTTTCAATCTCCCCCTTTTTCGTGATTGATGACAAACAATTGAGATTTCACAAAATATGACAAAAATTGAGATTTTCATAAAGTATGCACATATGAATCAAATACATCAAGCAATTAAAGAACTATCCATATGCGCATTCTTTATAGTGGTATGCATAACTAAGTATATTGAGACATTGAGAGTGACATAATTTGCATTAATCAACCAAGATAAAGCACATATGTCATTCCAGGAGCAAAATTACAGATTTTAACCAATACTTCTCAAATTATGTAAGCATTGCATCACAGAACCAAAGTTAATCTTAGAAACACGGTTAAAACATTATAATCACAAAGATAGATAAAAAGAGCTCTCTCCTCGCATCCTACAGCTAAAGCTAAGAATCCCCTTCAATCTCTCCCCCTTTGGCATCAAGACACCAAAAAGAAGGAGAGGAGGGTCCTAGGGTCTTCACTCTTCACTGTCGGTCCTCTCATCGTCATCTTCGTCTTCTTCATCATGAGCTTGACGAGGAGGAGAAGGAGGAGGGACGAAGCCACTCGAGCCCCCAATGCCAAAGTAGGCAAGCTCGGAGGGGTTCAAGGGAGCGAGCTCAGTTTAGTCTGGATCAGAGTCCTCAGAGATCACTGGAGATCCAGTGGGATCGATCTCCAGCTTTTGGCAAATTTTCTTCACATTGGCCTTTATGTACTTCATGTCCTCCTTTCTTTTCTGGTTGAGCTTGTGGGCCTTCACTTCGGCCTTCTTGCAGGAGGAGAACATAGCAGCCAGATACTTGAGGATCCCACTAGCTGATCCTCTCTGAGGGGCTTCCCTAGAAGTAGGGACAGCTCTGGCACCTTCACTTGATCTTGCCGGTGCCTCGGGATTGGAGGCCGACGAAGGAGCAGCCTGGACATTCACTGGTTGAGGTTTCAGAGGCCTCAAGGGAGTATGCTCCACATCCTTCACAAACTCAATCCCTGTGACTTTCTCAATCATAAACATGAGATAGGGAGCATAGCCACATGACCTGTTGCGGGTGCTGGAGATGTTGACCATATCATTCCATCTATAGTCAAACACATCAAACTTTCTGTCCTTGCTTATGATCTTCATCAGTGTCCGGAGGTATCCTTGTACACTCCCTGCATCCCCATCCTTAGGGGTAATGGTCTTCCTCAAGACCCTGTTCAGCACCACAAAGAATGGCGTCATGTTCTTTGTGGAGGGAGGGATGAACTTTGAATTTGGCTCATAGAGAAACTTCATCCTCTCCTTGTCGATGACACCAACATTGTGGATGACCACATTATCATTGCTAGAGGTGTCAAGATGCAGCATCCTAGCAAATTCTTCATAAGAGATAGTGTACTTGGATCCATGAGTCATCCAAGTCATTCTTTCTTCCTCATCACTTGCAAAGTGGCAGGGGCATAGAATTGAGCCACCACTTCATCATTCCAGTTGTACTTGAAGGAAAATAGGTCCTTCAAGCCATGTCTCTCAGCTGCTGCAATTACTTCATCAAAAGTTGAGCACCTCTTCCTCTCAAGGTGTGCCTAGTCAATCCACTGACTACGCACCACTGGTGTCTTCATTGGTAGATACACCAATCTATAGAAGTCAGCATGGAAGTTGCACCAGAACCTTCCATCTGCAGCTTGCTTCGGCCTGCCATACCAGTCAATGCTTCTGAATTTAGCAGCCGAGTCACTGCCCTTGCCATTGAACTTCTCTTCAGTAGGGTCCCGGACCCCTTCCCTGGGAGCATGCAGCTTCAAAGGCCCGACTGGCCCCATTGCTATCCCTTTTCCCTTGCCCTTTGCTTGGCGGGCACTTGCCGAGCTAGGGCCACCACTAGCCCTAGAAGCTGGCACCTTGGAGGCCAGCTTCTTCGCTAGCACTTTCCTCCGAACCTGAGGAGGGGAAGGAGCAGGCTCAGAGGGTCTTTATTGGCGCTTCTTGCCAAGACCCGTTGAGGTCCGAGGTGCCACCTCGTGGTCCATCTCGGCCTCAAAGTCAGAGATTTCATCATTTGAGCTTGACATGATCTGAGAATGATTTGCAAGAATTATGATGAGTGATACAAGGCATAGGTATGAAAAGATAGCAAGGAAGTGCATTGAGTAATTTAAGAATTAGGTTTTAAGTTCAGAAACATCTGACTTGTCTGGTGCACAGGCACGGACTAGTCCGGGGGACCGGACTTGTCCGTGCATGGACCGGACTAGTCCAGTGTTCATCCTCAAAAACCTAACAGATTGGACAAAGGTTGATTCCTAATGCATAACAAGTCTAGCATACACGTAGTACATCAAAGAGGCATGTATCTAGTGGAAGATGCTAGGCTATTTGATCAACAATGGATAAAAACAAGATTTCTAGGGTTTGGGAGAAAAATACCGAAGAAATCAATTGAAGCCTGAGGATTAGGGAGTTGGAGCCCGGACAAGTCCGCTAGCTTCAATCCGCACGAGGTCAAGCTTGATTTGCGCCCAAATGCGCACCTTTTTGATGGGGGGATCAAGGAATCGCCTTGGGAGCTCGAGCGCAAGAGAGAGAGTGCGTGAGGAAGAGTGGGGATGAGAGGAATTAGGGTTTTGAAGCGGCTAGGGTTATGTACACGAAAAATCGGACAAGTCCGGAGATGACCGGACTAGTACTAACTCATCTAGAGAGCTATATCGGACTAGTCCGTGGTCTATCGGACTAGTCCGGCCTAACCGGCACTCAGCAGACTAGTCTGCAAGGGCGGACTAGTCCGGGCAACTACGGACTAGTCCGTGGTCACTAGAAGAAAAATGCATAGCCCATTCATATATATTTGAAGGTTCATAAATAGAGAAGAGAGAGGCAAAACAAATCAATTAATCTTGATGAATTTGACCAGTAAGCATACAACAATCAAACAATGATCATAATTCATCAAGATCTAGTAATTGACATAGTTTTTCGAGAAAAGATTGAGGGAGATGTTTTTCACAATTCAATCAACAATTTTTGAAGAATTCATACAGGTATGCAACCTTTCAAGCCACACTCCGAGCATCAAGGATATTTAGTTCATTTCGGAGTTCGCAAAAATGCTTTTCATCAAGTGGCTTGGTGAATATGTCGGCCAATTGCTTTTGGGTGTTGACATGTGAGATGGTTATATCTCCTTTCATGGAATGGTCTCTCAAGAAATGATGTCTTATGTCTATGTGTTTAGTTCTAGAGTGCTCAACTGGATTGTGGGCAATTTTAATGGCACTCTCATTGTCACAAAGGAGAGGAATACGGTTCATATTGTAACCGTAATCCCTTAGAGTTTGTCGCATCCAAAGGAGTTGTGCACAACAACTCCCGACTGCAACATACTCCGCTTCGGCTGTGGATAGGGCAATGGAATTTTGTTTCTTGGAGGACCAAGAAACTAAGGATCTCCCTAGAAATTGGCATGTGCCGGAGGTGCTTCTTCTATCTACTTTGCACCCGGCATAATCTGCATCGGAGTAACCAATAAGATTGAATTTTGAGCCTTTTGGGTACCAAATACCAAGGTTGGGTGTATGAACTAAATATCTCAAGATCCTTTTTACGGCTGTCAAGTGACATTCCTTAGGGTTGGCTTGAAATCTTGCACACAAACATACACTCAACATAATATCTGGCCTAGATGCACATAAATAGAGTAGAGATCCAATCATGGAGCGATATACCTTTTGGTCGATGTTAGGTCCATCTTCATTGAGATCCAAGTGGCCATTTGTTGCCATGGGGGTCTTTATGGGCTTTGCCTTGTCCATGCCAAACTTCTTAAGTATGTCCTGCGTGTACTTGGTTTGGCTTATGAACGTTCCTTCCTTCTGTTGTCGCACTTGGAATCCCAAGAAGTATTTCAGTTCTCCCATCATTGACATCTCAAACCTGTCTATCATGATCTTGCTAAATTCCTCACAAAAATATTGGTTAGTTGACCCAAAGATTATATTGTCAACATAAATTTGACAAATAAAAAGATCATTATCTAAATTCTTGGTAAATAATGTATAATCTACTTTGCCAATTTGAAAACCATTCTCAATTAAGAAGTCTCTAAGACACTCATACCACACTCTAGGAGCTTGTTTGAGGCTGTAGAGAGCCTTACGCAATTTGAATACGTGGTCGGGGAACTCTTCGTCTTCAAATCCGGGTAGTTGCTCCACGTATACCTCTTCCTTGATCGGTCCGTTGAGGAAGGCGCTTTTCACATCCATTTGATATAGCTTGAAATCATGGTGAGTAGCATATGCAAGTAATATTCTAATAGATTCAAGCCTAGCTACTGGAGCAAAAGTCTCATCGAAATCCAAACCTTCGACTTGTGAGTACCCTTTGGCCACAAGTCGCGCCTTGTTTCTTGTCACCACTCTGTGTTCGTCTTGTTTGTTGCGGAAGACCCACTTGGTGCCGACGATGTTTGCATTGGGTCTTGCCACAAGTTCCCACACCTCGTTCCGCTTGAAGTTGTTCAATTCTTCTTGCATCGCCACCACCCAGTCCGGATCCTTCAATGCATCCTCAATCCTGCGTGGTTCCAAAAAGGATACAAACGAATAATGCTCACAAAAGTTAGCTATGCGAGATCTAGTGGTTACTCCCTTTTGGATGTCATCGATGATGTTGTCGATTGTGTGATCCCTTTGGACGCATTGGTGTACTCTTGGCTGTGACACTTGAGGAGTTGTGTCGTCATGATTGTCTGCTTCTCCCCCTAAGTGGTTGCCTTCATTGACTTGTTGATCATCTTCGTACTCTTGTGGTTGATCTTGTGTTGAAGCTCCCCCTTGATTGATGGTCTCCTCTTGTGGTTCATTTTCCTCATGTTCGTGTGAAGGTGGTTCTTGTGGTCGAACTTCGCCTAGAGCCATTCTTTTCAATGCTTGACATGGAGCTTCTTCTTTACCTAATTCACATGAATCAACTTGCTCCTTTTGGGAGCCATTAGTCTCATCGAACACCACGTCACGTGCTACTTCAACAAGTCCGGAGGCCTTGTTGAAAACACGATAGGCGTAAGTGTTCGAATCATAACCAAGCAAGAAACCTTCATCGGACTTCGAAGCGAACTTTGAAGTCCTAGGCTTCTTGTTCAGGATGTAACATGGAGAACCGAAAACTCGAAAATATGAAATGTTTGGTTTGTTACCGGTAAGTAGCTCATAGGGAGTCTTCTTGAGTAGTCAATGAAGATAAAGTCGATTTGTGGCGTGGCAAGCAGCGTTAATCGCTTCCGCCCAAAATCGATCCGATGTCTTGTACTCATCGAGCATTGTCCTTGCCATCTCAATGAGTGTTCGGTTCTTTCTTTCAGCAACTCCGTTTTGTTGTGGCGAGTATGGCGCTGAAAATTTGTGCTCGATGCCCTCTTCATCAAGGTACTCCTCCACCTGTGTGTTCTTGAATTCCGTGCCATTGTCGCTTCGAATACTCTTGATTGTCAATGAAAATTCATTTTGAGCTCGCTTGAAGAATTTCTTGAGTGTTCCTTGTGTTTCTGACTTATCATACAAAAAGAAAACCCAAGTGAAGCGAGAAAAATCATCAATGATAACTAAACCGTATTTGTTACCGCCGATTCTTATGTAAGCAATTGGACCAAACAAGTCCATGTGAAGTAGTTCGAGCGGTCTTGTCGTAGTCATGACGTTCTTTGCAGGATGATGTGCTCCAACTTGCTTCCCGGCTTGGCACGCGCTACAAGGCCTGTCTTTCTCAAAAACAACATTCTTCAAACCGCGGATGTGATCGCCCTTGAGGAGTTTTTGAAGATTCCTCATACCAACATGCGCTAGCCGTCTATGCCACAGCCAACCCATGTTGGTTTTTGCAATCAAGCATGTGTCGAGTTCGGCTTTATCCTTGTTGAAGTCAACAAGGTAAAGCTTTCCCTTCAACATACCCTTGAATGCAATGGAACCATCACTCCTCCTAGAGACGATCACACCCTCATTAGTGAACAAGCAATTATAACCTTTGTCACATAGTTGAGATATGGACGGCAGGTTATAATCTAAAGATTCAACATGTAAAACATGAGAAAGCGTGTGTTCAGAGGATATTGCAATTTTACTGGTACCGAGCACCCTTCCTTGACTATTATCTCCGAAGTAGATGCTTTCGTTTGGGTCCTCGTTCTCTTCATATTCCACGAACATCCTCCTTTCTCCGATCATGTGGTTGGTGCACCCACTGTCTAGCACCCATTTGGATCCACCGGAGGAATAGGCCTGCAAAAACAAATTATGCTTTGGTTTTAGGTACCCAAGCTTGCTTGGGTCCTTGGAGGTTAGTTACAATACATTTGGGCACCCACACATGGGATTTTGTGTTCCCATGGCGTGGCCCAACATAATAAGCATAGATCTTGCCAAAGTTGTTTCTCATTAACACATAGGAGGCATCAAAAGTTTTAAATAGAAGCTGTTGTTGTTTATGAGTCGGACCAGTCTGGGGGTCGGACTTGTCCGGATGACCGGACTTGTCCGGACTCCCACCGGACTAGTCCGGTATTCATGTGAGTTCAGGTTTTTATCCTTCGACTTACTAGTTTGAGAAGGTCTTCCCTTCACAAAAGAAATCCTTCCCTTGTTATTCTTATGACTTCCAGCATGCTGCTTTTCATCATAGGAGTAACCAATGCCATATTTGACATTCGGAGGTCTTTGGACCAAGTATGCACTACGTGCATAGTTGATCTTCTCCTTGTCAAATATGCCACATTTGGTAGGATTTTTATCCTTTGTGGAGATTGATTTCCCTTTCAATCTGGTGTCAGTTTTACTACATGTGCATATATGAGCAAATTCAGTTTTAGTGGGTTGAGAAGGTGAGTTTGGAGAGGAGGAAGGTTCACTCAGCTTGAGTGACTCAACTTGCACTTCAAGGATCTTGATAACCTTGATCAGGTCAGCAAGTTGGTCCTAAATTGCAACATTTGAGTCGGTTAACTCCAAGCAAGCTTTCTTGCTTGAGGCTAACTCAAGCTCTAGTGAACTGTTTTTCTCCTTTCAAGCTCTAGAAGTTTGTCAAGTTCGACATACTCCTCCGTTTGGGAGATGATCATGTCCTCTTGACGATCAATTAACCTTTCCTTCTCAACAAGCTGATCAAGTAAGAATTTCATTTTTGTTGCAGTTTTCTTATCTAGTCCAGTTAGCATATCCTCATCATCGCTATCTATTTCATCATCACTAGAGTAGGAATGCATGGAAGGGTTTTTGATGATTATCTTGCATTTACCTTCCTTTGCCATAAGGCAAGTGCCATTTCCCTTTCTTGCACCGAGTGTAGGAAAGAGTGTTGATTTCTTGGACGTGCTCTCGATGGCTATGCTAGCCATCTCTTCTTCATCGGATGATGAGGACTCATCGTTTGAGTCCCACTCCTTCCTAATATGCGCTTGTTCGGCTTGTTTCTTCTTCTTGAAGAATTTCTAGGTTGAGGCTTGGATTCTTTAGTCTTCTTCTTGTTCTCCTCATATGGGCAATCCACTATAAAGTGGTTATATTCACCACAATTATAGCACGCCCATCTCAATTTTGGATTTGTTCTTTCTTTGTACTTGCCTTCACTTGATTTTGTCCCTTGCTTTTTCTTCATTATTCTCTTGAACTTTTTCATGAACAATATCAAATCCTCTTCATCTAGCTCACTGCTCTCGTCATCACTGTCCTCCTCTAGTTGTGCTTCTCTTGCTTCTTTGGATAGAGGCTTGAGGGTGGACTTTAAAGCAACTCCTTTCTTCTTAGCCGAGGTGAGGTCGGCAATTTCCTTGACGTGCTTTGCTTGTTTCTCCATCATTTCAAAGTTGATGATTTTACCAAGCAATTCATCCGGAGTCATCCTTTTGTATCTGGGGCTTTCTCTAATCATGGAGCATAGTGTGACATTGCGAGGCATAAAAGCTCTAAGGATGAGCTTTACCACCTCGTGGTCATTCCACTTCTTGCTCCCATATGATCGAACTTTGTTGACGAGTGTCTTCAATCAATTGTACATATATTGAGGTGACTCGTCTTCCTCGATTGCGAATCTTCCTAGTTCGCCTTCGATCATCTCAATCTTTGCTTCACGCACATGTCGGTCACCTTCATGTGCGGTTTGCAGAGTATCCCATATCTCCTTAGCAATTTTGAGTTCATCCACCTTGGTGAACTTGTCCCGATTGAGTGAGGATGTGATTACAGCTGCGGCTTGAGCATTTCTATGAATGGCCTGCTCTTGGCTTGGGGTGAGCTCTTCGTCGTCATCTGGAATATCTATCCCTGTGCATACAATATGCCATAAACTTGGGTTGAGGGAAATCAAATGCATTTTCATATTCTGCCTCCACATAGAGTAATCACTTCCATCGAAGTGTGGGGCTTTTCCAAGTGGGATAGATAAGTAATGGTTGTTATTGGAATTTAGACGACCATAATTAAAAGGATATCGGGAGTACTCGGTGTGACTACTCCCCTTCTTCTTCTCAACCTTTGCTTTCCCTTTGGAAAGTGCCTTCTTTCTGAGGAGTGCCTTTAGCTCCAGCATCTCCTCATCATCGTCCTCGAAGTCTTGAATGGCTTCGAGGTACTTCTCCAGTTTTTGGGTCTTGTCGTTGTTAACCTCCTCTTGGTTGTTGATTCTGTGGACGTCCTTCATGTCCCACGTGATCTCTTCGAGTGATTGAACTCTTTCTTGAAGAGTCTGCTTTGATACCAATTGAATGTAGGCCTAGAGGGGGGTGAATAGGCCTTTTTGAAAATTTGTCGGATCCTGCAGCACTCAACAACCAGTTTAATACCAGAGATATCGGACTAGTCCGGTAAAGTGCGGACTAGTCTGGTGTTCACAGACTAAGATGATTAAACTTGATGATCGGTTTGATTCTTTTATGTGTACAGCGGAAGTATAGAATCAAACAACAGTTTAACAGCTATATACTGAATTATATCACAATTAAGTCTTATGTTTAACAATTTAACGCAAGATGAACAATGTGTATGAAACCCTAGATTAAGTTGATTAACTTGAATGATGAACAATGAGACAAGACACAAGTGTTTATCCCGTGGTTCGGCTACCACAAAAGGCCACCTACATCCACGTTGAGGAGTCCACAAAAGGACTGGGTCTTCTCCAACCCTACCCTCGTTGGATCGCCACGAAGGCCAATCCTCTTCCACAAATCACAAAGGGGTGAATAACCAAATTCAAGGGGCGATCTCACACTTTGAGAGCTCCCTTAGATTACAAATCACAATACCACCGAAAACACACTCAAAAGTTACAATTGAAATGCAGGAGTGTGTTAGAGAATCAAACCAAGAGCTCAATGTGGTGTAGCAAGTGTCTCTCCAATGATCTAGATTGAATCCTCAAAGGATTGGATGATTGTGCACTTAATTTCGTGGAGAGAGGTCATTTTTGAGTCTCTTGGGAGGTGTGATGGCGCTAGGGTTCGAGAGATTGTAAAGGTGGGTCGTGCTCCTCTATTTATATGGGGTTTCTAAAAGTGACCGTTAGGGTTCAGAAAGTTCGGACTAGTCTGTGGTGGTCACCGGACTAGTCCAGTGTGCTGTGTGTAGCAAACTCTAAGTGTCCCGAAATATCGGACTAGTCCGGTTGAAAGCGGACTTGTCCGATTTTGCTACTGGAAATCTTCGGACTAGTCCGATGTCCATCGGACTTGTCCGGACATGTGAAACCCTAAGTGTGTTGGATGACAAGTCCGCACTTGGAGGACTTGTCCGATTTACATTAGTGGGGTTTTTTGGACTAGTCCGTGTGAACATCGGACTTGTCCGAAGTGGATCAGAAAGGATATCGGACTAGTCCGATTGATAACGGACTTGTCCGATTTTGTGTGACATGTGTAGTGTTTTGAGGACTAGTCCGCACTGGGGAGGACTAGTCCGATTCTAGTCAGAAGGATATCGGACTAGTCTGACAGATATCGGACTTGTCCGATCTGGTGCAGAAAGGTTTATCGGACTAGTCCGATGGTGATCGGACTAGTCCGGTGCAGAAAGGTTTATCTGCTATTCTTTTTCCTTGAGCTCATTTCCACTTTGCTCCTCCTCATCCCTTCTTTTTGATATTTTGCTCATTTTTCTATTATGGGCCTGCATTCATCTCAATAAAGAGGTTAGGATCCCAATTGCTTGTCATAAATCATCCAAAACCAACAAGGGAGTCCTAGATGCACTTTCAATGTCGCCAAGTATAGTTTGCCTATCTCTCATATGAATTTTACTCTATTGGTTAAGTCTCCTGGAGGAGAGATGAGGACAAATATAGTATGTCCAAAAGTAAGCCTTAGAATAAGGGGGTAGACTTCTTCGCCAACTTCATTGTTTTGGACTCTTAAGGATTGGACATTATACTTGGTATGGACTGGTTGAGGAAGCACAATGGAGTTATTGAGTGTGCCACGAAGACGGTGAAGTTGACCATTGAAGAAGGGATCACCGTAGAATTTGAAGCATCTCAAACCGCACCGAAGCAATTGGAGCTGAATCATATGGATGATACCGCAGTTGAGGAGATTCCGGTGGTGTGTGAATTTTTGGATGTTTTGCCAGACGAGTTGCCAGGTATGCCACCTGATCGAGACATTGAGTTTTTTATTGATTTAATACCTAGAACTGCACCTATAGCTAAGAGGCTGTATAGGATGCCTCCTATGGAATTAGTGGAGCTCAAGAAGCAGATTCAAGAGCAACTAGAAAAGGGTTTTATTCGCCCAAGCTCTTCACCTTGGGGAGCGCCCGTGCTGTTTGTGGACAAGAAGGATGGGTCGCAAAGGATGTGTGTAGATTACCGAGCTCTCAACGAGGTAACAATCAAGAACTAGTACACCTTTCCACGCATAGAAGACTTGTTTGATTAGATGAAGGGTGCTTGTGTCTTCTCTACGATTTATTTGAGGTCGAGATACATTCAAATGAAGATTAGACCATCGGACATACCCAAAAAAGCTTTTAGGACACGGTATGGATCTTATGAGTATACTGTGATGTCCTTTGTATTGACCAATGCACCTGCGTACTTTATGTACCTCATGAATAAGGTCTTCATGGAGTACTTGGATAGGTTTGTTGTGGTGTTTATTGATGACATTATGATCTACTCGGAGGATGAGAAGGAACATGAGGAAGACTTGAGGCTTAAATTGCAGAATATGAGGGAGCATCAATTGTATGCCAAGTCCAACAAGTGTCATTTTTGGTTGAGAGAGGTGTCATTTTTGGGTCATATCATCTCAAGAGGAGGAGTATCGGTTGACCGCGGAAAAGTGAGAGACGTGTTGAAGTGGGAACCACTGCAAAATGTAAAGGAAATAAGGAGTTTTCTTGGAATGGATGGATATTACCGTCGATTCATCAAAGACTTTTCCAAAATAGCCAAGCCCATGACGGAATTTCTAATGAAGGGAAAGGCTTTCCAATGGACTCAAGCTTTTCAAAACAGTTTTGAGGAGTTGAAGAAGAGGTAGACAACAGCCCCAGTTTTGATATTGCCAGACGTGAGCAAAAGTTTTGATATTTATTGCAACGCATCGAGACAAGGACTTCGATGTGTATTGATGCAAGAAGGTCAAGTGGTTGCATATGCATCGAAGCAATTGAAGAAACATGAACAGAATTATCCAACGCATGACTTGGAACTTGCAGCCATGATACACGCATTGAAAATTTGGAGAAACTATATCCTTGGACATAGGTGTGATATTTATACGGATCACAAGAGTCTTAAGTATATTTTCACACAAACGGATCTGAATTTGAGGCAACAGAGATGGTTGGAGCTCATCAAAGATTATGATTTGGGGATCAACTATCATCTGGAAAAAGCCAATGTAGTGGCCGATGCTTTGAGTAGAAAAGGAGTATGTCATCAACTCGCAGTTCGAGAGTTACCATCCGAGTTATGCAGGGAGTTTGAGCGGTTGAACCTTGGATTTGTAAATGAGATGGGGATGATGGAGTTAAATCCGACCTTGGAGCAAGAAATTCAAGAGGCACAGACCAAGGATGAGGAAATTCAGGAAATCAAGGAAAGGACCCAAGAAGGGAGAGAATTCAGATTAGATGAGGATGAACGTGGCACCCTATGGCTTGGTAAGAGGATTGTTGTGCCTAATGTGAAGCATATTCAGGAGACAATTGAATGTGGCTTAGAGGGGGGTTGAATAGGCCTTTTTGATTTTCTGTCGGAACCTGCAACACTTAACAACCAGATCAAATCTCGGGATATCGGACTAGTCCGGTCAAGTGCGGACTAGTCCGGTGTATACCGAATAGGTTGATCAAATTTGATCGATTAACTTGATCCTAGGATGTAAGCAGCGGAATTATACTTGTAATTTAAGTGTTGCACAACTATGAACTAGGATGTATCACAATTTAATCTTAAACTCAATGTTTCAATGTAAAGTGAGCACGATTGATCGAAACCCTAGATATATATATGAAATGTAAGAACAATGGGCGCAAATAAAGAACACAATGATTTTATCCCGTGGTTCGGTTCCCAATGAGGAAACCTACGTCCATGTTGAGGAGTCCACAAAAGGACCGGGTCTTCTCCAACCCTACCCTCGTCGGATTGCCACGGAGGCCAATCCTCTTCACTAATCACAAAGGGGAAATAATCAAATTCAAGGGGTCGTCTCACAAGTTGAGGGCTCCCCAAGATTACAATATGAACACCACCAAGAACACACTCGAAAGATCTCAATGAAAACACCAAGAGCGTGTTAGGGAAACAAACCAAGAGCTCAATGAGTGATGAACTGTGTCTCTCCAATGATCTAAAGTGTATCCTCAAGGGATTGATCTTTGTTGCGTTTGATTTCGTGGAGAGATGTGTTTTTGAGGCTCTTGGGAGGTGTGACGGCGCAGGGGGTCGAGGGTCAGTGAAAGATGGGCCGTGTGCACCTATTTATATGGGGTTCCCAAAAGATACCGTTAGGGTTTAGGAATATCGTACTAGTCCGTGGTGGACACTGGACTAGACCGGTGTGCTGTGTTAGCAAACCCTAAGTGTCCCGAAATATCGGGCTAGTCCAGCTGAGAGCGGACTTGTCCGAATTTGGTTCTGGAAATCTTCGGACTAGTCCGAAGGATATCGGACTTGTCTGGAAAAGTGAAATCCTAAGTGAATTTGGGGACAAGTCCGCACCTAGAGGATTTGTCCGATTTAGGTCAGAGGGTTTTTTGGACTAGTCCGTGCTAATATCAGAATTGTCCGATTTTTTGCAACTTGTGAAGTGTTTGGAGGACTAGTCCGCACTGGGGAGGACTAGTCCGATTCTAGTCAGAGAGATATCGGACTAGTTCGTGGTGATATCGAACTTGTCCGATCTTGTGCAGAAAGATATCGGACTAGTCCGGGGTTAGTCAGACTAGTCCGGTCCTGTATAAATAAATGCAATGTGTGTGATTATTTGTGCTTGAGCTCTTGGAGTGTGTTTTCTTAACACACTCCATACACAATGATCTACTACACTTGTTTCTTGAGCTCTTTTCCGCATTCCTCATTCTCCTTTCTTTTTGGCACTTTGCTCATTTTCTCATTGAAACCTGTGCTCATCTCAACAAAGTGGTTAGGATCTCATTTGCTTGTCATAAATCATCCAAAACCCACAAGGGATTCCTAGATGCACTTTCAATCTGACCCTTTTTGGTGATTGATGACAACCAATTGAGATTTCATAAAATATGATAAAAAGTTGAGATTTTCATAAAGTCTGCACATATGAGTTTAAAACACATTAAGCAATGAAAACATGATCCATATGTGCACTCTTTATAGTGGGATGCAGAACTAAGTGTATAGAAGCAATAATCATGATGAGAATAACATAATTGACATCAACACGTCAATAACAAGCATATATATCATTCTTATAGCAAAATCACATATTTCATCAACTTCTTCATAAGTAGTTCAAAACATTGCATCACAGGACCAAATGTACCATAAGAGCATATTAAGAGTCTTACAACCCACAAAATAGACAAAAGACATAAAAAGAATCTCTCCTCGCATCCTACAGCTAAAACCTAAGACTCCCCCTCAATCTCTCCCCCTTTGGCATCAAGACACCAAAAAGAAGGAGAGGAGGGACCTAAAGTCTTCAAGCCTCGCTGTCAGTCCTCTCATCGTCTTCATCTTCATCTTCTGGCTGATGAGGAGGAGGAGGAGGAATGGAACCACTCGAGTCCCCAATGCCAAAATATGCAAGCTCAGAGGGAGTCAAGGGCCCGAGCTTGGTGAAATCAGAGTCGGAGTCATCAGAAACTACTGGAGATCCAACCGGCTCGATCTCCAGCTTTTGGCAAATCTGCTTCATGTTCTCCTTGACATATCTCATGTCATCCTTTCTTATTTTGTTGACCTTGTGGGCCTTCACCTCGGCCTTTTTGCAGGAGACAAAAATAGCAGTCAGGTACTTCAAGATGCCACTTGGGGACCCCTTTTGAGGAGGGGCCCTAGTGGCGGGAGCAGCCCTAGCACGGGCACTGGCTCTCGCTGGAGCCTCAGGGCTGGAGGCCAGAGATGGAGCAGCTTGAACACTTGGCTTTTGAGGCATCTAGGGCCTCAACGGAAGGTGATCCACATCCTTGATAAACTCTATGCATGTGACCTTCTCAATCATGAACATGAGGTAAGGTGGGCTAGCATGAAGAAGGACATAGCTGAATACGTAGCATTGTGTGATGTGTGCCAACGAGTCAAGGCAGATCATCAAAGGCCAGCTAGATTATTGCAACCATTAAAGATTCTGGAGTGGAAGTGGGAAGAGATCGGTATGGACTTCATAGTTGGTTTACCACGTACTCAGTCCGGCTACGACTCAATTTTGGTAATTGTGGATTGGTTAACTAAGTCAGCCCACTTTATTCCCGTCAAGACCACCTATAATGGAGAGAAATTGGCGGAACTATATATGGAAGAATAGTATGTTTGCATGGAGTTCTGAAAAAGATAGTCTCGGATAGAGGCTCACAATTCACTTCCAGGTTTTGGCAAAAACTGCATGAAGCTTTGGGAACGAGGTTGAATTTTAGTTCAGCATATCACCCTCAAATGGATGACAAACGGAGAGGACCAATCAGATTTTAGAGGACATGTTAAGAGCTTGTGCTTTAAAGCATGGGAAAAGTTGGGACAAGAGCTTGCCATATGCAGAATTTTCATACAACAATAGTTACCAAGCAAGCTTGAAAATGTCACCATATGAAGCGCTTTATGGAAGGAAGTGTAGGACACCTTTATTTTGGAATGAGGCAGGAGAAACTCAAGTATTTGGTCCGGATGTGTTGCAAGAAGCCGAAAAGCAAGTCCAAATAATTCGTGAAAACTTGAGGGCTGTCCAATCAAGACAAAAGGGCTATGCGGACAATAGGAGAAGGAAACTAGCCTTTGAAATGGGAGACTTCGTTTACCTCAAGGTGTCACCAATGAGAGGTCATAAGAGGTTTAACATAAGAGGCAAGCTAGCACCTTGTTATATTGGACCCTTCAATATTTTGGACAAAAGAGGAGAAGTAGCGTATAAGTTGGAGATGCCAGCTCATCTATCGGATGTCCATGATGTCTTTCATGTTTCCCAGCTCAAGAAGTGCTTGAGAGTACCGGAAGAACAAGTGCCAATGGAAGGATTGGAATTAGAGGCAGATTTGACTTATACCGAGCAACCGGTCAAAATTTTAGAAACCAAGGAGAGAGTCACAAGGAACAAGGTTATTAGATGGTGTAAAGTTCAATGGAAGCACCACACAGAAAAGAAGCGACGTGGGAATTGGAGGATGATCTCAAGAAGGAATTTCCCTATCTCTTCTCTTCCGCGTCGAATCTCGAGGGCGAGATTCATTTTAAGGGGGGTAGGTTTGTAACACCCTCATTTTCATGCATCATGCCCTGCATACATTCATATACATGTTTAACATTAATCCACATAAAGAGAAACGAGTTTAAAATTGATTTGGAACAAACCTGCACTTAAAATGCTGAAAAGTGTGGACTAGTCTTATTTTTGTGAGGACTAGTCCGATTTCTCTCTGACTTCGATCAGACTTGTCCGTTTTTGCTTCGGACTAGTCCGATTTTGCCTCTGGACACTTTCGGACTTGTCTGGTCTTATGCGGACAAGTCCGGTGTTCCAAGAATCCTTGAAAATTTGCTAAGTCCCTAGACTTGTCCGGACTAGTCCGGTGTTCCAGCGGACTTGTCCGTTTTCCTCTCTGACTAAAATCGGACTTGTACGATTTTTGGCCGGACTTGTCCAATTTCTTTCTGACTAACTTCGGACTAGTCCGGTCCTTTTCTGACTTGTCCGATATTTCGCGACTCTGAATTGATCTTTTCTTTTACGACTTGTTTCTTGGGTTTCACGTTAAGTGGGCCTAGGGAAGTCGTGCCAAACTCTTTTAGAGCCCATGAGAGACTCTAAACCGGCCTCTACACCTCTCAAACTCGAAATCCATCTAACCCTAGCCTCCACCTCTATATAAACAACTCCACCCCTTTGCTTGACATCTATTTGCCACTTTTCCACCCCACCCAAACCCTAGTTCGTGGAGGGGCACCATCAAGGAGGGAGAAGGAGATCCCAAGCAAGAAGAAGAGGAGGAGGAAACGAAAGAGGATCAAGATCCCCATCAAGTTTCATTCTTCATCACCAATTCATCTCCAAGTTCATCACCAACCCTAGATCATCAAGATCCAAGTGCTACCTCCAAGTTTCTCGATTCATTGGAGTCTTAAACAACTGGTATACCTTCTATTCTCTTTTTCTTACGTGAATTCAACCCCATGTCTCCAAATTCACGTCGATCTAGAAAACCCTAATTTGCTGATCTCGTAAAGTGCGGACTTGTCCGGTCCCTAGCAGACTAGTGCGATTTTCCTAGTTAAATTGTGTTGAGTTAATTCTAAAATTTGATCAAATGAACTCCAAACCTGTGTAAACTTGTTAAAATCTATTAGAACAAGATAGTGATCATTTAAAAGCAATCTATTAACAAGTTCTACCTTGCATTTGCATTAATCATGCATATCATGTCTTATTGAGTAATATTTGTGCACTCTTTGATTGTGTTTCTTGTCTTGTATGTTTATTGTGCGGATTAGACGGATTTGCGCAAGAGAGTGCCGCGGAGGATCTCCAGCACCAAGAGTTTGAAGTCTTTGATCCTAACCAATCCCAAGAGCAAGGCAAGTGTCCTTGAAGCATATTGATCATGTTTTGAAATAAATGTTAGCTACGGCAACTTCATGGCGGACCAACTCCAGCTGTTGATCCTCGCACAACTTCAGGCGGGACTCGGTAGCAGCATGGGCCTTCAAAGCCCTCACCTCAAGCTCTTTGTTCTTGGTGTCGACTAGCTTCACCAAGTGCTGCTCCTTCGTAAGATGATCCCACTCTCAAGCAAAAGCAGCCTGCGTCTGGCACAAGATGGATTGGGGTGCGGCAACAGCGTTGGCAAGAGGGATAGGATCACTCGTCACCACCGACAGTTGCCCCTCTGCCCCTCCTGCCAACGCCACAGCAGACACCAGCTCCTGGGGACCAGATGGTTCCCTGGCTGGAGCCCCAAGAACCGTCGCACCGCTACGCAGCGCTGAAGCCCCCTCCTCCGCTGCAAATACATCGCCGCCCGTTGGTGACGAGTCACCATTGTAATACCTATGTGTGTTGAGTACATTGGCTTGTAGTGAATACACTTGTTTTGACGATAAAAGTTTTGAATATCACCAAAACACCTTTTTATTAAGGTTCGACTAGTTTTGGTTAGCTCCGGTGAGTTTTATCTTTAGCTCTGACATGTCTTTGATAGCTCCGGCGTGTTTTTGCTAAGCTCCGAGTTGATTTTTCTAGCTCCGGCTTTTGGGTTTACTAGTTCTGACTAGTTTTGGTAAGTTCTGGTGCTAGGTTCTACTAGCTTTTGTTAGCTCCGGCTCAAGGTCCAGGTTGCTCTGGCAAGGTCCGGAACTTGACCGCAATGCTTCTGTTTTTCATTTGCAATGTTTCGTACTTGCTTTGCATCTCTGGAAAGATTGCTTAGTATTCATTTGCTAAGTCTTTGGTGCATTTTTGGTTGACATGAATGATATCGTGTCAATGTGGTTTTGCAACATGCTTATGTGAGGTTCTCACATAAGGTGTTGTGTTCGGAACTAACTTGAGTCAAGTCGAGGACTTGGGCTCGTATGGATTGGTTGTTTATTCATGTGCAGGTGTTGCTTGAGTTCAAGACATGGCTGGTGATGGGACCCATTGGACTAGTCTCAGGGAGGAGATGAGGTTCCAACAACCAAATTCAGGAGTAATTGTGGTTGAGCTGATCGGGAGGTTACGCAGGATGATTGAATCAAGAACAATGCATGTGAAGGTATAGTGGACGTCATTGGAAGATGTGTGCACGTGTGCAAGGAGTTCATGGACGTGGATACATAGTTCCAAGACGTGATGAAGAGATGCGGACGTAAAGAGTTGGTCAGAAAGATCCAACCGACTAGGTTATGGACTCAGGCTGCCGTTGAGTCGGGTTTGACTCAAATATGGAAAGATTTGAGTTTGTTATGATAGGATTTTGTGTGGGTCACGAATTTGAGTTGTTTCAGAATGTGGTATATGTTCCTAAGGTGTTTGGAAGTCTTAAGATTGCTTCTATCTGCGTATAGAAGAATCCTAAGCAGTTATGGAAAGTTACGATTCGTGAACAGAGTAGGATTAGGTTCCTGATTTGAGTTGAGTTGGCTTTCGAGCTGGTTACATATGAAAGAGAGCCCAGAGCTCGTGGTGAATGACTTTGGGCTGTTCCTATTGTGTTCTATTGAACAAAATTCATAGTTTGAAGGAACTTTTGTGTCTTGTTTGTCCGACTTGTTCCTGACAAGTTTTAATCGTTGAGTTTCTGGATAGCACTACCTTTCGTCGGTGGTTTTATCATAACTCGAGTTTTACAGATCCAATTGATGTGATTCTTTTTGGGTTGTCTTCACAAATTTATTATCTATCATCTGTCAAAATTTCACGGTCATTGGATTTGTGGTCTATGATCTACACGAGTTTCTTTGTAGCATTCCAGAACTGTTTTTCTCGGGTAGGACAGATTGATCTTTGTTCGATCTTTCGATCATAACTTGAGTTTTTATCGACGGATTTGAGTGATTCTTATTGTGTTGTCTTCGTGACTTGATTCTCTATGATATCTATCACTTTTGTCACGGTGAAATGCGTTTAGATTAGTCTCATACATGATTTCTTTAACAGATCGTTTTTCTGCCGAAGGGGTTGGGGTTTAATTGTTTCTGCTGCGTAAGATTTTTAAATCTACCATTCACCCCCCCCCCCTCTGGTAGCTTTTCACGTGATCTTCGATACTACAATTGGTATCAGAGCCACGGTGCTCTAATTTTTGTGATTTTCGCGTGTTTTTGACTAATCATCATGGAGAAGTACTCTGTCAAACCTTGTGTGTTCGCTGGTATTGATTTTCAGGTTTGGAAGGCACGCATGGAGGCTTTCATCGAGGCACAAGGCTTTGCAATATGGGAAAAGGTATATAAGCCTTACGAAGTGCCATCAAACGATCAAGTTATAGCTACAAATCTGAGAGATGTCAACAACAACAACAAGGCTCGAAACTTGATCATACAAGGATTAACACAAAGCGACTTCGATCGTGTTGCACACCTCTGATTTGCATACAATGTGTAGAAAGCACTTTGTGACTACCGCGAAGGATCCAACACGATCAAAGAGGTAAGGCAAGACATGTTCAAGAAAGAATACATGCGCTTCGAGATGCAACCCGGTGAGTCTATTGATGACCGTTTTGCCCGCTTTAATAAGATTCTCAGCAACTTGCGTAGTGTCAATGTTAATTTTTCAGATGCTGAAATGCTAGGCAATTGCTAAGTGCATCAGATATGTCAATTTCGTAGATGAAAGTCACATCTATTCGTGAATCTACTGTCATGAGTTCACTTACTTTAGATGTTCTATATTCCAAGTTAAAAACTCATGAAATTGACATAATCTCACGTAAGAACCCCAACAAGTCTATTGCTTTTGTTTCTCAACGTGACATGCCTAGTTCCGGTCAAACATCATCTTGTGGTACACTTGCTTTGCTGTCCTCTCTAACCCTTGAACAGATTGAGGAGTTTCCAGAGGACGAGCTAGCACTCATCTCTACCCGGTTCTCAAAAGCATTGCAAAATATGAGAACTAGAAGGAGAGGAAGCTCCGGACCTCAACGATGCTTTGAATGTGGTAAGACAGGATATTTTCGTTCAGATTGCCCTAACCTTTCAGGTCCTATTTCCCGGGATGAAAAGAAAACAAGAACGAAGCACTCCTCTGCAAAAGATACGAAGAAAAAGAAGGGTTTTACAGGACATCAATTGGTGAGCAGTTTTATCTCAGCACTCCTGGAACTTGGCTCAAGCGACATGGACATTGGAAGTGATGAAGATGAAGATGATTTGGCAAACTTGTGCTTCATGGCGGGCAAGTCAAGATCAAGTATGGAGGAGGCAGAACACAACAACGACAATGAAGAGGTATGTCCTACTTGCGAAGAAATGTGTGATGCTATTTCTCGTGCCACTGTTATTGTTAAGAAAATGGACAAAAAGCTTAGGGACAATGCTGTTAAAATTGAGTCACTAGAATCTGAAATTAATTGTTTGAAATCCCTGATTCCTAGTGATGATTCTTGTTCCTCATGTGACTTAATATATGAACAATTGTCCTCCCTAAGAAGTGCACATACCTCCACACTTGATAAACTTGAACTTGAAATTGAAAAGAACAAAAAGCTTGCTGCACTTAATATTGGAAACTTAAAAGATGCTTCTTGTTCTACAATTGATTTGCATTGTTCTAGTTGTGATGATCTTAATAAGAAATTGCAAGATGCTATGAATGAAATCTCTATATTGAACAATGCTTTACATTGTCATGAAGTTAAATATTGTTCCAATTGCAAATTAAAAGGAAAAACTTCATGTGAAAATTGCCTTGATTTGTCCAATAAACTTGATAACATGCATAAGACATTTGATCGGTTTTGTAATGGGAATAAGAACCTAAACTTTCTGCTGAATTCATCCAAGTCTTGCAATGATAAAACCGGTTTAGGTTTTGATTCTCATGCTCATGCTAAGGCACATCCACCTAAAATTGTAAAGTCATTAGGAAGTGGTTTGATTCAAACAGTTCCTAAACAAAAAGAAGTGGTTTTCAAATCTGCAGGAGTATTGTCTCATTCGGTTTCAAGTAAAAATGTTGTTTGCTCATCTAGACATGAACACAAAGTTAAATTTCATTGTACCTACTATGGTAGAGATGGTCATGTCATAGATTTTTGTTATAGACTAGCTAAACAACAGAAAAGGGAAAGAATGGTTGCTAGATCTCATAACTTTCATGCAAAATTTGCTGCACATTCAAAGTTTACCTCTGGACCTTCTGTTTTTGCCTCCGGAGCTACTGGTTTTTGTGCTAAACGAGTTAAGAATAGAAAACCTCAAACTTTGACTCATAAACCTGCTATTTTATCTTAGCTTTCGCGTGTTTTTCCTGTTGCACATCGCGTGACTCATTACTGGATTCCTAAGTGCCTATTTACTAACCCTAGTATTGAGTCATCGATGTATTGTGCTTCTATGTAGGTTACACGTTTGAGGAAGGAGAACATTTGGATTGTGGATTCAGGTTGCTCACGCCACATGACCGGTAACAAAGATTGGTTCTCCTCCCTCTCTTTTGTGTCATGTGTAGAGAATGTTACTTTTGCCGATAATTCTTCAACTCCTATAATTGCTAAGGGTTCGGTTAGAGTAAATGATCACTGCACTTTGAAGGATGTGGCACTTGTCAAAAATTTGAAATTCAACTTGATTTTTGTTTCACAATTGCTAGATGAAAATCTGGAAATTATTTTCAATAAAAACTGCTGCAAAGTTGTAAGTTCAAATAGTGAGCTTATTTTTAACATGTCTCAGTTTGGAAGAGTTTTTAAAGCTGATTTTGATATGTCTTCCTCTAAGCATAGGTGTCTAGTTTCTAATGATTCAAAGGATCTATATTTTTGGCATCGTAGACTTGGTAACGTAGGATTTGATCACCTAACACGTGTTAGTGCTCTTGATTGCATACGTGGGCTGCCTAAGCTTAAAGGGGACAAAGAAATTGTGTGCTCTTCTTGTAGACATGCTAAGATGGTTGCAGGTTCACATACTCCTCTCACAATGATCATGACAACTGAACCATGTCAACTTTTGCATCTTGATACCGTAGGATCTTCACGTGTTCAATCCTTCAGAGGTAAATGGTATGTACTTGTGATTGTTGATGATTATTCTAGATACTCTTAGGTTTACTTTATGGCGTCTAAGAATGAAGCTTTTAGTCACTTTAGAACTTTATTTCTTAGATTATCAATTGATCACCCAAGATCTTTAAAAGCAATTAGAAGTGATAACGGAACTAAATTTAAAAATCAAACTTTTGATCACTTTTGTGCTGAAAATAGAATAGATCATCAATTTTCTTCACCTTATGTACCTCAACAAAATGGTGTTGTAGAAAGAAAGAACAAAACCTTAGTTGAGATGGCTAGGACTATGCTTGATGAATATCAAACTCCTAGGAAATTTTGGGTTGATGCGTTAGCAACCACTTGTTATGTCTCAAATCGTGTTTTCTTGTGTGCTAAGCTAGGTAAAACACCATATGAGCTCCGGTTTGGACATAGGCCTAGTGTTATACACTTTCGGGTCTTTGGTTGCAAATGCTTTGTTAAGAAACATGGTACTCTTGATAAATTTGAACCTAGATCCATTGATGGCATGTTTCTTGGTTATCCATCTCATACTAGAGGCTACCGTGTGCTTTTACTTGACACTAACAAAATTGTGGAGACTTGTGAAGTGTCTTTTGATGAAGCTAGCCCAGGTACTAGCTCAAACATTGCAGGTCCAGATCCATATCCACAGGGGGGAGCATTTTCGTTGAAGACGAGGAAGAATTGGAGCTGCTACTCGAAAATTCAGCAGCTAAAGACTTTGGTTCGGCTCCGGATGTTAATTCCCAACCAGCACCGACAACCATCAATGCTGATTCAAATCATCCTCAAGTCACAAGCTCATCGATTTGTGATGAACATGAAGAAGAAGAAGCTTGTGAGACATCTGTTCTCCTACGGTTTTACAAAGATCATACCCCGCAACAGATTATTGAAACAACCACCGGGTTTTGAAAATCCAGATTTTCCTAATCATGTTTACAAACTGTCCAAAGCCTTGTACGGTCTCAAATAAGCCCCTAGAGCATGGTATGATAGGTTAAAAACATTCTTACTTGAAAAAGGGTTTACCGTGGGCAAGGTTGATACAACTCTTTTTGTGCTTAAGCATGGCAATGACTCATTATTCGTTCAAGTGTATGTGGATGATATTATCTTTGATTGTGCTTCTCATGATCTTGTGTCCAAGTTTTCAGCAATGATGAGTTCTGAATTTGAAATGAGTATGATGGGTGAACTCACTTACTTTTTGGGGGTGCAAATCAAGCAAACAAAGGAGCGTACCTTTGTGCATCAAACGAAGTATACAAAAGATCTCCTAAGGCGCTTCAACATGGACAAAAGCAAGCCTCTTCGGACACCAATGGGAATAGCAACAACACTTGGACTTGATAAAGATGGTAAACCTGTGGATCAAAAAGAATATAGAAGCATGATCGGATCACTTTTGTACCTCACGGCATCAAGACCAGACATACAATTCAGCGTATGTCTTTGTGCACGGTTTCAAGCCTCCCCACGTGTTTCACATCGTCAAGCCGTCAAAAGGATTCTCAGGTACTTACATGGAACTCAAGAATTTGGAATTTTTCTTCCTTCTTCCTCAACCATTACTTTGAAAGCTTTTTCGGATGCTGATTTTGGGGGTTGTAGGATTGATAGGAAAAGTACTTCTGGTGCTTGTCATTTTCTTGGTAATTCTCTTGTTGCTTGGTCCTCTAGAAATCAAAATTCAGTTGCACAATCCACAGCCGAATCTAAATATGTAGCTGCTGCTAGTGCTTGCTCACAAATTCTTTGGATTGTTCAAACACTTAAGGACTATGGGGTTGATCTAGATAGTGTTCCACTGTTCTGTGATAACACTAGTGCCATTTGCATTGCTAAAAACCCCGTGCAACATTCTAGAACTAAGCACATTGATATTAGGTATCACTTTCTTCGAGATAATGTTAAAAAAGGAAACATTGTGCTTCACCATGTAGATACCGAACAACAATTGGCTGACATTTTTACAAAACCTTTGGATTTCACTCGTTTTTGTTACATTCATAGTGAAATAGGGGTTACGCATCCTCATGACTTAAATTGAGGGGGAGTTTTGAAACTTGGGAAGTCTATGTGTGAATCTGAAATTAAAATAATATGAGCATAGTATTTCATACATATATGACTTTGTGATTCCTTTTACATGCTGAAAGTTCTTACTACATTACTCGTGTTATACATTTTGTAGTTTTTGCCATGTCTAGTAATTGGAATAATTACTTACACTAAAAACTGGTCATGGTCGAACTTTCTTGCTGTTTTGAACTTATTACATGTTCACAAGTGCTTTTAATCATTAAGAACAACTCACATGTTGAGTTTTTATGAACAAATATAAATTGAGAAAAGATCAAGAGAATATGCATGCATCGCACTTCTTCTTTTGAGATGGCTTATCATTGCACTTAGATATGAACTTGGAAGAAGTTGTGTATGACTAAAACCATGTCCTTAAGCTTCTGATTGTCAAATGACATAGGCTTGGCTTGGTTGGTTAGAATAAGGCAGATGCGCATATAATCTCTTGCAAATATCATATGATCTAAATTTATGCTCTGAAAATAATAAAATACAGCAACTAGTATCATGATTTCAGGTTTTGAAATAGTTAAGTTTGTGAGATCATGACTTACTTAAATTGAAAATTACATTTGATCTCTAGCATGGCTTACACAACTTTATGTATTTCATTGATGTGATAATGTAAGGTACTTGATAGTATGACTTGGATGAGCTTTGTTTATATGTATATAATATAATATGCTCATAACAACTAAAGGGGGAGAGATAATTTGTTTATATGCTCATAACTTGCTGAATACATTGTCAAAGGGGGAGAGATAAGCATGAAGAGAAAGAGAATATGTGCATAAAGAGAGATAATAAAGAGGGAGAGATAATATGTGATATTTTTTGGATTGTCTTCTCATTTTACTTTTGATTTACAAAAGGGGAGAAATTGCCTTCAAAACTTTTATGTGAATAAGCCAATGTTCGGAATTTAAATGGTGTTGCCAATGCATTCATCAAGGGGGAGATTGTAAGACCTGTGTGTGTTGAATATATTGGCTTGTAGTGAATACACTTGCTTTGACGATAAAAGTTTTGAATATCACCAAAACACCTTTTTATTAAGGTCCGACTAGTTTTGGTTAGCTCCGGTGAGTTTTGTCTTTAGCTCTGACATGTCTTTGATAGCTCTGGTGTGTTTTTGCTAAGCTCCTAGTTGATTTTTCTAGCTCCGGCTTTTGGGTTTACTAGTTCCAACTAGTTTTGGTAAGTTCCAGCGCTAGGTTCTACTAGCTTTTGTTAGCTCCGGCTCAAGGTCCGGGTTGCTCTGGCAAGGTCCGGAACTTGACCGTAATGCTTCTGTTTTTCATTTGCAATGTTTCATACTTGCTTTACATCTCTGGAAAGATTTCTTAGTATTCATTTGCTAAGTCTTTGGTGCATTTTTGGTTAACATGAATGATATCGTGTTACTGTGGTTTTGCAACATGCTTATGTGAGGTTCTCACATAAGGTGTTGTGTTCGGAACTAACTTGAGTCAAGTCGAGGACTTGGACTCGTATGGATTAGTTATTTATTCATGTGAAGGTGTTGCTTGAGTTCAAGACATGGCTGGTGATGGGATCCATTAGACTAGTCTCAGGGAGGAGATGAGGTTCCAACAACTAAATTCAGGAGGAATTGTGGTTGAGCTGATCAGGAGGTTACGCAGCATCATTGAATCAAGAACATTGCATGTGAAGGTATCATGGACGTCATTGGAAGATGTTTGCACGTGTGCAAGGAGTGCATGGATGTGGCTACATGGTTCCGAGACGTGATGAAGAGATTTGGACGTAAAGAGTTGGTCGGAAAGGTCCAACCGACTAGGTTATGTACTCAGACTGCGGCTGAGTCGGGTTTGACTCAAATATGGAAAGATTTGAGTTGGTTATGATAGGATTTCGTGTGGGTCACGAATTTGAGTTGTGTAGGAATGTGGGATACGTTTCTAAGGTGTTTGGAAGTCTTAATATTGCTTCTATCTGCGTATAGAAGAATCCTAAGCAGTTATGGAAAGTTACGATTCGTGAACAGAGTAGGATTAGGTTCCTGATTTGAGTTGAGTTGGCTTTCGAGCTGGTTATATAAGCAAGGGAGCCCAGAGCTCGTGGTGCACGACTTTGGGGCTGTTCCTCTTGTGTTCTATTGAATAAAATTCGTAGTTTGAAGGAACTTTTGTGCCTTGTTCGTCCGACTTGTTCCTGACAAGTTTTACTCGAGTTTCTGGACAGCACTACCTTTCGTCGGTGATTTTATCATAACTCGAGTTTTACAGATCCAAATGACGTGATTCTTTTTGGGTTGTCTTCACAACTTGATTATCTATCATCTTTCAAAATTTCACGGTCATTGGATTTGTGGTCTATGATCTACACGAGTTTCTTTGTAGCGTTCCAGAACTGTTTTTCTCGGGTAGGACAGATTGACCTTTGTTCGATCTTTTGATCATAACTTGAGTTTTTCTCGACGGATTTGAGTGATTCTTGTTGTCTTGTCTTCGTGACTTGATTATCTATGATATCTATCACTTTTGTCACGATGAAACACGTTTAGATTAGTCTCACACACGATTTCTTTAACAGATCCTTTTTCTGTCGAAGAGGTTGGGGTTTAATTGTTTCCACTGCGTAAGATTTTTAAATCTACCATTCACCCCCCCCCCTCTGGTAGCTTTTCATGTGCTCTTCAATCCTACAACCATGTTGTGCACCCAATAATGTCAGGCACCGGCGCCGCTTCAACGTCCTGTGGGTCAGCCCCACCAAGGGAGGCAGCCTCGACCAAGGTAGCCCCCTCCTCGCCTGGCGCCTTCTCGCCAAGCACTACTTCGCCTGGCACTTCCACGCATGGTGCCACTTCTGACACATATGCCTCGTCCGAACGGGGTGCAAAGTCATCAATGACACATAAAGCTGACGCACCTTCGGGCGTAGGATGCGGCGCGGCAGACCCCATTCCAGCTCCGGGAAGCACACAGGTTATCAAGCCCACCCCTGGAAGGACCAAAGGCGCCAAATTGGCTGATGAATCCCTGAGAAACCAAGATAAAGCTTCATCAAGAACGAAAAAGGAAAGAAGAGAAATAGCATAGGGAAGAAGATGCAACTTACCGGTGAGTCGGGCCACTGTAATGACCATGGCCTCCCACCCCGTGCAATAGATCAAGGTCACCGAGATCTGACGACAAGATTGGCGTCGCCGTCTCTGGTACTGACTACCGATCAACCCAAGCCGGGCGGGTAATCTCCGCAGGCCCCTTTGCACCTCCTCTGGAACCAGGGCTGCTGCTGGATTCAGAGGCTAAGTCTACGACAGAAGCTTCAGCCCCGCCAGCTCCCTGGTGACGGGAGATGGGGGTGTTGTCGCCCCAAAATAACTTCTGCTTCTTCAGCATAGAAGTAGCAGAGCCCACGGCCAACGTGCGGGAATGCTTTCTCGACTCTGGAGCTGGTGCCGGCTGGCTGACCGCTGCCCTGTCAGAAGTAGCTGAGGGCTCTGCCTCCGCCCTTTCCAAAGGACACAAGGAAGACCCTGACCCTGGATGTGTAGCTTCATGACTCCTCTTCGGACAGTCGAGGCCCCAACCGTATCTTCAAGATGCAGGCGAGCAAGGCCGAACACGTTGACCTCCGGCATTGAGCTCCGCAGTTTAGTCCTCACGTTGGTGGTCATATGGAGCGGCTGGCAGTCATCCGAAATGGAGACGTGCTCATCGTCAACAACATTAGAGGTCACTGTTTTCAGCATCTCCTCCAGAATCTTGGGATTCGGGGTGTCTGGACTCAGCCGGCATTCATCATATTCGCCGTGGAAGACCTAGGCCCTGTACAGACGCTACTGAAGAGGGGCGGTACAACGGAGCAAGAAGTCTGCCAACACCATCATGGAGGTCAAGTCCTTGCCAGCCAAGAACTGAATCCTCCTCAGGGCGGGCCTGTACTCCACTGGCAACCCATGGGATGTCTCCCAGGCAGTAGGGTTGGAGCCTAGACCGCCGGACAACATATTCAGCGAGGGATGCGGGTCTGTCCTCACAATCGCCCAGTCTTCCCTCTAGTCACTCCATTTGCCCCCTTTGAATGAGGCAATGTAGCCCCAGGAGGTATTGTCCCAATGGCGGAAGTAGTAGGCCCCCACTTGAGTCGTCGCGCTCCTCCCATTTGTCTTCATCACGAAGAAATGTCGGAACAACTCCATGGTAGGCGGGAAGTCCATGAACGCCTCGCATAGATGGACGAACACAGCGACCAACGCAATGGAGTTCGCCGATGGGTGGTGAAGTTGCAGCCCATACCCACCCCCAAACAATGCAAGGAAGAACCTTGACAACAGGAGTGCGAGCCCAGTAGTGGCATAGGCAACGAAGAGAACAGTCTCGTCCTCACACAAATCCCGAAGATCGTGGGATCCGCAGCGGATTATCCATCTGCACTCCGAAGGTGCCCAACCAAGGAGCTGCCTCATTGGCACCAGATCTCTGGCTGATCGAAAGTGGGAAGGAGGCAACGGGGAAGCCATTGGAGCAAGCTAAGGTCAGAGCTTTGGTGAAAGGGGTGAAGAAGGATCGGGTGCTCGAGAAAGGAGGCGAAAGCTCAGGCTGCTGGGATTGAGTGACGGAGGAGTCGTTCCTCTAACAAAGGTTTTCTTTTGATCACCCCCACGGCGCCTGAGTACTTCGAGGGAAGTCTCAGACCGCATCGATCAACACCTGACACCCATGACAATGGGACCTACGTCCCCGTATTGACGTACTGGCCCAGTCGGTCAGTCGTCCGGGGAAGCCGCTGAGACGACTCCCATAATGGCGAAGCGAACAAAAGCACTATAGCTGCATCAAGAACTGTCTCGGTTAAAGGCGCAACAGAAGACAGAGATATTACAGCAAGCAAAGATTCTATCGTCGTAGTCTCTCAAATAGAGGAGGACGCGTGGCGACGATCGGCATAAGCACCCATCGCTTTGGCTGTCCGAGAAAGAATTTAAAGCAGAGTGCGGGAAGACATGGAAAGGGCTCCACCTTTGGGCTCTTCACCATGCCCCAAGGTGGACCCAGGGGCCACTGTTGGTACCCTGCAGATGGGGTACCCTCGCACACAGGATGAAGACAGCGAGGCGCGTCCGGAGGCACCAAATATTCTATAGGCGCCAAGGCATTTGCCTCCCTCAAAGATCAAGTTGTGGTGCTGCCACGTGAACCTTGAAGATGGAACTTGGCCCCTCCGGTATGACGGGCTCCCGAGATGCCACGTGTAGGGACGGGACCTCACCCATCCTTGGGGGAGTGCCCCCGGAACAGCCACGTAGCACTGAGCGCAAGGACCAGCACCCCCAAGGGAAAAAGCACGGAGCTACCACATACCTTGGGGAGCCCTGGAGCCACCACACGTCACGAAGGATTGGGGGCTAGCCTTCCCACCAAGGACATGCCCCGATGCTGCCACGTGTCCAGCAGCTCGCCCCAGACGGTAAGGTGCGGGAGTTAAAAGGTGGAGCACTCCGCTCCAGTCAAGCATTGAAGACCCGCAACCACCCATGGCACACGACGTGTGGCATTCCAACGGTCAGAGACCGCTATGACCAATCGCATCACAGTGAAGGCGTTGCAGGCCTATCCCACTCAGCCAAGTGGGTAGCTTGCGGCAACAAGACAAGCTGACGGGACACCTTCTGGCATCGTCAGCAACGGCGTGTGGGCTACTAACAAGGGAGGAGGCAAGACGGCAAGTCTCCACTGCCACCCTCAGAGGAAGCTTATGATAGAAGCCTTAGATCTTTAGGATAAGATCGCTCCGGGACCACCTGTCGGGCCTCGGGACCCCACTTGTAAGGCATTCGGTCTTGGTTATAAAAGGTCCGGACCACCACCGATACAAGCACCAGACTCAGAATCCCCGATACACACATACACGCATACACACTCACCAGCAATACAATCCACCGTGGATTAGGGTGTTACGCTCCTTGCGGCAAGAACCACGTAAAAACCACCATGTCACATACTCTTCCGCCAGAGCACTAGTTTGAGGCCTAAGCCCCGCCGAACAAGAACCTCCGCGGGCTGCTCCTTAGCAGATCTGGGGGAAGTGTCGCAATAACACTTTGACAATAACCATTACCGAACCATTACCGAACCATCCCAGTTTCCTTCTAATCATGGAAGTTGTCCAGGTTGCTCATAATTGGGAGCACGGCTATCATGATAGTTTTAATAGACTCTCCAGAGTTTGTACCACTTTACCCACGTGTTTGTGATTTTATCACCCGTTGGCGACTAAAGGAAACCTCCATTATACCAAAACACTACCATAGGTGTATGGCCAAGAGATCACAAAATAGCCTTTACAAAGGGACTACTAGCATGTACGGACCCACTCAGGCTTCACCGGTGGCGATGTATCCAACTGAGCACATCTTCGACCAAGGGCCCCCTCTTGTGCCATTCGGATCCCAGGGAGTCCCGCCAACCATATACAAACCCAACCCGACTCCCCTTCCCCGGTGCATTAAATGATCCATGCAATACTAGCAATACCCTAATTAATCAGTTATGCCGCACCCATACTTGGCCTCGTGGTGGCACTGTTGTCCTGGCTTATTCTCGCATGAATCGGTCCTTAGATCTAAAGCAAGCAAATCCACCATAAAATCCAACCCATCCACATACCAGGCTTGCTTAGATCACCCATTAACATATCATATTGATCAGTTCATATTAACCATAATCTCATTAATACATAATTAAATAGTATAGTTGTTTTCTTATCCCAGTTAATTAAGCGAAGCAAAAAGGTAGAAAGCCCTTCCCGACTCTCTATCATATATTCCAGGTGACAAGGGTGGTTAACAAAGCCAGTAAACTTCTTATCATAGGATTCCTATCAAATTGACACAAGCATGCAATTTTGAAAACAAAACATTTATTTTAAAAATAGGATCAATATATTCAAGGAGACTTTCCTTGCTCTTGAGCTTGGTTTGGGTCAAAGTCTTCAAAGTTCTGGTACTGGAGGTCCTCCGCAGCACTCTCTAGCGCAAAACCTTCTATTCCGCGCAACGAACATGCAAAACACACAATTCAATCAAATAATGATCATATAGTACTCAATATGTCATGACATGCATGATTAATGCAATTATTAAGTGAAACTTGTTAATGAGTTGCTATTAATGTTCATTAACTGGTTCTATTAGTTTTTAACAAGTTTGGACAGGTTTGGAATTGATTCGAGTCAATTTGGAATTAATTCAGCACAATTCAGATTCAGAGGCCGAACAAGTCCAGTTTCAGGGGCCGGACTAGTCCGCTCTGGACAAACTACAAATTAGGGTTTTTCTGATCTGAGGGAATTGGGGTTGAATTGACGTGGAAAAAGAGAAAGTAGAAGGTATACCACGTGTTTAGAACTCCAAAGATCAAGAATTGAAGATGGAACTTGGATCTTGACGATCTAGGGCTGGTGATGAAGAGTTGAAGGTGAATTGGTGAAGAAGAACGCAAAGTCGATGAAGATCTTGATTAATTGATCCTCTTTCGTTTCCTCCTCTTCTTCTTCTTGCTCAGGATCTCCTCCTCCCTCCTTGATGACGGCTCTCCATGAACTAGGGTTTGTGGTCTTTCAATTGAGGCAAAAGGATGTAAAGTCAAGAGGTGGGGTTGTTTATATAGAGGTGGAGGCTAGGGTTTGAATGAATTCGAGTCTAAGGTGGGTGGAGGCCGTGTAGGGGTCCCACATGGGCTCCACCAGGGTTAGGCACGACGTTCTTGGGCCCAATTAAGGTAAATACCCAATAACAAATCATGGAGGAAAAGATTGAATCCGAGTCAGGCACACCGGACAAGTCCACTAGGGGACCGGACTAGTCTAATGTTGGACAGAGACAAAAACGGATAAGTCCGGTAGGATGTCCGGACAAGTCCGGTCTTGTCTAGAGAGTAAAACGAACAAGTCCGGCATGGATCAGACAAGTCCAGGGATTTGGCAACATATTCGAAAACCGGACCAAATATCGGACTAGACCGCACTCAATCACGGACAAGTCCGGGACGGAACACAGACTTGGACTAGTCCGCAGTGAAAACGGACAAGTTCGGAATGGAAAAGAGAGGGAAACCGGACTAGTCCGGGTTGCAAACCGGACAAGTCCGTAATCCTACAGACTTCTAAGTGTTGTATTGCTTCTAATTCATTTTTAGCTTGTTCCTTTTTATGCTGCTTAATGTTAAACATGTATTAGAATGTATGCAGTGCATGATGGATTAAAATGAGGGTGTTACAAACCTACCCCCCTTAAAATGAATCTCGTCCTCGAGATTTGATGCGGAAGAGAAGAGATAGGGAAAATCCCTCTTGAGATCATCCTCTAGCTCCCAAGTTGCTTCTGATTCTGTATGATGCTTCCATTGCACTTTACACCATCGAATAACCTTGTTCCTTGTGACTCTCTCCTTAGTTTCCAAGATTTTGACCGATTGTTCGGCATAAGTCAAATATGTCTCTAATTCAAATTCTTCCATTGGCACTTGTTCTTCCGGTACCCTTAGACACTTCTTGAGCAGGGAAACATGAAACACATCATGAACATCCGATAGGTGAGCTGGCATCTCCAACTTATATGCTACTTCTCCTCGTTTTTCCAAAATCTTGAATGGCCCAAAGTATCGAGGTGCTAGCTTGCCTGTTATGTTAAACCTCTTATGGCCTCTCATTGGTGACACTTTGAGGTAGATGAATAATCTCACTTCAAAGGCTAGTTTCCTTCTATTGTCTACATAGCCTTTTTGTCTTGATTGAGCGGCCCTCAAGTTTTCGCGAATAATTTGAACTTGCTTTTCAGCTTCTAGTAACATATCCGGACCAAATACTTGAGTTTCTCCTGTCTCATTCTAGAACAAGGGTGTCCTACACTTCCTTCCGTAAAGTGCTTCATAGGATGACATTTTCAAGCTTGCTTGGTAACTATTGTTATATGAGAATTCCGCATATGGCAAGCTCTTGTCCGAACTTTTCCTATGCTTCAAAGCACAAGCTCTTAACATGTCCTCCAAAATCTGATTGGTACTCTCGGTTTGTCCATCCGTTTGAGGGTGATATGTTGAGCTGAAATTCAACCTTGTTCCCAATGCTTCATGCAGCTTTTACCAAAACTTGGAGGTAAATTGAGAACCTCTATCTGAAACTATCTTCTTTGGAACTCCATGTTGGTACATAATATGCTGCATGTATAGGTCTGCTAGTTGTGTTGCAGTATACTTGGTCTTGACAAGGATGAAGTAAGCTTACTTGGTTAAACGATCCACAATTACCCATTTTGAGTCATAACCGGACTGGGTACGCGGTAATCCAACTATAAAGTCCATACCTATTTCTTCCCACTCCATTCCGGAATCTTTAATGGCTGCAATAATCCAGTTGGGCTTTGATGTTCCGCCTTGACTCGTTGGCACACATCACACAAGACTACATATTCGGCTATGTCCTTTTTCATGTTGGCCCACCAATAACATGTCTTCAAGTCTTTGTACATCTTTGTACAACCAGGATGAATTGAGTATGGCGAGTCATGTGCCTCTCTTAATATTGTCTCCAGAATATGCTTCACATTAGGCACGACAATCCTCTTTCCAAGCCATAAAGTATCATGTTCATCCTCGTCAAATCTGAATTCCCTCCCCTCTTGTGTCCTTTCCTTGATCTTCTGAATTTCCTCATCCTTGTTCTGACTTCATCGAATTTCTTGCTCTAAAGTCAGATTTAACTCCATTATCCCCATCTCATTCACAAATCTGAGATTAACCATTCAAACTCCTTACATAACTCGGATGGTAATTCTCGAACCGTGAGCTTGTGACTTACTCCTTTTCTACTCAAAGCATCGGCCACTACGTTAGCCTTTCCCGGGTGATATTTGATTCCCACATCATAATCCTTGATAAGCTCCAACCAACCTCGTTGCCTGAAATTCAGATCCGTTTGTGTGAATATGTATTTGAGACTCTTATGATCCGTATAAGTTTCACACCTATGTCCAAGGATATAATGTCTCCAAATCTTCAATCCGTGTACCACGGCTGCAAGTTCCAAATCATGTGTTGGATAATTCTGCTCATGTTTCTTCAAATACCTCGATGCATATGCAACCACTTGACCTTCTTGCATCAATACACATCCAAGTCCTTGCCTCGATGCATCACAATAAATATCAAAACTCTTGCTCACGTCCGTTAATATTAAAATTGGGGTTATAGTTAACCTTTTCTTCAACTCCTCAAAACTTTCTTGACAAGCTTGAGTCCATTGAAACACTTTCTCCTTCATTAGCAACTCCGTCATTGGCTTGGTTATCTTGGAAAAGTCCTTGATGAACCTACGGTAATATCCAACCATCCCAAGAAAACTCCGGATTTCCTTTACATTCTGTGGGGGTTCCCATTTCAACACGTCCTTCACTTTTCCGGGGTCAACCGATACTCCTCCTCCTGAGATGATATGACCCAAAAACAACACCTCTTTCAACCAAAACTGGCACTTGCTGAACTTGGCATACAATTGATGTTCCCTTAATTTCTGCAACGTAAGCCTCAAGTGTTCCTCATGTTCCTTCTCACTTCTCGAGTAGATCATAATGTCATCAATGAATACCACAATGAACTTATACAAGTACTACATGAAGACTTTATTCATGAGGTACATAAAATAGGCAGGTACATTTGTCAATCCAAAAGACATAACAGTGTGATCCATATCGTGTCCTGAAAGCTGTCTTGGGTATGTCCGATTGTCTAATCTTCATTTGAAAGTATTTCGAACTCAAATCAATCTTGGAGAAGACACAAGCACCCTTCATCAGATCAAACAAGTCTTCTATGTGTGGTAAGGTGTACTTGTTCTTGATGGTCACCACATTGAGAGCTCAGTAATCCACACACATCCTTTGTGACCCATCCTTCTTATCCACGAAAAGAACTGGCGTTCCCCAAGGTGAAGAGCTTGGGCGGATAAAACCCTTCTCTAGTTGCTCTTGAATCTGCTTCTTGAGCTCCGCTAACTCCTTAGGAGGCATCCTATATGGCCTCTTAGCTATAGGTGCAGTTCCAGGTATTAATTCAATAACAAATTCAATGTCTCGATCAGGTGGCATACCTGGCAACTCATCCGGAAACACATCCAAGAAGTCACACACCACTCGAATCTCCTCAATTGCGGCACCATCCATATGGTTCAGCTCCAATTGCTTTGGTGCATGTTGAGATGCTTCAAAATCTATGGGGATCCCTTCCTCATTGATCAACTTCACCGTATTTGTGGCGCATTCAATGACTCCATTGTGCTTCCTCAACCAGTCCATACCAAGTATAATGTCGAATCCTTGAGAATCCAAAATGATGAGGTTGGCAAAGAAGTCTATCCCCCTTATTCTAAGGCTTACTTTAGGACATACTATATTTGTCCTCATCTCTCCTCCAGGAGACTTAACCAATATGTTAAACTTCATATGAGAGATAGGAAAACTATACTTGGCAACATGTTTTGATGCTATGAATGAATGCGATGCTCCATAATCAAATAACATAGTCGTCGGGTTGGAGTTTGCGAGAAACATACCAATCACCATGTCATCTGCTTGTTGTGCATCCTTCGTAGAGACATGGTTCACGTTGCCACTAGCAAAATTCTGCTGCCAATGGTTCCCTTGCGGTTGTCCTCCATTGGGTCTTGGGTTTTGCCTCGACGCATTGCTTCCTTGACCAAGGCCTGATTTAGGGCATTGATGTGCAAAGTGTCCTGCTTCTCCACATGTATAGCACTTCCTTGCTGCACCAGAATTATTTGTACGAGCTTGGTTCTGAACATTTGCACCAGGAAAGTTGGCACGAGGTGCAAAAGGCATTGGAGGCCTAGTGCTTGCATGATAGGGCGCTGCTGCACAAACTGAGTTGGACGCAGTGCATAACCAGGGCGTTGAGTAGGAGCAGAAGAGCTGTAATATGGCACATTGAGTGGTGCAAAGCGAGGGCACACATTACTTCCTTATTGATGTCCTTGATATGGCGCCTTCCTCTTGGTGTCTTGCTCCATCTCACGGACCTTGTTCTCAACCATAATTGCTTTGTCCACTAGTTTCTGGAAGTTGGCATAATCACACTTCAGCAATTGTACTTGGATCTCATTGTTCAAGCCCCTCATGAACAAGTATTGCTTTCAGCTGTCCCGACTCCCATCCTCAGGCGCATACCTTGAAAGTTGAGTGAATTTATTGAGATATTCACCCACACTCGATCTTCCCTGCTTTAGGTTCTCAAATTCTTAGCTCTTCAAAATCATAACATCCTCGGGCACATAATGAGAACGGAATCTCTCCTTGAACTCACGCCAAGTAATTCTCTCTTGGTTCTCATGAGCATTGCATAAAGAATCCCACCAATCGGCAGCTGCTCCAACAAGTTGATGAGATGTGAATAGCACCTTCTCCCGGTCACTGCATTGGACAATAGCTAGCTTCTTCTCCACAGACTTGAGCCAATCATCGGCATCCATAGGGTCAACGGCTTGAGCAAAGGTTGGCGGTCTGGTCCTCATGAACTCTCCCACCCGGTTATGAGGAGGTAGGGGTGGCGGTGGAGGCATGTGGGGCTGATTGTTGTTATTATCAGCCTACAGTTGTCCCATAGTCTGTATCATGGTCTGCATGAGCTGGTTCTGCATAGCTAATAGTTGCTCAAGGTTGATAGCTCCCTGGGGCAGGTCCTTGTCCATTATTATTCTGAGGTACTCCATTGTTCTCCTCCTCATCATTGTCATCCCTCTGGTTGCGAGTCCTCACTATCTGAAGAAAGACAAGAGATAAGAATTTAGAAAACGTCCCCAACTATATGCATCAAGGGATATGAAACTAGGCAACTACCTATACTAGCCTATGTGGACATGGCAATACTAAAGCATCCCAAAATCCTCTACTAAGTACACAAGCAACAATACAAAGCAAACATCACACCAAGCAAAAACACATCGGTTCCTAAGTGCTCCTATGTGCTCTAAAGTGTCCATTCTATCTAGGTTGTATCCTACGGTCAACCTGTGACTCTGATACCAACTTTTGACACTCGGTTCTGAAAATGAACCAAGTGAACGCATATGTGTGCCCAGGACGTTCAACACACAACACGAGTGCATTCACAAAAGGATATACAGAAAATTACCACAGAACAAGATTAATTAAGCACTTTTATTACACAATTCATAATAATCCTCAAATACAAGCTCTAATGAATATTAATGACAAGTTTGAACTAATGCAGTGGAAATAAACTAAATAAGAAACTAAGCAAATAAGCATAAGGGTGTAGCGCAGCTCCAATCAATCCACAGGCAAGCTGACGGCAGACAGGCCTAGAACTCCGCATTAGCATCATTATACTCCCAATCCTGACTTGTAACTGTTGGTGGGGGAATTGCAAGAGTGAGTACATGTCGTACTCAGCAAGTGTAGAAAGTATGACATGTAGATGATTCAAATGACGAATACATTAAAGGCTAAGTGATAAAAAGTACATTAAAACATTTGAAAAGCAATATATTATATGTAAGTGAAGTAATCCCATCATAAATTATGATTATTAACATATTACAAGTCCATTTTCCATATCCATCACCGTTATACTAGATTTCACCATATCCAATACCATAAACCATAATACCATCCCATAACCAGTTCCAACCATATTATCAATCGTAACCATATTACAACCATAACCATTACCAAACCATCCCAAATCCCAATTTCCTTCTAATCATAGAAGTTGTCCAGGTTGCTCATAACCGGGAGCACGGCTACCATGATAGTTTTAATAGACTCTATAGAGTTTGTACCACTTTACCCACGTGTTTGTGATTTCACCACCCGTCAGCGACTAAAGGAAACCTCCATTATGCCAAAACACTACTATAGGTGTATGGCCAAGAGATCACAAAATAGTCTTTACAAAGGGACTACTAGCATGTACGGACCCACTGAGGTTTCACCGGTGGCGATGTCTCCAACTAAGCACATCTTCAATCAAGGGCCCACTCTTTTGCGATTCGGATCCCAGGGAGTCCTGCCAACCATATACAGACCCAATCCGACTCCCCTTCCCCGGTGCACCAAATGATCCATGCAATACTAGCATTACCCTAATTAATAAGTTGTGACGCACCCATATTTGGCCTCGTGGTGGCACTGTTGTCCTGGCATATTCTCGCATGAACTAGTCCTTAGATCTAAAGCAAGCGAAACCACCATAACATCCAACCCATCCACATACCAGGCTTGCTTAGATCACCCATTACCATATCATATTGACGAGTTCATATTAACCATAATCTCATTAATGCATAATTAAATAGTATGGTTGTTTTCCTATCCCAGTTAATTAAGCAAAGCAAAAAGGTAAAAAATCCTTCCCGACTATCTACCATATATTCCAGGTGACAAGGGTGGTTAACAAAGCTAGTAAACTTCCTATCATAGGATTCCCATCAAATTGACACAAGCATGCAATTTTGAAAACAAAACATTTATTTTAAAAACAGGATCAATATGTTCAAGGACACTTGCCTTGCTCTTGAGCTTGGTTTAGGTCAAAGTCTTCAAAATTCTGGTACTAGAGGTCCTTCGCAGCACTCTCTAGCGCAAAACCTTCTATTCCGTGCAACGAACATGCAAAACACAAAATTCAATCAAATAATGCTCATATAGTACTCAATATGTCATGACATGCATGATTAATGGAATTATGAAGTAAAACTTTTTAATGAGTTGCTATTAATGTTCATTAACTAGTTCTAATAGTTTTAACAAGTTTGGACAGGTTTGGAATTGATTCGAGTCAATTTGGAATTAGTTCAACACAATTCAGATTCAGAGGCCGGACAAGTCCAGTTTCAGGGGCCAGACTAGTCCGCCCTGGACAAACTGCAAATTAGGTTTTTTTTATCTGAGAGAATTGGGGTTGAATTGATGTAGACAAAGAGAAAGTAGAAGGTATATCATGTGTTTAGAACTCCAAAGATCAAGAATTGAAGATGGAACTTGGATCTTGGCGACCTAGGGTTGGTGATGAAGAGTTGAAGGTGAATTGGCGATGAAGAACATGAAGTCAATGAAGATCTTGATTACTAGATCCTCTTTCATTTCCTCCTCTTTTCTTTTTGCTCGGGATCTCCTCATCCCTCCTTGATGGCGGCTGTCTACGAACTAGGGTTTATGGTCTTTCAATTGAGGCAAAAGGATGTAAAGCCAAGAGGTGGGGTTGTTTATATAGAGGTGGAGACTAGGGTTTGAATGAATTCGAGTCTAAGGTGGGTGGAGCCTGTGTAGGGATCCCACATGGGCTCCATAGGCGTTAGGCACAACGTTCTTGGGCCCAATTAAGGTAAATACCCAATAACAAATTGTGGAGGAAAAGATTGAATCCAAGTCAGGCACACTGGACAAGTCCGCTACGGGACCGGACTAGTCCGATGTTGGACAGAGACAAAAACGGATAAGTCCGATAGGATGTCCGGACAAGTCCAGTCTTGTCCAAAGAGGAAAACGGGCAAGTCTGGATTGGATCGGACAAGTCCGAGGATTTGGCAACTTATTCAAAAACTGGACCAAATATCGGACTAGTCCGCACTCAATCACGGACAAGTCCAGAACGAAATAGAGACTTAATCGAACTAGTCCACAGAGAAAACGGACAAGTCCGGAATGGAATGTAATAGAGAGGGAAACCGGACTAGTCCGGGGTGCAAACCGGACAAGTCCGTACTCCTTCAGACTTCTAAGTGTTGTATTGCTTCTAATTCATTTTTAGCTTGTTCCTTTTTATGCTACTTAATGTTAAACATGTATTATAATGTATGTAGTGCATGATGGATGAAAATGAGGGTGTTGCACAAAAGCTCCTCTAGACTATGAATTTATTCACCAAAGACACAAGAGGAATAGCCCAAAGTCCGTCTTACCACGAGGTCTGACCTCCCTTCTTATATAACCAGTTTTTAGGCCAATTGAATCCTAACTAGAACTCTTACTCCTACTATGTTTCAATCGAAACTTTCCATAATTGCTCAAGACTCTTCCATACGCAGATAGAAGCAATCTTAAGACTTGTAAACATCTTAAGAGCGTCTCAAACATTCCTAAAACAACTCAATTACGTGCTCACCACAAAATCTAACCAAAACAAACTCTAAACTTTCCATATTCGAACCATAACCACCTCAACTGTAGCCCTAGGCATAATCCAGTCGGTTGGACCTTTTCGGCCACATCTTCACATTCATATCTCTTCATGCCTTGAAACAATGTTGCCATGTCTATGCACCTCTTACACACGTGCAAACACTTCCCGACAACGTCCACATTACCTTCATATGCATTGTTCTTGACCCAAACATGTTGTATGACCTCCCGATCAGCTCAACATAATTCCTCCCGAACTTGGTTGTTGAACCTCATATTCTCCCTAAGACTTGTTCAATGGATCCGGTCACCAGTCATGTCTTGACCTCAAGCAACACCTGCACATGGATAAACAATCAATTCTTCTGAGCACAAGTCCTCGACTTGACTCACATTAGTCTGATAATCACAACACCTTATGTGAGCATCTCACATAAGAATGTTGCAAACATAGCAAGATAAATTTCATCATGATTAGCCATAACACATCAAAAACATAGAATGAGAATACTAAGCAAACTTTCCACGATCTAAAAAGGAAGTTTAAAACATTGCAAGTTAAAACATAGTGGATGAAATTAAACATCATGAAAACAGCTGCTCTGCAGTAACGATTACTCCTGAAAGTTCGGACAGTCTGAAATGAGTAGAAAGTAACTGTTACTCTCGAAAGCACATTTGTGATAATCAAATGTCTCCAATGTGTCGACTCACGTGCAACTCATGTGAGTGAAAGTTCAGACACTCCAACTGAAAAACTCGTGCAACTCACGTGAGGAAAAGGTTCGAACACTCCAAAGCGGGTGATTTGGCAATATTCAAAACTTTACATGTCAACCCTCACTTTTAGTCTAGTTGCCAATATATTCAGCACACATAAGTCTCACATAAACTACCTCGCTTAAACTCAGTATAAACACAATTGTACTTATTATTTTCTTGAAAAAAACAAATTCTCTTATACATTCATCAAATATGAGACATCATTACTTATACACTTACTTTAATCTAATAATGGATTTTCTTACTCGATATCTCATATTTATTTCTCATTCAGTATTTGCATACATAAGAGGCGAGCCCGGAGGTGCTCGGCAGCCGGCGAGGCCAACGAGTAGCGTTGGGCAACACGGAGGTCGTGGAAGGCTCGTCGAGGGGGGGGGGGGGTGGCAGCATCAGAGGACGGATCAGCGGTTGTCACTGGCGGTGCGGGGGAGGGGCTGGGGTGGGTACTGGCTCTGCGCGTGAGAGCAGGTGTGAGGGCAAGCGCAAAGGCCAGCAGTTGCGCCAGCAGTTTGGCATGGGAGGTTGGGCGGCTGGGTGCGAAATCGTGGCCACTTGGCTAATGCTACAACTTGTGGGCTCTCGAAGTGGGTAGTTCGTGAAATCAAGTACCAGGATTGTAACCCGAATACACACAAAATATGTTCGGGTTTTGTCAATTTCTACCCAATTCAAAAACGATTTTGGGTTTTGGTAGTCGGATTTTTTAATTTCTGGTTGTGTTTTCTTCAATTTTGATCTTCGGGTTTTATTCCCACCTCTAGTGTGGGAGATGGACAGAACTGGGAAAGGATTATATTGTTTTATGCTATTTTTATGAGGAGAGAAGTAAATGGTACATCTCCAGTCCATGAAACGGGGGGGGGTCTAACTCATATGTACTAATATTATCGATCCAATGGCAAAGCCAAAAATTTAATAATACAGGATACAAAAAGTATCCATGAATTTTATAGTATATTACCATAAATACAAAAAAAAGAGAAAGATTGACCTTGAAAGTTTGTTGTCAGAGCAAGTTTTGAGTTGTCACTAATGGTCTATATCAGTTCAACTCAAACAGTCCAATAAACTTTAATTAGTAGTAATAACATCAATATATATGAACATAACCTACAATGTAAGATGTGCATATGAAAACAACATCATGTGCATATGGATTTGATGCCAAAGTGGCTGGAAAGTATGTCATCTTATAAAAAACGAGAATGCTAATCTTGAGACGTATGAAATTAGCATCTTCTTTCAACCTACACTTTCAATCATCGGATCTATTTTAAAATTTGTGCGCTTCTTTTCAGTTACATTTTTTGTTTTTATAGGATTATGAATTGGCTATAGAAAAAAAATTTGATGCATTAACTATAGAAAAAAATTGTAAATTGTAGCCATTTGATTTAGATCCAACGGCTAAAGACGTAGGTTAAAAGAATATGTTACTTTCAAACACATCTAAAGATTAACAACTCCCTATAAAAAGAGAAAAATAGATAGGTTAGTAGTAACACTTTTGATAGTTTGCCAATATTGAAGGTTCCAAGGGATCAATGAGTAGAATTTACTATCTACTAACTCAATTGACATCATCAATATAAGGGCATGATAATTAAATAGGGTTCTATGGTTATGTCATGTGAGAAGCAAATTAGTATTAGAAAAGATGAAGATAGTACACTAGAATTAACACATAGTTGAGATTAGTAGCGTAGAAGAGACGTAAATACTCCTTCCGCCGTTAAATATTTGTCATTTGTTAGTTCAAAAATGAATTAACAAGCGACAAATATTTGAGGATGGAGGGGTAACATAGAGGAAAATAACGCAGATGATGAGGAAGACCGGATATACATGTAGCCACGTGGACATCGGTAACACGTCGAAATAACTAAAATTGCTAACAGCTAAATGGATTTTGATATAGGCAACTCATGCTGCTGCAGCATCGCTGGTTGCAGGCTGTTAACACCAGGGACCCGGATGGTACGAGGGGTTGAAATCGAGACGCATGACGGGAAAGGAAGCCTTTTTTCTGTCTTTCCTCTTACGTCAGCCGGCGACGACGAGCTACTTCCTCCCTCCCTCCCCCCTCCCCTCTCTAATCACTCTCAGATCTCTTTCTCTCCCCTATTCCCTTTCTCTCTGAATCCCACCGTTCTCGCATTTCGCCGTCCGCCCTCCCGGATCTCATTGCCCTCCTCGCCGACGTCCTTGTCTCCGCGCTGCTGAGGAAGCGGCTGCCGGGGTGATCCGTGGCCGGAGTCGAGTCCGCCGCTTTGTTGGGCTTGGTTTTCTGGATGTTTATCGCCTTCTGATTCATCCAGACCCCGGATCCGCCGCAAAGGCAGCGCTTGTGTGGGCTCCCTGCGCTATGGTAGACGGTTTGGTTCGTCGGCGGTGAGGTGGGCATCTGGCTTAGTTCTCGCGTTGGACTAGTCAGGCAAGGCCTCGAGCAAGCGATCTTCTGGGAGGCAATATGCGGAGGCGGGCACCGGAGTACCGGCGCCCATCGCGGCGTGGGCTGCCTGGGTGGATCTGGTGGCTCCTCGGGATCTTCCTCATCGTCGGCCTCATGCTCTTCGTCCTGCACCACAACCAGAAGGAGCAGTTTCGGCCGCCTGTCATAGTGAGTGCCTCAAACTTGACTGCGTGCTGCTTTCAGATTGCTCAATTGTCTGAGATCTTTGGAAAGATCACTGTTTTATAGTTACCGCTGAAGAATTATGAGAAGATTATGCTCTTTAGGTGTTTTGTGCTTGTCACCTGCATAGTCGATATCAATTAGCACAAATATTTGATATCTTTTGAATGTATGCTGAGAATGTCCATGTCTTCATGTTGTAGACTTGTAGCCATGCAAGCTGAATTTTAGCTGTGCTAGTAAAGGTTTCTGCATTTGTGTGCTCCGTGTTAGGCTGTTGGGGATCATGGCACAATTGCCCCCATGTCTTTTGTTGTTACAGTTCAGTTTCTGGTCTTTAACATGGTTGTATTCACTTGTTGTTTAGTTGATGGTTGAAAGTATTTTTGGCTAATGACGATTGGTTGTTAGAGATGGCAAACATGGCTTGCAGTTTTAGGAGTTGGTGTGGCATGATAGACCGTCTCTGGACTTTTTTGTTCTGTTCAAGTATTTAGGTAGGAAGTCATTCTCGCAAGGTGGCTTCCCATCTCCCCTGCTGATAACTAATACTATTACATACTAGGAAGATTACTGCTTTCTTTTCTGATCAGTGCATAACATGTAACGGAAACAATCTAATCCATTTTACACGTAATTGTTCTGTGCTATATATGATGTCATACTTTGATAAATGCAACTAGATTATCAAGGATCTTGTTGATAGCTGTGTTCTATACTTCTATAAAAAGATCGGCATTTGGTTGTCATCAAGGATTTTCATGACTGCTCCTTTTATTTTGGCATCAAGTGACTTCTGGTAATGCTCCTTTCTCTCGTATGGTGTATTCTGGTAGTTTTAGAAATGCAAGTCGTATCTTCTTTTGTTTATAGTTTTTAAATTCCACGAGTCTTCAATGAATTGCCTATTTGATCAATCCTCACGTGGTACATTTTTAATGCCAGTTCCTTGCTAAAATAGACTCTTTTTTTTTCTAATTGAGATTTGAAGGTTTCCGGAGTGAGATCAGGTGAAACCATTGATAGAAAAAGGTTATTGTTGAGCTAAATGAGACCACTTGTACCTGACATGTTTATTGCATATGTTTTCTTTCAGCTAAAGCCTTCTGTTAGGCAGTTTTAAAAATTTATATTGGTAACTGGATATGAATTCTCTTGGCAGTACAAGCCATGAATTAAAGTCTGCTGGAAATCTATAAAATTTATTTACTGTTAGTTGGTCTGTAGCTTTTTTGAATTTCTGGAATATTGTGCTACCAATGTCAAGTGGAAGTACATGTAGATGCCATAAATAATGACTCGAGGCTGTGTTTTGGGATAGTTTTATAAATGAGATTCTATATTTGGCCCCGGATTATTGCATGATGGATGGTAGATGTTACCAAGAAAATCAGGTGTTAATGACACATGGCGAGGGTATATATACGGAGAGTGAAATTGCTGGTGTTCGTGATGCTAATTATAGGACATTGTGTCCTAGAGTGGATGTGGGCATATGGATCAATGAAAGAATTCTATGCAGATTAGAAATTAGCTTCTCTTCCTTGGACTGTTCTGTTCCCTTTTGGATCATCCCAAGACAGATCTGGTGATGCATTTAGTTTCTGGCCCTGAAAAGGAATTACTGATGTGAGCCATTTGTCAGCTGAAAGTATTGCGGTGATGGTGAGGAGCCTGCAGTTAGCTTTGAACCTCACCAGTTCACTAACATCCAATGAATAAAATATTAATTGTCTTATATGAATGGACTATGGAAAATGTTAACATTTCTGTACCTTATGGATTGTAGTTCAAAAATTCAATTCATTTGGAATAAATCTTTATTTACTGCTTTTGCTGTCAGCAGCGAACTCTCTTATATTTATAAAATTTAGTCTCTGTCCACATTTTCTCATGTTTTTCTTTTGATTGTTTCAGGATAATGGTTCAGAAATTGAGGAAGTCCGTCATGAGAAGGTGAGTTTCACAGAAGAGCTTTTGAGCAGCACATCGTTTGCACGCCAATTGGCTGATCAGATGACTTTAGCGAAGGCATATGTCATCCTTGCAAAAGAGCATGACAATCTTCAGCTTGCATGGGAACTTAGTTCCCAGATAAGGAATTGTCAAAGATTGTTATCTGAAGGGGCTGTTAGCGGGAGAGCCATCACTCAAGAAGAAGCCCATCCTATAATAAGCCGGCTAGCACGGTTAATATACAAAGCACAAGACTCCCATTATGATATCAGCACAACAATAATGACATTGAAGAGCCATGCCCTTGCACTGGAGGAGCGTGCGAAGGCAGCAATTGTTCAGAGTGCTGAGTTTGGTCAGTTAGCAGCAGAGTCGCTACCAAAAAGTCTGCACTGCTTAACTGTGAAACTGACGGAAGAATGGCTTCAGAACCCGAAGCATAGAAGTCGCTCAGAGGAGCAACGAAATTCCACACGTTTGGTGGACAATAATCTATACCATTTCTGTATATTCTCTGATAATGTGCTGGCCACTTCAGTAGTTGTCAATTCTACCGTCTCCAATGCAAATCATCCTCAGCAGCTTGTGTTTCATGTGGTCACAGACAGAATCCATTTTGGCGCAATGTCAACTTGGTTTCTCATAAATGACTTCAAAGGCTGCACAATTGAGGTCCTCTGCATAGATGAATTCTCTTGGTTGAATGCTTCTTCATCTCCTCTAGTCAGGCAGCTATCTGAAGTGGAAACTCAGAGTTACTACTACTCTGGCGGTTCAAAAAATGTTGAAAGAGAAATAAAATTCCATAACCCAAAGTTTGTTTCTCTGCTGAATCACTTGCGGTTCTACCTTCCTCAAATACTCCCTAACTTGGAGAAGGTGGTATTTCTTGATGATGATGTTGTGGTGCAAAAAGACCTGACACAGCTTTTCTCCATAGAGCTGCATGGTAATGTCATTGGAGCAGTGGAAACTTGTTTGGAATCATTTCATCGGTATCACAAGTATCTCAATTTCTCGCATCCAACTGTCAGCTCCAAAATTGATCCACATGCTTGTGGATGGGCCTTTGGAATGAACATCTTTGACTTGATAGCTTGGAGGAAGGCAAACGCCACATCACTGTATCATTATTGGCAGGAGCAAAATTCTGACCTATTGCTTTGGAAGACCGGGACGCTTCCTGCAGGTCTTTTGACATTTTACGGCTTGATGGAGCCGCTGGACCGTAGGTGGCATGTCTTGGGTCTAGGGTATGATGTGGACATAGATGATCGGTTGATTGAGAGTGCTGCTGTTGTGCACTATAACGGAAACATGAAACCCTGGCTGAAGTTGGCTATTCGCCACTACAAGTACATATGGGAGCGGTATGTCAATTTCTCACACCCATATGTTAGGGAGTGTATGCTGCATTAGAGAATCTGCAATATGGGTTCACCGTCCATGTTACTGCATGCCATTGAAACGCTTCGGTTTCTTCACATGAGGTTGCTGTTCAGCACCTTATTTAAGGGATCATTCAGAGATAGAATATTTACTCAAGAGACAGCATCAAAGAAGTCAACTGTTAAGTTCTCTTTTTTGGATGGGGGAAAATTGATTTTGGGGTGAAAATAATTCCTTTACAGGTTTTTACATACAATTTGGACTGGAAATTTAGTGGTCTAACCAGATCATCTGGATAGATATTGTAAAAGAGATACAGTTGTTGGATCAATGGGTCATTTTTTGAGATGTTAGGAAATGCCAATTTCCATTTCAGCTGTGCAAAGTCACTGGTGTTACATTCTTTTCATAGTACCTTGTTTTATACTGGTGCAGAGGATTCCCTTTTCCTCCTTGTATAAATAGTTGTTTTTATTTTTCATACAGTATTGCAGTATGAACCCAGTCGAGCTGGAAAGAAAAACTGAAAGAGGAATTTAAAACCATTTTGATGTGCAGAAATTGAGTTGCTCATAATCAATCGCTATCAAATGTCTTTTCCATGACGTTTTTTCTAAGCTTGATCAGTTCCAGTATGTAAATTAGTTCAATGCTACCTTTATGTTATGATCTGTAATGAGATAGCGATTACATGGAAATTGCCTCTTTACCTATACCTGTAAGTACAGTTTGATAGAGCTATGTAACACTGGTATCTCTGCACCAGACTTCATCCCCCTTTTTGGCTGGCTTTCTTTGGTGAAGTTTTACTAGTTTCTTGTAACTAAGAATATCAGCGGTGACAACACCCTCATAGTTGCCAGGAGATTTCACAGACGTTCCGGCCCAGTTCCATGAGAAGCATGTGACTGCGCGCACATGGAAAACGCATGTAGTTTCTCTTCATCCCAGTCGAGATTGTTCAGTGTTGACAGAGCTTTAATTCTGACTCTCATCACACTGTTGTTCCTTGAACCAATATGACAAAGGAAAACCACCCCATATTACCATTTTCAGAGATCTTTAGCTCACGCGGTTCTAGTTATTATGAATTGAGTATATACATTAAGAAAAAGAAGTGCAAAATTATTTCGGTGCATCAATGATCAGCTCTAGCCCCTGATTCCAGACCCATTAGCTGCGTGCCTGTGTGGAAATAGGATGAGCAGTGTGCTACACCTGGAACCATACATGTCCAATCAATTATCATCCGGAGGACTTGAGTAGTCTGAACTCGGATCAAGCGTGAGTCAAAGGTTGGTCTTGCCTGTCCCCAATCGAAATTTATCAGCCATCAATAACGTTTCTGTGTTCCACCCTATTGGCTCAACGCATAATAAGGTTTACACACGGTAACGCTGAACATTACAGCAGCGATATCATAGATGCCTGAAGGATGGATGCAGTCGCAAGAAGACGTAACTGAATCTAACGGTGTGTTTGGTTTAGGGACAAAGAGGGATGGAATGGGTCCATCCTTGTTTTTAAGGATGGAATGATCCCGTATCTATGTTTGTTTTGAGGAACGGGATGAATCCGGTTTTTTGTTTGATTGGAGGGGTGAAAAGGGATGATAATAAACGGCGTCTACTCTCCGTTGGCTGCTCATCAATTGAACATCTTGTCAAACATCCAATCTACGCGTCGTCGAAGCTGGCATGTTCCGTGGACTGGAAGGGTCTGAACGCCAGCCTCCTCGCGCACCGCCCTGCCGAAACTTCTCCACACGCCGTCCCGCGACTCTTCTGTGCGCCCTCCTCCCTGCTCCGGCCCGTTGCCACACTCCGCGCGCGTGTCGGGTGAAGCTCGATTGATCGACCATGGCGTTCCTTTGTTTCTGCTCCCGCACGCGTCTGTGATGCGTCGTTGGGGCTTCATTGAATTTGCAGCTAAACCGTGATAAAGACAAGGAAACTTGCACGCACTCCTGTGCGATGATCGAGCTGCCACTGACATCAATCTTGGATGCGTGAACCCTCAATTGTTGTTTGCTCTTCTAATGTCTGACACGAACTCAGCAAGCATGCTCTGCCGGTCGCATGCTCGTAGCAGAATCATCAACAGTGGTACACATTCATCCAGTTAATCAGTACCTCGATCAATCACCCAGCTGCCAGAAGATGAGTCGCAGCGGCTACCGGCAGTCGAGTACAACTCGCTCCTGGTCAAGCAGCAGCAGAGGTGCCCGCATCGAGTACACCCAGCTCTTGGTCGAGCAGCAGCGGAGATTGCGACGAGCAGCGGGCATGCGTCGTGCAACTGCGGCTATGGCGATGGTCGTGTGCCGTAGAGGGGAACGTCCGCGCGAGGAGGAATGGGCGGAAACGGAGAGCTAACTCCGTTCGCGTGGGACGAACTCGTCCGCTCGAGTTTGTTGGGACGAAGCTGTCCCTCATATTTGAAGAACATTTCAGTTTTGGGATGATCCTATTCCACTTGTCTCCCAAACAAACAATATTAAAAGTGGATTCGTCCTATCCCATCCCACTTCATTCCACGAACCAAACGCACCCTAAGTTTTATCTAATTCTTCTTTCGGATGAATGTGCTGAATGTCCATCTATGTTTAATTTGCACAAACAGAAACACATAGAAGAGCAAGGAAGCTTCCACTCTTCCAGTGAGTCCTCATCACAAGCCACGAAGACATAGGAAGGTGGACTCTCGTCGTCTTTATTTGTCGGTGTCTCTGCTAGCACTGTGTCACTGTTGCACCCTGCTTATACATATATATATATATATATATATATATATATATATATATATATATATATATATATGGAGCTCAACAACCTTCTTTGTACGTGAAATTTCTTTTTTGTCCACCACATTATCGTTTTAACTACCTAGATTAATGATTATGACTCTGATTGGTCGTCTGTGTTAGTTATAGCCTGGCTAGGATCTAAACCAGCAGGCCAGCTGAAGCCAGACTTAGGCAATGCAAGACCCAAAAGCTGCTTGTTTGGTTGGTTGGCTTAGATAATTTTTGGCAAATACAAGCTTTTGTTTATTTGCTTGGCCTGACCAACAACGACCATCTTGCATCGATGAGGTGGGTTTTACCTCACCATTTATATGTTCCTTATGTAATAAAAGAACATGTTGTCTAAAATTCTAATGTGTCGTTTGAGTAATTGTACTAGATGAATTCGGAAATCGACTATATGGATAAAAAAACTAAGATTGTTTTAATTCACAACACTTTTATCTTCTTTTTTACTGGTACCGCGTTTCCAGCAAGCCAGGCCAGGAGGCGGCTTTTGCACTAGCTTGGCCTGGCTATCGCGCTCTGCAGACTGCAGGTAACCAAACGTTTGCTGCATTTGAGACAAGTCTGGCTAGGCCCTTGTATAGGAAACCAAGCACAGCCTATCGGCCGATCCGGATAAGTTGCTAAATGGGCCATGTCCATGTGGACGTGAGAGGCAGGCTGGGCTGCTCTCCACGCGTCGCGGGATCGCTTGTGAGCACGACCGATCGCCGTATAGAGGAGGTCTCGTTTAAATTTATCCTACCCAACGTCAACTGTTTAAAACCGGAGATGCACTCTCTCATACGGCAGCATGCCTGTAAGAAGTAGAATAATCCTCGACGCTCTCGTTAACTTTTGTATGCTCTGCATCTTAACCATGACCCGAAGCCTACGTCGGCTTTCCTTTGTCAGTATTGGTTTTTTCTTCTTTTAATTCAAGTCAGTCCCGTTAGTCATGGACTGGATTATTACCTTTAGGTACTTGAAAAAACCGTATTATTTTGCTCATTCAATAAACCCAGGTATTTGGATTTTGGCAAGTCAAGCAATTGACCCTCTTACATTTTGAGCAGTGGAACAGCAGCGCTGCTTCCCCCCAAGATCAATAGTAATAGTTAAACCGTACCTGCCCATGGAGCTTGGCCTCTACATCCATGGAGCACACATGGTCTGCGGATCGAAGCTACTACGTGTCGCTAGCCATGGAGCGTAACCCGACAGCCTGCGGAAACTTAAGTGTAGCCGCCCCTGCACAGAAGACTAACCAATACTCTTATATGCAGAACCTCTAGCCCGGACACCATTGAAGAGGAATTTAGTGAGTTTGCCGTGTTCACCAGCAAGGTCGCAGTTGAGGTCTACTACAAGTACAGACGAGAGCAGAGGATAAAAAACTGACGACAGGTTATTTCGTGACGCCTATCCGCACCAGCGCCCTCTAAAACATACTTTATACACTATTCTTCTTCTACTTTTATAGTACGTACTCTAAATTACACTGCGAAACAGTATATCCAGTATGCTTTATAGTGTGCTACTGCGTTGATGTCTGATTTTTTTCTTTACAACGCCAACGCCATGAGTTATAGTTCATGAGAGAAGAAATCCATCACAACCACCTAGCATGAAGGTTCCCAATGGCTAGAGCAGAGCAGCAATTCTCTAGAGGTCGACAGCGAGCTGCAACAAAGATTTCAAACCAGATTTCAAACCAGGAACCTGAATTTACCCCCTTCAGCATCATTCTTATGTGGTGTTCTTGCAAGCTGTATAACTTGCACTTCTTTGTTTTTGTGAAGTATAAGATCTCAAATCTGTTTTTCTTTCCTTTCCTTTTAGCTAGGCAGTACAAGCTACAAATGGCATTTGGCCTGCTAAGTGACCCTATTTATGGGCTGATTTCTTTAGATCAATTCTTCTAGGAGAAAGCTAAGGTGGTGTGAAGAGGTGGCTGGAGAGTTTAGTCTCATATTGCCCACCTATATGGGTGTACTCTAATATATATATATTGACTGTTGGCATGGTTCTTAACAGGAGAATAATGAGGGATGAAGACTGCTGCTACTGACACAAACACACACGCACGCACATGAGCGCATCTCGAGATTTTACACGTGTTTATCCCGTGACTTGTAACTTGGGATGTTACACATTTGCGTCGTGATGACTTGTGTTCTACCAAGCAGTTATATTTTGCCACGGGTATAAAGGGATACTCTATCAACACCTAGACTATCACGTCAACATAGACAATAATGTGAGTCATAATTGTAGACGTATATTACCATTGCGTAATGCCTCATTACTGCACCCATGAGTTGCATGTTGAGAGGTTTCAGGAGGCTGTTTCCTGAAATTATGGCAGATCAAATCTGAGGCGGTTGACAAACTCAAGTATAAGGAGACATCCTGTATAATGGAGACGAAACAGATAGAAACCCGCCTCTTGAACAATCGTTCTTTGCACTGTCGTTTTCCGCTCTGTCGTCCCTTCGTCTGCCGTGCAGTGAATCAAGGAAGAGCGGTGTCTCCGAACCGACGTCGATGATCTAAAGACCTGCACGGGTGCCGGCGATTAGGTTTTTGGAAAGTGCACTCGTCCGATCGCTCGCGACACTTCCCTCATCCTCAACTTCTCCTTCGAGTTCGCCATCTGATCCTCTACTTCACAACAGGATGATCTGTAAGTGCATCACTTGACCTATGGCTAATTTGAGTTGTTTGATGAACGTTTTGTTCACATATGTTTCAATTCAATTTTGAGTAATACTAGTACTATTTATGTTGACTGCTAGTATATTTATTCTTGTTATTTTTTCGTTCTAGTTTACCAAATTAATTGCATACCATGTGTATTTTCTAACAATCCAGAAATCTGATAGAATTAACATGATGGACTTACTAATGCATTGACACCCGAGCGATTTGCCGGGAGTGACAACATTAAGAGATGGTAGACACGACTCAAGTTGTGGCTCATGTCGATAAAGATCTGGTGGATGATTTCCTCAGTTCTTCCTCTTAATGAGGAGCAGAATTGTGACTATGACCTGGATAACTCCTCTCGGCTGCATGTTGTCACTTCTGTCAGATCAACTTTTTGACATTAACATGAACCACACTTTGATAAAAGGAATTATGGAAGGTCTTAGACCGCAAATATGCGGAGTCTGATGCACGTGAACTGTATGTTAATGACCGAAATCACGAATACATGATGGTTAATGACTGATCTAACATGGAACAGGCTCATGAGATCCAACTTATGATAGAGGAACTTGCACATTTTGATATTGTCCTGCATAACAAGTTCATAGTTGGTGGAATTATTTCCAAACTGCTTACATCTTGGAGGAGTTTTTTCACAAACCTTAAATACAAGAAAGAGGTTATGACTGTTGAAAGTCTGATCTCAACTCTTGATGTTGAGAAGGCAAGATCTGAGGATGTGCCTCGTTCTGTTCCATAGGAAGGGACTTCCTCTAATGCTAATGTGATTGAAGGTAAATCTGGTGGTGACAATAAAAACAAGAAGAACTGGAAAGGAGAAGTCAAACAAAACACTAGCTTCAAGAAGAAGAAGAAGGAGGAACTGACTTACTTTGTGTGCGGTGAACATGGCTACATAGCCAGGAAATATCGCAATAGAAAGGACAAGAAAGGAGGCAATTAGAAATCTGTGGATGTCACTATTAGTGAGGTCGGAGGAGTATCTGGATCAGGGTATGTTCTAGAAGTTCTTCTAGCATGTCATTCCACCGGTTGGTGGTTAGACACAAGAGCTATTGTGCATGTGTGTTTTGACTATAATTTATTTTCTTCTTATCAGGCTACCGACAATTGCTCCGTCTTGATGAGCAATGGATCTAGAACTGCTATACATGGAATTGGAATAGTCAATCCGAAGTTGACCTCGAGAAAGACTCTTACTTACATGAGACAATGACTCCCTACTCGCCCCAATCTAATGGGTGGCTAAGCAAAAAAACCGAAAACTTAAAGACTTGGTTCATACCACGTTGGACAGTTCGGGTTTATCCAACTCATGGTGGGGGGGGGGGCATTTTGACCGCATATTTTGTGCTGAATCAAGTTTCATCATCCAAGGGTGAAAAAAACCAATATGAAGGATGAAAAGGAAAAAAACCCGCTCTCGGTTTCTTACGTGCATGTGGTTTTTGGCCAAAGTTAACGTGTCTGCATCTAAGAAATGAAAATTGGGACAAAATCGTGGATTGTGTCTTTCTAGGATACACACAACATATTGCAGCCTATAGATTTTTAATAATTAAATCTGAGATCCTGATGTGCACGTTAACACCATGATTAAATCTCGTGGCCATATTTTTTGAGGATATTTTTCCAATGGACAATGGAGTTGCAAGTCGTAGTGCGACGTCTACTAGTTTTACTCCTGATTCATTTCCAATATCCGTATCTTGTTCTTACACTGAAAACCCACTAAAGATGACAATAAAAATGTTACTTCTCAAAGGAGCAAGAGACAAAGGATTGAAAAATCATTTGGTAATGATTATACTATCTACCTTAATGATGATACAACCAAAACACTTTCAGAGACATGCATCAACGGATGTAGAGACATATGCATCAACGGACGTAGAGAGCTGGAAGGAGGCAATACATAACGAAATGGAGTTCTTTTTAACAAATGGAACTTGGGAAATATGTGATTGTCCTCTTGGGTGCAAACCTGTTAGGTGTAATTGGATATTCAAAAAGAAGCTCAAACCAGATGGTACAATTGATAAATATAAGACTAGACTAGTAGTCAAGGGATTTACCCAAAAGGAAGGCGAGGATTTTTTTTACTTATTTACCTGTTGCTAGGCTAACCACAATTTGTGTGCTTGTTGCACTTGTTGCGTGTCATGATCTGCTCATCCATCAAATGGTGAAAGTGCATCTAGGTAATCCCTATGGGTTTTAGATAATTGATGACGATAAATAAGAGCCTAATGAGCTTTATGAGTATAAGCACATGTGATCGAAGTTGAAATGAAAATGGAGACTCTGAAAAAAGGAAAAAGAATGAAAATGGTGTCGGAAACTCGAAGAGTAGAAATCGGGATTTAAAATTTCTTGTGTCGAGTTGAGCCATGTAATGTAGAGAGTTTTCAATGAGTCAAGTGCTTGAGAATCAATAGGGAGCTTATAATTCAATTAGGTTTTGTCGAGAAGTTAAGTCTAGGCAACCTTAAGGACAAGGCAGAACTTGTCTGGGCCAGGGGGCTGGACTAGTCCGGCCACATTGGACTCTTCTGATGTGAGGCGGATCAGGAGTCTGTGTCAGTTTGGACTTGTTCGTTTGGGGATAGACTAGTCCAAGGTGAGTGGGTCTATGTTGCTTTGGGACTAGGGTTGGACTAGTCCGCCCGCGAGACCGTACTAGTCCGCCCTGGCAGACTTGTTCGTTTTCACACGAACTAGAAGGTATTGTGTGACTTCGAACTAGTCCGCAGTGGGCTGACTAGTCCGTAGTGAGGAAGAAAGTTGGCTTCTGGGACTAAGTCCCAGAAGGTCGGACTAGTCTGCCACAGAGGTCGAACTAGTCCGTCTGTCCAGACTAGTGTGAGTTGGGCTGAAACGGAAGGTTCTATTTGTCTTCGGACTAGTCCGTGTGTGGACAGACCACTCCATTTTGTGGGGGAGTTTTGGTTGCAGGGACTAAGTCCTGGAAGGCCGAACTAGTCCTCCTAGACCAGACTAGTCCGCCAGGACCAAACTTGTCCATTTTCACCTGGATCAAAAGGTTCTGAGTGAGATCGGACTAGTCCGTTGTTGGACGGACTAGTCTGTGGTGTTGTGACCACTTGAATTCAAAAGGTGGTGGGGACTTTAGTTGTTGAGCTTTGTGACGTCAGTGGTCCCCCCTAGGCCAGACTAGTCTGGGGTGTTGATGTGGACTAGTCTGGACTTTAGATGTTGGCAACGGTCAAGTGTCGGACCCCTATGAAAAGGGATCTCCTTGGTCTTTTTGGACCTCTTTTGACCCTAGCGCCACCATAGCCTTCCAAGAGCCATTCTAAGCCTCCTCCTTCACATCTTTGAGCCCTAAGAGCGATTCTTGAGGGTTTGTGGGATTTGCGAGAAAAGGAAAGGGAGTTTGACCGTTCTTGAGCTCTTGGTTGATTCTATTGCATTTGAGTTGTTGATTCGCATTTGTTGCTATTGTTTTCAAACCATAGAAATGCTAGGTTGTTGTGTGAGCCTCAAGTTGAAGCCCCAAGATTGTTGTATTCACCCTTTGCGATTAGTGGAGAACTAAGCTAGCCTTTGTGGTGGCTTGGTGATGGTGAAAGTGCATCTAGGTCTGAAAGTTGCTAGAGGGGGGGGGGGTGAATAGGCTAATCAACCTAAAATGACTTAATAAGACGAGGTTAATACATAGGGGGCGGACTAGTCCAGTCCAGGGGCAGACTAGTCCGGTCCACCTACAGGGAGAAGCCTAAAAAGAGTTTCTAACAGGTTTTAGTCCAATTCCTGTGATGCAAATTTTGTTAGAATAACTTAGTGAGCCTTAATAAGTTATATGGCAAGTATGAAGCTAAAGATCACAATGAAGCAAAGGTTATGAGAAAAACCGGTAAATCTAACCCTAGAAGCAATATGTGATGAATGAAAGCTAGGAACACAAGTGGCACGAGGATTTTATCCCGAGGTTCGATCCCACACAAGGAATCTACGTCCCCGTTGAGGAGTCCACAAAGGACCGGGTTCAACAACCCTTCCCTCACCAAGTTTACCTCACGGGCCTAACTTGGTTCTCCACTATCACAAAGAATGAATACAAGATTCGTTGGGGCTTCTCATAATCTGAGGATCCCACCACAATTACAATTGCAAATCACAAAGATTGACTCAAGCCACAGATCACAAAGTTTCACAAAGTGCAAGAGATCAAACCGAGAGCCAAAGAGCGGTGTTCTTCCTCTTCTTCACCTCACTAAACCCTAATCCACACAAGAATTAGTTTTAGAGGGAATGTAGGCAAGAAGGAGGCTTTTGGAGGCTCAAGGTTGCTGTGGCGGCTCTAGGGTTTCAACTTGCTCAAAGGATTGGTTCAAATGAACCCAGGGGTCCTCTATTTATAGAGGTCCCAGGCCCATACTGCTGACTTCAGCAGATGGGCGGACTAGTCCGGCCTAGGGGACCAATGACACTCCTGACAACTGTCGCACTGCACGGCAATCGTCACACTACCCGCCAAACTTCAAATTCAAACGGTCACTTCAATAACGGACTAGTCCGATCTCACACAGAACCTTTTGTTCCGTGTGAAAACGGACTAGTCTGAAGACCACGGACTAGTCCGGCCCCATGGGCGGACTAGTCCGGCCTTCTGAGACTTAGTCTCTGAAACACCGTCTCCTCTCAATCCCGGATTAGTCCGGCCCCCCAGCGCGGACTAGTCCGATCTTAGTCAGGACCTCTTGGTCCGGACTAAAACGGACAAGTCCGTGGTTTTGGGACTTAGTCCCCAAAACCCACTTCAAGGCTACCCGAACTAGTCCATCCCAATACGGACTAGTCCGATCTCAGTCAGACCCTTCTGGTCCGGCCAAAAACGGACTTGGCTGGCCAGGGGCGGACTAGTCCGGCCACCTGCACGGACTAGTCCGGCCCTACTGCCAGACTACTTCCAACTCTTTTATCTCAATAGGTTTTACCTATAAACCGCTTTGAGCTCCCAACTTGATCTCAATTCACTTTACACACACATCCTCACACAAATTTGGCTAGTCTAAACTCGACACACTAGAAACCCTAGTTTCTCCTTTTCGAGTTGACATCGCCGTTTCCATCTTTCTCCTTTTTGAGGGATTGTGCTTCCACTTAGTCCACACCTGTGCTTAAGATCACTGAGCTCATTAGCCACTTAATTTTCGTCATCAATCATCCAAAACCCACGGGGATCCTAGATGCACTTTCAATCTCCCCCTTTTTGGTGATTGATGACAACACATTAAGTCTTCATATAAGAGAGTATAAATTTGTGGTTTTCATAACGTGCGGGTGTATGAGTGACTCCCCCTCAATGAATGCATCATAAAAGAGAGATTGAGGAAGTCCTTCATACATGCACACGTTATGCTGGGGTGCCTACGTGTTGTGCTCAACAATTTGTGACAAGATATAATAAGCATTAATATGATCAAAAGATAGACATTCAAAGCATCATATTGATATTGAACATTCAAAACATTCAAATCATAGTCTTGCACAAATTTAAACATCCGACATAACATAGATATTACAATAAAGGAGTGCAACATGTCCACGGATCCAAAATAAGAACTACACTCGATTCTCTACACCTAGATACCCTTGCCCAACCTTTCTAACTCTCCCCCAATGACTATCTCTCCCGACTGACTCCCAACTATCTCTCCCCCTTTGGCATCAAGACACCAAAAAGGAAAAAGAAGGAGGGAAACACGACCTCGAAGTCTAGTCGTCGTCTTCCTCGTCATCGTCGTCGTCGCGGGAGTCGCTCTCCGTGGCCACCGGGTCCTCATGATCCTCATCGTCATCGTCGGAGGCACGAGCCGAAGGAGCTGCCCGGGAAGAGCTTCTGTCCTCTTGGAGCTGGGCGAGCTCGTCGGCGGTGAAGTTTGGGAAAGGAGTGATCTCCCCGTCGCTCACCTCGGGAGAGGACATAGGGACCTCCAGCTTGTCGCACACCGCCTTAAGATACTTTTCTTGGCGCTTGTGTGCTCTCTGAGCCCGGATCCCTTGCTTCCGGCAGGAAGTGAAGATCGCCTTGAAGCACTTGAAGAAAGTGCTCATCGACTGAGGCGGAGGTGGGGAAGGAGGCGCCACGGGGTGAGATGGAGGGTCTGCGTTCTTCCGGTGTGGAGGAGCCGGCACATTTGGAGGCTGCTGAGGACGAAGCGGGTGATGCGACACGTCCTTGACAAAGGACAAGCCCGACACCTTCTCTATGAGGCACATAATGTAGGGAGAATACCCGCAAGCACGGTTGGGGGTATGCGAGATGTTGAAGATATCGTCGAAGATGTAATCGACGAGGTTGAATTTCTCCTACCCATCAACAAGAAGTAGCAAGTGCCTCAAGTTTCCTTGAATCACCCCAACATCACCATCCTTTGGTGCTATTGTCCTTCTGAGGATCCTGTTCATGATGCTGTAGAAGGGCTTGATGTTGCGAGCATGTCTGACACTATATTGGACATGACTGGGGTACATGTATGCCAGCTCATCTCGGTCAACGGCCTTGAGGTTAGAGATAATGATCTCATGGTCCAAATGTGCCTCAAGCCCTAGAATCTTGGCAAACTCTGCAAAAGTGACTGAGTATTGCTCGCCATGAGTCATCCATATGATCCTCCTGTCACCTGAGGTGGTGAAGTAGATAGTGGAGTAAAACTACAGGATCACTTCGAAGTTCCAGTCATACTTGAACCCCATGATCTCCTTGAGCTCATGGCGTTCAACAGCTTCAATGACGGCGTCAAATGCAGAGTGTTGCTTCTTGGCCATGTACTCCCAGTCTACCCACTGTGCTTCAATCACAGGCTTCTTCATGCCTTGGTAGACTAGACGGTAGTAATCACAATGAAAGTCGCACCAAAACCGAGGGTCGGTGGTGCTCCTTTCATACTTGTACACCTTGTCCGTCCGGAGTCTTCTTGCTTTCTCAGCTCCCTTTCCATGAAAGATATTTGCAGCTATGTCACACTGCCTGTTGGGATTCCTCTCGGGAGTGTGCACTTCCAGGGGACCAATCGATTTGGCTTTCCCCTTCTCCTTGATAACAATGCCCTTGGCCTTCACAGCCGAGGCCTTCACCTAGGGCTTCTTTTTCTTTGGCTCAGCAGGAGCCGGGGCCTTGCCCTTCTTCGGATCTCTCTCGATCCGGCTTTCAGCAATGTCTTCTTGGGCTGGTTCCTTGCCCTTGTTCTTATCTCCAAGTGTCACAAGTCTCTTCCTCTTGGAGACTTGTGCAGCAGCAGCCTGAGAGTTATGAGCCTCTCGCTCCTCTCTTCTTTTTCCGGAGATCCTTCCGTGACTCCTCAATGGCCCGAGCCATTGCTTCATCCTCGTCGTAGGCCAATGCGGCGACCCTGGCTTGTTGCTTCTTCATCGCCTGCGCTCTTTCATGCTGCTCGAGATACTTCTCCGCAGACTCAACTTCGGCTCTTGCTCGTTCTTCGACGAGACGAAGTTGCTCCGCCTCCCACTCGGGATCAGTGGGGGAAGAAACCCACGGGGATAGAAGCGGAACGGCGAGGAGCGACCATTTTAGCTGAAAAGAATAGAGTCCATAAGATAGAAGGTCAAGGATTTGGAATAATGCGAAAGAATTCATGAAAAGCAGCCAAAGTGTGAGTTTGACCTGTGCATACCGGACTTGTCCGCTCCAGGGGCGGACTAGTCCGCCTGGCGGACTAGTCCGCCTGGAACCGGACTAGTCCGGGTTGCACATGCTAAACCCTAACTCTAACGGTTTTTCGAGAAAGTTTGGAATCAAGTCGCAATACTCCTAGGCTATGATCACAAGGTCACTAGAAACAACTTTAATGAAGAGGCATCTACCAAAAACTTAATGAATTAAGAATGAGGCTAGTTTTTGAAAAAGGAGAAATACCTCTTCAAATCTTGAAGAATTGACTAGATCGGTGAGGGATCGCGTCGAGGATGTTTGGGAAAGGTCTCCCTTGCCTCCAAGGAGTCCAATGCACGGATTGGAATTGGTTTTTGGTGGTTGGAATCGAAAATCATCGAAAGGGAACGGTTTCGCGCGCATGGGAGAGAGAGAAAACTAGATGAGGAAGTGGAGGGGTCGGCCGCTTCCTGGGGGTTTAAGTCCCCAGGGGCCGGACTAGTCCGGTAGAGGAGCCGGACTAGTCCGGTCAGCGGACCAGACCCGGACCAGTCCAGATCCGGACTTGTCCGGCCAAAGGGCGGACTAGTCCGTTCCTAAGAGGCTGAAAACATATATATTTGAGTTTTAGCCACTATAAATGATCCTTTTGGACATATTGCACAACAAAACCTTGTGAATATGGTCAGTAAGCAATCAACATTCAAACTATGACCATAACTCACAAAGTCACTAGTTTTTCAAATATTTTGGAGAAAATTGAGATAGAGATTAATTTTTCAACCACATGCATTCTTTTGAATACGGCAAAAATAAACATTCAGATGTGCATGTTTCAAGCCACATTTCGAGAATCTAAGATATTGAGCTCACTCCTAAGCTCACAAAATCGCTTCTCATCTAGGGGCTTGGTGAATATGTCGGCTAGTTGGTTTTCGGTTCTCACATGTGAAATCACTATATCCCCCTTTAAGGAATGATCTCTCAAGAAGTGGTGTCTAATGTCTATATGTTTGGTCCTTGAATGCTCAACTGGATTATGGGCTATTTTTATGGTGCTCTCATTGTCACATAGGAGAGGAATATGGCGCAAGTTTATACCATAATCCCTTAGAGTTTGTCTCATCCAAAGAAGTTGTGCACAACAACTTCCGGCTGCGACGTACTCCGCTTCAGCTATGGAAAGAGCAATGGAATTTTGTTTCTTAGAGGACCAAGACACTAATGATCTACCCAAGAATTGGCATGTCCCGGATGTGCTCTTTCTATCAACTTTGCACCCCGCATAATCCGCATCGGAATAACCAATGATGTTGAACTTGGATCCTTTGGGGTACCAAAGTCCTAGGCTAGGTGTGTGAACTAGATATCTAAGAATTCTCTTCACGGCGGTCAAATGACACACCTTTGGTGCAGCTTGAAAACGTGCACACATACACACACTAAACATGATATCCGGTCTAGATGCACAAAGATATAACAAGGAGCCAATCATGGAACGATATACCTTTTGGTCCACACTTGGACCATCTTTGTTGAGGTCTAGGTGTCCATTTGTTGCCATAGGAGTTTTAATGGGTTTGGCCTTGTCCATGTCAAACTTCTTCAATATGTCTTGAGTGTACTTTGTTTGACTTATGAACGTGCCTTCTTTGAGTTGCTTGACTTGGAAACCTAAAAAGAACTTCAACTCCCCCATCATGGACATCTCAAATTTTTCCGTCATAATCTTAGAAAACTCATCACAAAACACTTTGTTAGTAGAACCAAATATAATGTCATCGACATATATTTGGCACACAAAAAGATCATCATTGAAGTGCTTTGTAAATAGAGTGTAATCAGCTTTTCCTATCTTAAAGCCATTTTCAATTAGAAAGTCTCTAAGACACTCATACCAAGATCTAGGAGCTTGTTTGAGGCCATAGAGAGCCTTACGCAATTTGAAGACATGGTTTGGGAATTCTTGGTCTTCGAAGCCCGGTGGTTGCTCCACATATACTTCCTCCTTGATTGGGCCATTTAGGAACACACTCTTGACGTCCATTTGATAGAGCTTAAAATCATGGTGAGTGGCAAAGGCAAGTAATATTCGAATTGACTCTAACCTAGCTACGGGAGCAAAGGTTTCATCAAAATCCAAACCTTCGACTTGTGAGTACCCCTTGGCCACAAGTCATACCTTGTTCCTTGTCACAACACCATGTTCATCTTGCTTGTTGCGGAACACCCACTTGGTGCCCACAACATTTGCTTGTGGACGCTTGACAAGCTCCCAAACTTTGTTCCTCTTGAAGTTGTTAAGCTCCTCTTGCATGGCCACCACCCAATCCGGGTCTCTCAAGGCATCTTCAACCCTATGGGGCTCCAAAGAAGAGACAAAAGAGTAATGTTCACAAAAGTTTGCAACATGAGAACGAGTGATTACCCCTTTAGTAATGTCTCCTAGTATGTTGTCAACGGGGTGATCCCGTTGAACACTTTGATGTACACGAGGATGTGGAGGTTGAGCTCTTGAGTCATCATCATCTTCTTCTTCTTCTTGATCTCCCCCTTGATGAATGCCTCCCCCTTGACTTTCGTCTTCTTGGTCGTTTTGAGGTCCTACTTGACCGTCGTCAACTTGATCGCGTGGGGGAGTACTTGCATCATCTTGTTGTTGGTCACTTGAGCATTGAGGTTGTTCTTGTGGTCGAACATCTCCAGGTGCCATTCTTCTAAGTGCTTCCTGTGGAGAGTCTTCTTGATCTAGCACACTTTGATCAACTTGCTCCACTTGGGAGCCATTAGTTTCATCAAACACCACATCGCGTGCTATTTCAACAATTCTGGAGGTTTTGTTGAAGACACGGTAGGCGTGGGTGTTTGAGTCATAGCCAAGCAAGAAACCCTCATCGGACTTTGAAGCAAACTTCAAAGTCATAGGCTTCTTGTTTAGAATATAGCACTTGCTCCAAAAAACACAAAAATAAGAGATATTGGGTTTCTTACCAACTAGAAGCTCATAGGGAGTCTTCTTGAGGAGGCGGTGGAGGTATAATCGGTTGACGGTGTGGCAAGCGGTGTTAACTGCCTCCGCCCAAAACTGATCCGATGTCTTGTACTCATCAAGCATTGTCCTTGACATCTCAATGAGTGTTCTATTCTTCCGTTTCGCCACCCCATTTTGTTTAGGAGAGTATGGAGCTGAAAATTCATGCTTGATGCCCTCCTCATCCAAGAATCCTTCCACTTGAGTGTTTTTGAACTCGGTGCCGTTGTCACTTCTTATAGCTTTGATTCTTGAGCGAACTCATTTTGAGCTCTCCTCAAGAACCTCTTGAGGACACCATGTGTTTCACCCTTATCATGCAAGAAAAACACCCAAGTGAAACGAGAAAAGTCATCAACAATAACAAGACCATATTTGTTACCGCCAATGCTTATGTAGGTTATTGGCCCGAAAAGGTCCATTTGTAACAGCTCCAACGGTCTTGTTGTCGTCATGATGTTCTTGGAGGGGTGTTGAGCTCCCACTTGCTTCCCCGCTTGGCAAGCACTACATGGCCTGTCTTTTTCGAAGACAACATTCTTCAAGCCATGGATGTGCTCGCCCTTAAGAAGCTTTTGTAAGTTCCCCATGCCAACATGGGCCAGCCGTCTATGCCAAAGCCATCCCATGTTGGTTTTCTTCATTAAGCATGTGTCAAGTTGAGCTTTATTCGAGACAAAGTCCACAACATAAAGCTTTCCCTTGAGCACACCCTTAAAGGCAATTGAGTTGTCACTTCTTCTAAGAACGCTCACAACCTCATTAGTGAAAACACAATTATAACCCTTGTCACATAGTTGTGATATGGACAAGAGGTTATAGTCTAAATAATCAATGTGTAGAACGCTAGAAAGAGTGTGTTGAGGGGAGATGACAATTTTACCGGAGCCAAGGATTTTTCCTCGGCTATTGTCTCCAAAGAGGATTCCTTCATTTGGATCATCATGTTCTTCATACTCCTCGAACATCGTCCTCTCTCCGGTCATGTGGTTTGTGCACCCACTATCGAGCACCCATTTGGATCCACCGGAGGAGTATGCCTACAAAACAAGATTATGCCTTCCTTTTAGGTACCCAAGCGGAGTTGGGTCCTTTGATGTTAGTGGTAAGGCATTTGGGCACCCACACACAAGGCTTGGGGCTCTTGCGGAGTGGCCCAACATATCTAGCATATACTTTGCCATATTTGTTCCTCATCAAAACATATGATGCATCGAAATCATGAAATAGAGGATGCGGTTCAGCTTTAGGCGTATAAGTGCTAGTTAAGGTGTTCTTCACAATTTTAGTTGGAGATGAGCTTCCTTTGACAAATACAATCAAGTCTTTGCCATACTTGAAGGTTTTGGCATTTTGCCTTCCACCTTTAGTATAACCAAGACCATCCTTGACATTGGTAGGTCTTGTGTTGGTGTATGCACTTCGTGCATGCGCCACCTTCTCTTTGTCAAAGATGCCACCCTTAGGTGCTTGCTTGTCTTGAGTCAATTTAAGCTCATCCTTTAATTTAAGAATCAAGTTAGAACATTTGCAAGTTGATATTGCTTTGGATGCAACTTTTGAGGAGGGTGAGCTTGTGGAGGAAGAGGCTACACTAGTCTTAAGGGACTCAACTTGAGTCTCAAGGATCTTGTTAACTTTTGTCAAGTTGCCAAGTTTGTCCTTGAGCTCAATGGTTGTCTCCTCAAGACTTGAGCATGTTTTCTTGCTTAGAGCAATTTCATGCTCTAATGCCTTGCTCTTCTCTCTTTCAAGCTCAAGGATCTCAATGAGCTCTTTACATCTTTCCTTTTCTTGGATAAGCAAGTCCTCTTGCCTATCTAAGAGCTCCTCCTTCTCAAAAATCTCATCCGAAAGCAATTTCATTCTTCTCAATGTGCTCTTGCTTATATCCTTAAACATGTGTTCATTTTCGCTAGCACTATCAAAATCATCATGGGAGGATATGGAATAGGATGAGTTAGAATTTACCTTTCTTCTTCCCTGTTTTGCCATGAGGCATGTTGGCTTATAGTCGTGGAGATTTGGGAAGAGCTTGCTTCCCTTGGAGCTCCTCTCGATGGCTATGGTTGCCATCTTCTCCTCATCTTCGGACGAGGAGGACTCATCATTAGAGTCCCACTCCTTGCCTAAGTGAGCATGACCGGATGGCCTTTTCTTCTTGTAGAACTTCTTCTCTTGTGGCTTGCCCTCCTTCTTGTTCTTGCCATCTTCATGTGGGCAATCTACCATGAAGTGCCCGTACTCGCCACAATTGTAGCAAGTCCTCTTGGTTTTGGGCCTTGCCTTTTCTTTGCCTTCGCCCTCATGCTTGTATCCCACTTTTATTCTCCTCATCATCCTCTTGAAGTTGTTGATGAAGAAGGCCTCTTCCTCATCGGTGTCAAGGCTTTCCTCATCATCTTCTGTTTGCTCTTTTGAGGAGCATGTTGCTTTGAGTGCAACATTCTTCATCTTTGAGGCGGTGAACCTTTGAAGGTCATTGTAGAAGAGTGCCTCCTTTTCCATGATCTCGTGATTGATGATCCTTCCCAGGACCTCTTCCAGGGTCATTTTGGCAAACCCCGGACTTTCTCAGATCATGGAGCAAAGAGAGACGTTCCTAGGCATGAATGCCCGAATCATTCTCTTCACCACCTCGTGGTCCGTCCACTTGGTACAGCCGTAAGATCTACTCTTGTTGATGAGTATCTTTAGGCGGTTGTACATCTCTTGGGGAGATTCACCATCCATAATGGCAAACCTCCCGAGCTCTCCTTCAATGAGCTCAATCTTTGCTTCCTTGACGACTCGATTGCCTTCATGAGCCGTCTTGAGAGTATCCCAAATGTCTTTGGCCACCTCAAGTCCATCCACTCGGTTGAACTCATCTCTTGAGAGAGATGAGATGATCACTCCGGCCGCTTGGGCATTGAGGTGAAGGAGCACGGCTTGCTCCGGAGTGATATCTTCTTCATTCTTAGGGATGTGCACCTCGGTCAACACAATTTGCCATAGTGAGGGATTGAGTGACACAAGGTGGATCTTCATGTTGTGCTTCCACATCCCGTAGTTGGTTCCATCGAATTGGGGAGGCTTCCCCAATGGTATGTAAAGGTAGTGGTTGTTGGAAACAAGGTGCTCATAGTTGTATCCTTGTTGGTTGTAGTTGATTGTACCACTCGAAGTGGAGGTTGAGGTGTCAACTTTGGGAATCTTCAACTTCTCTCGAAGTTTCGCCTTGAGCTGGCGAACTTCTTCGTCATCCGTTGATTTGTCTTGATAGAAGAGAATCTCTTCTGGAGTTTCTTGGATCTCACTGGTAGAGACTTCTTTGTACCCCACTCCGGCCATCTTCTCTCTGAGTTGTTAGACTCTTTTGGGAGAGTCCTGCTCTGATACCAATTGAAAGTTGCCTAGAGGGGGGGTGAATAGGCTAATCAACCTGAAATGACTTAATAAAACGAGGTTAATACACAGGGGGCAGACTAGTCCGGTCCAGGGGCGGACTAGTCCGGTCCACCTACAGGGAGAAGCCTAAAAAGGGTTTCTAACAGGTTTTAGTCCAATTCTTGTGATGCAAATTTTGTTAGAATAACTTAGTGAGCCTTAATAAGTTATATGGCAAGTATGAAGCTAAAGATCACAATGAAGCAAAGGTGATGAGCAAAACCGGTAAAGCTAACCCTAGAAGCAATATGTGATGAATGAAAGCTAGGAACACAAGTGACACGAGGATTTTATCCCGAGGTTCGATCCCACACAAGGAATCTACATCCCCGTTGAGGAGTCCACAAAGGACCGGGTTCAACAACCCTTCCCTCACCAAGTTTACCGCACGGGCCTAACTTGGTTCTCCACTATCACAAAGAATGAATACAAGAGACATTGGGGCTTCTCACAATCTGAGGCTCCCACCACAATTACAATTTCAAATCACAAAGATTGACTCAAGCCACAGATCACAAAGTTTCACAAAGTGCAAGAGATCAAATCGAGAGCCAAAGAGTGGTGTTCTTCCTCTTCTTCACCTCATGAAAGCATCTAGGACCCCACGAGGTACGATTTCTGTGATTAATGACAACCGTTAGATATTACTAATGAGTTTGTGGATGCGAGGTCTCATGTATAACACATCAAACGTAATGAACTATCTATTCATATCATCTACTGCTCATTGGATACAAATGGAGACCCCTCAACGAACTATTCTAAGGGGTTAATCGATTTTCATGAAGACTAAAAGAAGAACTCATACGTCAACGCAATTCCATCAAAATTAACAACACAAGGAACTCAATATTCATCAGAAGAACATTCCCAACAAATGTCAAAGAGGTCACTCAAGCAAATTCCAAAAGATCAACTTAAAACAACTCGAAGCAAACAAGATCAATACACCGGATCATCCGATGTTTAGTGAAGTGACTACATCGGTCGAGTTGTGTCAACAGAAGAAGACTTCAAAACTGAAGTACACACCGGATCATCCGATGTGTAGGAAGTGGTACATAGGTCCAATTCAACAGAAGCAATTATTTCTGGACCAATTCTCAAAATCAACTCACCAGATGATCTGATGTACACAGAAGCACACATCGGTCGATTACTCCAGTAAGCATCAAGATTGAGAAAATTCTGGAGGAAGAGCCACCAGATCATCCGATGAGAAGACATGATCAACATCGGTGTAACAATGGTCATGTCTGACACAATGACGTCAGCTAAAGAAACTTGACCGATGATAACAAAAGGGGAGACATCGGATCATCCGATGTTCACAGTAAAGTTCTATCAGCCTACTTTTCCAACGGCTATCTCGGGGAGGCTGGCTATAAATACCCCCTAATCCTGTCATTTCGTCAAGTCTTGAGCGCCAGACACTATCAACACATCCACAAGCATTCAAGACCAAGAGCAACCACTTCCACACCATTTCGATCATCGATACACCAAGATTTAGGCTAGAACTAGCTAGAGAGAGAGCTTGTGTGCCACCATTCTGGGTGAGTGGACTCTCTAGGATAGTGTGAGAGACTCAAGGGAGTGCCCTTGGTGTTTGTAATCGTGAGGAGACTTCCGGAGCTTGCCAAGGCATTTGTGGAAGCCCAGAAGGTCGAAGTTGTACAAGGCTTGAGCTCCACCTTGCCAAAGGAGGCGAACGGAGAGGAATAGTGAAGATCCCTCGTCTTGGTGACTTGGGTGTGGCAAAACCCTTTGGTGGGTGCCACAACGTGGATGTAGGAAGATCTTGACGATCTTGCCGAACCACGGGATAAATCCTTGTCTCCTCGGGAGTTTGCATCCTTCTCCTTCCCTTACTTTTATGCATTTTATATTCCACAAAGTTTCTATCTACTAGAATGCATAGATAGTCGCGTAGGGAATTGGGCTTTAGAAATTAAGTTTCATCGCTTAGAATTTTTCGAAGAAAGCCCAATTCACCCCCCCCTCTTGGGCATTCGGTCCTTACAATTGATATCAGAGCAAGGTTGCTCATAGGATCATTCTAGCTTCACCGCTAGAGAGCTAAAATGGCCAAGGTTGGGGGTTCAGTTCCTATCTTCGAGGGCAAGAACTTTGCCTATTGGAAAGCACGCATGCGCGCTTACCTTGAGGCTATTGCTCCCGAAGTATGGGAAGCGACCCACGCGGGGTTTGGTGAACATAATTATGTTGGTGATCAAATTAAATGGGATGCTAAAGCTAGGAATGCAATCTATGAATATATTAGTCAAGATGTATTTGCTAGAATTGCTAGTAAAGAAAAAGCTTGTGAAATTTGGGCTTTCTTAATAGAGATTCATGAGGGCTCTTCTCATGTCAAAGAACTAAAATATCATATGCTTAAAGCCAAGTATGATGAATTTAAAATGCTTCCTCATGAAAATGTCAATGAGATGTTCTCTCGCTTAAATGTGCTTATTAAAGAAATAAATGCTCTTGACATTGCTTCTCTTGGCAAGGGACTCATCAACCGCAAGATCCTCATGCTCCTTCCCAAGCCAAAGTACAACATCATCAACTCCATGCTCCAAAAAGAGTCACTTGACCACATTGAAGTTTCGGAGCTCATTGGAGAAATACACGCTCATGAGATGAGTGTACTTGGCATGATGGAGCAATCATCTTCAAAGACAATTGCTCTAAAGGCCTCCACCAAGAAAACAAGCTACAAGAAGAAGAAAGTGGTTGAGCCTAGCTCAAGTGAAGAAGAACAAGCATTAAGTGAAGATGATGATGATGAGCTTGCGTTGATGATGAGAAAGTTCTCACGCTTGAACTCCAAGATCACTAAGAAGGGATACACATTTGATCCTAAGAAAAGAGCATTTCTACCTAGGAGAGATGATCACAAGACTTGCTACAATTGTGGTGATCAAGGCCACATCTCCTATGATTATCCAAGGCCGGACAAACGAAGAGAGAACCACAAGAGCAAGCATCGCAAGCTTGAAGGAAGTGATGATGATGGAGAAGAAGCCAAACCAAAGCCAAGATCCTTTGGGAAGAAGAAACATGACAAGGGCAATAAGGCAAGGCTCTTCCCAAAGAAGAGAAATGGTCCACAAAAGGTGTTCATGTGTGAGGCAAATGAATGGGTCACCGATGAAGAAACAAGTGATGAAGAGAGTGAAGAGGAAGAAGAAAGTTTGGCCGGCCTCGCCATCGCCAACAATGATGATGCACCTCTTCATCCACCGCCCATGTGCCTCATGGCGAAAGGTAACACCAAGGTATGTGATGACTCTAGCGATGATGAGCTTTCCCCCGATGATTTAACTTCTTTGATAAATGAATATCATGCTATCATTAAGAGGGAAAAGAGTAAGGTTAAAGTGCTTGAAGAAAATCGTGCTAGACTTGAGAGTGCTAACCTTGATTTGCTTGACAAGTATGAAAGCATACTCAAAGAGCATGACACGCTCAAATCCCATGTCAAGCAAATTGAGGAAGAAAAGGCTAAAATCAAGATAGATAATCATGAACTTAACTTAGCACACCAAACACTCTTGAAAGAGCACAACAAGTTAATACAAGAACATCAAACACTTAACCTTGCTCATGACATGCTTGATCAAGAGTTGAAAAATATGAAGAAGCAAACTCTTAATGATAAGATATCCATTACTTCTCATGCCACTAATTCTTTGCACAAGTCTTTGCCTTTGAAAGCTAATGCTAGGGAGAAGGACTTGTTGGAAGAAATTGAAAGTCTCCGCACTAGTGTGGCTAGACTTTCAAAAGGGGAGGTCAAACACAAGGAAATCCTCTTCCAACAAGCAAAGGCCTTCAACAAAAGAGGACTTGGATCCTTCCCGGTGCCCAACAAAGGAAAGGTGCCCTCACCGGAGCTAAGAACAAGCTTCATCAAAGAAGTTGGTTCTTATTGCCAACATTGTGAGGTCACCGGTCACCACACAAGGGAGTGTCCTCTTCCTAACCGACCCTCTCCCAAGCTTCCTACTAATTACAAATATACTTTCAATGATCGTTATTATCTCTTAAGTAAAGTAGGTGGCAAGGTGAAGGCTAGGTTCATTGGCAAGGACATGAAAGGCATGAAGGGGAAGCTCCCCAAGCAACTTTGGGTCCCAAAGACACTTGTATTACACATACAAGGACCTAAGTTGGCTTGGGTGCCTAAAGTTAAAAATTGAATTCATGTGTGTAGGTGAACTACAAAGCCGGAGGAAAGCATTGGGTACTCGATAGCGGGTGCACCCAACATATGACCGGCAATGATGGTATGTTCACCACCATAGAAAACCCCGGCAATCATGAACAAGTCACCTTTGGTGATAACTCTAAGGGAAAGGTAATTGGGTTAGGTAAAATTGCTATTTCAAATGATTTGTCCATTTCTAATGTTTTGTACGTTAAGTCACTTAGCTTTAATTTACTTTCTATTGTACAACTATGTGATCTTGGACTAACGTGCACATTTAGCAAAAATGATGTTGTTGTGAGTAGTGAAACTAGCCAAGACATAGTCTTCAAAGGATTTCGACATGGACATCTCTACCTAGTGGACTTCGCCAACAAGAATGTTAGCTTGACCACTTGTCTTTTTACTAAGAAAAGCTTGGGTTGGCTATGGCACCGACGCATAGCGCACATAGGGATGAGCAAACTCAAGAAGTCATTCAAGCTTGGGATGGTGACCGGCGTGAAGGATGTCACATTTGTGAAGAACAAGCTTTGTAGCGCTTGTCAAGCCGGGAAGCAAGTTGCCTCACGCCATCCAATGAAGACAATGGTGTCAAACTCCAAGCCACTTGAACTACTCCACATGGACCTCTTCGGACCGTCCACATATCAAAGTCTTGGCGGTAACCTCTATTGTCTTGTTATTGTTGATGACTATTCTCGCTATGCTTGGACTTTATTTCTAGGTGACAAGAGCGAAACTCTGGAAGTGTTCAAGACCTTCGCCAACCGCGCTCAAAGGGAATTTAAACTTCCCATCATCAAGGTCCGGAGTGACAATGGCACCGAATTCAAGAACTACAACATTGGGGAGTGGTGTGACCGCGAAGGCGTGAAACATGAGTTTTCGGCCACATACACTCCTCAACAAAACGGTGTCGTTGAAAGGAAGAACAAGACACTTATCACTTTTGCAAGAGCAATGCTTGATGACTACGGCACGCCGGAGAAGTTTTGGGCCGAAGCGATCAACACAGCGTGCCATGCCGCAAATATGGTCTACCTACATCGCCTACTTCAAAAGACCTCGTACGAGCTTCTCATTGGGAGAAAGCCCAACATCTCCTACTTTCGAGTCTTTGGATGCAAGTGCTACATCTACCGCAAGAAAAGGCTCGGTAAGTTTGAAAGAAGATGTGATGTTGGCATATTTCTTGGTTATGCATCAAACTCAAAAGCATATCGAGTATTCAACCAAACATTCGGTTTAGTTGAGGAAAGTTGTGATGTTGAGTTTGATGAGACTAATGGCTCCAAAGAGGAGAGTTTTGGTCATGATGAAATAGATGATGAGCCTCTACGAGAAGCCATGAAGAACATGACCATTGGAGACATCAAGCCCGAAGTTGAGGAGAGCCATGATCAAGGGGGAGCCTCAAGTTCCAACAACAACACCTCTATGGCGCCTCAAGTTGACGAAGAAGAGAAGGATGATCCATTGCCAACTCAAGACTCACAAGCACAACAACATCAAGAGGAAGAAGAAGTCCATGATCAAGTCCAACCACAAGAGGAGCAACACGCATCACCTTCGCCAAGTGCTTCACAACCACTTATGAGGCATGGACGCATCTCCAAGGCGCATCCAATGGACCAAATCATTGGAAGTCCGTCAAGGGGTGTGAGTACACGTTCTTGCCACTTTGCTTCGTTTTGTGAGCACTACTCATTTGTTTCGTGTGTAGAACCCACTCACATTGAGGAAGCACTCCAAGACCCAAATTGGGTGATGGCCATGCAAGAAGAACTCAACAACTTCATCTGCAATGAAGTTTGGGTGTTGGAGGAGCGACCCAAGGACAAGAACGTCATCGGAACAAAGTGGGTGTACCGCAACAAACAAGACGAGAATGGCGTTGTGGTCCACAACAAGTCAAGACTTGTGGCCAAAGGGTTCTCGCAAGTTGAAGGACTAGATTTTGGGGAGACATTTGCCCCGGTCGCCCGGCTAGAAGCCATCCGTATTCTTCTTGCCTTTGCATCACATCATAGCATTAGGCTTTATCAAATGGATGTGAAAAGTGCATTTCTTAATGGTTACATTAACGAGCTTGTTTATGTTGAACAACCTCCCGGGTTTGAAGATCCAAGGAATCCAAATCATGTGTATAGGTTGCACAAGGCGATCTACGGGCTCAAGCAAGCACCTAGGGCGTGGTACGAACGACTACGAGACTTCCTCATCATGCAAGGATTCAAGATCAGGAGGGTGGACACTACACTCTTCACCAAGGACATCAACGGAGATTTGTTCATTTGTCAAATTTATGTTGATGATATTATTTCTGGTTCAACTAACGAAGCTCTTAGCCATGAGTTTGGCAAAATGATGTCTAGGGAATTCGAGATGTCAATGATTGGAGAGCTCAACTTCTTCCTTGGATTTCAAATCAAGCAACTTCAAGAGGGGACCTTCGTCTATCAAGAGAAGTACACCAAGGATCTCTTGAAGAAATTTGAGATGGGAGATTGTAGCTCAAGAAGCACTCCAATGGCAACCAATTGTCATCTCGACGCGGATAAGGACGGTAAACCTATTGATCAATCTAACTACCGTTCTATGATTGGTTCATTGCTTTACCTTACCGCATCTAGGCCCGATATCATGTTTAGTGTTTGCTTGTGTGCTCGCTTTCAAGCGGCACCTAAATAATCGCATAGGAAGGCGGTCTTTAGGATACTTAGGTATCTTAAGCATACTCCTAGTGTGGGCTTGTGGTACCCTAAAGGTGCAAAATTCCATCTTGTGGGATACTCGGATTCGGACTTTGTCGGATGCTGCGTGGATCGCAAGAGTACCTCCGGTGGGTGCCACTTGCTTGGGCGTTCCCTAGTATCTTGGTCAAGCAAGAAGCAAAATTCCGTCACCTTGTCCACGGCGGAAGCGGAATATATAGCGGTCGGTGCATGTTGTGCCCAAATTCTTTATATGAAACAAACCCTTTTGGACTTTGGTATTAAACTTGGTTGTGTGCCTCTCCTTTGTGACAATGAAAGTGCGGTTAAGATAGCTAAAAACCCCGTTCAACACTCCCGCACTAAGCACATAGATATTTGCCATCATTTCTTAAGGGACCATGAAGCTAAGGGAGACATCTCCTTGAGAGGTGTTAGGTCCGAAGAACAATTGGCGGATATCTTCACTAAACCACTTGATGACAAAACTTTTTCTAGGCTAAGAAGTGAATTAAATGTGCTAGATGCAACGAACGTCATGTAAGAATGCACTTCATATAGGTCTTGCCTAACTCTCAAAGGATAGGGGTGAGCAAGTGTTAGCTTGGGATGGAGGTTCCTTTGGGTTTCCCAAGGTTTGGAGAGTGGTTCTCCCTGAAGAAGCCCTTGAAAGGTTCAAACTTGGCAAGATAGATTTATTTTATGCCTTGCATGATGCCTGCCATATAGACTTACAATTTCTTACATTATAAAATGTTTGGCATTGCATACGGTAAATTGTCACAAAGGGGAACCCACCTCATGAGAAAGAGACTTGCTTGAAATGCAATATCTCAACTCATATAAGGTGGAAAGAACAAAATGTTAGGTGCATTAATGCCTAGAGGTACATGCTCTAAAGAGATAGAAGTCTTCATACTCTACCTCACAAAGCATGGGCCTTACATTTTATTTGGATAATTTCCTCCTATTTTTCTCGATGTTCCATTTGCCTTAAGGCCTAGCCAAGTTATTGGCATATTAGTATCTTTGAGGGGTAAGGGGTTGCCCAAAAAGTCCTAAGACATGTGTTTCTCGTTGCTTGTTTGTTTGGTCAAAGGACATATATGGGATGTTATTGTTCTGTAGTCATCGGATTATCCGATGCCTAGGTCAGTCTCTCATCGGATCAATTGGTGTTCAATCTCCAAGGGCCAATTCAGTCAGAATCTCTAATCGACCGACGAGTTCATCCTGAAAAACATCGGTCCATCTGATGTGTACAATTCTGGAACTGTGGTCAATTCCACCGATGCTACCTCCTCCATGGTCGGACCATCTGGTGTCAACATTCCTCTTTTGAATACCCTTACTGTGCCATTCGACCGATGATTAAAACCCTCAATGCTGGTCCATCCGGTGACAACAGTACCTTTTTGAATATCCTTACTGTGGCATTCGACCGATGCTTCTCTTGTTCATCATCGGTCCATCCGGTGTTAAAAATATGGCTAGGGTTTGGGACCCACTATTTAAATCGGCCGTTCGTGTACCTTTTTCTCTCTCCCCGATCGCGTTCGCCTCCGCCGCCGCCCGTCACCGCCCGCTGCCTCCGGTCGCCGCGCCGTCCACGCGCCGCCGCCTCCAAGCACCGCCACCTCCAAGCGCCGCCACCTCCAAGCGTCGCCGCCTCCAAGCACTGCCGCCTCCAAGCGCCGCCGCCTCCAAGCACCGCCGCCTCCACCACTCGCCGCCGCCTCTTCTTCAATCACCGCCGCAGCCGCCTCTCCACCGAAGCACCACCATCGCTCTCCCTCACGTCCGTCGAGCACATTGCCATCGCGGTGCATCCATCGCCGCTAGGGTTTCCCAACCCCGTCAATCTCCGCATCACCTTCGTCGACTTCGTTCAATCGAGCGATAGCAATGGATCGCGACAAGAAGAACAAGGGGAAGGCTATCGCGGAGCCGGCCGCGAAGAAGCAAAAATTGTCGAAGGAGGAGAAGAAGTCTTTGATGGCCGCTCGCGTCGCCGAGGAGCATGAGCGTGGCCGAGGGGGATCCCTAAGGATCCGTGAGGCTCGTCCGAGGCAGCCTCCGGTAATTGAGGACTCCGAGGCCGAAGAAGAGCTGGAGGAGCCTCTCGTTTGCCGTTGCTCAGCTCGGACCCGTGGGGGTCACACCGCGGCAGCACCACGTCCGAGACAGACGACTGCTGACCGTCGTGAGGACAGGGAGGCCCAGCGAGCTATCTACGAGATGGACACCACTGTCCATGTCGCTGAAGGAGTCCGGTTGACCGACTACCGGAAGATGAAGGCCAAGCAGCTTCGCAAACTCAGATGGAATGTGCTGCTTGAGGAGTGGTACCCGCAGCCTAGAGAGGCTCAGGTGGATAGTCGCTTCTGGACTGTGACCTAGGCGTCACTCTATGATACCTACAGGCGCCGAGGTCACAAGTTGTTTCAACACAACTATCTGGATTGGGGTCAGCTAGCTCTGGCATCAGAGACGGAGATCCGTCCTTATTTTGAGAGGTACCGAGGTTTGGTGCAGCTGATGTCATATGAGCGGAGTGCCTATGTGGAAGATTGGGTCCGCGTCTTCTACGCCACCCTCTATGTCTCTGAGGGCAGAAGATCAATTGATTTTATGTTCATGGGTCAGCACTATCACCTGACGAGGCAGACGCTGGGACAGTTGCTAGGAGTGGACTTGCACGACACCTGCGTGCATGAGAGGGTCTATGGTCAGGCAGACCCGCCGAGGAGGCCGCTCACTGGAGGAGTGGCACCACCGCTGGAGGAGATTTGTTCCCTATTTGGTCCCACTTTCTCTCCTGACCAGCTGAGAGTACCGGCCTTGTTGACTCCAGCTGTGCGCACAGTGCACCTCGCCTTGCGTCGCACGCTCCTGCCGAGGTCTGGCTACTTGGAGGGGTTCACCAGCTTGCAGCAGACTCTCCTATTCTACATCATGAACGGGATGGAGTTCGACATAGTAGACATCCTCATATGCGAGATGGAGGATGTGATCACAGACGGAGTGGGCATGATGAGGCAGCTCGTATATGGACACTGGATCAGCTACCTGCTCACCATGATGGTTCCTGAGGGGTCCGCCGTGCATGACTGCCTCACTGACGAGGGCGTCACACGGTTTGGTCACTACCGTGCCCCGGCTCCTGGAGACCGCCGCCTTGGCCGTCCAGTCGAGCGTCAGGTCAGGGCTCGTCTTTCTGAGGAGGACTGGTCGGCCTTGGAGAAGGAGGATGAGAGGCTAGCTGAGGCAGAGGCACAGGGTGAGGACCTGCAGCACATATGGTCCGAGAGCGACACCGACGACAGTGTCGAGGAGTACTTCCCTCCTCCTCCCTCACCCAGGCAGCACGACGCGGAGGCTGGAGGATCTACAGTGCCACCACCTACTCCACCTCCCATCACTGAGGCACAGGTCACTCAGCCGTTAGAGCTGACTTCGCTCCTCCAGCAGATGGTTGAGCAGCTGCGTCTGGACAGACTGGCAGCTGAGCAGGCTCGAGCGGAGCAGGCTGCCTGTCTCCTTGAGCTCTAGCAGCAGCAGCAGGAGATGCAGCGTCAGATCGCCCGTGAGAGGCGTGAGGACACTAACCGGCTGACTGGACTCATCGACCAGATGCACCAGCGCACCCTCGACCAGCAGCAGCAGACGCAGCAGGCGATGATGGGCATCCTGGGGTTGATCACCAACCTCTACACCCAGACCGGGATTGCCCTCCTGTCGCAGCTACCAGGAGTCGTCCCACCACCACCAGTCCTGGCTCCAGCTGCCGCCCCGGTGCCGTCTACGCCGATTCCCTCCATTAGCATGCCTCCACTTCTGGCTCCTGGTGCTCCGATTCACTCCCCGCTGCCGGCTATGACCCTGTTTCAGCAGACGCCGGCCTCCGTTGTCAGTGCTCCAGTTCCAGCTGCTCCAGCTCCACCGGCGCCCCCAGCACCGTCAGCGGATCCCCCAGCTTCCTCTGCTCCAGCCGCAGCGACCGCCGACTCCAGCTCCGACGACAGCACCCCCGACGGCGACCGCTTCACCATCGCCCCGAGCGCTCCGGAGTCTTAGGCACTCGACCTCCCTTTTTAGTGTCTTGATGCCGAAGGGGGAGGAGAGTTATAGTCAGGGGGAGGTTAGCTCAGTCATAGGGGGAGTCTTAGTTGCAGGGGGAGTTCTATCTCTTTGGACTTATTGTTATATTTACTATCATTTGCTACTATTGTGTATCCGTGTGTGCTACTTTATGGCTCTTATGATTTATTGATCTTTGTTTGAGCCTTTGAGCTTCTTGTGTTGAATTTTGTACTTGTTACATTCTTTTATGAGCATTGCGTTCTTAATTTCATTACCTCTATGCTCTACTTGTTGTGTTGTCATCAATCACCAAAAAGGGGGAGATTGAAAGCATCTAGGCCCCCACGAGGTACGGTTTCGGTGATTAATGACAACCGTTAGATATTACTAATGAGTTTGTGGATGTGAGGTCTCACGTATAACACATCAAACGTAATGAACTATCTATTCATATCATCTACTGCTCATTGGATACAAATGGAGACCCCTCAACGAACTATTCTAAGGGGTTAATCGATTTTCATGAAGACTAAAAAGAAGAACTCATACGTCAACGCAATTCCATCAAAATTGACAACACAAGGAACTCAATATTCATCAGAAGAACATTCCCAACAAATGTCAAAGAGGTCACTCAAGCAAATTCCAAAAGATCAACTTAAAACAACTCGAAGCAAACAAGATCAATACACCGGATCATTCGATGTTTAGTGAAGTGACTACATCGGTCGAGTTGTGTCAACAGAAGAAGAAGACCTCAAAACTGAAGTACACACCGGATCATCCGATGTGTCGGAGGTGGTACATCGGTCCAATTCAACAGAAGCAATTATTTCTGGACCAATTCTCAAAATCAACTCACCGGATGATCCGATGTACACAGAAGCACACATCGGTCGATTACTCCAGTAAGCATCAAGATTGAGAAAATTCTGGAGGAAGAGCCACCGGATCATCCGATGAGAAGACAGGATCAACATCGGTCTAACAACGGTCATATCTGACATAATGACGTCAGCAAAAGCAACTTGACCGATGATAACTAAAGGGGAGACATCGGATCATCCGATGTTCACAGTAAAGTTCTGTCAGACTACTTTTCCAACGGCTATCTCGGGGAGGCTGGCTATAAATACCCCCTAATCCTGTCATTTCGTCAAGTCTTGAGCGCCAGACACTATCAACACATCCACAAGCATTCAAGACCAAGAGCAACCACTTCCACACCATTTCGATCATCGATACACCAAGATTTAGGCTAGAACTAGCTAGAGAGAGAGCTTGTGTGCCACCATTCTGGGTGAGTGGACTCTCTAGGATAGTGCGAGAGCCTTAAGGGAGTGCCCTTGGTGTTTGTAATCGTGAGGAGACTTCCGGAGCTTGCCAAGGCATTTGTGGAAGCCCGGAAGGTCAAAGTTGTACAAGGCTTGAGCTCCACCTTGCCAAAGGAGGCGAACGGGGAGGAATAGTGAAGATCCCTCATCTTGGTGACTTGGGTGTGGCAAAACCCTTTGGTGGGTGCCACAACGTGGATGTAGGAAGATCTTGACGATCTTGCCGAACCACGGGATAAATCCTTGTCTCCTCGGGAGTTTGCATCCTTCTCCTTCCCTTACTTTTATGCATTTTATATTCCGCAAAGTTTCTATCTACTAGAATGCATAGATAGTCGCGTAGGGAATTGGGCTTTAGAAATTAAGTTTCATTGCTTAGAATTTTTCGAAGAAAGCCCAATTCACCCCCCCTCTTGGGAATTCGGTCCTTACACCTCACTAAACCCTAATCCACACAAGAATTAGTTTTAGAGGGAATGTAGGCAAGAAGGAGGCTTTTGGAGGCTCAAGGTTGCTGTGGCGGCGCTAGGGTTTCAACTTGCTCAAAGGATTGGTTCAAATGAACCCAGGGGTCCTCTATTTATAGAGGTCCCAAGCCATACTGCTGACTTCAGCAGATGGGCGGACTAGTCCGGCCTACAGCCCGGACTAGTCCGGCCTAGGGGACCACTGACGCCCCTGACAACTGTCACACTGCGCGGCAATCGTCACACTACCTGCCAAACTTCAATCAAACGGTCGCTTCAACAACGGACTAGTCCGGCCCTTACCGGACTAGTCCGATCTCACACAGAACCTTTTGTTCCGTGTGAAAACGGACTAGTCTGAAGACCACGGACTAGTCCGGCCCCATGGGCGGACTAGTCCGGCCTTCCCAGACTTAGTCTCTGAAACACTGTCTCCTCTCAATCCCGGACTAGTCCGGCCCCCAGGGCGGACTAGTTCGATCTTAGTCAGGACCTCTTGGTCCGGACTAAAACGTACAAGTCCGTGGTTTTGGGACTTAGTCCCCAAAACCCACTTCAAGGCTACCCGGACTAGTCCGTCCCAATACGGACTAGTCCGATCTCAGTCAGACCCTTCTGGCCCGGTCGAAAACGGACTTGGCCGGCCAGGGGCGGACTAGTTCGGCCACCTGCACGGACTAGTCCGACCCTACTGTCAGACTACTTCCAACTCTTTTCTCTCAATAGGTTTGACCTCTAAACCGCTTTGAGCTCCCAACTTGATCTCAATGCACTTTACACACACATCCTCACACAAATTTGGCTAGTCTAAACTCGACAAGCTAGAAACCCTAGTTTCTCCTTTTCGAGTTGACATCGCCGTTTCAATCTTTTTCCTTTTTGAGGGATTGTGCTTCCACTTAGTCCACACCTGTGCTTAAGATCACTAAGCTCATTAGCCACTTAATTGTCGTCATCAATCATCCAAAACCCACGGGGATCCTAGATGCACTTTCAAGGTCCCTTGTTGGTTTTGGATGATTAATGAAAAACAATTAAAGAACTAATGAATTTCTTGAGTTCTCATAGAAATTAAAGTACGAAATGCCTTTGTTGAAACATTTTGAAAAACGAGAAAAGGCACAAAAAGGACTAGTAGAATTAGGGTTTTTATTTTTCTTGAGTCGTAGGAAACACCGTACTATCAAGAGGGACACACCTCTTGTAAACTTAGGGAATCAAATGGGAGCTCAACCCCTTAGGTAGATTTTCTAGAACATCAGTTAACCTAAGGTATGGACTTTTCCAAGCCATGGGCTCGGATATGTCCGAATTTTCCCTACACAAAATCGGACTTGTACAGGTATGCCAGACTTGTTCGACGTGCTCTGAGTTAGAAAAATTCTAAGTTCTTCAGGCCACTCGGACTCGTTCGATTTTGGTCAGACAAGTCTGAGTTGTCCCTGCACAATTTTGGACTTGTCTGAATTGGATTAGACATGTCCGTGTTGTCACTGCACAACCATAACTTAGAAAAATTCTAAGTCCTCTAGCCCCTCGGACTTGTCTGAGTTGGACTAGACATGTCCGAGATGTCACTGGGTACCCGGGACTTAGAATTTTCTAAGTTCTCTGCCACTCGGACTTGTTCGATTTTGGCCAGACATGTATGAATACTCACTGCATAAACCTGAACATATATGTGGTTCTTCGGACTTGTCCGATGCAAACTTATACGAGGGGTGCAAAGCCGGATAAGTCAGCCAAAAACTCCACCTTGGTATCTCAGACTTGTCTGACACATGTCAGACATCTCCGAAGCGCTTTTGCGCACTTAATTCAAAATAAAACACTTAGCCGTACAATCACTAGGCCCATCAACTCGAACATGTCTGAAATATTTTAGGACTTGTCCGATGTGGACAACTGAAAGCATCTAGGCCCCCATGAGGTATGGTTTCGGTGATTAATGGCAACCATTGGATTTTACTAATGAATTTGTGGATGCAAGGTCTCCCATATCACTCAATCAAATGAAATCTATATATCATTGGAGACTACTAAACAATCAATTTATGAGATCAATCAATGTTGTGAAGATAAGAAGTAAAAGCTCTTGTGTCAAAGTCATTCAACCATAATTGATGACACTTAATACTTGACAACCATCAGAAGTACATTTCCAACAAATGTATAAGAGGTCAATCGAGCAAAGTTCAAAAGAATCACTTAGAAACAACTCGAAGCAAAAAAAATCAACTCACTGGATCAACCGATGTTTCTAGAGAACAACACATTGGTCGAGTTGGTTCAGCAGAAGAAGACCTCAGAACAAAGCACTCACCAGATCATTCGATGTTAAGGGCTTAGCTACATCGGTCCATTAGTACAATATGCAATATCCTTGGACCATGTGTAGCACCGGATCATCCGATGTACAACAATATACACATTGGTCAATCACTCCAGTAAGCATCAAGTTTGATCCAATTCTGGAGGAAGAGCCACCGGATCATCCGATGAGAAGACAAGTGCAACATCGGTCTAACAACAGTCATATCTGACACAGTGACATCATCTAAAGTGAACTTGACCGATGATAACTGAAGGGGAGACATCGGATCATCCGGTGTTCGCAGAAAAGTTCTGTCAGCCTACTTTTCCAACGGCTATTTCATGGAGGCTGGCTATAAATACCCCCTAAGCCTATCAAATCGACAAGTCTTGATCACCAGACATAATCTACACATCCATAAGCATTCAAGACAAAGAGCCATCACTTCTACATCATTTAGATCACTTACACACCAAGAGATAGGCTAGAACTAGCTAGAGAGAGAGAGCTTGTGTGCCTCCATTCTGGGTGAGTGGAATCTCTAGGGTAGTGAGGGCCTCAAGGGAGTGTCCCTTGGTGTTTGTAATTGAGAGAGACTTCTGGAGCTTGCCAAGGCGTTTGTGGAAGCCCGGAGGATCGAAGTTGTACAAGGCTTGAGCTCCACCTTGCCGAGGTTGGCAAACGGAGAAGAATAGTGGAGATCCCTCGTCTCGGTGACTTGGGTGTGGCTATACCCTTTGGTGGGTGCCACAACGTGGATGTAGGAAGATCTTGACGATCTTGCCGAACCACGGGATAAATCCTCGTGTCTCCTCGGGAGTTTGCATCCTCTTCCTCTCCCTTACATTTATGCATTTTATATTCCGCAAAGTTGCTATTTACTTCAATGCATAGATTGTTTGCGTAGGGAATTGGGCTTTCAGGAATTAAGTTTTATTGCTTAGATTTAAAAAAAAATCCTAATTCACCCCCCCTCTTGGGCATTCGATCCTTACAATTGGTATCAGAGCAAGGTTGCTCATAGGATCATTCTAGCTTCACCGCTAGAGAGCTAAAATGGCCAAGGTTGGGGGTTCGGTTCCTATCGCCGAGGGCAAGAACTTTGCCTATTGGAAAGCTCGCATGCGCGCTTATCTAGAGGCTATTGCTTCTGAAGTATGGGAAGCGACCCACGCGGGGTTTGGTGAGCAAAATTATGTTGGTGATCAAATTAAATGGGATGCTAAAGCTAGGAATGCTATTTATGAATGTATTAGTCAAGATGTATTTGCTAGGATTGCTAGCAAGGAAAAGGCTTGTGAAATTTGGGCTTGCTTAATAGAAATTCATGAGGGCTCTTCTCGAGTCAAGGAACTAAAATATCACATGCTTAAAGCCAAGTATGATGAATTTAAAATGCTACCTCATGAAAATGTCAATGATATGTTCTCTCGCTTGAATGTACTTATTGAAGAAATTAATCCTCTTGACATTGCTTCTCTTGGCAAGGGACTCATCAATCGCAAGATCCTCATGCTCCTTCCCAAGCCAAAGTACAACATCATCAACTCCATGCTTCAAAAGGAGTCTCTTGACCACATTGAAGTTTCGGAGCTCATTGGAGAAATTCACGCTCATGAGATGAGTGTACTTGGGATGATGGAGCAATCATCTTCAAAAACAATTGCTCTAAAGGCCTTCACCAAGAAAACAAGCCTCAAGAAGAAGAAGGTGGTTGAGACTAGCTCAAGTGAAGAAGAGCAAGCATCAAGTGAAGATGCTGATGATGAGCTTGCATTAATGATGAGAAAGTTTTCACGCTTGAACTCCAAGATTACTAAGAAGGGATACACCTTTGATCCCATGAAGAAATCGTTTCTACCAAGGAGAGATGATCACAAGACTTGCTACAATTGTGGTGATCAAGGCCACATCTCCTATGATTGTCCAAAACCGGACAAAAGAAGAGAGAACCACAAGAGCAAGCATCGCAAGCTTGAAGAAAGTGATGATGATGAAGAAGAGGCCAAACCCAAACCAAGATCCTTTGGGAAGAGGAGTGACAAGGGAAAGAAGGCAAGACTCTTCCCAAAGAAGAGAAATGGCCCACAAAAGGTGTTCATGTGTGAGGCAAATGAATGGGTCACCGACGAAGAAAAAAGTGATGAAGAGAGTGAAGTGGAAAAAGAAAGTTTGGCCGGCCTCGCCATTGCCAACAATGATGACTCACCTCTTCATCCACCGCCATGTGCCTCATGGCGAAAGGTAACACCAAGGTATGTGACGACTCTAGCGATAATGAGCTTTCCCCCGATGATTTAACTTCTTTAATAAATGAATATCACACTATCATTAAGAGGGAAAAGAGTAAGGTTAAGGCTCTTGAAAGAACTCGCGCTAAGCTTGAGAGTGCTAACCTTGATTTGCTTGACAAGTATGAAAGCATACTCAAAGAGCATGACATGCTCAAATCCCATGTCAAGCAAGTTGAGGAGGATAAGGCTCAAATCAAGCTAGATCATCATGAGCTTGACTTAGCCCACCAAGCACTCTTGGGAAAGCACAATGAGTTAATCCAAGAGCATCAAACACTTAACCTTGCTTATGAAGTGCTTGATCAAGAGTTAAAAATTATGAATAAACAAACTCTTTGCTGTGTTTGGTTTGAGGGATATAGTGGGACGGGACGGGATGATCCCATTTTTCTGTTGTTTGGTTTGGAGACATGAGGGATGGAGTCATACCTCAAAAGAGAATATTCCACCTAGATGCGGGATGGAACCATCCGACCGAAAACATGGGGATGGATCCGTCCCACCTCTGTGGAGACAGGCGCACGACCTTCCAGAAGTACTCATACTCACATGTCTCCGTTCCATCCTGTCATTCAAACAAGAGACGGGATCATTCCGTCCCACACCATCCCACAAAACAAACAAGAAACAGGGATCGTCCCATCCCTCTAGACAAACAGAAAACGGGACCATCCCATCCCTAAAAACTGGGATGGATCCATCCCATCCCACTTTGACTCCCAACCAAACATATCCTTAATGATAAGATATCCATTACTTCTCATGCCACTAATGTCTTGCACAAGTCTTTGCCTTTGAAAGAGAACACTAGGGAGAAGGACTTGTTGGAAAAAATTGAGAGTCTCTGCACTAGTGTGGCTAGACTATCAAAAGGAGAAGTCAAGCACAAGGAAATCCTCTTCCAACAAGCAAAGGCCTTCAACAAGAGAGGACTTGGATCCTTCCCAGTGCCTAACAAAGGAAAGGTGCCCTCACCGGAGCTTAGAACAAGCTTCATCAAGGAAGTTGGCTCTTATTGCCAACATTGTGAGGTCACCGGTCACCACACAAGGGAGTGTCCTCTTCCAAACCGACCTTCTCCAAAATTGTCCATTAATTACAAATCTATTTTCAATGATTGTTATTATCTCTTGAGTAAAGTAGATGGCAAGGTGAAGGCAAGGTTCATTGGCAAAGACATGAAGGGCATGAAGGGGAAGCTCCCCAAGCAACTTTGGGTCCCAAAGACACTTGTATCACACATACAAGGACCTAAGTTGGCTTGGGTGCCTAAAGTCAAAAATTAAATTCATGTGTGTAGGTGAACTACAAAGTCGGAGGAAAGCATTGGGTACTCGATAGCGGGTGCACTCAACATATGACCGGCAATGATGGTATGTTCACCACCATAGAAAACCCCGGCAATCATGAACAAGTCACCTTTGGTGATAACTCTAAGGGAAAGGTAATTGGGTTAGGTAAAATTGCTATTTCAAATGACTTATCTATTTCTAATATTTTGTACGTTAACTCACTTAGTTTTAATTTACTTTCTATTGCAAAACTATGTGATCTTGTACTAACATGCACATTTAGCAAAAATGATGTTGTTGTGAGTAGTGAAAAGCTAAGACATAGTCTTCAAAGGATTTCGGCATGGACACCTCTACCTAGTAGATTTCTCCAACAAGAATGCTAGCTTGACCACTTGTCTCTTCACTAAGACAAGCTTGGGTTGGCTATGGCACCGACGCATAGCGCACATAGGGATGAGCAAACTCAAGAAGTCATTCAAGCTTGGGATGGTGACCGGCGTGAAGGATGTCACATTTGAGAAGAACAAGCTTTGTAGCGCTTGTCAAGCCGGGAAGCAAGTTGCTTCATACCACCCAATGAAGACAATGGTGTCAACCTCCAAGCCACTTGAGCTACTCCACATGGACCTCTTCGGACCATCCACATATCAAAGCCTTGGCGGTAACCTCTATTGTCTCGTTATAGTTGATGACTACTCTCGCTATGCTTGGACTTTATTTCTAGGTGACAAGAGTGAAACTCTGGAAGTGTTCAAGACCTTCGCCAACCGCGCTCAAAGGGAATTCCAACTTCCCATCATCAAGGTCCGGAGTGACAACGACACCGAATTCAAGAACTACAACATTGGGGAGTGGTGTGACCGTGAAGGCGTGAAGCATGAGTTTTCGGCCACATACACCCCTCAACAAAACGGTGTCGTTGAGAGGAAGAACAAGACTCTCAACACTCTTGCACGAGTTATGCTTGATGACTACGGCACGTCGGAGAAGTTTTGGGCCGAAGCAATCAACACGGTGTGCCATGCCGCAAATAGGGTCTACCTACATCGACTACTTCAAAAGACCCCGTACGAGCTTCTCATTGGGAGAAAGCCCAACATCTCCTACTTTCGAGTCTTTGGATGCAAGTGCTACATCTACCGCAAGAAAAGGCTCGGTAAGTTTGAAAGAAGATGTGATGTTGGTATATTCCTTGGTTATTCATCAAACTCAAAAGTATATCGAGTATTCAACCAAACCTCCGGTTTAGTTGAGGAAAGTTGTGATGTTGAGTTTGATGAGACTAATGGCTCCCAAGAGGAGAGTTTTGGTCATCATGAAATAGATGATGAGCCTCTACGAGAAGCCATGAAGAACATGACCATTGGAGACGTCAAGCCTAAAGTTGAGGAGAGCCATGATCAAGGGGGAGCTTCCAACACCTCTATGGCGCCTCGAGTTGACGAAGAAGAGAAGGATGATCCATTGCTGACTCAAGACTCACAAGCCCAACAACATCAAGAAGAAGAAGAAGTCCATGATCAAGTCCAACCACAAGAGGAGCAACACGCATCACCATCGTCAAGTGCTTCACAACCACTTATGAGGCATGGACGCATCTCCAAGGCGCATCCGATGGACCAAATCATTGGAAGTCCGTCAAGGGGTGTAAGTACACGTTCTCGCCATTTCGCTTCATTTTGTGAGCACTACTCGTCTGTTTCATGTGTAGAACCCACTCACATTGAGGAAGCACTCCAAGACCGAAATTGGGTGATGGCTATGCAAGAAGAACTCAACAACTTCATCCGCAATGAAGTTTGGGTGTTGGAGGAGCGACCCAAGGACAAGAACGTCATCGGGACAAAGTGGGTGTACCGCAACAAACAAGACGAGAATGGCGTTGTGGTCCGCAACAAGGCAAGACTTGTGGCCAAAGGGTTCTCGCAAGTTGAAGGACTAGACTTTGGGGAGACATTTGCTCCGGTCGCCCGGCTAGAAGCCATCCGTATACTTCTTGCCTTTGCATCACATCATAATATTAGACTTTATCAAATGGATGTGAAAAGTGTCTTTCTTAATGGTTACATTAACGAGCTTGTTTATGTTGAACAACCTCCCGGGTTTGAAGATCTGAGGAATCCTAATCATGTGTATAGGTTGCACAAGGCACTCTACAGGCTCAAACAAGCACCTAGGGCATGGTATGAACGACTACGGGATTTCCTTATCATGCAAGGATTCAAGATCGGGAGGGTGGACACTACACTCTTCACCAAAGACATCAACGAAGATTTATTTATTTGTCAAATTTATGTTGATGATATTATTTTTGGTTCAACTAACGAAGCTCTTAGCCATGAGTTTGGCAAAATGATGTCTAGGGAATTCGAGATGTCAATGATTGGAGAGATCAACTTCTTCCTTGGATTTCAAATCAAGCAACTTCAAGAGGGGACCTTCGTCTATCAAGAGAAGTATACCAAGCACCTCTTGAAGAAATTTGAGATGGGAGATTGTAGCTCAAGAAGCACTCCAATGGCAACAAACTGTCATCTCGACGCGGACAAGGACGGTAAACCTATTGACCAATCTAACTACCGTTCTATGATTGGTTCATTGCTTTATCTTACTGCATCTAGGCCCGATATCATGTTTAGTGTATGCTTGTGTGCTCGCTTTCAAGCGGCACCTAAAGAATCACATAGGAATGCGGTCTTTAGGATACTTCGGTATCTTAAGCATACCCCTAGTGTGGGCTTGTGGTACCCTAAAGGTGCAAAATTCCACCTCTTGGGATACTCGTATTCGGACTTTGCCGGATGCCGCGTGGATCGCAAGAGTACCTCCGGTGCGTGCCACTTGCTTGGGTGTTCCCTAGTATCTTGGTCTAGCAAGAAGCAAAATTCCGTCGCCTTGTCCACGGCGGAAGCGGAATATATTGCGGCCGGTGCATGTTGTGCCCAAATTCTTTATATGAAGCAAACCCTTTTGGACTTTGGTATTAAACTTGGTTGTGTGCCTCTCCTTTGTGACAATGAAAGTGCGGTTAAGATAGCTAAAAACCCCGTTCAACACTCCCGCACTAAGCACATTGATATTCGCCATCATTTCTTAAGGGACCATGAAGCTAAGGGAGACATCTCATTGCGAGGTGTTAGGTCCGAAGAACAATTGGCGGATATCTTCACTAAACCACTTGATGAGAAAACCTTTTCTAGACTAAGAAGTGAGTTAAATGTGTTAGATGCAGCAAACGTCATGTAAGTTGCCATGATCATGTAAGAATGCATCTCATATAGGTCTTGTCTAACTTTCAAATGATAGGGGTGAGCAAGGGTTAGCTTGGGATGGAGGTTCTTTTGGGTTTCCCCAAGGCTTGGAGAGTGGCTCTCCCTGAAGAAGCCTTTGAAAGGTTCAAACTTGGCAAGATAGATTTACTTTATATCTTGCATGATGCTTGCCATATAGACTTGCACTCATATTTAAATTCCTTGCATTATAATTTGTTTGGCATTGCATACGGTAGATTGTCACAAAGGGGAACCCACCTCATGAGAAAGAGACTTGTTTGAAATGCAATATCTCAACTCATATGAGGTGGAAAGAACAAAATGTTAGGTGCGTTAATGCCTAAAGGAACATGCTTCTAAGAGATAGAAGGCTTCATCCTCTAGCTCACAAAGCATGTGCCTTACATTTTATTTGGATAATTTCCTCCTATTTTTCTCGGTGTTCCATTTGCTTTAAGGTCTAGCCAAGTTATTGGAATATTAGTATTTTTGAGGGGTAAGGGGTTGCCCAAAAAGTCCTAAGACATGTGTTTCTCATTGTTTGTTTGTTTGGTCAAAGGACATATATGGGATGTTGCTGTTTTATAGTCATCGGATTATCCGATGCTTAGGTTGGACCATCATCGGATCAGTTGGTGTTCAAAGACCAAGAGCCAGTTTAGTCAAGTGTGACAAATCAACCGACGAGTTCATTTTGAAAAACATCGGTCCATCTAATGTTCACATTTCTGGAACTGTGATGAATTCCATCGATGATATTCCCTTCCATGTCGGACCATCCGGTGTCAACGGCACCTTTTTGAATACCCTTACTGTGCCATTCAACCGATGCTTCTAACGATCAACGTCGGTCCATCCGGTGTTAAAGTTTTGACTAGGGTTTGGGACCCACTATTTAAACGGTGCTTCGCCTCCTGTTTTCTCTCTCCCTGACCCCGATTTCACCTCCGCCGTCGATCCTCTCGCCCAAGCGCCGCCACCACCGACTGCCGCCGCTGCCGCCGCCCTCCGGCCGCCGCCGCACCACCTCCGCTGACCGCCATCCGTGCACCACCACCGCCGACGCCCCCCCAGCTGCCACACCACCACCTTCTCCACGTCACCGTGGTGCCTCCCCCCAAACGGTCGCGTCTCTTCGCCGTTAGGTTTTCCGGCCGCGTCGATCATCGTGTTCCGCGCACTTGACATCGTCGCGCCTCATCACAATGGCTCGCGACAAGAAGAACAAGGGCAAGGCCATTGCAGAGCCGGCCGCAAAGAAGCAGAAGCTATCCAAGGAGGAGAAAAAGGTGTTGATGGCCGCTCGCGCCGCCGAGGAGCGAGAGTGTGGCTGAGGAGGATCATTAAGGATCCACGAGGCTCGTCCGAGGCAGCCTCCCGTGATCGATGAGTCCGAGGCGGAAGAAGAGCCGGAAGTGCCACTCGCTCGCCGGCACTCAGCCAAGACCCGTGGGGGTCATCCGCCGGCAGTACCTCATCCGAGACCGACTGTCGCCGATCGTTGTGAGGACAGGGAGGCCCTGGACACCACCGTCCGTGTCGGTGAAGGTGTTCGATTGACAGATTACCGAAAGATGAAGGCCAAGCAGCTAAGAAGACTCAGATGGAGTGTTCTGCTTGAGGAGTGGTACCCGCAGCCCAGAGAGGCTCTTGTGGACAGTCGTTTCTAGACCGTGACACAGGCGTCACTCTACGAGACCTATAGACGCCGCGGCCACAAGCTATTCCATCACAACTTTCTGGATTGGGATCAGCTCGCCCTAGCAGCCGAGACGGAGATACGCCCATACTTTGAGAGGTATCGAGGGCTGGTGCAGTTGATGTCCTACGACAGGAGTGCATATGTGGAGGATTGGGTCGGCGTATTCTACGCTACCCTATATGTCTCTGAGGGCCGCAGATCGATAGACTTCATGTTCATGGGCCAACACTATCACTTGACAATGCAGACGTTGGCACAGCTGCTAGGAGTGGACCTGCATGACACTTGTGTGCATGAGAGGGTATATGGTCAGGCAGACCCGCCGAGGAGGCCGCTCACTGGAGGAGTGGCACCACCACTGGAGGAGATACGCTCTCTGTTTGGACCGACCTTCTCTCGAGACCAGCCGAGGGTACCGGCACTACTGACTCCAGATGCGCGCACAGTGCACCTTGCCTTGCACCGCACTCTCTTGCCGAGGTCCGGTTACTTAGAGGGTTCACCAGCCTGCAGCAGACCCTCCTGTTCTACATCATGAACGGGATGGAGTTTGATATTGTGGACGTCCTCATATTCGAGATGGAGGATGTGATCACCGATGGAGTGGGCATGATGAGGCAGCTTGTGTTTGGACACTGGATCAGCTACCTGCTCTCCATGATGGTTCCTGAGGAGTCCGCCGTGCGTGACCGTCTCACTGATGAGAGTGTCACACGGTTCAGCCACTACAGAGCTCCAGCTCCTGGAGACCACCGCCTTGGCCGTTCAGTCGAGCGTTAGGTTTGTGCTCGTCTGTCTGAGGAGGACTGGTCGGATCTGGAGAAGGAGGATGAGAGGATGGCAGAGGCAGAAGCTCAGGGTGAGGACCTTCAGCATATATGGTCTGAGAGTGACACAGATGACAGTGTTGAGGAGTACTTCCCACCTCCTTCCTCACCCAGGCAGCACAACGCGGAGGTTGGAGGCTCTACAGCGCCACCCCCTACTCCACCTACCATCACAAAGGCACAGGTCTCTCAGCCATCTGAGCTCACCTCACTCCTGCAGCAGATGGTTGATCAGCAGTGCTTGGATCGGCTTGCAGCTGAGCAGGCCCGAGCGGAGCAGGCAGCACGTCTTCTGGAGCTCCAGCAGCAGCAGCAGGAGATGCAGTGCCAGATCGCCCGTGAGAGGCGAGAGGACACTGACTGGCTGACGGGGCTCATAGACCATGTAAGACCTATGTGTGCTGAATACATTGGCTTGTAGTAAATACACTTGGCTTTGATGATAAAAGTTTTTAATATCACCAAAACACCTTTTTATCAAGGTTCGACTCTAGCTCAGAGCTACAGCAAGGTCCGACGGTAGGTCCGACTTGTATTGGATAGCTCCGGCTATGTTCGAAGCTAGGTCCGGCTTCTTAGTAAGGTCCGACTAGCTTTGGATAGCTCCGGTGAGCTTTATGTTTAGCTCCGGCATGTCTTAGATAGCTCCGGCATATACTTGATAGCTCCGGCATGCTTTTGCCAAGCTCCGACTTACTTTGTTCTAGCTCCGGGTTTTGGGTTGACTAGTTCCGACTAGTTTTGATAAGCTCCGGATCCAGGATCTACTAGTTTTGATAAGCTCCGGATCCAGGATCTACTAGTTTTGGTAAGCTCCGGCGCTAGGTTCTACTAGCTTTTGTTAGCTCCGGCTCAAGCTCCGGGTTGCTCTGGCAAGGTCCGGAACTTGAGCGCAGTGTTTTTGCTTAGCTCCGGCTCAAGCTCCAGGTTGCTCTGGCAAGGTCCGGAACTTGACCGAAGTGCTTCTGCTTTTCATTTGCAATGTTTAGTACTTGCTTTACTTGTTAGGAAAGATTGCTTAGTATTCATTTGCTAAGTTTTTGGTGTGTTTTGGATGATACGGCTGATATCGTTTCTTATGTGGTTTTGCAACATGCTTATGTGAGGTTCTCATGTAAGGTGTTGTGTTCGGAACTAACGTGAGTCAAGTCGAGGACTTGGGCTCGTATAGATTGGTTGTTTATTCATGTGCAGGTGTTGCTTGAGTTCAAGTCATGGCTGGTGACGGGATCCATTGGACTAGTCTCAGGAGGAGATGAGGTTCCAACAACCAAGTTCAGGAGGAACTGTGGTTGAGCGGGTCAGGAGGTCGCGCAGGATGATTGAATCAAGGGCAGTGCATATGAAGGTCGAAGGAAGGTGTTCGCACGTATGCATGCGGTGCATGATGTGGCAATATGCTTCTAGAGACGGATTATGGAAGGAAGATCTGATCGGAAGGATCGGATCGTATCGGTTGAAGACTTTGGCTGCGGCAGAGTCGGTTATGGCTCGGTATGGGAAGTATCGAGTTGGTTATGTTAGGATTTCGTGTGTATCACGAAATTGAGTTGTTTAGGAATGTGGGATACGTTCCTAAAGTGTTTGGAAGTCTTAAGATTGCTTCTATCTGCGTATAGAAGAATCTTGAGCAGTTATGGTAAGTTCCGATTGTGATCGGATTAGGATTGGAGTCCTAGTTAAGATTGGGATGGCCTAAGGGCTGGTTATATAAGCAAGGGAAGGCCAAAGCTCGAGGTAGACGACTTTGGGGCTGTTCCTCTTATGTTCTATTGAATAAAATTCATAGTTTGAAGGAACTTTTGTGCCTTGTTCGTCCGACTTGTTCCAGACAAGTTTTACTCGTCGAGTTTCTGGACAGCACTACCTTTCGTCGGTGGTTTTATCATAACTCGAGTTTTACTGATCCAATTGACGTAATTCTTTTTCGGCTGTCTTCACAACTTGATCATATATCATCTGTCAAAATTTCACAGTCATTGGATTTGTGGTTTCTGAGCTACACGAGTTTCTTTGCAGCATTCCAGAAACTGTTTTTCTCGGGTAGGTCAGATTGACCATAGTCTGATCTTTCGATCATAACTTGAGTTTTTCTCGACGGATTTGAGTAATTCTTTTTGTGTTGTCTTCGTGACTTGATTCTCTCTGATATCTATCACTTTGTCACGGTGAAACACGTTTATATTAGCTTCATACACGATTTGTTTAACAGATCGTTTTTCTACCGAAGGGATTAGGGTTTTATTGTTTCCGCTGCGTAAGATTTTTAAATCTACCATTCACCCCCCCCTCTGGTAGCTTTTCACGTGCTCTTCGATCCTACAATTGGTATCAGAGCCACGGTGCTCTAATATTTGAGATTTGCACGTGTTTTTGACTAATCATCATGGAGAAGTACTCCGTCAAACCTTGTGTATTTGCTGGTATTGATTTTCAGGTATGGAAGGCACGCATGGAGGCTTTTATCCAGGCACAAGGCTTTGCAATATGGGAGAAGGTGTATAAGCCTTATGAAGTGCCACCCAATGATCAAGTCACGGCCACGAACCTCCGGGACGTCGACAACAACAACAAAGCCCGAAACTTGATCATCCAAGGACTCACTCAAAGCAACTTTGATCGTGTCGCGCACCTCCGATCAGCATACGATGTTTGGAGAGCTCTCTGTGATTATCATGAAGGCTCCAACACAATCAAGGAGGTAAAACAAGATATGTTCAAGAAAGAATATATGCGCTTTGAGATGCAACCAGGTGAGTCAATCGATGACCTCTTTGCTCGGTTCAATAAAATTCTCAGCAACTTACGTAGTGTCAATGTTAATTTTTCTGATGCTCAGAATGCTAGACAACTTCTTAGTGCATTAGACATGTCAGTTTGGGAGATGAAAGTAACATCCATTCGTGAATCAACTATCATGAGTTCTCTTACATTAGATGTACTTTATTCTAAACTAAAAACTCATGAAATTGACATCCTAGCACGTAAGAACCCAAACAAGTCTATTGCATTTGTCTCACAACGTGATATGTCTAGCTCCGGCCAATCATCATCCTGCAATACTCTTGCTTTGTTGTCCTCACTAACCCTGGAGCAGATCGAAGAAATTCCAGAAGAGGAGTTGGCACTCATCTCTACTAGATTCTCAAAAGCATTGCAAAATGTGAGAACTAGAAGGAGAGGAAGCTCCGGACCTCTACGCTGTTTTGAATGTGGTAAAACAGGACATTTTCGTACAGAATGCCCTAACCTTTCAGGTCCGACCACCCGGGAAGAAAAACAAAGCAAGATCCGGACCTCCTCTGGAAATTCCAACAAGAAGAAGAAAGGTACCATAGGACGCAAGATGATCAACAGCTTCATCACCGCGCTTCAAGAGCTCAGTTCAAGTGATGTAGACTTTGAAAGTGATGAAGATAATGATGATCTGGCCAACTTATGCTTCATGGCGGGCAAAGCAAGATCAATATCAAGTCAAGAGGAAGCAGAACACAACAGTGATGATGATGAGGTATGTTCTACCTGCAATGAAATGTGTGATGCTATTTCTCGTGCAACTATTATTGTCAAGAAAAAGGACAAAAAGCTTAGGGATAGTGCTGCTAAAATTGAATCACTAGAATCTGAAATTAACCGTTTAAAAACTTTGATTCCTAGTGATGATGCATGTCCCTCATGCGACTTAATCTATGAACAATTTTCCACATTAAGAAGTGCACACTCCTGCACTCTAGACAGACTTGATGAAGAAATTGAAAAGAACAAAAAGCTTGCTGCACTTAATGATAAAAACTTAAAAGATGCTTCTTGTTCTACAGATGATTTGCATTGTTCTGCATGTGAAAATCTTGATAAGAAACTAAAAGATGCAATGAATGAAATTTCCATTCTGAACAATGCTTTACGATCTCATGAAGTTAAAAATTGTTCCAATTGCAAACTAAAAAGAAAAACTTCATGTGCAAACTGCCTAGACTTGTCTAAGAAACTTGATGACATGAATAGGACACTAGGTCGGTTTTGTAATGGGGATAAGAATCTAAACTTGCTGCTGAATTCTTCCAAGTCTAGCAAAGATAAAACTGGTTTAGGTTTTGATTCTCATGTTCATGCTAAGGCACATCCACCTAAAATTGTAAAGTCATTAGGAAGTGGTTTGATTCAAACAGTTCCTAAACAAAAAGAAGTGGTTTTCAAATCTGCAGGAGTGTTGTCTCACTCAGTTTCAAATAAAAATATTGCTTGCTCATCTAGACATGAACACAAAGTTAAATTTCATTGTACCTTCTGTGGTAGAGATGGTCATGTCATAGATTTTTGTTATAGACTAGCTAAACAACAGAAAAAGGAAAGAAAAATTGCTAGATATTATAACTTTCATGCAATTAGAAAAACACAACCTGTTTTAGTGAGTCAGAAATTTGAAAAGGTAGCTTCCGGATCTTCTGGTAAGAAATCTACAAAGGCAGCTCCGGTAGTTATGATAGCTCCGAGAGTTACCGGATCTTCTGTTGTTCCCTCCGGAGCTTCAGTTTTTGCCCCCGGACCTTCTGCCTTTATATCCGGAGCTACTGGTTTTCACTCTAAACAAGTAACAACTTCTAAATCAACTGTTAAGAAAAGAAAACCTCAATCTTTGACTCATAAACCTGCTGTTTTATCTCAGCATTCGCGTGTTTTTCCTGGTGCACGTCGCGTGACTCAGTACTGGATTCCTAAATGCCTTTTGACTAACCCCAGTATTGAGTCATCGGCGTATTGTGCTTCTATGTAGGTTACACGCTTGAGGAATGAGAATATTTGGATTGTGGATTCAGGTTGCTCACGCCACATGACCGGTAACAAAGATTGGTTCTCCTCCCTCACCTTTGTGTCACGTGTAGAGAATGTTACTTTTGCCGATAATTCTTCAACTCCTATAATTGCTAAGGGTTCGGTTAGAGTAAATGATCACTACACTTTGAAGGATGTGGCACTTGTCAAAAATTTGAAATATAACTTGCTTTCTATTTCACAATTGCTAGATGAAAATCTAGAAATTACTTTCAATAAAAACTGCTGCAAAGTTGTAGATTCAAATAGTGAGCTTATTTTTAACATGTCTCGGTTTGGAAGAGTTTTTAAAGCTGATTTTGATATGTCTTCTTCTAAGCATAGGTGTCTAGTTGCTAATGATTCAAAGGACTTATATTTTTGGCATCGTAGACTTGGTCACGTAGGCTTTGATCACCTAACGCGTGTTAGTGCTCTTGATCGCATACGTGGGCTGCCTAAGCTTAAAGGGGACAAAGAAATTGTGTGCTCTTCTTGTAGACATGCTAAGATGGTTGCATGTTCACATACTCCTCTCACAATGATCATGACAACTGAACCATGTCAACTTTTGCATCTTGACACCGTAGGACCTTCACGTGTTCAATCCTTCGGAGGTAAATGGTATGCTCTTGTTATTGTTGATGATTATTCTAGATATTCTTGGGTGTATTTTATGGCGTCTAAAAATGAAGTCTTTAGTCACTTTAGAACTTTATTTCTTAGATTATCAATTGATCACCCAGGATCATTAAAAGCAATTAGAAGTGATAATGGAACTGAATTTAAAAATCAATTCTTTGATCACTTTTGTACTGAAAATAGAATAGATCGTCAATTTTCTTCACCATATGTACCTCAACAAAACGGTGTTGTAGAAAGAAAGAACAGAACCCTAGTTGAGATGGCTAGGACTATGCTTGATGAATATCAAACCCCTAGGAAATTTTGGGCTGATGCATTAGCAACCGCTTGTTATGTCTCAAATCGTGTTTTCTTGTGTGCTAAGCTAGGTAAAACACCATATGAGCTCCGGTTTGGACATAGGCCTAGTGTTACACACCTTCGGGTCTTTGGTTGCAAATGCTTTGTTAAGAAACATGGTAATCTTGATAAATTTGAACCTAGATCCAATGATGGCATGTTTCTTGGTTATCCATCTCATACTAGAGGCTACCGTGTGCTTTTACTTGACACTAACAAAATTGTGGAGACTTGTGAAGTGTCTTTTGATGAAGCTAGCCCAGGTACTAGCTCCGGTGTTGCAGGACCAGATTCATATTCTCAGGGGGAGGGTATTTTCGAAGATGAAGAAGAGCCGGTGATACTGCCTGGTAGTTCCGAAGTTGACACGTGTCCAGCTCCGGACATTGAACAAGCTCCGGCTGTCACCTCTGCAGGTCCTGATCGTCCACAAATCACAAGCTCATCAATCTACAATGAACCTAATGAAAAAGAAGCTTGTGAGACATCTGTTCCCCTACGTTTTTACAAAGATCATCCCCCACAACAGATGATTGGAAGCTTGCATGAACGAGTGACACGGTCCAGGTTTTGCGATCCAAACTCTCATGCTCATTCTGCTTTTGTTGCTTCTTTTGAACCCAAAGATATATCACACGCACTCACTAATGAATCTTGGATTATTGCCATGCAAGAAGAGTTAGAAAATTTTGAAAGAAATAATGTTTGGAAACTTGTACCTCTACCTCAAGGCCACACTTTAATTGGAACTAAATGGGTATATAAAAATAAACAAAGTGAGGATGGGGTTGTGATTAGGAATAAGGCTAGGTTGGTTGCTCAAGGTTTCACTCAAGTTGAAGGTCTAGATTTTGATGAAACTTTTGCTCCTGTCGCTAGATTAGAAGCCATAAGAATTTTGTTAGCTTTCGCAGCATCTAAAGGTTTTAAGCTATATCAAATGGATGTTAAAAGTGCTTTTCTTAATGGCTACATAGATGAGGAGGTTTATGTCAAACAACCACCAGGTTTTGAAAATCCAGATTTTCCTAATCATGTTTACAAACTGTCCAAAGCCTTATATGGTCTCAAACAAGCCCCTAGAGCATGGTATGATAGGTTAAAAACATTCTTACTTGAAAAGGGGTTTACAATGGGAAAGGCTGATAAAACTCTTTTTGTGCTTAAACATGGCAATGACTCATTATTCGTTCAAGTGTATGTGGATGATATTATCTTTGGTTGTGCTTCTCATGATCTTGTGTCCAAGTTTTCAGCAATGATGAGTTCCGAATTTGAAATGGGTATGATGGGTGAACTCACTTACTTTTTGGGGCTGCAAATCAAGCAAACCAAGGAGGGTACCTTTGTGCATCAAACAAAGTATACCAAAGATCTCCTAAGGCGCTTCAACATGGACAAAAGCAAGCCTCTTCGGACACCAATGGGAACAGAAACAACACTTGAACTTGATGAAGATGGTGAATTCGTGGATCAAAAAGATTATAGAAGTATGATCGGATCACTTTTGTACCTTACGGCATCAAGACCGGACATACAATTCAGCGTATGTCTTTGTGCACGGTTTCAAGCTTCCCCACGTGTTTCACATCGTCAAGCCGTCAAAAGAATTCTCAGGTACTTACATGGAACTCAAGAATTTGGCATTTTTCTTCCTTCTTCCTCAACCGTTATTTTGAAAGCTTTTTCGGATGCTGATTTTGGGGGTTGTAGGATTGATAGGAAAAGTACTTCCGGTGCTTGTCATTTTCTTGGTAATTCTCTTGTTGCTTGGTCCTCTAGAAAACAAAGTTCAGTTGCACAATCCACAGCCGAATCTGAGTATGTAGCTGCTGCTAGTGCTTGTTCACAAATTCTTTGGATTGTTCAAACACTTAAGGACTATGGGGTTGATCTAGATAGTGTTCCACTGTTCTGTGATAACACTAGTGCTATTTGCATTGCTAAAAACTCCGTGCAACATTCGAGAACTAAGCACATTGACATTAGGTATCACTTTCTCCGTGATAATGTTGAAAAAGGAAACATTGTGCTTCACCATGTAGATACCGAACAACAATTGGCTGACATTTTTACAAAACCTTTGGATTTCACTCGTTTTTGTTACATTCGTAGTGAAATAGGGGTTATGCATCCTCATGGCTTAAATTGAGGGGGAGTTTTTGAAACTTAGGAAGTCTATGTGTGAATCTGAAATTAAAATAATATGAGCATATTATTTCATACATATATGACTTTGTGATTCCTTTTACATGCTGAAAGTTCTTACTACATTACTCGTGTTATACTTTTTGTAGTTTTTGCCATGTCTAGTAATTGGAATAATTACTTACACTAAATCTGGTCATGGTCGAACTTTCTTGCTGTTTTGAACTTGTTGCATGCTCACAAATGCTTTTAATCTTTAAGAATTTATCAAGTAATCAACTCACATGTTGAGTTTTTATGAACAAGTATAAATTGAGAAAAGATCAAGAGAATATGCATGCATCGCACTTCTTCTTTTGAGATGGCTTGTCATTGCACTTAGATATGAACTTGGAAGAAGTTGTGTATGACTAAAACCATGTCCTTAAGCTTCTGATTGTCAAATGACATAGTCTTGGCTTGGTTGGTTAGAATAAGGCAGATGCGCATATAATCTCTTGCAAATATCATATTATCTAAATTTATGCTTTGAAAAATAATAAAATGCAGAAACAAATGTCATGCTTTCAGGTTTTGAAATAGTTGAGTTTGTGAGATCATGACCTGCTAAAATTGAAAATCACACTTGCTTTCTAGCATGGCTTACACTACATTATGTATCTCATTGATGTGATAGTGTAAGTTACTTGATAGTATGACTTGGGTGAGCTTTGTTTATATGTATATGTTATAATATGCTCATAACAACTTAAGAAGGAGAGATAATTTGTTTATATCTCATAACAATTAAAATTTCTCTTTTACCTTGCTGAATACATTGTCAAAGAGGGAGAGATTAATCACACATTAAATTAAAAAAGGGAGAGATAATAAAGGGGTAGACATTTTCATTTTAAAAAGGGGGAGAGATTTTCATTTACGTTTGTTTTACAAAAGGGGAGAAATTGTTTTCAAAACTTTTATGTGAATAAGCCAATGTTCGGATTTTAAATGGTGTTGCCAATGCATTCATCAAGGGGGAGATTGTAAGACCTATGTGTGCTGAATACATTGGCTTGTAGTAAATACACTTGGCTTTGATGATAAAAGTTTTTAATATCACCAAAACACCTTTTTATCAAGGTCCGACTCTAGCTCAGAGCTACAGCAAGGTCCGACGGTAGGTCCGACTTGTATTGGATAGCTCCGGCTATGTTCGAAGCTAGGTCCGGCTTCTTAGTAAGGTCCGACTAGCTTTGGATAGCTCCGGTGAGCTTTATGTTTAGCTCCGGCATGTCTTAGATAGCTCCGGCATATACTTGATAGCTCCGACATGCTTTTGCCAAGCTCCGACTTACTTTGTTCTAGCTCCGGGTTTTGGGTTGACTAGTTCCGACTAGTTTTGATAAGCTCCGGATCCAGGATCTACTAGTTTTGATAAGCTCCGGATCCAGGATCTACTAGTTTTGGTAAGCTTCGGCGCTAGGTTCTACTAGCTTTTGTTAGCTCCGGCTAGAGCTCCGGGTTGCTCTGGCAAGGTCCGGAACTTGAGCGCAGTGTTTTTGCTTAGCTCCGGCTCAAGCTCCGGGTTGCTCTGGCAAGGTTCGGAACTTGACCGAAGTGCTTCTGCTTTTCATTTGCAATGTTTAGTACTTGCTTTACTTGTTAGGAAAGATTGCTTAGTATTCATTTGCTAAGTTTTTGGTGTGTTTTGGATGATACGGCTGATATCGTTTCTTATGTGGTTTTGCAACATGCTTATGTGAGGTTCTCATGTAAGGTGTTGTGTTCGGAACTAACGTGAGTCAAGTCGAGGACTTGGGCTCGTATAGATTGGTTGTTTATTCATGTGCAGGTGTTGCTTGAGTTCAAGTCATGGCTGGTGACGGGATCCATTGGACTAGTCTCAGGAGGAGATGAGGTTCCAACAACCAAGTTCAGGAGGAACTGTGGTTGAGCGGGTCAGGAGGTCGCGCAGGATGATTGAATCAAGGGCAGTGCATATGAAGGTCGAAGGAAGGTGTTCGCACGTATGCATGCGGTGCATGATGTGGCAATATGCTTCTAGAGACGGATTATGGAAGGAAGATCTGATCGGAAGGATCGGATCGTATCGGTTGAAGACTTTGGCTGCGGCAGAGTCGGTTATGGCTCGGTATGGGAAGTATCGAGTTGGTTATGTTAGGATTTCGTGTGTATCATGAAATTGAGTTGTTTAGGAATGTGGGATACGTTCCTAAAGTGTTTGGAAGTCTTAAGATTGCTTCTATCTGCGTATAGAAGAATCTTGAGCAGTTATGGTAAGTTCCGATTGTGATCGGATTAGGATTGGAGTCCTAGTTAAGATTGGGATGGCCTAAGGGCTGGTTATATAAGCAAGGGAAGGCCAAAGCTCGAGGTAGACGACTTTGGGGCTGTTCCTCTTATGTTCTATTGAATAAAATTCATAGTTTGAAGGAACTTTTGTGCCTTGTTCGTCCGACTTGTTCCAGACAAGTTTTACTCGTCGAGTTTCTGGACAGCACTACCTTTCGTCGGTGGTTTTATCATAACTCGAGTTTTACTGATCCAATTGACGTAATTCTTTTTCGGCTGTCTTCACAACTTGATCATATATCATCTGTCAAAATTTCACAGTCATTGGATTTGTGGTTTCTGAGCTACACGAGTTTCTTTGCAGCATTCCAGAAACTGTTTTTCTCGGGTAGGTCAGATTGACCATAGTCTGATCTTTCGATCATAACTTGAGTTTTTCTCGACGGATTTGAGTAATTCTTTTTGTGTTGTCTTCGTGACTTGATTCTCTCTGATATCTATCACTTTGTCACGGTGAAACACTTTTATATTAGCTTCATACACGATTTGTTTAACAGATCGTTTTTCTACCGAAGGGATTATGGTTTTATTGTTTCCGCTGCGTAAGATTTTTAAATCTACCATTCACCCCCCCCCTCTGGTAGCTTTTCACGTGCTCTTCGATCCTACAGACCAGATGCACCAGTGCTCCCTCGACCAGCAGCAGCAGACGCAGCAGGCGATGATGTGCATCTTGGGGTTGATCACCAACCTCTACACCCAGACCGGGATTGCCCTGCCGACGCAGCTGCCAGGAGTTGCTCCACCACCACCTGTCCTTGCTCCAGCTGCAGCTCCGGTGCCGACCACGCCGATCCCGTCGATCAGCATCTCTCCACTGCTGGCTCCGGGTGCGCCGATCCACTCTCCGTTGCCAGCGACGACACTGTTCCAGCAGACGCCGGCATCCGTCGTCAGTGCCCCCTTGCCAGCAGCTACTACTCAGCAGGCACCGACGGCGGCTCCTACAGCTCCGACAGCTCCTTCCACCTCTACTCCAGGCAGCAGCTCCGACGACAGCACTCCCGACGGTGACCAGTTCGTCATCGCGCCTAGTACTCTGGGTCCTTAGGCACTCGGATCCCTTTTTGGTGTCTTGATGCCAAAGGGGGAGAAGAGTTAGAGAGTCAGGGGGAGGGTTGCTTAGAGGTTTGCTTAGTCTCAGGGGGAGTCTGCTTCTATATCTTTTGTAATTTGGTGCTTATCTTTTGTAATTCGATGTTTTTTCTACTCATTTGGTGTTTATTGAGTACTCCTAAGTTATTAATCGATTGAGCTTATTTGGTGTCTATCTATATCTTATGATCACTTATTCACTTGAGTTATTCCTTGATTGAGCTTTCAAATTCATTGCTATCAAGTATGATAATCTTGTATTCATTGCATATCCTCTTAAGTTTCGTACTATCAAATTTATTACTATTGTGCTTTAATTGTTGTGTTGTCATCAATCACCAAAAAGGGGGAGATTGAAAGCACCTAGGCCCCCATGAGGTATGGTTTTGGTGATTAATGACAACCATTGGATTTTACTAATGAATTTGTGGATGCAAGGTCTCCCATATCACTCAATCAAATTAAATCTATATGTCATTGGAGACTACTAAACAATCAATTTATGAGATCAATCAATGTTGTGAAGATAAGAAGTAAAAGCTCTTATGTCAAAGTCATTCAACCATAATTGATAACACTTAATGCTTGACAACCATCAGAAGTACATTTCCAACAAATGTCTAAGAGGTCAATCGAGCAAAGTTCAAAAGAATCACTTAGAAACAACTCGAAGCAAACAAAATCAACTCACCAGATCAACTGATGTTTTCAGAGAACAACACATCGGTCGAGTTGGTTCAGCAGAAGAAGAATACCTCAGAACAAAGCACTCACTGGATCATCCGATGTTAAGGGCTTAGCTACATCGGTCCATCAGTACAGTATGCAATATCCTTGGACCATGTGTAGCACCTGATCATCTGATGTACAACAATATACACATCGGTCAATCACTCCAGTAAGCATCAAGTTTGAGCCAATTCCGGAGGAAGAGCCACCAGATCATCCGATGAGAAGACAAGTGCAACATCGGTCTAACAACGGTCATATCTGACACAGTGACGTCAGCTAAAGTGAACTTGACCGATGATAACTGAAGGGGAGACATCGGATCATCCGGTGTTCGCAGAAAAGTTCTGTCAGCCTACTTTTCCAACGGTTATTTCGTGGAGGCTGGCTATAAATACCCCCTAAGCCTGTCAAATCGACAAGTCTTGATCACCAGACATAATCTACACATCCACAAGCATTCAAGACAAAGAGCCGTCACTTCTACATCATTTAGACCACCTACACACAAAGAGATAGGCTAGAACTAGCTAGAGAGAGAGCTTGTGTGCCTCCATTCTGGGTGAGTGGAATCTCTAGGGTAGTGAGAGCCTTAAGGGAGTGTCCCTTGGTGTTTGTAATTGAGAGAGACTTCCAGAGCTTGCCAAGGCGTTTGTGGAAGCCCGGAGGATCAAAGTTGTACAAGGCTTGAGCTCCACCTTGCCGAGGTTGGCAAACGGAGAAGAATAGTGGAGATCCCTCGTCTCAGTGACTTGGGTGTGGCTATACCCTTTGGCGGGTGTCACAATGTGGATGTAGGAAGATCTTGACGATCTTGCCGAACCACGGGATAAATCCTCGTGTCTCCTCGGGAGTTTGCATCCTCTTCCTCTCCCTTACATTTATGCATTTTATATTCCGCGAAGTTGCTATTTACTTCAATGCATAGATTGTTTGCGTAGGGAATTGGGCTTTTAGGAATTAAGTTTTATTGCTTAGATTTTTAAAAAGAAGCCCAATTCACCCCCCCCCCCTCTTGGGCATTCGATCCTTACAACAACCTAACAACGGTCAAAATCACTTTTTGGCTATAAATAGGGAACCAAACTCCCTCTTAGCTATACCCTAACCATTCAAAAGAGCACCTGCGCCCAAGAAACCCTCAAGAGCACTTCTACACCTAGATTTCACCTTCAAAAGCCAAAACTTGAGATTTTTTTGGGAAGAGTGAAAGATTGGTTGTGAGATTGAAGAAGTGGCCTTGGAGTTGATCTTTGATTCGATTCACTTTGTTTGCCTGAGTTTTTCGTGTTTGTTACTCTTGGGTGCTAACCCTAGACGGTTAGGCGTCGCACGGTGATTTCCTTTGTGATTTCAGTGTCCGGGAAGTTTGTATCACCCTTCGTGAGATAGTGGAAGAACTAGGGCACAACCGTTGTGGTCTCTTGGTGAGGGAAGGGCTAGTGAAGGTCCGATCCTTTGTGGACTACTCAATGGAGATATAGGTTTCTTTGCAAAACTGAACCTTGGTGAAAAATCCTGTGTTTCATTGTCTTCGCACTGTATTTATCTTTCTAGTGATCATCTAGGGCTTTATTATCATCTACTTCTTCTAGCACGCACGTTTTAGTTCTTGTTTCATACTCTATATTGCTTCTAGAACTGCGAGTATGCTATTTACTTCATTATAGTTGAGAAAAAATCCCACCTTTGATATGTTCTACGCAGGAAGTCAGACTTATCTGACTCCCTGTCAGACTTGTCCGAGCAATATCGGACAAGTCCGGACCCAGCTCGGACGTATCCTTAATCTGAGATCAACAGAGAGTTTAATTAACCGCAATAAAGTTTTAATTGCATATTCACTCTCCCTCTAGGCTACTTTCAGACGGTAGGGTCAAAAGAGACCCGGTCCTTCATGGAATCCTCAACGGGGACGTCGATTCCTCTGTAGAATCGAACCTCGAGAGAAAATCTTGTGTCTCTTGCCTTCTTTACTTTCGTTCATCGCTAGATCACTTGTTAGGGTTTATATCGTTCATATCGTGCAACTTGTGTTCATCATCGTAATCTTGCAATCTAAGTTGTTCCTCTTACTTGCACTTACTTGGTTAGGTTGCTAGATAGTTATCTTACATTCCGCATTAAGTAGATCAAAGAAAAATCCATAAAAAATCTAACCTTTTGCCTAGTTCATCGGCCTGACCGGACTAGTCCACATCTTATCGAACTAGTCCGCCCCTTAAGTTCTGATTTTGTTTAATTAAGTGTTTTCATGTTTTATTAGCCTTTTTACCCCCTCTAGGAAACTTTCAAATGGATGTGAAGACGGCTTTCCTAAATGGCGAGCTCGATAAGGAGATCTATATGAAGCAGGCTGATGGTTTAGTGGTGCCTGAGCAGGAGAACAAAGTGTGTAAGTTATGAAAATACTTGTATGGCCTCAAGCAGGCACCAAAGCAGTGGCATGAGAAGTTCAATAGAACTGTTACCTCAGCAGGCTTTGTGGTAAATGAAACCAACACATGTGTGTACTATCGGTTTGGTGGGGGTAAAGGAGTAATACTATGCTTGTATGTTGATGACATATTAATTTTTGGGGCTAGTGTCAATGTGATAAATGATGTGAAATCATTCGTGTACCAAAATTTTGATGTGAAGGATTTGGGAGAGGCTAATGCTATTCTAAACATCAAACTGATTAAGGGCGAGAATGAGATTACTTTAAAACAATCTCATTATTTGGAGAATATTCTGAGGTTCTTTAGGTACTCAGATTCTAAAGCTTCTCCAACACCATATTAATACAGTCTAAAGCTTCGCAAGAATAGAGGACAAGAGATTAGTCAGTTAAGATATTCCCAAATTATTGGTTCTCTCATGTATCTTGCTAGTGCGACCAGGCTTGATATATCATTTGCATTAAGCAAATTGAGATTTACTTTCAATCCTGGAAGAGATCACTAGTGTGCACTAGAACTGTAGTGAGATACTTGAGAGGTACTTCAACATTTGGGCTCCACTATACGGTATACCCAGCTGTACTAGAATGGTATAGTGACTCAAATTGGATCTCAGATGCCGAGGAGATCAAATCACTAGTGGATACATATTCACAATTGGTGGTGCTACAGTTTCAAGAAGGTCTCGTAAGGAGACTATATTGACAAAGTCTATTATGGAGGTGGAACTTGTAGCACTTGAGGCAGTCACAACCGTGACAGAGTGGCTGGAACTACTTTTGATGGACTTACCAATTGTCGATAAACCTGTGCTGACCATTCTTTTACATTGTGATAATCAAAGTGTGATCACAACTGTTATCAAAACAAAAAATTGAAGTCCTCAAGATATGTGAAATGACAATCAAATCCGTAAGACATTTGAGAAATACGGGAGAGATTGTCGTTGAGTATATTAATACTGAAAAGAAATCTGATGGACCCTTTTACTAAGGGATTAGCACATACTGAATTGATGAAGCATCAAGAGAAATGATTTGAAGCTCACGTGATGTTGTCATATAATGGTAACCCAAACTATTTGATCGGAGATCCTGTGAAGTAGACCTTGGAGAAAACAAGTTGTATGAATAACTGGATAGTACTTATTTATTACTCATTTCCCGATAGCAGATGCGTACTCTTAGTACTACATAGAAGGTTGTATTTAATGTCTTAATGTGTTATGAGGCCTATATAGGCAAAATACCATCCTACAGGGTATATTTGTAAGAACACACCTATATGAGTTTGACTGTGAGGTCGCCGTCTATGGGTAATCTCAAATAAACTCAAGAACAAACACAGGAGCAAGACCGTGATGCTCCACTATAGGCATGGCTTTAGACGTCCTAGTATCAGCGATGCTTTCATGTGAAACTTGCTTATACAAAACTAGCAATTCAAGGTTGTGTCTATTGCAAAGTTGTGAGTATGTGAATCATAGAATGCTAGATGCATCTCAACCCGTAATGGATCTCACTGCAAAGGTGGTATATGAAAGTGTATAAAAATTACTTGTAGACCTTGGCTTTTGGAGGGATTGTTGGGATTCGGCCTGCTACATGAGCCCATATATGGTCTGATTTCTTTGGGTCAATTCCTCTAATGGAAAGCCTAGATGGTGTTGAGAGGTGACTGGAAATTTTAGTTCCACATTACCCATCTAGATGGGTGTACCCAATATATATAGTGGCCCTTGAATTGGTTCTCGACATGGGAATAATGAGGGATGAAGGTTGCTGCTATGGACACAAACACACACGCACGCACTCGCGTGTTTCATGATTTAGCGTGTGTTTATCGCGTGACTTATGACTTGCGATGTTGCGCGTTCGCATCGTGACGAGTTGTGTTCTACCAAGCAGTTTATTTTGCCAGGTGTATAGAGGGATACTCCATCAACACCTAGACTGCCACATCGACATGGACAATAATGTGAGGCATAACTACAGAGACATATTATCATTGTTCAATGCCTCATTACTGCACCCATTAGTTAAATGTTGAGAGGTTTCAAGGGATGGTTTCCTGAAATTATGGCAGATCAAATCGGAGGCGGTTGACAGACTCAAGTATAAGGAGACGTCTTGTATACTGGAGGCGACAAAGACATAAACTCTTTGTTTGTTGTGCAGCGGATCGAGAGAGCGGTGTCTCCGAACCGACTCCAATTATCTAAAGACTTGCACAGTTGCCATCGATCAAGTTTCTGGGAAGTGCACTCGCACGACCGATCGCAACACTTTCCTCTTCCTCAACTTCTCCTTCGTTTCCCATCTGATCCTCTACTTCACAGTTGGACGATCTGTAAGTGCATCACTCAATGTATGGCAAATTCGATTTGTTCCATAAGCAATTTATTCGCATATGTTTTATATTAATTTTATGTAATATTGTCTGCTAGTATATTTATTCTTGTTATTTCTCTGTTCTGATTTATCAAATTAATGAATTTTTTATTAATATACGAATTAAAAATGTTTTTAATATAAAAAACTTACGAAATGAAAAATTGCAAAAATGACCCACCTTCGTACATGGCACCGGCGAAATTCGAATTTTGTCCATGCCACATATGAAATTCATGCTGACTCAGCCTGTAGATGTGTGCGCTGGCAAATGGTACGTGTGACGGACGAAATTCCCGCGAAGTCTCGCGTGCCTCCTACAGCAGCTGGTTTGTGCGTGCTTGCAGTAGCAGTGTTGTGCGGACTGTGACCACTCATAAACATAGTAGGAGACAGTACGCGGACTGTGACTACTCATCAAGCTCTCTTACTAGCATGTAGTAGGAGAAAGAGAGTGGTGCGTCGTGCAGACTAGCTCCCTTTCTTTCCTCCACATAAACATGCTTGTAAAGAAAAAAAGGTATCCGGCAGCAAGCAATGTCTATCGGAGCTTCACGAGTCTTTTGCTCGTTCCGTCTGTTTATGTGGAGGAGCCATGCCTGTTTGCTTGTTCCGTATTTTCACGCAGCTGCTGTACACACGCACGTAGGGACTTTCTATGGAATTTCGTATGTGGCACCAACGATTTGCCACTTCACAAGTCCATGTCAGATTTGTAGCTAGGTCAGCACGAATTTAGTATGTGGCATGGACGAAATTTGATTTTCGTCCATGCCATGTACTAAGGTGTGTCATTTTTGCATTTTTCTATTTTTGTAGGTTTTTTATATTAAAAACAATTTAAATTCGCACATTTCGTCCATGCCATGTACGAAGGTGTGTCATTTTTGCATTTTTCCATTTCGTAGGTTTTTTATATTAAAAACAATTTAAATTCGTATATTAATAAAAAAATCCCAAATTAATTGCATGTCATGTGTATATTCTAACAGCTACCGCTTGGTTCTAGGACTATTTGTATTTGCTACCTGTCCTCCTTCTATAATGCAAAAGACATAATACCTGTCATTCCCTTTAACAAAAGTACAATGAAAAATGTTCCAATTGTAAAAGTTTTTCAGTTTTAAAGGAAAAAAGTGTTCCAGCCATATGTTTGAGTTCTTCAATATGTATGACTCAGGGATACACACGTTCAATGTCACGTGTGTCCACCTAAATAGTCCAGTTTCGATGACAAAATATTTTAACTTTAAGACAAAAGGCTTCAAACATATGATTCGATGTTCTGGATATGTGAAACTAAGATATTTGTTGCAATTCAAAGGGAGCCAACTTTTTTTAACCTACCAAAGAGACTCTGGAAGGCTTGGGCGCTGGCTAAGTGTAAAGTCTTTATATGGCTGATGGTACAGGACAGAATTTGGACCCCTGCTAGATTACAACAACGTGGTTGGCCGAATGACTTTCTTTCAACTTCGCAGAAGGAACCTGGAAACGGTAAATCATCTATTCATCCATTGCCCTTTCTCCCGAGAGGTCTGGTATCGCTCAGCATCGCTTCTTGCTGCACCGATCACACAACCATCCTCTTGATCCCAGCAAGACATTGAAGCATGGTTTCTCAGTTTCTCAGGAAGCATATCACACATCACTTTCAAGACTGCCCGCTCCAGAACTATCCTCATTTGCTGGACTATGTGGCTTGAGAGATATCAACGACTTTTCCAGGGTGAAGAACGGTCCCTAGACCAGATCATCGCATTACTGCGTGACACGCCTCTTACCTGGGCCTCAGCTGGGGACACCGAACTTATGCCAGCAGGTTTATCTTAGTACTAGTCTCAGGCTCAAACAACGACCAGTTGTGACCTGTCCCCCTCATTGTAAGTCACATTGTAATTTTTTTGACACTATCTTCTTATTAATACATGCCGGATGACCGGATCTTTCGAAAAAAATAAGGGATTTGTAAGATCTCAGTCATCTAATAAGAACTATTAAGTATCTAAATTGTGGTTGTGTAATTTACTAATAAGAATTATAAAACAGAAAGAACAGTTGTCAATCCTCACGTTCTGTGAGGAACCCACGGAAACGCCACCCAAACGATCACATATCAAGCCATAACCGAGAAAACCCAAAGAGCGATCAAAACAAAACAAACAACGAAATGCCACAACAACACGAGAATTTGGGTCTTCTGAGGCTTTCACTCTCTCTCTTTAACCACTCTGATTAACTACTTTCACATCTCAGTGTCTCACGGTTTACAACCAGGATGGAAATAAGAACAGTAGAGAGAGAGAGGAGAGGATTTGGGGGAGATCGGAGATAACAGAATTTTTCAACAACTTCTTTTCTATCTACTTCTTCTTCACGACATGGTTTTATAGACACTCCTCATGGACTTCGTGGGCCAGCTCTTCAAAATCAATTAGTTCCTGTTGGGCCGTCCAGCTCTTTCCCGTGCAGCACCAAAGCAGAATTGCTCGCGCTTCCGCATGTATTCCCGCTCATCGTCAGATCGGTGCTGAGATTACTTCGTGGCATATCCGACGGTCCAGCTCGCCCGGATATGACACTGCCCTCCCCTTGGGATTCAGGTTGTCCCCAAACTGAAGAATCAGGAAACTTGCTCTTTAAAACATAATAGTCATCCCACGTTGAGAATGTATCAGGCAAGCCTGACCATATGATCTTCACTTGTATAGTAGCTGCATTGTCCTTTTAACAAGTCTTCGATCAATAATCTTCAGTGGAACAGAGTCGTGGACAAAGAGGGATAAGTCATCGGGTAAAGAACTAAAGACTGGAGCATGATTTGGAACAAATGGTTTCAATTGAGAGACATGAAAAACCGAATGTATCTGACTAGAGGTAGGAAGAGCAAGTATGTAAGCAACCCAACCAATTTTTTCCAACACTTGAAATGGGCCAAAGAATTTATAAGCAAGTTTAGGATATGGTCTATTAACCACTGAGCTTTGTGCATGAGGGTGTAATTTCAGAAGTACCATGTCACCTACTGCAAAGTGACGTTCAGAACGATTAAGATTAGCAAAATGCTTCATCCTGGATTGAGCTTTACACAGATTAGATTTAAATTACCCCAGTAGCAGCTGTATGTCTTCTAGAACAGAGGTTGCATCAGTGCTAGAGGAGATCTCCAGATGAGGGAGTAAGCCTGGTGATGGATCAGTGCCATATAATGCTTTGAATGGGGTGCAATTAAGAGCAGTATGATAAGAGGAGTTATACCATAGCTCAGCTAAAGAAAGTCAGTGAACCCATTTTTTTGGATTTTCATTGACAGCACATCTCAAATACATTTCAATGCATTGATTCACTCTTTCAGTTTGTCCACTTGATTGAGGATGGTAGACTGAACTGAAATGGAGTTTTGTATCTAGGAGCTTGAACAATTCTTTCCAAAAAATACTTGTGAATACTTTGTCCCTACCAGAGACAATTGTCTGGGGTACCCCATGGAGTTTTACCACATTTTCAAAGAACAGATGTGCTATGTTTTGTGCAGTATAAGGATGTGTCAATGGTATGAAATGAGCATACTTTGTGAACCTGTCTACTACCACCAGGATTGTTGAATAACCATGGGACTTGGGTAAACCCACTCCATTGATAGATCTTTCCAAGAGCTTGAAGGAACAGGGAGGGGTTCCAGCAAACCTGGGGATTTGATGTTCTCATGCTTAGCCTACTGGCACACCAAGCATTGCTTCACATAATTTTCAACATCCTGTTTCATTCCAGCCCAGTAGAAAATGTTCTTCAGTCTTTGATATGTGGCCAAAATTCCTGAGTGACCACCCATTGCTGAACTGTGAAAAGCATTCAGTAATTTTGACTGCAGTGCTGAATTATTGGCCACCCACAATCTCTGCTTATATCTGATAAGCCCATTGTTCAGAGAAAAGCCTGCAGAATTAGGACTAGACACAGCAAGTTCAGTAAGCAGCTCTTGAGCTTTTGGGTCTGTGGCATAAGTGTTCAAAATTTCTTGAACCCAAACTGGTTGTACAGCAGAAATAGCATTCACTTCAAAATGATGACCTACTCTTGAAAGAGCATCTGCCACCTTGTTTTGGCTGCCTTCTTTGTACTGAAACTTGAATTGGAGGCCAGCCAACTTAGTCATTGCTCTTCTCTGCAGTTCAGTAGAAAGATTTTGGTCCTGCAAATGGCATAGGATTTTATGGTCAGTTTTGATGACAAAGGGGTTTCTATGGAAGTATGATCTCCATTTATCAACTGCCATAAGCACTGAATGAATTCCTTTTCATAAGTGGATAATCTCTGATTTTTTATACTTAAAGCCTTGCTCAAATATGCAATAGGGTGTCCATTTTGTGACAAGACAGCTCCAATGTCCACATCACAAGCATCAGTAGTGACTTCAAAAGGTTGAGAAAAATCTGGGAAAGCCCAAACAGGTGTGGAACTCATTGCCAACTTCAGTTTATCAAAATCTGCTTGAGAAAAATCATTCCACTGAAATTTCTTTTGCTGCAAGATAGAGGTCAATGGTTTTGAAATAATGCCATAATTCTGGACAAATTTTCTATAATATCCAGTTAATCCAAGAAAATCTCTTAACTCAGTAAAGTTGATTGGTGTGGGCCAATTTAACATAGAAACTGTCTTTGAGGGGTCAGTGGATACACCTCTGTCGGTACCCTAAAAACCATACACCCCCTGAAGTTGCAAAGATCTCAAGGGAAGGACGTCTACTCAAATTGAAGACCCTCGGAGGCCCACTTGTCAGACATAACCGGACCTGCTTCTCCAACATGGTTAACCCCTAGGTTGCCACGTGTACTGCCAGACCGGAGCTACTACCCACAAGGGTGAAGCTCCGGGCTAGGTACCGAAACGGCACCTCCGGACTTAACCCCTGACCGAGAGAAGCTCCGGACATGACACGTGCCAGGCCGCCCCGGAGCTTCCCGCTTCTCACAAGCAAGCTCCGGAGCTGCCACGTGTCCAAACGTCGGAGCTGGCCGCCTCAAACCTCCGGAAGACATTGTAACGACTCCGGATCTTCAAAGGATAGTCGCGGACTTCAAGACCTGATTAATTATCATTAATTCCATGTTAATGACACTTAATCGGATAATCTTAACACCTGTAACGGCACTGTCGGGGCCCGTTACAGGGTTATTAACAACAATTAATCGTGTATCAATACTAGTAACCGTCGGGGCCACATGTCGGGCCAGGCTAACTTGTAACGGTTTGTCCTTGTACTATAAAAGGACAGACTGACGATACACAAGGGGAGGCTGAGGCTCTCGAACGCTCTCAAGCACACAAGCTAATACAACACCACACACCCGTGGAGTAGGGTATTACGCTCAGGCGGCCCGAACCAAGTAAACCACTGTGTCTCTCGTGTCCAATCGTGATTCACCTTCTTGAGTCTCCGCGCGCCCACACCGAACTACAAACTCCTTCAACACTTTAGTAGTGTCAGGAGATCTGCCGACTCCAACAGTCGACAGTTGGCGCGCCAGGTAGGGGGCGCCTGAGATTTTCAAGAATGGTGAATTCTGCGGCTGGATCATCCAATGGGCAACCTGCTGCTCAGGCTGTCGGAGGTAATCCCTCCAACATGCAGCCACCGGCGGGAGCCTCAGCACCAGTAGGAGTCACACTCCCACCACCACCATCTTCTCCGGCAAGACGTGCCGGGCAACATGATGGTGCGCCGGCATCACATACTGCGCCGGCTACCATCCAAAATGGCTGGCAAACCCAGTCGTTGTGCCCAAGGCCGGCGGGAAACTTCGGATGTGCATCGACTACACCACACTGAATAAGGCATGTCCAAAAGATCCATTCCCACTACCTAGAATAGATCAGATAGAGGATTCCACCTCCGGGTGCGAGTTACTGTGTTTTCTAGACGCATATTCTGGATATCATCAAATCAGGATGTCTAGGGAGGATGAAGAGCATACTTCATTCATCACAGTGGATGGATTGTATTGTTACACAGCCATGCCGTTTGGTCTCAAGAATGCAGCTTCAACTTTTGTACGAGCTATGTACAAAACTTTCGAAGAACTCATCAGAGACATAGTGGAAGTGTACGTCGATGACATCGTGGTCAAAGTCAAAAACAAGGAGTCCCTCTTGGACACCTTGCAGGCTGTCTTCGACAAGCTGCGGGCCACCCGCACGAAGCTAAACCCAGACAAGTGCGTCTTCGGGGTTAGTTCCGGAAAGCTTCTTGGTTTCCTGGTAAGTCACCGGGGCATAGAGGCTAATCCGGCGAAGATAAAAGCCATTGAAGACATGCGGCCACCAACCCGCATCAAAGACGTCCAAAAATGAACTGGATGTCTAGCAGCCCTCAGCCGGTTCATTTCAAGACTGGCAGAAAGAGCACTTCCCTTCTTCAAGTTACTGAGGAAGTCCGGACCATTCCAATGGTCTGAAGAAGCAGAGAAGGCATTCCAGGAGCTGAAAGAGTTCCTCACCACCCTACCAGTCCTGGTAGCTCCGAACCCTGGTGAGCCTTTGCTGCTTTACATTTCAGCTACTGACGAAGTCGTCAGTATGGTTCTGGTTGCGGAGAGATCGAAACTACTTGATACTCAGGAATCCAGACCCCTTCGGGAGGGTCCGGAGGTTCCTGAAAGCGGGTCTGGGTCCCAGCTCCCAGACTCAAACCCACAAGAAGCCACTTCAGAGGACCCGGACCCCTCTAAGAGGGTCCAGGTCATTTCTGAAGAAGCTCCGGGTTCCTCCACCCAGAATCCGGAGGTCCCCGAAGAGAGTCTGGACCCCTCCGAGAGGGTCCGGATCAATGAAGAGGAAGCTCCGGACCCCTCCGGGAGGGTCCGGACCATTCAACGCCCGGTATACTTCATCAGTGAAGTGTTACATGATGCCAAGACTCGATACCTAGAGGTGCATAAACTGCTTTATGCAGTTCTTATTGCCTCAAGGAAGCTTCGACACTATTTCCAAGCTCACAAAGTCTCGGTGGTGACCTCATATCCACTTCGAGCGATCCTGCATAATCCCAATTCAACTGGGAATATTGCAAAGTGGGCAGCGGAATTGGCTGAATTCGATCTTGAATTCATTCCGAGACAAGCAATCAAGAGTCAAGCGTTGGCAGATTTCGTGGCATAATGGACTCCCTCTCCATTAAACCCTGGGGGCCCCAGCGAGCAGAAGACGGAACCTCAAGTTCCAACCTTCACTAAGCCTCACTGGACCCTTTACTTCGACGGCTCCATGCAGAAGCAGGGAGCCGGAGCTGGAATCCTTCTCCTCGCACCAACTGGGGAGAAGGTGAAATACATGGTACACCTTGACTTCAAGGCAACCAACAACATGGCGGAGTACGAAGCACTCATCTATGGATTAAAGGTGGCACTATTATATGGTGTCAAGCAATTGCTGGTCAAAGGAGATTCACAACTCGTCATCAAGCAGGTGAAGGGTGAATGCTCCTGCAATAATCTCCAGCTGGCTGCTTACCTCCTTGAAGTCCAGAGGCTTCAGAAGGACTTCGAAGTCCTAGACCTTCACCATGTTCAGCGTGCTCACAACGCTGAAGCTGACGAACTCTCGACCAAGGCGTCAACTGGAGCTCCGGCTCCTGACGGAACCTTTGTCCGGAGGTTGTCAAAACCCACAGTTCAGCCTGCCGAACTGAACGAAGGGGGCGAGATCAGCATCCCGAAGCTGACGGTCCCGATGGCCCTGTTACCATGGCAGCCATCAAGGGTCGTAGGTGCTGCCGGAAGCTCCGAGCAACCCAGCACGCAAGACTCAAATGCTCAAGTCAGTTCCGATGCATGGATCTCGGAGATCCGGAGCTACTTGAAAGACAACATCCTTCCTGACGATGATGTATCCGCTGATCGGGTAGTCAGATTGGCTAAAAGATACACGTTGGTAGAAGGGGATCTCTACCGGCGCGGTGCCAACGGCATCCTAATGCGGTGCATCACAAGGGAAGAAGGCTGCGAGCTCCTCGCAGAAATCCATGGAGGCGAGTGTGGGAACCACGCATCTTCCCGCACGCTGGTCGGAAAAGCCTTTCGGCACGGCTTCTACTGGCCTACAGCGCTCCAGGATGCCACTGAGCTGGTGAAGAAATGCAAAGCATGCCAATTTCATGCAAAGCAAATTCACACACCTGCTCAGTCCTTACAAATGATACCTCCCACATGGCCTTTCGCTGTGTGGGGGATGGACATCTTGGGACCCTTCCCAAGAGCCGTCGGAGGTTACAAGTTCCTGTACGTCGCCATCGACAAGTTCACCAAGTGGCCGGAAGCTACTCCCGTTGTGACGATCAACAAACAATCTGCAATCAATTTTCTACAATCCATCGTGAGCAGATTCGGAGTCCCAAGTAAGATCATCACTGATAATGGGACTCAATTCACAAGCTCCGCATTTCAAGGATATTGCGAAGACCTCGGCATACAAGTTTGCTACGCTTCCGTAGCTCATCCTGCCAGCAATGGACAAGCCGAGAGAGCAAATGCAGAGATCCTTAAAGGAATCAAAACACGCACTTATGAGCACTTGAAAAAGCACGGAGCCAATTGGATCGAAGAGCTTCCGCCCACTCTATGGGCCAACAGGACTTCTCCAAGTCGGGCAACCGGAGAAACACCCTTCTTCCTGGTGTACGGAGCTGAAGCGATCCTTCCTCCGGAAATCACCTTGGGTTCCCTCCGAGTCCGGACCTTCGACGAAGCCGCGCAGGACCAGCTCCGGCGCGAAGACCTAGACCTCCTCGAGGAGGGAAGGTGCCAAGCAGCTGTTCGGAATGCCCGATACCGCCAAGCTCTACGGCGCTATCACCAGCGGCATGTACACAACCGACAGCTCGAGGAAGGCGATCTGGTGCTATGGAGAATACTATCCAGAGAAGGGCAAAACAAACTCTCCCCCAGCTGGGAAGGGCCCTTTCGAGTGATCAAAGTATCCCGTCCCGGAAGCGTTCGCTTGGCTACCGAGGATGGGACACCTCTCCCAAATCCTTGGAACATCGAGCACCTCCGTAAGTTCTACACTTAATTCCACGGAGGTGAGTCTTAAGTAACTTGAAATGTATGTTATAGAGTCATTGTACAGAGTCGGGTAGTTCCTCCGGGAGAGCAGCCGGACCTTTCCCGAAAGGTTTGAAAAGCTCATGCAACACTTGACACAGTCTCCGGACTAAAAGTGTGGCTAACTACCCTGGGTCAAACGAGAAACCAAACACACTTAGCCTGGTTCCGTACCCTAAGAGTGTACTTGTTTCCCCTGTACCCCGGACCTATAATGAAAGACATCTTCATGTGAAATAGACTCCACGTGCATTCATCTTTGCATAGGCTCGACATTTTTATTTTTCTCTTTCTTGTCTATAACAGAAACGTGCAATTCTTAAGAAGTTCTAGTTTGACCGGTTTACATACGATTCGAGTTGGATTGTCAGATTTTTTGGATTTAAATATCGTCTGTGACCAACTCGCCTGAAAGCCGCCAAGCCATTCTAGGGCCGGAGTGCGCTATCGACTTAGCCTGGTCAAGCACCCTAAGTACTCCACTCTACCTACATCCCGGCAGGCCGAAGTAGGGTGGGTCCATGGACAATTGGATCTAAAAGAAAAGACAATTCATCCAGTCGTATTAAAAATCGTGTTCAACTTAAAATTTTCTTAAGAACCGTAAGCCGCGACGAAGTTATAGACAAGGAACGAATTTTACTATTTTTCTTGGCTTAAGTGTGCAGGAAAAATGAACCCTACGTTGATGGAGAAAAACCGGAGCTAACCAAGTTCCGACTCCCACCAGGGCGTCAACCGTCGGCGTTGACTAAAAGATGGTGAGAAGACCCCGTCACTGGAGTCTGTTGCCAACAAACCAAGTGTGGCAAAGGTCATTGCCGGAGCTGCTAAGCTCCGACACCTTGGAGTATTAACTATCGACGCTCAACGTGTTGATAGAGGCTATTGCCGGAGCTACTAAGCTCCAGCGATGGACAGTGCCGGAGCTTCTAAGCTCCGACAACTTCAGGGGACCTTCACTATCAAAAACTTCGGACCTAAATTCCACAAGTTCGAAGCAAATTCGTCTTCAACAAAACTCAACATCCTTTTGGTACATGTCCACAATCAAATTGTGCACATCTACCAGGGGGCCAAGTGAAGATAAAGATGTTGAAGACAAAAGAATGAAATTCGCAAAAAAATTGGGGATTTCATTTCATCTGAAGACCGGAGATTACATCTGGAGACAAGGGATTACAAAATTGAGGAAGAAGAGAAGATACAAGTAAAGGCTAAAAGAGACGGTCCTAGACCCTATGGAAGAACTCGGCGACCTTCTGGGCGACCTCCGACACGCGAGCTCGGGTAGCTTCGCCTTCTCCTTCGACGGGGCCTTCAAGCACCGGGTCCAGAGGAAATCGAGGGTTCCGGCTGGTGTAGCACGTCAACACATATTCTGTGACGTTCCTAGCCAGGGATTGCCCCTCGACCTCCAGCTGGTCCGCGATGACATCGCCCACCTTGGAGAGCTTGCTGCCTGCGGCGCTCAACGCTTGCAACGCGAGGTCAGGCTCCGGCTCCGGATCATCCGGGTGCACGGGGCTGAAACCCATCGGCGTCAGCGCGTCGTCGGCCTTGCCCAGGAACTCCCAAATCCGCAGGGAGTCCGCCTTCCTCAAGTTCTTCATCTCTTCCAGGGATCTCCGGGCCGCCGTCAGCTCCGAATTCTCGCGGGCGAGGCGCTCAACTTCTTTGGCGTTTTGCTGGATCTTCGCAGCAACCCGCTTCTCAAGTCTTCCGAGCTCCTCCTCCCGGAGGTGGATCTTGTTCCGGCGGTCGACCAGGTCCTTCTCCCTAGCCTCCACTTTCTTCTCCCGGGCGATAAGGGCACACTCGTATTCGTAGAGTTCCTGCCCCCGCACCCAGGTCTTCTCCTCTTCCTCGAGGCAGCGCTCTTCCAATTTCTTAGTGCGCTCCTCGAGGCCCTTGTCCGCCAGAGCTATTTTCTTAGCGAGCTCTTCTTCCCGTCGCAAGACGTCATCTCGTAGCTCTAGGAGTTTTTGCTCCTCATCCTCGAGCCGCCTTTCCCTCCCTTCAAGTGCCTCCCGGCGCTTGATGAGTGCGTTGCTGATGGCCTCGAGCTGATCAAACCGAGCATTGGCCGCGTCGTTAGCAGCCTTAGCTTGGTCATGAAACTCTCGAGATTGAGCGTCGAGGGCGTGAGTCATGCTCTCCCTCTCGTCCAGCAGCTCACCCCAGAGCTCCAGGCGGATCTTCTCCCGCCTGATCCATTCCTTGTCATCCGCAAGCCTCGACTGCGCCAGCTTAGTCTCGAAGTGGAGCCGATTACGCCACCGCCTAAGGGTTTGGCGCTCCTCTTCAAGAGCCTTGCTGTCGTGGAAGAAGGCTAGTTGGACCTGACGTAGACTGGAGCAGGCGTTGTCGATGGACATCGACAACGAGATGGGCTCCGGACCTGCTGGGATCTCTTCCGCTGGTTCCAGCGGGTCTTCACTTACAAAAATTGGGTCCCACTCTACGAGAGTGGAACTCCGAGCTTCCAAAGCACTAGGGCCCTCCTCCGGGATGGCCTCAGTCGCCATCAAAGGAGGTCCCGCCACCAAGTCTTCACTCGCCCCCTCAGGCGGTGGGCCGGCGACTTCGTTCAGGCACTCTGGCTCTGCCACAGGTACCATCGACGTCGTCGCCCCCGGAGCAGGAGCTGCTACTGGCTCCGGCCGGGACACCTCTTCTGAGGGAGGCTCAAGCTCCCTCGCCTCTTCAGTCGCCGGCTCTGTGACCGGCGCTCCAACAATCACCGGCTCTGCGGCCGGAGCTTCAGAAGTAACCGGCTCAACTGCCGGAACTACTTCAACTTCCGGCTCGCATGCCGGGGCTTCAGCCACCTCCGGCTCAATCGCCGGGGCTTCAGCACTTTCCGGCTCCGAAGCCGGGACTGCTACTTCCTCCGACTCAACAGCCGGAGCTTCTACTACTGCAGCACCAGGACCCGGAGCTTCCACTTCCGGGACGGGTGCCGCTGGCGCATCTTCATTCCCGTGGTCCGGCGCTACCACGGGAACTTCTGGAGACGAGTCGAGGTCCATGACCACGACAGCCGGCGCCGGAGCTGTCGCAGCCTCCGCTTGGGGCGGCACCGGGACTGGAGCAGAAGTCCTCGCAGCCTCAGACACTGTGGCTGAGGGCGGAGCTTCACTCCCCTTCTTGGGAACGCTGCAGATGAAGAACGAAGAAATTGAGCAAACAGATGCTACAATTAAAAAGTTAATCGAGGTAAAAAATAAAAATTACCTTGGGAGGCTCACGCACCAGCTTGCGCGGAACCTCTTTCCCGGACAATCCGGGCTGGCCATGGTCGGCGTAGGAGCTCCGGGAGGACTCCCAGGACTTGCCACAGCCGCGGGCGTTTCCCGGGTCGGAGCTCTCCCTGATCGGGAGGAACTCCTGGACCTGGAGGCCCTCACCGCTCCAGATGCCGGAGTCGCGCGCCTGGAGCTAGCACCGCAGGAGGGATCCACCGCGGGGACAGTCGCACTCCGGGAGGATCCCACCGCCGGAACAGTAACGTTCCGGAAGGACCCCACCACGGGGACAGTCGCCACGGCGGCGGAGGATCTTCCTTCCTGAGGAGGGGGAACTGGGGGGGAAGTGGCAGGCCCGACGGACCTTCCGTCAGCATGTCGCAGCTTTCTCTTCCGGCTCTCCGGCTCCTCCGCCAGCTCCTTGCCCTTGCCGATGACCTCAGCTCTTGGCTGTGGGACAGGGGCGGAGCCGTCTCCGGACAACCCGGGGATCGCCAACCGGGTGGTTGATCTTCTCTCGACGACACCAAGGTCGTCAAGCGCGGGCATCTTCCGCCGGAGCTCCCTGCTGAACTCAACTTCCACGTTCAGAGGGAGGAAAGCCGGAGGCGGAGTCAAGTAATCTCCGTCAACGTCGATGCCGTGCTGGAATTTCTTGAGGTGAAACTCCAAGGTCTTCCCCACCATGCTGGACTTCAACCCGGTCTCAACCCGGTCCTCGTCCATCACGCTGTTGAGGGCCCAGGCGAGCTTCTCCCTCCTCTTCAGCGGCGCCCACCTGTTGGACAGGAAGTTGCAGAACACCGCCTGGGGAGTCAATCCTCCCTCCACACATTGGCGGATCCTGGTCAGGACAGGGTCGAAAGCTTCCGCCAGCACCGGAACTTCGCTCCATACCGACGTGTCAATGCCGGGCAGACCGTCTGGCAACTCCAACCGCTCATGCTCCTCCACCCGGACGACTACCCAATCTTTCTTCCAGTCATCCCACTTCCCGGAAGGGAATGACCGGAGGTACTTGAATGGGCACTTCTTGCGCTTCACGAAGTAGTAGAAGCCAAGATACTCATCGCTTCGGCCGGTGGTTTGGACGGTGAAGAAGGTTCGGAAGAGCTCGATGCAGGGAGGGATGCCCACCCACATCTCGCAGAAGTGGACAAAGATGGACACAAGGAGAATGGAGTGAGGGCCAAGGTGGTACAGCTGCAGACCATAGAAGTCCAGCAGCATCAAGAAGAAAGAAGAAAACGGTGGGATCAGCCCCACCATGGCGTACGAGGAAAAGTACACCATCTCGCCAGAGTGCTCCTTTTCAAAGGGGAGCTCTCCGCCGGCGCGGACCGAGCGGTTGAAGAAGTCCGAAGACCACCCCATGAGGGCCCGGACCTTCTTCAGATCGCTGTCCGTCTTCAAGCGACTCTCACGCAGACCCAACTCCATCGTAGCACAGCTAGGCAAGAGAAGAGGAGCAAAGTACAAGTCGGGAGTTTGAGCGCAAGAACAGATGGGAAGCGTAAAGAACTCCCGACGGTGCGCTTTCCTTCTTAAGTAAGCCCTCGCAACGCTTGGATGGAAACTGCAGGAGAGTCAAGGATACTACTCAAGAATTCAACCCTGCCGATGACAAGAGGGCCCGGGACCACCCTGACGATCAAGTCGAGGTTCTTACCCAGGCGAACAGTTGTCATCACGAGGCGGGAAACCCAAAGGCGGCGAACTGACAAGGCGCGCGGAACCGATACGGTTTTCGTATCGGGAACCGGCGACCTTCAATTGCGAGAGATCCGCACGTCAAAGATCTTATCTGCCGCCTGAGGTGCGCCACGCGTCGGGATTTAACCGTAAAGCCCCGCCAACGGCACCTCCGAAGACCCTTGAAGACCCAGTTCAAGAGTCGCGAGTATGGACCCACCTTCGACGAAATGACTTCACCCCGGTGACTTTCCCCGGAGGTAGGTCCAGGGGGCCACTGTCGGTACCCTAAAAACCATACACCCCCTGAAGTTGCAAAGATCTCAAGGGAAGGACGTCTACTCAAATTGAAGACCCTCGGAGGCCCACTTGTCAGACATAACCGGACCTGCTTCTCCAACATGGTTAACCCCTAGGTTGCCACGTGTACTGCCAGACCGGAGCTACTACCCACAAGGGTGAAGCTCCGGGCTAGGTACCGAAACGGCACCTCCGGACTTAACCCCTGACCGAGAGAAGCTCCGGACATGACACGTGCCAGGCCGCCCCGGAGCTTCCCGCTTCTCACAAGCAAGCTCCGGAGCTGCCACGTGTCCAAACGTCGGAGCTGGCCACCTCAAACCTCCGGAAGACATTGTAACGACTCCGGATCTTCAAAGGATAGCCGCGGACTTCAAGACCTGATTAATTGTCATTAATTCCATGTTAATGACACTTAATCGGACAATCTTAACACCTGTAACGGCACTGTCGGGGCCCGTTACAGGGTTATTAACAACAATTAATCGTGTATCAATACTAGTAACCGCCGGGGCCACATGTCGGGCCAGGCTAACTTGTAACGGTTTGTCCTTGTACTATAAAAGGACAGACCGACGATACACAAGGGGAGGCTGAGGCTCTCGAACGCTCTCAAGCACACAAGCTAATACAACACCACACACCCGTGGAGTAGGGTATTACGCTCAGGCGGCCCGAACCACGTAAACCACTGTGTCTCTCGTGTCCAATCGTGATTCACCTTCTTGAGTCTCCGCGCGCCCACACCGAACTACAAACTCCTTCAACACTTTAGTAGTGTCAGGAGATCTGCCGACTCCAACAGTCAACAACCTCTATCAGATATAACATGTCCAAGATAAGAGAGAGTGGTTTGAGAAAAATTGCACTTACTGAGCTTGACAAAGAACTTGTGATCAGAGAGCCTCTGAAAAACTTTTTGCAAGTGAATTAAATGGTCCTCCCATGATGAACTATACACCAATATGTCATCCATAAAAATCAACACAAATTTCCTCATAAAGACTGAAAAAACAGAATTCATCACACATTGGAATGTGGCTGGAGCATTAGTTAACCCAAAAGGCATCACCCTAAATTGAAAGTGTCCATGATGGGTTTTGAATGTTGTTTTAACTTCATCAGCTTCAACCATTCTCACTTGGTAAAAGCCAAACCTGAGATCAATAGTAGATAAAAACCTTGCACCAGCAATTTCATCAAGAAATTCAGCAATAATGGGCATGGGAAATTTGTTTTTGATTGTCACAAAATTTAATTTTCTATAGTCAATGCACAATCTCCAAGAGCCATCCTTTTTCTTCACCAAAAGTACAGGAGATGCAAAGGGACTAACACTGGGGGTGATCATTCCAGAGTTAAGCATTTCAGAGACTTGTTTTTCTATTTCATACTTTTGCTCAGGAGAATACCTATAAGGCTTACAATTAATTGGTGCTGCGTTAGGCAACAAGGAAATAGCATGATCATAAACCCTTGAAGGAGGAAGGCATTTTGGTTCCTGAAAAATCTCTTCATATTGAGTGATGAGTTTATGTACTGCAAGGTGAAGACTGAGAGGTGCAAAATTCAGTCTGTCAGAAGATGCAGGTTTGACAGGTTCTATGAGGACAGCAGCCCAAAGATCATTACCTTTGCTGCATTTGTAGACTTGCTCAAATGATATCTCAAATAACATAGAAGAATCATTATCCTTTAGTCCCTGTAGTGATATAATGTTGCCTTTGTGAGGGAATGATATTTTATTTCCACTCCAATCACAATTCATGAGGCAGTGTAACTCCAGCCAATTCATCCCCAAAACAAGATCATATGCTTTCATGTCAATGATCTTAGTTGCACAAGAAAATGTGTTGCCCTGTGCATACCACTCAAAAGCAGGAACCTCTTTAGAGCAGTGGAGAGTATTACCATTAGCCACTCTGACCTCACAAGGTGAAGTTTCATACACAGGCAACTGCAAAAGAGTAACCAAGTCTGAATTGATGAAAGTGTCAGTACTCCCGGAATCCACCAAGACAATGAGCATTGTGTTTTTGACTAATGCCTTGATCTGCATAGTCCTAGAACCAGCTTTACCAGAAATAGCATTAAGGGATAAGAAAAGATCAGAGTCATCCTGCATGTGCTAACCACTTTCAATGACATCGAGGATTTCATCCGATAAGACTTCTCCACCATCAGCAGTAGTAGAATCCATGGCATGAAAAGTGGCAGATGCAGAAATAGCACATTTGTGAGATGGAGTAAATTTCTCACCACATTTGTAGCATAAACCATTCACCCTTCGATATTCTTTGAGTTGCTTGGCCTTCCACAATTCACCAGTCAATGATGGGGGTTTGTTTTCTTTGCCATGAAAAGAAGACCCTGTTCTTTGCTGCATTTTAGAAGACAACTTTCGGGTATTTTCAATCAGTTTCTCTTGAACAGAAGCTAGAATTGCAGCCCTGGCTACTGTTTCAGGCAAGTGCATTTCAACTATGGCCCGAATATCATCCCTCAAACCCATCAAAAACTGGGAGACTAGCATAGTCTCATTTAGAGCAGGATCATATAGTCTGATGTGGTATACTAATTGATCAAAAGCTCTTCTATATTCTTCTACAGACCCAGTTTGTTTGAGATTGAGCAACTCCATAGTTTTAAGTCTATGAACATCCACATCAAATTCTCTAGTGACAGCAGCTACAAAGGTGGACCATAAGTAATAATCAGTGGTGTGTTTATAAGATTGAAACCAATGTGCTGCCCTGTCAACCATGCGAAGTGATGCAGCAATAACACGAAATGTGACAGTAATCTGATATAACACAAAATAAGCAGCACATTTGTCTAGCCAAATTCTAACATCAGATCCATCAAACATGGGGAAATCCATCTTAGGCATCCACTGTTTCTTACTCTCCACAGATCTATCAACATCAGGAATAGTAACACCACGCTGAGACTGAAACATGGGATGAGAGGGTACCTGCAGCCCTGAAGGCTGAGTCAGTATGTGGTGTTGAGGTGTCTGCAGAGATGTTGCTGCTGACTGGTGTGAAGAAGAGCCGATCTGAGGAGTAGAAGGATGAGGACCCATTACACCATCTTCTATGCCAGAATGATTACCTCCTAAGGTGGATTTGAATCTCTTAGCCATCTGCAACTGCTCCTGCTGTACCAACCCAACAGAAGTCATCACCATATCAACCTTAGTACTAACAGTATGCAGATCATTAGATAATTTGGTCTCCATGGACTCAATCCTCTCAGTAAGTTTAGAAATCGAATCAGCAAGAGATTTCTCAAATTCTGACATTTTAGAAACCAGGAAACAGGCTTGAGGACCCGGTTTAAAAGGCGCCATGATGAATTGGTTGAGGAAATGTCAGAGAAACAATCAACACATGAAAAATCCACAGGATCGTGACGAGTCTCTGATACCAGTGTGAGGAATCCACGGAAACACCACCCAAACAATCACATATCAAGCCATAACCGAGAAAACCCAAAGAGCGATCAAAACAAAACAAACAACGAAATGCCACAACAACACGAGAATTTGGGTCTTCTGAGGCTTTCACTCTCTCTCTTTAACCACTTCGATTAACCATTGTCACATCTCAGTGTCTCACGGTTTACAACCAGGATGAAAGTAAGAACAGTAGAGAGAGAGGAGAGGATTTGGGGGAGATCGGAGATAACAAAATTTTTCAACAACTTCTTTTCTATCTACTTCTTCTTCACGGCATGGTTTTATAGACACTCCTCATGGACTTCATGGGCCAGCTCTTCAAAATCAATTAGTTCCAGTTGGGCCGTCCAACTCTTTCTCGCGCAGCACCAAAGCAGAATTACTTGCGCTTCTGCCTGTATTTCCGCTCATCGTCAGACCGGTGCTGAGATTACTTTGTGGCATATCCGACGGTCCAGCTCGCCCGGATATGACACGTTCTTACAAGAGATCCAATACTGAGGCTATCTCCAACAGATGAGGCAAAGACAGCCTCATCTGCAAAATGTCTCTCCTCACCCTCTTTTTCATTCTCCAACAGAGCAGGCATCTGACTTTCTTATTTTGCTTGCGGTCGCTTCCGATATGCAAATATGCGGACGCTAGCCGGACGATGCATCATCGAACTGTGTCTTCGTCTTCCTCCCGCGGTCGCTCCTCTGTCCCCGGCTTCTATGTCCTGCCCTACTTCCTCGCGCAGCGGCGCTGCTCCTCCCCTGCTCTCACGTGCGGCGACGCTTCCCCTCTCCTGCTCCCTTGCGCGCCGCCGTCTCTCCTCCCCTTCTTCCTCGCGTGGCCTTCTCGGTGATGAGGACGGCCTTCTCGTTGGTCAATGCGCCCTTGAGCTGCAACACCATGAGCGTGCCCGGGTCCACGTCGCCACCCCAGAGGTCGCCGGCGAGACGATGCAGGATGCGGCGCACGTCCTCAGGATGCGGTCGATGCTGCTGTTCCGCTTCAGCACGGGCGCCGCGGCCTCCTCTCGCGGTGGCAGGTCGATGGCGACCAATGGGCGGCGGTTTGCAGAGGAGCAGGAAGCAGCCGTGATCTGCGGAGGCCGGATGTAGAGATGAGCCGTTTGCTTGAGTTTGTCAGGGGAGACAACGATGATGTTCTTCGTTTTTTCTTTTGCCTATGCCTCTTTCTGTTGGACAAGGGAAAGTTTTGCCTAACAAAAAGTAACAAAATGTGACTGTAGCACCACGTAAATATTGAAATAGAGCATTATTTTTACCTCTCCTAGTTGGAGACAGTCTGAACAACATCCAGCCAGCCTAACTTCTTGGTAGGCCACCTACGAAGGAGGGGAAGTGCGGTCTGGGGCCATCACGGATAGTGGATCTGCAGCCCAGGAGACGTGTTTGAGATTTATTTCATCAAAGTATAATGAAACGTAGAGCAAAACGCATGCATGGTTCTTGGACCCATCCAAACATTGGGAGTGCTTAAGCTTTATTTTGCTACAATAAGTTGGAACAATACCATAACTCATGAAGTGATTAGTTAATATCATTAAAGGTTATAATCTTGGTGTGGCCATACATTCGGTAGACTAATACTACCCCTGTTAATCAGCTGCATTGAAGGGATCTATTTCCTGTGCCACCAGGCCAGAGATTCGGTCATTATTTCAGTCTCAAGCGATAGCTAAATGCAAACCACAACACGTCCATGTCATACAGATGACAGGAAGATTTGGAACAGCTGACAATATAATTGCACGCTATCTTTCTCAACCGTACAAAAACGAGAGGGACGGCCAAATATCACTGTCAGCAATCTTTAACATTATTTCCTTTTGAGAGAAATCTTTTAAGGCTATTCTGTTTTACAAAAGTAAATTGACGGAAACAAAAGTGAATCGATAAGCAAAAAAAAAACGTACTTTTATCTTGATAACATGCAACTTTATTAAAGAGAGAAAAAACGCATCTACGATACTTGCACCGTAAGAAAATGAGTGTGTCTAAAGCCATATGCTCTCTTGATTGGACATTCCCATGTATCCCGCGTTTGGGCTACTAAATCTCACATCAGCTCATGAGACTGTCCACAGTAATATACTGTAAACAATACTAGATATGCGTAAATTTAGAGTATATACTAAAAGAGTAGAAGAAAAATTATGTATAGAGTATGTTTTAGAGTAACGAGTGTGGATAGTCTAACAGATTGCAAAAGTGAAAATAAGGGTTAAGTTCAGGTTCACCCCTAGCAACGGACGCACAAGCACTCTAACTCTGTAGATACAGCGGATGCACCCTACCCAGTGTACTGTCAGAGATATAGAAGTTATTTGTATTTTCTCTTTTGCATAAGAGCTTTTCTGCATATTTGTAATCTCTTTTACCTCTATTTATTGTGGCCACTGACCCTTATAATAATATAAACCACATTCATAATATAGTAACAAAGCCAGGTTAGAGTTTCTCTATTGCCATAGTAAGTTTGGGCGTTTTTTTTGGCCTTTGTGTCGGCGGCGCTTAGGGTCCCTTTGGTTCAGCTTCCCCAACGAAATTCTCTACCAAAAATCTGAAATCCCAACCAAAGGCCTTTTCCTCCAAATCAGATTCACCAAAATCTGCTGATTCTCATAGTGCAAAGGAAAATCTGCTAAGACCCCTGATTTTCCAGATTCCCCTTCCCATCTTTTCTAAAATATTACCCACCAATGCCACTGATTACACAACGAAACGTTTTCTTTTCTATTTTCTCCTACCGATGCATCTCCACCACCAGGCTTCTTCCCGTCGCCGTCTCCTCCATCGCTAGCGCCTCCACCACCGCTCCACCACCGGCGCCACGATACGGTGAGATTCCATCCTCCTCAGCCTCGATCTTCCTTCGGTGCCGCCCCCATCGCCGCGAGCTTCCTCCGGTGCCGCCCCCGTTGCGCTGGCCCCCGTCGCCGCGATCTCCACCATCGGTGCCGCCCCCGTCGCGCTGGCCCCCTTCGCCGCGATCTCCACCGTCGGGCAGGGTGCGACCGCGTGCGCCGCCCCGTCTGGCACGCTGCACCGGTGCCGCGCCACCCCGCGGGCAGGCTGCAGCCGGAAGCTGCCCCGTCGGGCGGGCTGCAGCGGCGCCTTGCCCCGTCGGGCGGGCTGCAGCGGCGGGCGGGCTGCAGCGGCGCCTTGCCCCGTCGGGCAGGCTGCAGCGGCGCCTTGCCCCGTCGGGCGGGCTGCAGCGGCGGGCGGGCTGCAGCGGCGCCTTGCCCCGTCGGGCGGGCTGCAGCGGCGCCTCGGCTCTGTTTTTTATCCTCCTTGCTTCTTCAATTCTTGATGCAATTTCTGATTCATGCAGGTTTTGGGGTACTGTGTGGTTCAATTTCGATCACAAGTGCAGAGGTATGGCATGGCATCGTATGAACTGAATTTTTTTTGGCAGTTTGCAAGATGTGTTGTTCATAAACTGGATGATTGTGGTTCATTACATTTCATGATATTGCCAATGGTGTTATGTTCAGCTGCCAATGATGGTCACTGTTTTCATTTTTTTTATTGCTAATGATGTTATGTTCATGTCCTGGTGATGTACATGTATACGTGTTTGATTTGACAATATTTTTGTTGTTGTAGTTGTACCTGTGGATTTCTTTGATGCAGTAAATCTATAGTTGAGTTTCTGCGTAGTGGAAAAATTTCAAATCAAGGTATAATTTCAATATTCTCACTCATGTGTTCTTGTTCTTGTTACTTGATATATGAGAGTAGACTGCTAGAGTATTATTTTCATGAACACAGTATGGAAAAGGGTAAACAACCTGCTGAGAAAGCGGTATGGGATGCAACAACTACGAAACTTTTTTGTGACATTTGCAAAGCAGAGGTTCTTGCTGAAAATAGACCTTTGGGTCATCTTAATAAAGTAGGATGGAAAAATCTCGAAACAAAGTTCAGTGAAAAAACCGGAAGAAAATTGGAACATTTGCAAATGAAGAATAAATGGGACGGTCTGAAAAGAAGTTATACTTGTTTCATGGAATTAAAAAATGCTGCAACTGGACTTGGATGGGATGAAGCGAAGCAAACCGTGGATTGTGATGATGCATGGTGGACTGAACATCTTGCAGTAAGTGTCATACCTTTTTAATAAGTATTCTTGTAATTGTACATTTGCGGTATTGTGTATGTAACATCTCATATTTTTTTCAGAGATGTCATGATCCCGCAAATGGAAGAAAATGCAAGCATGTGCAGTTCAGAAAATGTGGACCGCCTAATCTAGACTCCCTACACATAATGTTTGGAAGTGCTCATGTTAGCGGGGCAACTGCATCTATTGCTGCAGAATTGTCTGATTCAAGTGATGATGAAGTGAATGAAGTGGAAGTCAGTCCTTCCAATCCAAAACTGCCAAGTTTGCAAAAACCAATAAGTAAAAAACGTAAAGCTTCGTCCGGGACTGTTGCGGATGACAAGGAAGAGAAAAGCCCATTTTTACGCTTGTATAAGCAAACTTGTAGCAAGATAGAAGAAGGAGTTGACAAGATAACCACAAGTGTTGAAGCTTCATCTGCTCCAACTAGTAGCCAAGTTCCTAGCATTGCGGAAGCAATGAAGATGGTGAAAGAATGTGGAGTGAAAGAAAAAACTGCACTTATGCATACAGCCACCTTCCTAATCATGAAACCTGAAATTAGAGAGATTCTCAGCTTATTTGAAACAAATGAAGGGAGACTTGACTGGTTGGAGAGGGAACATGAGTTGAAGACGAAGCAATGAATTTAATTGTATCTTTTCATGTTTCGAACTAGTTTTTTTATTGTGTTTCAGTCAGTTGTTTATTGTGTTTCGAACATGAGATTTCACTGTTGTAAACTATTATTGTGATCTCCTATTTTTATTATTGTACCTCTACTGTATTTGACTATTGATGAATATGTAAATTATAATAATACTTTATTGTATTTATGTTTTGTATCTTATATTGCGCAGACATGGATGATGTTGCAAAACAGGGGCACAAGGGTCTACTCCTTCTTGCAGAGTTATCAAAACAAGCTGCCACTATTGGTCATCTAGGGAACATGTATTCTGAAAGGTACTTGAAAAGAGGTAAATACAGAGATCCTCAACAATCTGGAATTGAATGGGTCATGGAGTGCTTTGCACGTCCGAGATATTTTTACAAGATGTTTAGGATGACTCCAGAGGTCTTTATGTCGCTTCACGATCTGCTCGTATCTAACTATGATTTGAAGTCAACAAGTAATGTTACATCTATGGAGTCGTTAGCCATGTTCTTATGGATTGTTGGAGGCCCTCAATCATTCTCTCAAGCTGAAAATCGGTTTGTTAGATCTTTATGGACTGTGCACATGAAGTTTAAGGAAGTGTTGCTATGTTTGAGAAAATTAGCAAAAGATAACATCAGACCGCGAGATCCTACTTTTAGCACAGAGCATGACAAAGTGAAGGAAAATCGTTTCTGGCCGCATTTTAAGGATGCTATTGGTGCTATAGATGGATCACATATTCCAGTTTCAGTGCCTAAAGAGGATGTGGTAAACCACACATGTCGACACGGGTACACCTCTCAAAATGTGCTTGCAATATGTGACTTTGATATGCGGTTCATCTTTGTGGTTGCTGGTTGGCCAGGATCTGCACATGATACAAGAATTCTGAATCATGCATTAACAAATTTTGGTCATCAATTCCCTAAACCCCCTCCAGGTAATATATTGGTCATCTTACAAATAGTGGTTCTGTTCTACTATAACACTTGAATTGAATTAATTTTATTTTATTTTTGTAGGTAAATATTATCTTGTCGATTCCGGTTATCCTAATCGAACGGGATACCTTGCTCCTTTTAAAGGAAGTACATACCATCTACCTGAATTTCGTATTCGTAGTCAACGTGCTCCACAAGGGAAGTATGAGATCTTTAATTTTTTACATTCCTCTCTTCGCAATGTCATTGAACGTGCATTCGGGGTCCTCAAGCAAAAGTGGCGCATATTGAAGGCGATGCCTAGTTTTCCACTTCGTACACAAAAGCATGTGATTATTGCTTGCATGGCGTTGCACAATTTTATTCGGGATAGTGCATTAACGGATAAGGAGTTTGAGAGGTGTGATGAAGATGAAAATTATATGCCTGAAGAGATACAACAAGTGTCAAACTCGCAAGATGATGACTTTCTTGATGAGCAAAATGAGACTACGATGAACAACATTCGTGACAATATAGCAACTGCTTTGGTTAGTTTGTGGTAGATAGTACTATACTTGTATATGACACATATCATCTAAACCATACAACCTTTAATTTTAGTTTTTGTATCATCCATACAGATTTTGTAATATTTATTTTACATCAATTTTATATTTATATTATTTATCTACACAAAATTACGAATCTATAGTGGTATAACTCATATTTCATACAAAATCCACAGCTGACAGCTGTTTACAACCAAACAGATTTCAGCTTCCTCACCGCTGACAGCTCACAGCAGCTTTTCCACAGCTAACAGCTCACAGCAGCTTTTCAGGAATCCACAGCTGAACCAAACACACCCTTAGTTTTTGTGCCTGGTTTCTCGTCCGGCTCCTCTCCGCCGGTGGATCTGCTGGGCAGCGTGCCTGGTTTCTCGTCCGGCTTACCGTGGCCTCAGCCGTCCTTGGAGCACAACGCGACTCAGATCTGCGGCCGTTTTCCCGACGCCTGCTGTGCGTTCTGTTGGATGAGCGGCGGCATCATGCAGCAGCTCAGTGATTGAGTGCTGCTCTGTCGTTCACGTTGACCGGGCAAAGATAGGAGCTATCTTTACCGTGGCTTCCAGAGGCTTCCGTTAGCTCTTGCCTGGGTGCTAACAGCCGCCGCCACTCAAGTTGAGTTCAGCCCGTGCCTTCCAGGGTGTTAGGGTTAGCTCTTAGCAAAAAAAAAATCAAGACAAAAAAAATTCTTTTTTTTTTCTTTTCTTCTCTTCGTTTCTTTCAGCTTGCGCCGCTTTTCTATTACGCTTTTGCTGTCGCCGGTCATCTTCTTCATGATGAATTCTTCTTCGGGCGGGGTTATGGTTGTGCGGTGTCTGGTGCTTTTTAATGGCACCAATTATCGTGACTGGGTTCCCCGCATGCGTCTGCATATGCATGGTCTGCATCTTTGAGAGTTTCTTACGGGCGATCTCAAATGCCTGTCTTGTCCTGCTAGTTCTTCACAGACTTGGTTGGATGATGATGCTCGAGCTGGTGCTATTCTTGCTGCTAATATGGAGGATCATTTTGTTGCTGATATTGTTGAGTTTGAGTACTCACACCAGATGTGGGTTTTTCTTAGTCGTCGTTACGAGCCTACTGGTCAGTCTACGTCTCGTGCTGCTTTTCATCACAAGCAACTGTTACGACAGAGAGATGCTACTGTGGAGGAGTTCTCTGATCAGATGGAGGAGGCTTGTCTTCGTGATGGTGTCTTGTTGCGTACCTCTACCGCTTCGTCCGCTCGTTCTTCGACTTCTCGACTCACTACTGGTGTTCAGACTTGTCGTTCTTCACAGGATGCTCGTGGTGCTGGTACTGGAGGATGTGAGGGGATTTCTGCTGCTACATATGCCCAGTTGCTTATGCTTCTTCGTCGCCTTGCTGCCTCTACACCTTCAGGAGCTGTTGGTATTGTGACACAACCTTCTTCACCTTCAAATTCTGCTTCTGTTTCTCCATCTTCCTCTGAGGGACCACCTTTCACTTCTGGTTCAGGTACTCGCCCTTGGATACTTGATTCTGGGGCTTCGTTTCATATGACTCCTTACTCCACATGTTTATCATCTTTGAGTCATTCGTCTCGTTCTCTCACTGTTCTTACTGCCGATGGTTCTTCACTTCCAGTGCTTGGACAAGGCACCTTTTTATCTGATTCTTTTAATGTTCCCGTTGTCTCATATGTTCCTAACCTGACCATGCAGCTTATGTCTGCTGGTCAACTCATTGATCATGGCTGTCGAGTGATTCTTGATTCTGATTCTTGTCCTGTTGTGGATTGTCGTACGGGTCAGCTTGTTGGCTCTGGTCTGCGTCGTCGCGATTTTCAGCAGCTCTGGGAGCTTGACTGGCTTTGTCTTCCTTCCGTTGCACCTGCTAGTCATGTTAGCTCCACTTTTGTTGCTCCGTCTACCTCGTCTTTTGCTCAGTGGCACCATCGTCTAGGACATATTTGTGGCTCTCGTCTACCTGCCTTGATTCGTCGTGGTGTCTTGGGATTGGTTTCAAGAACTCATTCGTTAACTCAGTGTCAGGGTTGTCGATTAGGAAAGCAGATTCAACTTCTCTATCCTTCTCGTGAGTCATTATCTCAGCGTCCTTTTGACCTTGTTCATTCAAATGTCTGGGGTCCAGCTCCTTTTGTTTCCAAAGGAGGACATCAGTACTTTATCATTTTTATAGATGATTTTTCTCGCCACACATGGGTTTACTTCATGAAACATCGTTGTGAGGCATTGTCTATCTATAAATCCTTTTCAGCTATGGTCTGCACTCATTTTGACACTCCTATCCGTGTCTTTCGTGCTGACTCTGCTGGTGAGTACATCGCTGATGCTCTTCGGGACTTTCTTTCTAAGCAAGGTACCCTTGCTCAATATTTTTGTCCTGGTTCTCATGCTCAGAATGGCGTTGCTGAGCGGAAACATCGTCATCTACTTGAGACAGCATGTACACTTCTCATTGCTTTCTCTATTCTGCCTCATTTTTGGGCTGAGGCTGTCTCCACTGCCACTTATTTGATTAACATTCAGCCCTCGTCTGCTCTTAAAGGTGGAATTCCTTTTGAGCGTCTTATGGGCAAGATGCCTGATTACACCAGCCTTCATCTTTTCGGTTGTGTGTGCTACGTGCTGCGCGCACCTCGTGAGCGTACTAAGCTAACTGCTCAGTCGGTTGAGTGTGTTTTCTTAGGGTATAGTTCGGAGTATAAGGGTTATCGTTGTTGGGATCCGGTTGGTCGACGGATGAGGATTTCACGGGATGTTGTTTTTGATGAGACGTGTTCTTTTTATCCTTTTCCTTCCTCTGATGCTTCTTCTGCATATGTAGTTGATCCTATTTCATTCTCGTTCTTTCCACTGCTCCCGTTGCTAGTGTATCCCCTTCACACTCTGTATCGCGTTTGACAGTCTCCCCTTCTTCCTCGGGGCCTTGTTCTTTGGTTCCCGATTACACTTTGAAGACTCCTGTCATGCAGGTTTATACACGATGAGTTGAGCCCCCTTCAGATGTGCCATCTTCTTCTGATGAGCCGTCTACTCCAGTTGAGTCATCTTCTGATGTCTCAGCTTCACCAGCTCATCTTGCCTCTCCAGACACGCCTTCTTTTTTTTTATCATCTCATTCCGATGATTCTTCTCTGAGCAGCCTCTTGGACGCGGCCATCATCCTCGTCAGCCTCCTGCTCGATACTCTCCTTCTAGCTTTGCTGCTACTGCTATACTTGAGCCGGCTACGTATCATAATGCTATTCCTCATCCGGAATGGCAGCATGCGATGGCCGAGGAGATTACTGCTCTCGAGCGTACCAGCACTTGGGAACTTGTGCCCTGTCCCCCACGTGTTCGCCCGATCACCTGTAAGTGGGTCTATAAGGTTAAGACCCGCTCTGATAGTTCACTTGAGCGATATAAAGCTTGATTAGTCGCCCGTGGCTTCCAGCAGGAACATGGTCGCGACTATGATGAGACATTTGCCCCTGTCGCTCACATGACTATTGTTCGCACTCTGCTTGTTGTGGCCTCTGTTCGTGACTGGTCCATCTCTCAGCTTGATGTGAAGAATGCCTTTTTTAATGGTGATCTGCATGAGGAAGTTTATATGCAGCCACCACCTGGGTATTCTGTTCCTGAGGGTATGGTTTGTCGCCTTCAGCGTTCTCTTTATGGCCTTAAGCAGGCTCCTCGTGCTTGGTTTTAGCGTTTTGCATCTGTGGTCACTGCTACTGGTTTCTCTGCCAGTGCTCATGATCCTGCACTTTTTGTGCACACTTCGTCTCGTGGCCACACTCTTCTTCTTCTCTATGTTGATGATATGATCATCACCAGAGATGATTCTGAGTACATAGCCTTTGTAAAGGCCCATCTGAGTGAGCAGTTTCTTATGTCTGATCTTGGTCCTCCTCGATACTTTCTTGAGATTGAGGTTTCTTCCTCCTCTGGGGGAATTTATCTGTCTCAGGAGAAGTACATTCAGGATCTTATTGATCGGGCTTCTCTTACTGATCACCGGACTGTTGAGACTCCCATGGAACTCAATGTCCATCTTCGAGCTACTGATGGTGAGCCTCTTGATGATCCTACTCATTACCGTCATATTGTAGGAAGTCTCGCGTACCTTGGTGTCACTCGTCCTGATATCTCGTACTCTGTTCACATTCTGAGTCAGTTTGTTTCAGCTCCCACCCAGGTCCACTATAGTCACTTGCTTCGTGTATTGCGTTATCTTCATGAGACTATCTCTAGACGTTTGTTCTTTCCACGCTCTAGCTCTTTATAGCTCAAAGCATATTCTGATGCTACTTGGGCTAGTGATCCCTCTGATCGTCGATCTATTTCTGCCTATTGTGTTTTTCTTGGTGGTTCCCTCATTGCTTGGAAGACTAAGAAGCATGTAGAAGTTTCTCGTTCGAGTGTAGAGGCTGAGTTGCGTGCTATGGCTCTTGTGAGTGTAGAGGTTACTTGGTTGCGGTGGTTGCTTGAGGACTTTGGTGTTTCTGTTGGTATTGCCGACTCCTCTTTTGTCTGACAGTACAGGTGCTATCAGTATTGCTCGTGATCCGGTCAAGCATGAGCTTACCAAGCATATTGTTGTTGATGCTTCTTATACACGAGCACAGGTACAGGACGGTGTTGTTGATCTTCAGTATGTGCCTTCAGAGCTTCAGCTGGCGGATTTCTTCACAAAGGCATAGATTCGAGCTCAACATAGTTTTTATCTCTCCAAACTCAGTGTTCGTGACACACCTTGAGTTTGAGGGGGGTGTTAGAGATATAGGAGTTATTTGTATTTTCTCTTTTGCATAAAGGCTTTTCTGCATATTTGTAATTTCTTGTACCTCTATTTATCGTGGCCTCTGGCCCTCATAATAATATAAGCCACATTCATAACATGTACGACTAAGACAGGGTCAGCATATCTTAAAATTGACGAGAGCATTGCAGATGTCTCTCAGTCAATAGACAAATCGTATGCCACTCAAAAACAAACTGCAAATGTGAGCACTGATGTTGAAGTAGAGATTCGATTCCGACTGAATATATTATATCTAAGTAACTAAGCTCAATTTAGCAAACTGGGCGTAGATCAGCTATTGGTTGGAACTAAGTCGTCCAGGTTCGAGCTCCAAACTCGGCACAGGTGTTGTTTTTTGTAAATAATTATTCTTTTAGTAGTAGTAGAAGACGACTAAGTCGACAGTGAGACATCAGTTGTGACTTTGTGAATCTCAAGATCAATCAACTTAATTTTTTAGAGGGTGTGTTTATATGCTAATACGAATGGGTACTTAACATGTTTGAGTATTTGTGTTTCGCAGAAAAAAAGTAAACTCAATTTGTCTCTTTCATTTCTGTTAACTTCATTTGTTGGAATTTGAGTTGGATCCAATCACTACATAAGAAAGGCTCATCCTAGACGTGCCCTAACGAAGAAGGGAGACAAATAAACTGTGATTCTCCATCGTCGCGTCTTGCATTACGTTGTCATCAGAGACGTGCTTATGGCGCATCATCGTTAATCTTAAGTGCGAGACATGCTTAAAAGAAGCGAGTCTCCTTTCTTTGTGTCATAACAGACGGTCTTTACGGGGTCATTGGAGATGCGAGTGGCGCGCGTCGCCCATCAGCATACATGCGTGACAAGCCCTAACAAAGCACGTCGCAAATATATTGACTGATCTCAGACGTTCTATATTGTAGCAAGTCACGGATTTGTTTACTGATCTGAGATGTGCTTTATGGAAACTTGTCTCCTTTATATAGGTTATCCGAGACGTTCTCTGCTATAGCTCGTTGCAGATTGTTTACAGGCAGGGTCTCCTATTAAGTGCCCCCCATCCCTGATTATCCTGATTGTCGGCTGCATCCTGGAGCTAGCAAGAATTTGGCAGCCGTATTACCAGTGTCAGTAACATACTGTTCATTATTAACATATTGTTCATACTGTTTATGAACATATGTATAGCGAAAAAGATCACACATTAAATTATATTGACCGATCAAATATTAACAAAGTGTCAATCGTGATTATCAAGTATACTAATTACACAACAAAGACTATTCACCCTGATTACAATGTAACTAATTACACACATCATAACTATCATCATCTAATTCTGTATACCGTAATAAAAATTCTCCTAATCATTGACTTTATTAAGATGAACCTTAATAGACTCTAATGCTCCGACTGAGGCATCCTCAAATTCAATAATATCACAGAAATCATATAAAACATAATCAAATTGCAGTCACATTCGCTTAACCAGTCACATAAGGTAGCAAATATCTGTTAGTGAATGGAGAATCGAGCTTACTTGTAGCACAAACAGTTGGCGAGCATCTGCAAAGCATCAGCAGAGAAATTGTTCTCATGGTAAAGGACATGGCAGTGAGCTGGTGTGCTTGTCTCCTGAAAAAACAAATAATTTACATTCCACTGATGCATTTATAGCCTGATATCAAAAACTCATTAGAGAAACACCAATTATCGTATAGGTACCTTAGTTCCAGCATGGCTGTAGAGGTAGAAATCAAACTCACTGGAATGGCAAATGCTAGTGTCAACCAAAGTTCCTACAGTTTAAATGGTTTGTGAATCAGAATTCATTATATACATTGACAGTCAAAACAAATACATTCCTTCTGCATTGGACATGAACAAGAAAGATGAATGTATACCGTAATAAAAATTCTCCCTTTGGATCAATGACTTCATTAACAATGAGCCTTCATTGGGCATCCTCAAATTCAATACAATTAGTGGAATGCACGCTCTGATGACATGGTCGAGGCGACGACGTGCTCCGGGGACAGGGGACGAAGCGGCGGCGTGCTCCATGACGAGCTGGCGGAGGCGCCAGAGGGACGGTTCCTCAACTCTCTGATGACAGCAGGTCAGCGTGCTCTGGAGACAAGGAGAACATTTCCACTTATGTGAAGGTGGCGGTGTGCTCATATCGATTCTCGAGGTCGGGGTCGAGGCAATGGCGTGCTCCAGGGACAGGGGACGAGGCGGCGTGCTCCACCATGCACAACTTTCTAATGATGAAGGTCGGGGTTTACGGTGGGGTAGGAGTCGGCGGCGGCAGCGCGACAATGACAAAGAGCGAGTTGAGAAAGAGGGACGGCGGCGGCGTGCTCCGAAGACAGGAGATGAGCCGTCGTGCTCCAGTGTACTCAACTCCCTGATGACGCGAAGGTCGGGGTCAATGACGGGGTCGGGGTCGACGATGACAGCGTGATGTTGACGATGACGAGACGACAGTGACATGCTCAGGAGTTGCGGTTTCTAGGTCGAGAGAGCGTGCGAGAGCTAAAAATTTTCGCCAAATGTTGGGAGATAGTGCGCGATGGATAAAAATAGCAAAATTGTGAGACCTATGTGTGTTGAATACATTGGCTATGATGATAAAAGTTTTGAATACTACTAAAACACCTTTTTTAACAAGGTCTGACTCTAGGTCTGAGCTCTAGCAAGGTCCTACAATAGGTCCGACTTGTTTTGGGTAGCTCCGGTAAGGTCCGACGTAAGGTCCGACTTGCTTTGTCTAGGTCCGACTTACTTTTGCTAGGTTTGACCTCTTTGTCTAGGTCCGACTTGCTTTGGCAAGGCCCGACTAAGCTTTAGTAAGCTCCGGCGCTAGGTCCGACTAGCTGTTGTAAGCTCCGGTGCTAGGTCCTGTTAGGTTTGGTAAGCTCCGGCTCAAGGTCTGGTTAGCTTTGGCAAAGTTCGGAGCTTGATTGCAATGGTTCTGCTTTTACTTTGAATTGATTCGAACTTGCTTTACATCTATGGAAAGTTTGCTTAGTATTCTTTTACTATGTTTTTTGTGTGTTTTGGTGGTTATGGCTGATATCATTTTGCTATGGTTTGCAACATGCTTATGTGAGGTGCTCATGTAAGGTGTTGTGGTTTCGGAACTAACAAGAGTCAAGTTGAGGACTTGTGCTCGGAAGTATTGGTTGTTTATTCATATGTAGGTGTTGCTTGAGTTCAAGACATGGCTGGTGATGAGATCCATTGAACTAGTCTTAGGGAGAATATGAGGTTCAACAACTAAGTTCGGGAGGAATTGTTGTTGAGTTGATCGGGAGGTCGCGCAACATGTTTGAATCAAGAACAATGCATATGAAGGTATCTTGGGTGTCATTGGAAGGTGTTTGCACGTGTGCAAGGAGTGCATGGCCGTTATTGCATGGTTCCAAGGCGTGATGAAGAGATGTGGATGTAATGAATTGGTCAGAAAGGTCCAACCGACTAGGTTATGGACTCAGGTTGTGGCTGAGTCGGGTTTGACTCAAATATGGAAAGATTTGAGTTGGTTATGATAGGATTTTGTGTGGGTCATGAAGTTGGGTTGTTTTAGGAATGTGTTATACGTTCCTAAGGTGTTTGAAAGTTCGTATGGAAGAGTCTTGAGCAGTTATGAGAAGTTTCGGTTGAACCTGAGTAGGATTTGAGTCCTAGTTAGATTGGGTTGGCATAAGGGCTGGTTATATAAGCAAGGGAGACCAGAGCTCGTGGTGCACGACTTTGAGTATGTTCCTCCTGTTGTTTGATAAATAAAATTCGTAGTTTAAAGGAACTTTGCATTGTTCGTTTGACTTGTTTTCGTCAAGTCTTTCTCGTTGAGTTTCTGCACAGCACTACCTTGCTTTGGTGGTTTTATCATAACTCTAGTTTTACAGATCCAATTGATGTGATTCTTTCTGTGTTGTCTTCACAACTTGATTATATATCATCTGTGAAAAATTCACGGTCATTGGATTTGTGGTTTTAGATCTATACGAGTTTCTTTGCAGTGTTGCAGATCTAGTTTTTCTCAGCTAGAACAGATTGACCTTAGTTCAATCTTTTGATCGTAACTTGAATTTTTCTCAACGGTTTTCCGTGATTCTTGTTGTCATGTCTTCGTGACTTGATTCTCCACAATCTATACTGATTTTTCCGCACACATGATTTCTTAACAGATTGATTTTCTATCGAGGGATTTTTGTTGCTTCCGCTGAAAAGTTTTAATCTACCATTCACTCCCCTCTGGTAGTTTTTCACGTGCTCTTCGATCCTATAATTGGTATCAGAGCCACGGTGCTCTAATATTTGTGGTTTGCACGTGTTTTTGACTAATCATTAAGGAGAAATACTCTGTAAAACCTTGTGTCTTTAGTGGTATTGATTTTCAGGTTTGGAAGGAATGTATGGAAGCTTTCATCCATGCACAAGACTTTGCAATATGAGAAAAGGTATACAAGCCTTACGATGTGACGTCAAATGATAAAGTCACGGCTACAAACATGAGATATGGTGACAACAACAACAAGGCTTGCAACTTCATCATACAAGAATTAACTCAAAGCGACTTTGACTGTGTTGCTCACCTCCGATCTGCATATGATGTGTAGAAAGCACTCTGCGACTACCACGAAGGATCCAACACGATCAAGGAGGTAAGGCAAGACATGTTCAAAAAGGAGTACATGCGCTTTGAGATGCAACCAGGAGAGTCCATCAACAATCTCTTTGCTCGCTTTAATAAAATTATCAGCAACTTGCGTAGCGTCAATGTTAAATTTTCAGATGCTGAGAATGCTAGGCAATTAATAAGTGCATTAGACATGTAAATTTGGGAGACAAAAGTCACATCTATTCGTGAATCTACTGGCATGACTAAACTTACTTTAGATGTTCTATATTCTAAATTGAAAACTCATGAAATTGACATAATCTCACATAATAACCCAACAAGTCTGTTGCATTTGTTTCTCATCGTGACATGCCTAGCTCTGACCAATCTTCACCTTGTAGTACACTTGCTTTGTTGTCCTCTCTAACCCTTGAACAGATTGAGGAATTTCCAGAGGAGGAGCTAGCGCTTCTCTCTACTAGGTGCTCAAAAGCATTGCAAAATATGAGAACTATAAGGAGAGGAAGCTTCGGACCTCAACGATGTTTCGAATGTGGCAAGACAGGACATTTTTGTTCGGATTGTCCTAACCTTTCAGGTCCTACTTCACAGGAATAAAAACAAACAAGGACAAGGCACTCCTCTGCTAATGATAAAAAGAAGAAGAAGGGTTTTACAGGTCATCAACTAGTGAACAGTTTTATCTCCGCACTTCAGGAACTTGGCTCAAGTGACGTGGACATTGGAAGTGACGAAGATGAAAATGATTTGGCAAACTTGTGCTTCATGGTGGGCAAATCAAGATCAAGTTTGGAGGAGACAGAACACAACAACAACAATGAAGAGTTATGTCCTACTTGCGAAGAAATGTGTGATGCTATTTCTTGTGCCACTGTTATAGTTAAGAAAAAAAGACAAAAAGCTTAGGGACAATGCTATTAAAATTGAGTCACTGGAATTTGAAATTAATAATTTGAAATCCTTGATTCCTAGTGATGATTCTTGTTCCTCATGTGGTTTAATATATGAATAATTGTCCTCATTAAGAAGTGCGCACACCTCCACACTTGATAAACTTGAGTTAGAAATTGAAAAGAACAGAGAGCTTGCTACACTTAATGATAAAAACTTGAAAGATGCTAGTTGTTCTACAATTTATTTGCATTGTTCTACTTGTGATGATTTTGATAAGAAACTACAAGATGCTATGAATGAAATTTCTGTTTTGAACAATGTTTTACATGCTCATGAAGTTAAAGAATATTCCAATTGCAAATTAAAAGGAAAAACTTCATGTGAAAATTGTCTTGGTCTGTCCAATAAACTTGATGACATGCATAGAACATTAGATTGGTTTTGTAATGCAAATAAGAACCTAAACTTGTTGTTGAATTCGTCCAAGTCTTGCAGTGATAAATCTGGTTTAGGTTTTGATTCTCATGCTCATGCTAAGACACATACACCTAAAATTGTAAATTCATTAGGAGGTGATTTGATTCAAACAGCTCCTAAACAAAAAAGAAGTGGTTTCAAATCTGTAGGAGTGCTGTCTCATTTGGTTTCTAATAAACATGGTTCTTGCTCATCTAGACATGAACACAAAGTTAAATTTCATTGTACCTATTGTGGTAGAGATGGTCATGTCATAGATTTTTGTTATAGACTAGCTAAACAACAGAAAAAAGAAAGAATACAAGCTAGATCTCATAATTCTCAAGCAGCATTTGTGGCACATGAGAAACTGAATATCAAGAACATGCAACCTGGTGTTATGAGTCAAAAACATGCAAAGTTTGCTCCAAACCTACTGTTTTTCCTGCTACACATGTAACACCTCATAAGTCAGTAGTTCGGTACAAAAATCCTCAAACTTTGGCTCATAAACCTATTGTTTTGTCTCAGCTTTCGCGTATTTTTCCTACCGCACGTCATGTGACTCAGTACTGGATTCCTAAATTGCTTTTGAATAACCCCAGTATTGAGTCATCAACGTATTGTGCTTCTATGTAGGTTACACACTTGAGGAAGGAGAACATTTGGATTGTGGATTCAGGTTGCTCACGCCACATGACTGGTAACAAAGAATGGTTCTCCTCCCTCTCTTTTGTGTCACGTGTACAGAATGTTACTTTTGTCGATAATTTTTCAACTCCTATAATTACTAAAGGTTCGGTTAAAGTAAATGATCACTACACTTTGAAAGATGTGGCACTTGTTAAAAATTTGAAATACAACTTGCTTTCTGTTTCACAATTGCTAGATGAAAATTTGGAAATTATTTTCACTAAAAATTTCTGCAAAGTTGTATATTCAAACAGTGAGATTAAAGCTAATTTTGATATGTATTACTCTAAGCATAGGAGTCTAGATGCTAATGATTCAAAGGACTTATATTTTTGGCATCGTAGACTTGGTCATGTAGGCTTTGATCATCTAACGCATGTTAGTGCTCTTGATAGCATACATGGCTGCCTAACTTTAAAGGGGACAAAGATATTGTGTGCTCTTCTTGTAGACATGCTAACATGGTTGCAGGTTCACATGCTCCTCTCACAATGACCATGACAACTGAACCGGGTCAACTTTTGAACCTTGACATCGTAGGACCTTCACGTGTTCAATCCTTCAGAGGTAAATGGTATGTTCTTGTGATTGTTGATGACTTTTCTAGATACTCTTGGATTTACTTTATGGCATGTAAGAATGAAGCTTTTACTCACTTTAGAACTTTATTTCTTAGATTATCAATTGATCACCCAGGATATTTAAAAGCAATTAGAAGTGTGTCACACCCCATTTTACATAAAGTAAAACAGGGCAAACCTGCATGTATGCCGGGATCTGTTTGATCATACATGCATGACAAAATATAAAAAGTTCTATATCGAATAAAACAACAATTAAATACCTTAAAGCAAATACAAGTACAGCAGCGGAAGAGGAAAAGCAAGCAGAGCACGCCACAGGCAAATCGACTGGCAGCAACGTGACCTTCTAAACTCCATCTTCACTTGATCATCTTTTACCTGAGCAGCATGACATGTACAAACAAAGAAAAGGAAAGAAGCAAGATGAGTACCTAATGTACTCCGCAAGTGAGGGAAATTATGACATGCGGGTTATTCAATGAGAAAAGGCTGACACAGGTTAAGCCTCTATGCATCCTTAATTTCCTGTGTTAACCTTAGCATCCTATTTACTAGGTGAATGACATATATATAATAATAATATAAACCGTCGGGTTACACCCACCCGACTCACCACCATCCAGGTTACCCACCTGGAAACCAACTCACCGGGGTACCCCACCCGAGACCAAACTCATCGGGTTACCAACCCGTCTACCAACTCACCGGGTTACACCACCCGGTTACCAACCAAACCATCCAGTACCAATCCGACTAATCAAGGTTGGGCTATCCAGGCAAGCTCATGACCGTGAGCACGGCTATCTAGATAGATTTAATACTCTGCAGAGTTTGTACCACTTTACCCACAAGTTGTGATTTCATCCCCTGTTTCTAGGTGGACTAAAAACCTCCTTTATGCCCGTGATCGCGAATCACACTGCACACTGCCTAAGGTGTGAGGCCAGAGGTCACAACAGAGCCTTTACAAAGGGTCCCCCGACAAGTACGAGCACTCTAAGGTTTCACATACCGCGGCATTTCTGGAGTACACCATTCGCTGGGGCAGCCCCCTCTTGAGCCTTGCGGATCCCAGAGCAGGTAACGCTGAACTCGTTCCCCGCACCATCCTTTGCCCATACCTATCGAGAGATTACCTAATTAATTGGCTAAGCCATTCCATACCGTCATGTGGTGGTATGAAAAGACCTGGAATCACTACACCAAGAACCGGTCCTTAGAATCCACGCAGACATCTAACAACAAACCCGAGTCTCGTGCGTACTACACCCACCAAGTCATCCTGCCTGCGAGATTCCTATCAACTACATCCCACCTCCAAAACCACAGTAATGCATATAATTGTAGGGTAGACATATTAGTAATTTTAAAATAAAGTTACTCCCCCGACTATGACAGCATGGCTAAGCAGTTGCAACCACCCACAAAAACCCTAGCATCTACCCAAAAGAGCGACAAGGAATAATATGGAAATCTAGGGAAACTTCCTAACATAGGATTCAATTTAAGACTTGCATGTAGCTAATTCTATCTATGTCCTTAATTATTCCTAACCGGTGCAAAATGGTCAAGGACACTTGCCTTTTCTTTATTTCATGCAGTTGCTCAGTCTTCGGGTAGAACGCTCGATCTTCCAAGTATTCACGTCGCATCATGATCATCACACGAACACGTATATACTACCGAAAGAGAGATAAAATCACACTCAGTAACAGTACAACATACGAGCAAAACAAGTAATAAGGAGTAACACGCGAACATCCTACGCTGTAACGAGGGCCTACGTGCGATAACGGGTTAACGCGGTGTTACGGGTGTCTTATCATGTTATAACAATGTTTTATAGCTTAACTCACATAATTAAATAATGATGAAGTTAACAAAACATGTTTATATGGCAATTTATTGGTTTTAACAAGATATTACACATTTACATTATCATGCATGCAATGATAGGTCAAACCTAGGTTATAAATCATTTACAGATGCAAAAACATATTTATCAGGCATGCAATAATAGATTAAGTCTAGATCATAACTCATTCAAGAGTATGCTCCTAAGCATTTTTCTAGTTCAGGAATCATAATCACATGCAATGATGCACTTTATTTCATACTCTCAGTATTAATATTCTTTAACCAATATTGAGGAGTGTATTTCATGTAACTACAAGTACTACAAGAGCACATAAGCAATTCCTACGCATTTTAATTATGCACCCATTAATTAATTAATTATAAGTTATGCATACCTTACATGCAAGCAAAGATTTAATTAATTTTAAGTTATAAACTACGTACAAAGTGCAAGAATACATTTATATTCATTTTCTAGGTTGTAAATTATTTACTGTACACAAAGGTACATTTTATTATGCAAATCAACATAATTATGCGCTAGCATCATTATAATGCGATAAAATATCTATCATCATTGTTTATGCCATAAAATATATTTTCTTCATCTCTATGCAAGTGTTTTATGCATGCTGGGCAACTAATTTCATTAGGAAAAACATTGAATCATCATTATTTCATTTAGTACAGCATGCAGCAAAGCTAATTTCCTAATTACATTACTCTACAAGGGTGTTAGATGCATATTCTAAGTACTGCAACATCAGAACTGTAAAAACAACACTATTAAAGGTGCCTAGTGTGCAATTTTTAGTTTCTGCAGGGGCTTAAATGCAAGAACAGAGGCTAATTAACTTTTTTCCTAGTAAATCCAGGGGCCTGACTACAAGTATACAGAAAAACCCTAATTTAGATATAGTCCAGGGTTGGTTTTATTAAAGACCAGACCTATATGTAATAAAATTAAACGTACCAGGGGGGTTCTGTGCAAGTTTCCAGGGGTTGGCTGCTAAAAGACGAAGGGGTATCTCGAATCTAACGCGAGCCGTCGGATCTAAAAGGAGCGCACCGGATTTAATGGAGATGAAGGGTTATGCTCGATCTAATCGCGGCCGTGCAACAAGGAACGAACGGTGCATATTTAAATAAAGTGAAGGGGTATGCAGATCTAATCTGGATCGTCCCACAAAGATCTAAGGGCCACAACTCGCCCTGGCCAGAACCGGTTGGCCGGCGGCATCTACCCACGGCGGTGCGCCATGGGGGCTGCCCGAGAGCTCGCCGGAGCACACGATTATAAGGATAAACGGTGCTAAACTTGAACCTAAGCGCGTGGAGCGGAAGAGGCGGAAGATGCAAGCTCACCTAGGTGGTTTTTAGGGTTCCGGAGGGCGTGGAAGGGAGAGTTCGACGGCGTAGGGAGGCGGTGCTCGTCAGATCTCGGTGACCGGGTGCTACACTACCCTAAGCGCGTGTATAACAGCATGAATAGAGAGATAGTAACTTAGTGAAGATACCTAGGGTGGTTTGGTGGCTCAGGGAAGCTCGAAAGCGGTCAGCGACGTGGAGTCGCCGCATTGGTCCTCGGTCCTCGGCGCGGCCGCACAGGGGTGGGTCTCCGGCTACGTCCTCGAGTCCGTCACACGTTCTAGAGCACGAAGAACACGAACGAACGGTCAAACCAAGGAGGAATCAACAGGAAATGGTGGAACGTCGATGAGGGGTGACGGGCTTACCGGAGCATCGACGCGGTCTGGGTTATCGGCCTCGATTCCCGTCGGGGAGGGCCGGGGAAGGCTAGTGCGTGCCCCTGTGAAGCAGCACAACAAGCTAGCGAAGTTGGTGGTGGAAGGAGGCATGGAAAGTGGGTGGTGCGGTGGCTCACCGTTGAAATGGCGGTGGCGGCGCGACTGGTTGAGATCGAGAGCAGGGGAGGCGGTTAGGGTTAGGGCGACACTTTATAGGCGATGCTTTCGTGCGGGGCAAGAAGTTGAGTTCCGGGTTTTGCGGTCATTTTTGGAGTCCGCGCTCGGACGGCTTGGCGTCCGTGCCCGGCCGGGTTCACGCGATGGGCGTGACATCGCATGCGTGAGAAGAGAGGGACGGGGTGAGGGAAAAAGCTGACAAGTGGGCTCCACCCATCAGCGGCTGGAAGAAAAAGACAGGGCGGTAGGGCATCCTAGGCTTACGGGAGCATCACACGAGCGGCCTGGCCAGAGGAGAAAAGAAGTGAAGGGTGTGGCTGACTCGCGGGACCCTCGAGCCAGTGAGGGGAAGAGGAAAGCTATTGTGCGGGTCCCATGCGTCAGGGAAAGGAGGAAGAGACAAAAGGCGTCAGCCGAATCCAAAGCGCGCACGCGAGTGGGTTGGCGGGGTGCTGACAGGCGGGGCCCATGCGTCAGCGACAGGGGGAAAAAACAAGGGAGGAAGGAGGGACTATGCGCAGTGGGCTGGACCGGGTAAGAAGGATTGGGCTACAGGGAAAGAAAGGAAATGGGCCAGGTGAGTTTTGGGACTGGTAGTTTTATTTTTTTATTTCATTTGCTTTGTTCTTTTCTTTAATTAAATCTTAGATTTCAAATTCAAACCAACACGCTAGCAAGTTTTATAAATTAAATTTCAAATTTTCAAAGCACACACACATGCATTCAAACACATCATTTCTTATTTTAATTTCTTCCCTTGTATCAATCTAATGTTTTAAATTAATTTAAATTCAAATTTTGCTTTTGTTAGATTTTGGGGTGTTACAAATCTACCCCCCTTAAACAGAATCTCGCCCCGAGATTCAAAAGCGCGGGACAAAAAGAGAACTAGGTTTTACGCCATTTCCTACATAATTTATTTCTTGTTATACTTCAAATTGTAATATTCAAACAAAAATCCAAGACATTCAAAGACAATATAAAGGACCACCCAAGTGCAACAATACAACATGACAAGTTGGTTAAAAATAATATTAGGAAAACATTTCATTATAGCTTAGATTTTCTTTTTAACAGATAGAGATTCATTTTAATTATGGAAAATACTATGAATGAAATATTAATTATTTTTAAATTATAAACATCACACATTTTTAAAATAATTAATTAGAATATTAATCCATCTTTCTCTACTTTAGATTTTGTGTGTGGTCAAAATTTAGTAGGGTCTTCAAAATAAATTGTGTTACTCAAATGTATTTTAAAATATGAAATACAAAAATTTATCTTTATTTGAATTGAAATATATTGATGTTACAAGAATTAAAGTTGGATTAATGATGGGCTACCCCCCTTAAACAAGAAGGAGCTATATTTTATGTGTTCGTTTATTATCAATTTGCAGCACATCAATTAGCGTTTACTATTGTCGTGGTGGCAAGGTATAGTCTTCACTCGCTAATCGAAAGAGGACCTAAACGAGTGAATATAATAAGTCTTCAAGCAGACTTCTTCTCGCTTCCAACTATCTTCTCATATTGATCTTGAAGGTGTTGTCGGTTGAGTTGAGTCTTTGTCTTCACAAACGAGGTCAAATGGAAACACTTAAACGTCCATTCTAACTAAGGTCACGTGCCTAGAGTCGATATATAGCTCTGATACCACCTTTGTCACACCCCATTTTACATAAAGTAAAACAGGGCAAACCTGCATGTATGCCAGGATCTGTTTGATCATACATGCATGATAAAATATGGTAAACAGTTCTTTGTGGAATAAAACAATAATTAAATACCTTAAAGCAATTACAAGTACATCAGCGGAAGAGGAAAAGTAAGCAGAGCACGCCACAGGCAAATCGACGGGTAGCAACGTGACCTTCTAAACTCCATCTTCACTTGATCATCTTTTACCTGAGCAGCATGACATGTACAAACAAAGGAAAGGAAAGAAGCAAGATGAGTACCTAATGTACTCCGCAAGTGAGGGAAATTATGACATGCGAGTTATTCAATGAGAAAAGGCTGACACAGGTTAAGCCTCTATGCATCCTTAATTTCCTATGTTAACCTTAGCATCCTATTTACTAGGTGAATGACATATATATAATAATAATAATATAAACCGTCGGGTTACACCCACCCGACTCACCACCATCCAGGTTACCCACCTGGAAACCAACTCACCGGGGTACCCCACCCGGGACCAAACTCATCGGGTTACCCACCCGTCTACCAACTCACCGGGTTACACCACCTGGTTACCAACCAAACCATCCAGTACCAATCCGACTAATCAAGGTTGGGCTATCCAGGCGAGCTCATGACCGTGAGCACGGCTATCTAGATAGATTTAATACTCTGCAGAGTTTGTACCACTTTACCCACAAGTTGTGATTTCATCCCCTGTTTCCAGGTGGACTAAAAACCTCCTTTATGCCCGTGATCGCGAATCACACTGCACACTGCCTAAGGTGTGAGGCCAGAGGTCACAACAGAGCCTTTACAAAGGGTCCCCCGACAAGTACGAGCACTCCAAGGTTTCACATACCGCGGCATTTCTGGAGTACACCCTCCGCCGGGGCAGCCCCCTCTTGAGCCTTGCGGATCCCAGAGCAGGTAACGCTGAACTCGTTCCCCGCACCATCCTTTGCCCATACCTATTGAGATATTACCTAATTAATTGGCTAAGCCGTTCCATACCGTCATGTGGTGGTACGAAAAGACATGGAATCACTACATCAAGAACCGGTCCTTAGAATCCACGCAGGCATCTAACAACAAACCCGAGTCTCGTGCGTACTACACCCACCAAGTCATCCTTCCTGCGAGATTCCTATCAACTACATCCCACCTCCAAAACCACAGTAATGCAGATAATAATAGGGTAGACAGATTAGTAATTTTAAAATAAAGTTACTCCCCCGATTATAACAGCATGGCTAAGCAGTTGCAACCACCCACACAAACCCTAGCATCTACCCAAAAGAGCGACAAGGAATAATATGGAAATATAGGGGAACTTCCTAACATATGATTCAATTTAAGACTTGCATGCAGCTAATTCTATCTATCCTTAATTATTCCTAACCGGTGCAAAGTGGTCAAGGATACTTGCCTTTTCTTTATTTCATGCAGTTGCTCAGTCTTCGGGTAGAACGCTCGATCTTCCAAGTCTTCACGTCGCATCATGATCATCACACAAACACGTATATAGTACCGAAAGAGAGATAAAATCACACTCAGTAACAGTACAACATACGAGCAAAACAAGTAATAAGGAGTAACACGCGAACATCCTACGGTGTAACGAGGGCCTACGTGCGATAACGGGTTAACGCGGTGTTACGGGTGTCTTATCATGTTATAACAATGTTTTATAGCTTAACTCACATAATTAAATAATGATGAAGTTAACAAAACATGTTTATATGGCAATTTATTGGTTTTAACAAGATATTACACATTTACATTATCATGCATGCAATGATAGGTCAAACCTAGGTTATAAATCATTTACAGATGCAAAAACATATTTATCAGGCATGCAATAATAGATTAAGTCTAGATCATAACTCATTCAAGAGTATGCTCCTAAGCATTTTTCTAGTTCAGGAATCATAATCACATGCAATGATGCACTTTATTTCATACTCTAAGTATTAATATTCTTTAACCAATATTGAGGAGTGTATTTCATGTAACTACAAGTACTACAAGAGCACATAAGCAATTCCTACACATTTTAATTATGCACCCACTAATTAATTAATTATAAGTTATGCATAACTTACATGCAAACAAAGATTTAATTAATTTTAAGTTATAAACTACGTACAATGTGCAAGAATACATTTATATTCATTTTCTAAGTTGTAAATTATTTACAGTACACAAAGGTACATTTTATTACGCAAATCAACATAATTATGCGCTAGCATCATTATAATGCGATAAAATATCTATCATCATTGTTTATGCCAAAAAATATATTTTCTTCATCTCTATGCAAGTGTTTTATGCATGCTGGGCAACTAATTTCATTAGGAAAAACATTGAATCATCATTATTTCATTTAGTACAGCATGCAACAAAGCTAATTTCCTAATTACATTACTCTACAAGGGTGTTAGATGCATATTCTAAGTACTCCAAGGTTAGAACTGTAAAAACAACACTATTAAAGGTGCCTAGTGTGCAATTTTTAGTTTCTGCAGGGTCTTAAATGCAAGAACAGAGGCTAATTAACTTTTTTCCTAGCAAATCCAGGGGCCTGACTACAAGTATACATAAAAACCCTAATTTAGATATAGTCCAGGGTTGGTTTTATTAAAGACCAAACCTATATGTAATAAACTTAAACGTACCAGAGGGGTTCTGTGCAAGTTTCCAGGGGGCTGGCTGCTAAAAGACAAAGGGGTATCTCGGATCTAACGCGAACCGTCGGATCTAAAAGGAGCGCACCAGATTTAATGGAGATGAAGGGTTATGCTCGATCTAATTGCGGCCGTGCAACAAGGAACGAACGGTGCATATTTAAATAAAGTGAAGGAGTATGCAGATCTAATCTGGATCGTCCCACGAAGATCTAAGGGCCAGAACTCGCCCTGGCCAAAACCTGTTGGCCGGCGGCGTCTACCCACGGCGGTGCACCATGGGGGCCGCCCGAGAGCTCGCCGGAGCACACGATTCTAAGGATAAACGGTGCGAAACTTGAACCTAAGCGTGTGGATCGGAAGAGGAGGAAGATGCAAGCTCACCTAGGTGGTTTTTACGGTTCCAGAGGGCGTGGAAGGGAGAGGTCGACGGCGTAGGGAGGCGGTGCTCGTCGGATCTCGGTGACCGGGTGCTACACTACCCTAAGCGCGTGTATAACGGCATGAATAGAGAGATAGTAACTTAGTGAAGATACCTAGGGTTGTTTGGTGGCTCGGGGAAGCTCGAAAGCGGTCAGCGACGTGGATTCACCGCGTTGGTCCTCGGTCCTCGGCGCGGCGGCATAGGGGTGGGTCTTCGGCTACGTCCTCGAGTCCGTCACGCGTTCTAGAGCACGAAGAACACGAACGAATGGTCAAACCAAGGAGGAATCAACAGGAAATGGTGGAACTTTGGTGAGGGGTGACGGGCTTACCGGAGCATCGTCGCGGTCTGGGTTATCGGCCTCGACTCCCGTCGGGGAGGGCCGGTGAAGGCTAGTGCGTGCCCCTGTGAAGCAGCACGACAAGCTAGCGAAGTTGGTGGTGGAAGGAGGCAAGGAAAGTGGGTGGTGCGGTGGCTCACCGTGGAAATGGCGACGACAGCGCGACTGGTTGAGATTGGGAGCAGGGGAGGCGGTTAGGGTTAGGGCGACACTTTATAGGTGATGCTTTCGTGCGGGGCAAGAAGTTGAGTTCTGGGTTTTGCAGTCATTTTTGGAGTCCGCGCTCGGACGGCTTGGCGTCCGCGCCCGGTCGGGTTCACACGATGGGCGTGACATCGCGCGCGTGAGAAGAGAGGGACGGGGTGAGGGAAAAAGCTGACAAGTGGGCTCCACCCGTCAGCGGCTGGAAGAAAAAGATAGGGCGGCAGGGCATCCTAGGCTCACGGGAGCATCACACGAGTGGCCTGGCCAGAGGAGAAAAGAAGTGAAGGGTGTGGCTAACTCGCGGGACCCTCGAGCCAGTGAGGGGAAGAGGAAAGCTATTGTGCGGGTCCCGTGCGTCAAGGAAAGGAGGAAGAGACAAAAGGTGTCAGCCGAATCCAAAGCGCGCACGCGAGTGGGTTGGCGGGGCGCCGACAGGCGGGGCCCATGCGTCAGCGACATGGGGAAAAAACAGGGGAGGAAGGAGGGACTATGCGCAGTGGGCTGGATCGGGTAAGAAGGATTGGGCTACAGGGAAAGAAAGGAAATGGGCCAGCTGAGTTTTGGGACTCGTAGTTTTATTTTTTTTATTTCATTTGATTTGTTCTTTTCTTTAATTAAATTTTAGATTTCAAATTCAAACCAACATGCTAGCAAGTTTTATAAATTAAATTTCAAATTTTCAAAGCACACACACATGCATTCAAACACATCATTTCTTATTTTAATTTCTTCCCTTGTTTCAATCTAATGTTTTAAATTAATTTAAATTCAAATTTTGCTTGTGTTAGATTTTGGGGTGTTACAAAGTGATAACGGAACTGAATTTAAAAACCAATCGTTTGATCACTTTTGTGTTGAAAATGGAATAGATCATCAATTTTCTTCACCTTATGTACCTCAACAATACGGTGTTATAGAGATAAATAACAAAACCTTAGTTGAGATGGCTAGGACTATGCTTGATGAATATCAAACTCCTAAGAAAATTTTGGGCAGATGCTATTGCAACCGCACTTCTTCTTTTGAGATGGCTTATCATTGCACTTATATATGAACTTAGAAGAAGTTGCTTATGACTAAAATCATGACCTTAAGCTTTTGATTATCAAATGACATAGACTTGGCTTGGTTGGTTAGAATAAGGTAGATGCAGCACATAATCTCTTGCAAATGTTATATGATCAGAATTTGTGCTTTAAATAATATTGAAAAATGAAAATTGCAGCAACAAATGTCATGCTTTCAGGTTTTGAAATAGTTAAGTTTGTGAGATCATGACTTGCTTAAATTGAAAATTACATTTGATCTCTAGCATGGCTTACACTACTTTATGTATTTCATTGATGTGATAGTGTAAGTTACTTGATAGTATGACTTGGATGAGCTTTGTTTTATATGTATATGTTACATTATGCTCATAACAATTAAAATTTCTCTTTTGTACCTTGCTGAATACATTGTCGAAGGGGGAGAAACTGATAACACATTGCACATATTCACAAGTGTTTTTGGCACGATTCTTCTGAGGGGGGGGGGGTTTTTCTTCTCATTTTATTTCTGATTTACATAAGGGGAGAAATATGTATAGGGGAGATTTTTTTCAAAACTTTTCATTTGAATAAGCCAATGTTTAGATTCTAAGTGGTGTTGCCAATGCATTCATCAAGGGGGGGGGGGGGGGGATTATGAGACCTATGTGTGCTGAATACATTGGTTATGACGATAAAAGTTTTGAATACTACCAAAACACCTTTTTTAACAAGGTCCGACTCTACGTACGAGCTCCATCAAGGTCCTATAATAGGTCCGACTTGTTTTGGGTAGCTCCGGCAAGGTCCAACATAAGGTCTGACTTGCTATGTCTAGGTCCGACTTACTTTGGCTAGGTCAGACTTCTTTGTCTAGGTCTGACTTGCTTTGGCAAGGTCCAACTAAGCTTTAGTAAGCTCCGACGCTAGGTCCGACGCTATGGTAAGCTCTGGTGCTAGGTCCTGCTAGCTTGGGTAAGCTCCAACTCAAGGTCTGGTTAGCTTTGGCAAGGTTCGAAGCTTGATTGCAATGGTTCCGCTTTTACTTTGAATTGATTTGAATTTGCTTTACATCTATGGAAAGTTTGCTTAGAATTCTTTTACTAAGTTTTTGGTGTGTTTTGGTGGTTATGGCTGATATCATTTTGCTATGGTTTGCAACATGCTTATGTGAGGTGCTCACGTAAGGTGTTGTGGTTTAAGAACTAACGAGAGTCAAGTCGAGGACTTGTGCTCGGCAGTATTGGTTGTTTATTCATGTGCAGGTGTTGTTTGAGTTCAAGACATGGCTGGTGATGGGATCCATTGAACTAGTCTTTGGGAGAAGATGAGGTTCAACAACCAACTTCGGGAGGAATTGTGGTTGAGTTGATCGGAAGGTCGCGCAACATGTTTCAATCTAGAACAATGCATATGAAGGTATCATGTACGTCATTGGAAGGTGTTTACACTTGTGCAAGGAGTGCATGGACAGTGCTGCATGGTTCCAAGGCATGATGAAGAGATGTGGACATAAAGAATTTGTCAGAAAGATCCAACCAACTAGGTTATGGACTAAGACTGCGGCTGCGTCGGGTTTGACTCGAATATGGAAAGATTTGAGTTGGTTATGATAGGATCTCGTGTGGGTCATGAAGTTGGGTTGTTTTAGGAATGTTGGATACGTTCCTAAGGTGTTTGCAAGTCTTAATATTGCTTATATCTACGTATGGAAGAGTCTTGAACAGTTATAGAAAGTTATGGTTGAATCTGAGTAGGATTTGACTCCTAGTTAGGATTGAGTTGGCCTAAGAGCTGGTTATATAAGCAAGGGAGGCCAGAGCTTGTAGTGCACGACTTTGGGGCTGTTCCTCTTGTGGTTTGATCAATAAAATTTGTAGTTTAAAGAAACTTTTGTGCCTTGTTCGTCTGACTTGTTTTTATCAAGTCTTTCTCGTCGAGTTTCTTCGTAGCACTACCTTACTTCGGTGGTTTTATCATAACTCGAGTTCTACAGATTCAATTATGTGATTATTTTTTGGTTGTCTTCACAACTTGATTGTCTATCATATTTGAAAATTTCACGGTCATTGGATTTGTAGTTTTGGGTCTACACGAGTTTCTTTGCAGTGTTGCATATTTGATTTTTCTCGGGTAGAACAGATTGACATTTGTTCAATTTTTTGATCATAACTTGAGTTTTTCTTATTCTTGTTGTCTTGTCTTCGTGACTTGATTCTCCACAATCTATACTGATTTTGTCACGATTGATCATGTTTATATTAGTCGCACACATGATTTCTTAACAGATTGATTTTCTACTGAGTGGTTTTTGTTACTTCCACTAAAAAAATTTTAATCTACCATTCACCTCCTCTGGTAGCTTTTCACGTGCTCTTCGATCCTGTAAGAACTCGGAGACGTGCATGTATAACACCCGTCTCTCATTTCAGCATCCTTTGGTCGAGAGAGCGTGAGAAAATTTTCGCCATAGAGCGCGCGGGAGTTTAAAATAAAACTCGGAGATGCACATATATAATGCACGTCTTGCATTATCATCTTTCGCATCAGGGCATTTTGTCGCACGCAAAGGATGAGCCATGGTGTGCTGAAGCTGGGAACATCTTTCACATGCGGGGATGTACCACTGGCAACTGTGCGCAATGCCTTATATGGTCGTTGCATTGCACTCAGCTTTTCAAGGTGGGATAAAAGATCTTCGGAGTAAATCGGAGACGATCCCAGGTAAGACGCATCTCTGCCAATGTAAGGCGCATATTGCATTATTTAGTGGTCTTGGACACGCTTGAGTGCCCTAGATGCATCACTATGTGCTAAAGCCAGGAACAACATCTAGGACATTTCGGCGTGTCCAACTGGCAACTGTGTGCAATGCCTTATACAATCGTTGCAACGTGCTCAGCTTTCTGAGGTGGGACAAAAGATCTTCGACACAAATTGGAGACGTGCCCTTATAAAGCGTGTCTCACATTATTATCTTCGACACGAATCATTATAAACTATAAAAAAAATCTTCATGTTGCCCATTACTTCTTGTGTGTCGCCCGTGTGTTCAAGGCAAAGGAATAATGTTGATAAATACTTGTAGACATGCAATGCAAATTATCGTGGATTGTGGATTTATTGTGGATTGTGGTATAATGTTGATAAATACTTGTGTAATGTGTGAGTTATTTGTTTTGGATTTTGCTGCTCAAATATAAGGCGCGTCTCTCATTATTTTGCGGCCGAACGGACACGCAGCATGCGAAAGTTGTTATTCCCGCTACCAACTACTTTTGCATGCTGACATGTCGATTAGTAAAGAACTGTTGGTCGATTAGTAAAGGGGCACCGGAGGCGAAGAGACGAGGGTGATAAATGCGAAATGTGCGAGAACAAAGACAGACGCGCGTTATGTTAAAGCGCGTCTTCCATTGTCGAAAGAGAGACTCGCAGTACGAGGACTGCGGAGAACTTAATTTCGGTGGCGTGGTGTAGAGACGTGTGCGACGTCCAGCGTGCGCGACCTTTCATTTCCTCGAGGCGGTATCGATGCGTCCCATCATTCTATCAATGATTCGGAAACAGACCACATCATTGTCGACTCCGCACAGACCTTATTTAAAACGCGCCATCACCCGTGATTTCTCCACAAGCGCGTCGCTCACTTTGAATTTGTTTCTTCTTTTCTTCATCTTCTCTGCGCCGACGACCCACCACCATCGTGGCCGACCTTCCGCCGCCAAGCCCTCCGATGGAGCCACCGTGCGAGAAATTGTGTTGCAGCTCCCCCGAGAGGTTCAACACCGAACAGCGCCTCCTTATGGCGCAAGAGGCGTACAACAATACGTCTTGCGCCATGAGTTCCTTGGGTCTGGATACCCTTCCCAAGTTTAATGGAATGGGTACCATCGGCAACTACCTCTTCGCCCTCACGGGGGTGGTCGATCGTCTCGACATTATGTTCGAGACGATGGCCCAGATGCTTGGCCCCGAGGGTCGCAGAAACCTGGTGGAGGCGACGGAGAGCAACCTCGTTCTCGGGATTGCACCGCCGGTGCAGCAAGCGTAGCTGATCCAGGCTCCTGTTGCACCAGCGCCGGAGTTGTCGCAGGAGGAGGAGGAGGAAGATCCGGGGGAGGATGAGGAGGAGTAGGAGTAGGATTTAGTTTTCTTTGTTGTTTTTAGTTACTTCTGTTTTGTAATATATTGTGTTAATGAATGAAATTTATCTTTGTTCGTCTATGTGATTGAATATTATCTTGTGTGTTCTTCAACTGTGTGAATGAACGAATGTGTGGTGTGTTCATCGTGTTCCTCAAGTATCATAAGGAAGGATTTGATTATTTTCTAGACAAGTGAATAATTTAGTTATCAGGTGAATGTGCTCTAAGTTCAGTGATGTGTGATATCAACAGTGAACCTGTGAGACCTATGTGTGCTAAATACATTGGCTTGTCGTGAATACACTTGGCCTTGATGATAAAAGTTTTGAATATCACCAAAACATCTTTTTATCAAGGTCTGACTAGCTTTGGTCAGCTCCAGTGAAGTTTTGTCTTTGATAGCTTCGTCATGTTTTTGATAGCTCCGACATGATTTTGATAGCTCCGTCACGTTTTTGCTAAGCTCCGAAGTTGATTTTTCTAGCTCCGGCTTTTGGGATTACTAGTTCCGACTAGTTCTGGTTAGCTCCGGCGCTAGGTCCTGCTAGTTTTGTAAACTCCGGCGGGAGCTTGGTTGTACTAGTTCTGGTAAGCTCCGGCGGGAGCTTGGTTGTACTAGTTTTGGTAAGCTCCAGCGCTAGGTTCTACTAGCTTTTGATAGCTCTGGCTCAAGGTCCGGGTTGCTCTGGCAATGTCCATAACTTGACCGTAGTGCTTCTGCTTTTCATTTGCAATGTTTCGTACTTGCTTTACATTGTTCGAAAGATTGCTTAGTATTCATTTGCTAAGTTTTTGGCGCGTTTTGGTTGATATGGGTGATATCGTGTTACTGTGGTTTTGCAACATGCTTATGTGAGGTTCTCACGTAAGGTGTTGTGTTCGGAACTAACTTGTGTCAAGTCGAGGACTTGGGCTCGTATGGATTGGTTGTTTATTCATGTGCAGGTGTTGCTTGAGTTCAAGACATGGCTGGTGACGGGATCCATTGGACTAGTCTCAGGGAGGAGATGAGGTTCCAACAACCAAATTCAGGAGGAATTGTGGTTGAGCTGATCAGGAGGTTATGCAACATGATTGAATCAAGAACAATGCATATGAAGGTATCGTGGACGTCATTGGAAGATGTTTGCATGTGTGAAAGGAGTGCATGGACGTGGCTACATGGTTCCGAGACGTGTTGAAGAGATGTGGACGTAAAGAGTTGGTCGGAAAGGTCCAACCGACTAGGTTATGGACTCAGGCTGCGGCTGAGTCGGGTTTGACTCAAATATGGAATGATTTGAGTTGGTTATGATAGGATTTCGTGTGGGTCACGAATTTGAGTTGTTTAGGAATATGGGATACATTCCTAAGGTGTTTGGAAGTCTTAATATTTCTTCTATCTGCGTATAGAAGAATCCTAAGCAGTTATGGAAAGTTACGATTCGTGAACAGAGTAGCATTAGGTTCCTGATCTGAGTTGAGTTGGCTTTCGAGCTGGTTATATAAGCAAGGGAGCCCAGAGCTCGTGGTGCACGACTTGGAGGCTGTTCCTCTTGTGTTCTATTTAATAAAATTCATAGTTTGAAGGAACTTTTGTGCCTTGTTCGTCAGACTTGTTCCAGACAAGTTTTACTCGTCGAGTTTCTGGACACCACTACCTTTTGTTGGTGGTTTTATCATAACTCGAGTTTTACAGATCCAGTTGACGTGATTCTTTTTGGGTTGTCTTCACAACTTGATTTTCTATCATATGCCAAAATTTCACGGTCATTGGATTTGTGGTCTATGATGTACACGAGTTTCTTTGCAGCATTCCAGAACTGTTTTTTTCTCGGGTAGGGCAGATTGACCATTGTTTGATCTTTCGATCATAACTTGAGTTTTTCTCGACGGATTTGAGTGATTCTTTTTGTGTTGTCTTCGTGACTTTATTCTCTCTGATATCTATCACTTTTTTCCCGGTTAAACACGTTTAGATTAGTCTCACACACAATTTCTTTAACATATTGTTTTTTTGCCGAAAGGGTTTGGGGTTTAATTGTTTCCATTGCGTAAGATTATTAAATCTACCATTCACCCCCCCCCCTCTGGTAGCTTTTCACGTGCTCTTCTATCCTACAATTGGTACTAGAGCCACGGTGCTCTATTATTTGTGATTTGCGCATGTTTTTAACTAATCATCATGGAGAAGTACTCTGCCAAACCTTGTGTGTTCGCTGGTATTGATTTTCAGGTTTGGAAGGCACGCATGGAGGCTTTCATCCAGGCACAAGGCTTTGGAATATGGGAGAAGGTATACAAGCCTTACGAAGTGCCATCAAACAATCAAGTTACAGCTACAAATCTGAGAGATGTCAACAACAACAACAAGGCTCGGAACTTGATCATACAAGGATTAACACAAAGCGACTTCGACCGTGTTGCACACCTCCGATTTGCATACGATGTGTGGAAAGCACTTTGTGACTACCACGAAGGATCCAACACGATCAAAGAGGTAAGGAAAGACATGTTCAAGAAAGAATACATGCGCTTCGAGATGCAACCCGGTGAGTCTATTGATGACCTTTTTGCTCGCTTTAATAAGATTCTCAGCAACTTGCGTAGTGTCAATGTTAATTTTTTAGATGCTGAAAATGCTAGGCAATTGCTAAGTGCATTAGATATGTCAATTTAGGAGATGAAAGTCACATCTATTCGTGAATCTACTGTCATGAGTTCACTTACTTTAGATGTGCTATATTCTAAGTTAAAAACTCATGAAATTGACATAATCTCACGTAAGAACCCCAATAAGTCTATTGCATTTGTTTCACAACGTGATATGTCTAGCTCCGGCCAATCATCATCCTGCAATACTCTTACTTTCTAGAAGAGGAGTTGGCACTCATCTCTACTAGATTCTCAAAAGCATTGCAAAATGTGAGAACTAGAAGGAGAGGAAGCTCCGGACCTCAACGCTATTTTGAATGTGGTAAAACAGGACACTTTTGTACAGAATGCCCTAACCTTTCAGGTCCGACCACCCGGGAAGAAAAACAAAGCAAGGTTCGGACCTCCTCTAGAAATTCCAACAAGAAGAAGAAAAGTACCATAGGACGCAAGATGATCAACAGTTTCATCACCGCGCTTCAAGAGTTCAGTTCAAGCGACGTGGACATTGGAAGTGATGAAGATGAAGATGATTTGGCAAACTTGTGTTTTATGGCGGGCAAGTCAAGATCAAGTATGGAGGAGGCAGAACACAACAGTGATAATGAAGAGGTATGTCCTACTTGCGAAGAAATGTGTGATGCCATTTCTCGTGCCACTATTATTGTTAAGAAAAAGGACAAAAAGCATAGGGATAGTGCTGCTAAAATTGAATCACTAGAATCTGAAATCAACCGTTTAAAAACTTTGATTCCTAGTGATGATGCATGTTCCTCATGTGATTTAATATATGAACAATTGTCCTCATTAAGAAGTGGGCACACCTCCACACTTGATAAACTTGAGTTAGAAATTGAAAAGAACAAAGAGCTTGCTGCACTTAATGATAAAAACTTGAAAGATGCTAGCTGTTCTACAATTGATTTACATTGTTCTACTTGTGATGATCTTGATAAGAAACTACAGGATGCTATGAATGAAATTTCTATATTGAACAATGCTTTACGTTCTCATGAAGTTAAATTTTGTTCAAATTGCAAACTAAAAGGAAAAACTTCATGTGAAAATTTCCTTGATCTGTCCAATAAACTTGATGACATGCATAGGACATTAGATCGGTTTTGTAATGGGAATAAGAACCTAAACTTACTGTTGAATTCTTCCAAGTCTTGCAATGATAAAACTGGTTTAGGTTTTGATTCTCATGCTCATGCTAAGGCACATCCACCTAAAATTTTAAAGTCATTAGGAAGTGGTTTGATTCAAGCAGTTCCTAAACAAAAAGGAGTGGTTTTCAAATCTGCAGGAGTGTTGCCTCATTCGGTTTCAAATAAAAATATTGCTTGCTCATCTAGACATGAACACAAAGTTAAATTTCATTGTACCTTCTGAGGTAGAGATGGTCATGTCATAGATTTTTGTTATAGACTAGCTAAACAACAGAAAAGGGAAACAATGGTTGCTAGATCTCATAACTTTCATGCAAAATTTGCTACACACATTGCACCGAATGTACAACCTGCTGTTTTGAGTCAAAAACATTCAAAGTTTACCTCTGGACCTTCTGTTTTTGCCTCCGAAGCTACTGATTTTTGTGCTATACAAGTAAAACCTTATAGGTCAGTAGTCAAGAATAAAAAATCTCAAACTTTGACTCATAAACCTGCTGTTTTGTCTCAGCTTTCGCGTGTTTTTCCTGCTGCACGTCGCGTGACTCAGTACTGGATTCCTAAATGCCTTTTGACTAACCCCAGTATTGAGTCATCGACGTATTGTGCTTTTATGTAGGTTATACGTTTGAGGAAGGAGAACATTTGGATTGTGGATTCAGGTTGCTCACGCCACATGACCGGTAACAAAGATTGGTTCTCCTCCCTCTCTTTTGTGTCACGTGTAGAAAATGTTACTATTGCTGATAATTCTTCAACTCCTATAATTGCTAAGGGTTCGGTTAGAGTAAATGATCACCACACTTTGAAGGATGTGGCACTTGTCAAAAATTTGAAATACAACTTGCTTTCTGTTTCACAATTGCTAGATGAAAATCTAGAAATTATTTTCAATAAAAACTGCTGCAAAGTTGTAAGTTCAAATAGTGAGCTTATTTTAACATGTCTCGGTTTGGAAGAGTTTTTAAAGCTGATTTTGATATGTCTTTCTCTAAGCATAGGTGTCTAGTTGCTAATGATTCAAAGGACTTACATTTTTGGCATCGTAGACTTGGTCACGTAGGCTTTGATCACCTAACGCGTGTTAGTGCTCTTGATCGCATACGTGGGCTGCCTAAGCTTAAAGGGGACAAAGAAATTGTGTGCTCTTCTTGTAGACATGCTAAGATGGTTGCAGGTTCACATACTCCTCTCACAATGATCATGACAACTGAACCATGTCAACTTTTGCATCTTGACATTGTAGGACCTTCACGTGTTCAATCCTTCGGTGGTAAATGGTATGTTCTTGTTATTGTTGATGATTATTCTAGATACTCTCGGGTTTACTTTATGGCGTCTAAGAATGAAGTTTTTAGTCACTTTAGAACTTTATTTCTTAGATTATCAATTGATCACCCAGGATCATTAAAAGCAATTAGAAGTGATAACGGAACTGAATTTAAAAATAAATCCTTTGATCACTTTTGTGCTGAAAATGGAATAGATCATCAACTTTCTTCACCATATGTACCTCAACAAAACGGTGTTGTAGAAAGAAAGAACAGAGCCTTAGTTGAGATGGCTAGGACTATGCTTGATAAATATCAAACTCCTAGGAAATTTTGGGTTGATGCGTTAGCAACCGCTTGTTATGTCTCAAATCGTGTTTGCTTGCGTGCTAAGCTAGGTAAAACACCATATGAGCTTCGGTTTGGACATAGGCCTAGTGTTACACACTTTCGGGTCTTTGGTTGCAAATGCTTTGTTAAGAAACATGGTAATCTTGATAAATTTGAACCTAGATCCATTGATGGCATGTTTCTTGGTTATCCATCTCATACTAGAGGCTACCGTGTGCTTTTACTTAACACTAACAAAATTGTGGAGACTTGTGAAGTGTCTTTTGATGAATCTAGCCCAGGTACTAGCTCAAACATTGCAGGTCCAGATCCATATCCGCAGGGGGAGAGCATTTTCATTGAAGATGAGGAAGAATTGGAGTTGCTGCCATAAAATTCAGCAGCTAAAGACTTTGGTTTAGCTCCGAATGTTAATTCTCAACCAGCACCGACAACCATCAATGCTGATTCAAATCATCCTCAAGCCACAAGCTCATCGATTTGTGATGAACATGAAGAAGAAGAAGCTTGTGAGACATTTGTTCCCCTACGGTTTTACAAATATCATCCCCCACAACAGATGATTGGAAGCTTGCACGAACGAGTCACACGGTCCAGGTTTTGCGATCCAAACTCTCATGCTCATTCTGCTTTTGTTGCTTCTTTTGAACCCAAAGATATATCACACGCACTCACTAATGAATCTTGGATTATTGCCATGCAAGAAGAGTTAGAAAATTTAGAAAGAAATAATGTTTGGAAACTTGTACCTCCACCTCAAGGTCACACTTTAATTGGAACTAAATGGGTATTTGAAAATAAACAAAGTGAGGATGGGGTTGTGGTTAGGAATAAGGCTAGGTTGGTTGCTGTAAGGATCGAAACGCCCAATAGGGGGGGTGAATTGGGCTTTCTTTCAAATTTTAAGACAATTAAAAGTTAACGACTAAAGCCCAATTCCCTATGCGGTTTATCTATGCAATCAACGTAAATATAAATTGCGGAATAAAGATTGCATAATGTAAAGAGGAGGGAGAGGGATGCAAACGCTCAAAAGACACGGAGACACGGAGTTTATCCCGTGGTTCGGCAAGATCACAAGGATCTTCCTACATCCACGTTGTGGCACCCACCGAAGGGTTTTGCCACTCCCAAGTCACCGAGACAAGGGGGTCTTCACTAATCTTCTCCGTTCGCCATCTCCGGCAAGGTGGATCTCAAGCCTTGTACAATCCTTGATCTTCCGGGCTTCCACACACACCTTGGCAAGCTTCGGAAGGATCTCTTCAACCTCTCACTAGCCTAGAGACTCCAATCACAGAGAAAGGACGCACACAAGCTTTTCTCTAGCTAGATCTAGCCTATACAAATGATCTAATGGGTGTAGAAGTGTAAGCTCTTGGTCTTGAGTGCTCTTGGATGTGTTGTTAGCTTCTGAGTATCAAGACTTTGCCGTAATGACTAGCTTAGGGGGTATTTAAAGCCAACCTCCCCGAAATAGCCGTTGGAAAAGTAGGCTGACAGAACTTTATTGTACACATCGGATGATCCGATGTCTTCCCCTTGGTTATCATCGGTCTAATTAAGATGGTTGACGTCATGGTGTCAGATATGACCGTTGTTAGACCGATGTAGCTTCATCTTCATCATCGGATGATCCGGTGGCTCTTCCTTCAGAATTATCTTGAACTTGAGGCTTACTGGAGTAATCAACCGATGTTCACACCTCTGTACATCGGATGATCCGGTGCTTCACTTGGTCCAATGATGTTGCAAACTGTACTGATGGACCGATGTGACTGAGCCATACATCGGATGATCTGGTGAGTGCTTTGCTCTGAGATCTTCTTCTTCTGTTGACACAACTCGACCGATGTAGTCAAACCAGAAATCATCGGATGATCCGGTGTGTTCAACTTGTTGACTTCAAGTTGTTTTGAGTTGTTCTTTTGGAATTTGAACTTGTGACCTCTTTGACACTTGTTTGAAATGTTGTTCTGATAGTCTTCAAGCATTGAGTGATGTCAAGTTAGAGCTTTCACTTCTTGTCTTCATATGATTCGATTTGATCTCATTAGTTGATTTTATATGGGTCTCCAATGTCATTTTGATTTCATTTGATTGAGTGATTATTGGGACCTTGCATTCACAAATTCATTAGTAAAATCGAATGGTTGTCATTAATCACTGAAACCGTACCTCATGGGGCCTAGATGCTTTCAATCTCCCCCTTTTTGGTGATTGATGACAACACAATAATTTAAAGCGCAATAGTAATGAATTTGATGGTACAATACTCAAATAGATATGCAATGAATACAAGGTAAAACACATTGAGCTTGTAGAAATCAAATGAAATGGCGCGAAAAGTTTAATCGATTAATAACATAAGCAAATAACACAAGTAGAAAGGTGCTTAATTAATATTACAAAAAGGTACTCAAGCACACGAAATTACATAAGAAATAGATAGAAACTCCCCCTGAGACTAGGAAACTACTCCTCCTGACTCCTCTACCTCTTCTCCCCCTTTGGCATCAAGACACCAAAAAGGGATCAGAGAGCCTACTGACCCTGAGAGCTAGGCGCGATGACGAACTGGTCACCGTCGCTGTCGTCGGAGCTGGAGTCGCCGGTCGCAGCTGCTGGAGCGGAGGGAGCTGGGGGAACCGCTGTCGGTGCTGGAGAGGAGGTGGTAGGTACAGGAGGCACCGGTGGAGCTGGAGGAAGCGGAGCACTAACCACAGATGCCGGCGTCTACCGGAACAGAGTCGTCGCCGGCAGAGGAGAGTGGATCAGTGCGCTGGGTGCCAGAAGAGGTGACATGCTGATAGAAGGAATCAGAGTAGCAGGCACCTGAGTCGCACCTGGAGCCAGTCCCAGTCCAGGCTGCTGTGGAGGAAGGGCGATCCCGGTCTGAGTGTAGAGGTTGGTGATCAACCCTAGGATCCCCATCATAGCCTGCTGAGTCTGCTGCTGCTGGTCGAGGGTACGGTGGTGCATCTGATCAACAAGGTTCGTGAACCGGTCCGTATCCTCTCGCCTCTGTTGGGCGATCTCCAGCTGAAGCTCCTGCTGCTGCCTCTGAAGCTGTGCCAGGTGAGCAGCCTGCTCTGCCCTGGCTTGCTCAGCCGTGAGCCTGTCCTAGCGCTGCTGCTCTATCATCTGCTAAAGAAGTGTCGACAGCTTTGATGGCTGTGACACCTGCGCCTCGGACACAGGAGGTGGTGTCGGTGGTGGAGCAGCTGAACCTCCTGCCTCTGCATCGTGCTGCCTCGGTGAAGGAGGAGGAGGAGGGAAGTACTCCTCGACACTCTCATCTGTGTCGCTCTCGGACCAGACGTGCTGCAGGTCTCCTCCCTGAGCCTCTGCCTCAGCTAGACGCTCATCCTCTTTCTCCAAGTCCGACCAGTCTTCCTCGGACAGCATCGCCCTGACCTGACGCTCAACAGGGCGGCCAAGGCGGCGGTCCCCTGGAGCTGGAGCTCGGTAGTGTCCGAACCGTGACACACTCTCGTCAGAGAGACGGTCGTGCGCGGCAGACCCCTCGAGAACCATCATGGTAAGCAGGTAGCTGATCCAGTGCCCATAGACAAACTGCCTCATCATGCCCACACCATCTGTGATCACATCCTCCATCTCGCAAATGATGACATCCACTATGTCGAAGTCAATCCCGTTCATGATGTAGAACAGGATCGTCTGCTGGAGGCTAGTGAATCCCTCAAGATAGCCGGACCTCGGCAGAAGTGTGCGGCGCAAGGCGAGGTGCACTATGCGCGCTGCTGGAGTCAACAAAGCCGGCACCCTCGGATGGTCTGGAGAGAACGTAGGTCCAAACAATGATCTGATCTCCTCCAGAGCAGGAGCCACTCCTCCAGTGAGTGGCCTCCTTGGCGGATCTGCCTGTCCATAGACCTTCTCATGTATGCAGGTGTTGTGTAGGTCTACTCCAAGCAACTGTCCCAGCGTCTGTCTTGTCAGGTGGTAGTGCTGACCCATGAACATGAAGTCAATGGATCTTCTTCCCTCCGAGACATAAAGGGTGGCGTAGAAGACGCAGACCCAATCTTCCACATAGGCACTCCGCTCATATGCCATCAACTCCACCAAGCCTCGGTATCTCTCAAAGTACGGACGAATCTCCGTCTCTGCTGCCAAAGCTAGCTGTCCCCAATCCAGATAATTGTGTTGGAACAGCTTGTGGCCTCGGCGTCTGTAAGTCTCGTAGAGAGACGCCTGCGTGACAGTCCAGAAGCGACTATCCACCAAAGCTTCCCGGGGCTGCGGGTACCACTCCTCCAGAAGCACATTCCATCTGAGCTTCCGAAGCTGCTTTGCCTTCAGCTTCCTGTAGTCCGTGAGACAAACTCCTTCTGCGACATGGACAGTGGTGTCCATCTCGTAGATGGCACGCTGGGCCTCCCTATCCTCACGACGGTCGGCTGCCGTCGGTCTCGGACGTGGAACTGCAGGGGAGTGTCCCCCACGGGTCCGGGCTGAGCGCCGGCGGACGAGAGGCTCAACGGGCTCCTCTTCGGCCTCAGAGTCGTCGATCACGGGAGGCTGCCTGGAACGAGCCTCGCAGATCCTCAGGGACCCTCCTCGGCCACGCTCACGCTCCTCGGCGGCGCGAGCGGCCATCAACGCCTTCTTCTTTTCTTTGGACAGCTTTTGCTTCTTCGTGGCGGGCTCCGTGATAGCCTTGCCCTTGTTCTTCTTTTCACGAGCCATTGCGAGGCGCGAGAGCACGGAGTCGACGAAGGAGAAGACGTGGAGATCAAAGGGCCGAGAAACCCTAGCGGCGATGGAACGTGGGAGGCACCACGGAGATGTCGGCGTCGCTTGGGTGGAGGCGCTGCGACGGCAAGGAGAAGCGGTGGCGGTGGCTGCGATGAAGAGGCGCGTGGATGGAGGCGGCGGCGGCGACGGCGCGGGTGAGGGTGGAGGCGGCGGCGCGGCGCTTGGAGGTGAGGTGGCGGCGCGGGTGTGCGGCGGCGGTGTCCGGTGGGAGCACGGCGGTGGCGCGAGGTTACGGTGGCGGCGTCCGGTGGGAGCACGGCGGTGGCGCGAGGTTGCGGTGGCGGCGACGCGAGGGAGAGGCGGCGGCGCGGCGGATGGCGGACGGCGGCGGCGACGGCGCGAGTGAGGGTGTACGGGAGAGCAAAGCGTCAGGGAGAGAGAAAATGCGGCGGCGCACGAGTTTAAATAGTGGGTCCCAAACCCTAGCCGAATATTTAACACCAGATGGACCGATGTTAGGTGAAATGAACATCGGTCGAATGCCACAGTAAGGATATTCAAAAATTTTTGTGGACATCGGATGGACCGACGTTTAGGGTTTTGATCATCGGTCGAATGGCACAGTAAGGGTGTTCAAAAGAAGGGTGTTGACACCGGATGGTCCGACGTTGGAGGAAGTAACATCGGTGGAATTGACAATAGCTCCAGAATTGTCAACACCGGATGGCCGATGTTTTTCAGAATGAACTCGTCGGATCATTTGAGTTTCTGACTGAACTGGCCCTTGAAGATTGAACACCTATTGGTCCAATGAGGGATTGACCTAGGCATCGGATCATCCGATGACTACAGAACAAAAAAACATCCCATATATGTCCTTTGACCAAACAACCAAGCAAAGAGAAACACATGTCTTAGGACTTTCTGGGCAACCCCTTTCCCCTCAAAGATAATAATATGCCAATAACTTGGCTATTCCTTAATGCAAATGGAACACTGAGAAAAAAAGGAGGAAAATATCCAAATAAAATGTAAGGCCCATGCTTTGTGAGGTAGAGTATGAAGACTACTATCTCAATAGAGCATGTTCCTCTAGGCATTTACGCACCTAACATTTTGTTCTTTCCACCTTATATGAGTTGAGATGTTGCATTTCAAACAAGTCTCTTTCTCATGAGATGGGTTCCCCTTTGTGACAATCTACCGTATGCAATGCCAATCATTTTATAATGCAAGAATTTGTAAATCTATATGGCAGGCATCATGCAAGACATAAAGTAAATCTATCTTGCCATGTTTGAACCTTCCAAAGGCTTCCCCAGGGAAAACTATTTCTAGCTCGCCCCTATCCTTTGGGAGTTAGACAAGACCTATATGATATGCATTCTTACATGACGTTTGTTGCATCTAGCACATTTAATTCACTTCTTAGCCTAGAAAAGGTTTTCTCATCAAGTGGTTTAGTGAAGATATCCGCCAATTGTTCTTTGGACCTAACACCTCTCAAAGAGATGTCTCCCTTAGCTTCATGGTCCCTTAAGAAATGATGGCGAATATCAATGTGCTTAGTGCGGGAGTGTTGAACGGTGTTTTTAGCTATCTTAACCGCACTTTCATTGTCACAAAGGAGAGGCACACAACCAAGTTTAATTCCAAAGTCCAAAAGGGTTTGTTTCATGTAAAGAATTTGGGCACAACATGCACCGGCCGCAATGTATTCCGCTTCCGCCGTGGACAAAGCGACGGAATTTTGCTTCTTGCTAGACCAAGAGACTAGGGAACGCCCAAGCAAGTGGCACCCACCGGAGGTACTCTTGCGATCCACACGGCATCAGGCAAAGTCCGAATCCGAGTATCCCAAAAGATGGAAGGTTGTACCTTTAGGGTACCACAAGCCCATACTAGGGGTATGCTTAAGATACCTAAGTATCCTAAAGACCGCCTTCTTATGCGATTCTTTAGGTGCCGCTTGAAAGCGAGCACATAAGCATACACTAAACATTATATCGGGCCTAGATGCGGTAAGATAAAGCAATGAACCAATCATTGAACGGTAGTGAGATTGGTCAATAGGTTTACCGTCCTTATCCGTGTCGAGTGGCAATTTGTTGCCATTGGAGTGCTTCTTGAGCTTCAATCTCCCATCTCAAATTTCTTCAAGAGGTCCTTGGTGTACTTCTCTTGATAGACGAAGGTTCCCTCTTGAAGTTGCTTGATTTGAAATCCAAGGAAGAAGTTGAGCTCTCCAATCATTGACATCTCGAATTCCCTAGACATCATTTTGCCAAACTCATGGCTAAAAGCTTCGTTAGTTGAACCAAAAATAATATCATCAACATAAATTTGACAAATGAACAAATCTTCGTTGATGTCCTTGGTGAAGAGTGTGGTGTCCACCCTCCCGATCTTGAATCCTTGCATGATGAGGAAGTCCCGTAGTTGTTCATACCACGCCCTAGGTGCTTGCTTGAGCCCGTAGAGCGCCTTGTGCAACCTATACACATGGTTAGGATTCCTCGGATCTTCAAACCCGTGAGGTTGTTCAACATAAACAAGCTCGTTAATGTAGCCATTAAGAAAGGCACTTTTCACATCCATTTGATAAAGTCTAATACTATGATGTGAAGCAAAGGCGAGAAGTATACGGATGGCTTCTAGTCGGGCGACCAGGGCAAACGTCTCCCCAAAATCTAGTCCTTCAACTTGCGAGAACCCTTTGGCCACAAGTCTTGCCTTGTTGCGTACCACAACGCCATTCTCATCTTGTTTGTTGCGGTACACCCACTTTGTTCCGATGACGTTCTTGTCCTTGGGTCGCTCCTCCAACACCCAAACTTCATTGCGGATGAAGCTGTTGAGTTCTTCTTGCATGGCCATCACCCAATTTGGGTCTTGGAGCGCTTCCTCAATGTGAGTGGGTTCTACACACGAAACAAAAGAGTAGTGCTCACAAAACGAAGCAACGTGGCAAGAACGTGTACTTACACCCCTTGACGGACTTCCAATGATTTGGTCCATTGGATGCGCCTTGGAGATGCGTCCATGCCTCATAAGCGGTTGTGAAGCACTTGGCGAAGGTGATGCGTGTTGTTCCTCTTGTGGTTGGACTTGATCATGGACTTATTCTTCTTCTTGATGTTGGTGTGCTTGTGAGTCTTGAGTTGGCAATGGATCATTCTTCTCTTCTTCGTCAACTTGAGGCGCCATAGAGGTGTTGTTGTTGGAACTTGAAGCTCCCCCTTGATCATGGCCCTCTTCAACTTCCGGCTTGATGTCTCCAATGGTCATGTTCTTCATGGCCTCTCGTAGAGGCTCATCATCTATTTCATCATGACCAAAACTCTCCTCTTGGGAGCCATTAGATTCATCAAACTCAACATCACAACTTTCTTCAACTAAACCGGATGTTTGGTTGAATACTCGATATGCTTTTGAGTTTGATGCATAACCAAGAAATATACCAACATCACATCTTCTTTCAAACTTACCGAGCCTTTTCTTGCGGTAGATATAGCACTTGCATCCAAAGACTCGAAAGTAGGAGATGTTGGGCTTTCTCCCAATGAGAAGCTCGTACGGGGTCTTTTGAAGTAGTCGATGTAGGTAGACCCTATTTGCGGCATGGCACGCCATGTTGATTGCTTCGGCCCAAAACTTCTCCGACGTGCCATAGTCATCAAGCATTGCTCTTGCAAGAGTGATGAGTGTTTTGTTCTTCCTTTCAACAACACCGTTTTTTTGGGGGGTGTATGTGGCCGAAAATTCATGCTTCACGCCTTCATGGTCACACCATTCCCCAATGTTGTAGTTCTTGAATTCAGTGCCGTTGTCGCTCTGGACCTTGATAATGGGAAGTTGGAATTCCCTTTGAGCGCGGTTGGCAAAGGTCTTGAACACTTCCGGAGTTTCACTCTTGTCACCTAAAAATAGAGTCCAAGCATAGCGAGAATAGTCATCAACAATAACGAGACAATAGAGGTTACCGCCAAGGCTTTGATATGTGTACGGTCCGAAGAGGTCCATGTGGAGTAGTTCAAGTTGCTTGGAGGTTGACACCATTGTCTTCATTGGGTGGTGTGAAGCAACTTGCTTCCCGGCTTGACAAGCGCTACAAAGCTTGTTCTTCTCAAATGTGACATCCTTCACACCGGTTACCATCCCAAGCTTGAATGACTTCTTGAGTTTGCTCATTCCAATGTGCGCTATGCGTCGGTGCCATAGCCATCCCAAGCTTGTCTTAGTGAAAAGACAAGTGGTCACGCTAGCATTCTTGTTGGCGAAGTCCACTGGGTAGAAATGTCCATGCCGGAATCCTTTGAAGACTATGTCTTGGCTAGTTTCACTACTCACAACAACATCATTCTTGCTAAAAGTGCACGTTAGTCCAAGATCACATAGTTGTGCAATAGAAAGTAAATTAAAGCTAAGTGACTTAACGTATAAGACATTCGAAATGGACAAGTCATTTGAAATAGCAATTTTACCTAACCCAATTACCTTTCCCTTAGAGTTATCACCAAAGGTGACTTGTTCATGATTGTCGGGGTTTTCTATGGTGGTGAACATACCATCATTGCCGGTCATATGTTGAGTGCACCCGCTATCGAGTACCCAATGCTTTCCTCCGGCTTTGTAGTTCACCTACACACATGAAGTCAATTTTTGGCTTTAGGAACCCAAGCCAACTTAGGTCCTTGTATGTGTGATACAAGTGTTTTTGGGACCCAAAGTTGCTTGGGGAGCTTCCCCTTCATGCCCTTCATGTCTTTTCCAATGAACCTAGCTTTCACCTTGCCTTATACTTTACTCAAGAGATAATAATGATCATTGAAAGTAGATTTATAGTTAGTAGGCAATTTAGGAGAAGGTAGGTTAGGAAGAGGACACTCCCTTGTGTGGTGACCGGTGACCTCACAATGTTGGCAATAAGAACCAACTTCCTTGATGAAGCTTGTTCTTAGCTCCGGTGAGGGCACCTTTCCTTTGTTAGGCACCGGGAAGGATCCAAGTCCTCTCTTGTTGAAGGCCTTAGCTTGTTGGAAGAGAATTTCCTTGTGCTTGACTTCTCCTTTTGAAAGTCTAGCCACACTAGTGCGGAGACTCTAAATTTCTTCCAACAAGTCCTTCTCCCTAGCATTAGCTTTCATAGGCAAAGACTTGTGCAAAGCATTAGTGGCATGAGAAGTAATGGATATCTTATCATTAAGAGTTTGCTTCTTCATATTTTTCAATTCTTGATCAAGCATGTCATGAGCAAGGTTAAGTGTTTGATGTTCTTGTATTAACTTGTTGTGCTCTTCCAAGAGTGTTTGGTGTGCTAAGTCAAGTTCATGATTATCTATCTTAATTTTAGCATTTTCTTCCTCAATTTGCTTGACATGGGATTTGAGCGTGTCATGCTCTTTAAGTATGCTTTCATACTTGTCAAGCAAATTAAGGTTAGTACTCTCAAGTTTAGCATGAGTTTCTTCAAGCACTTTAACCTTACTCTTTTCTCTCTTAATGATAGCATGATATTAATTTATCAAAGAAGTTAAATCATCGGGGGAAAGCTCATCATCACTAGAGTCATCACATACCTTGGTGTTACCTTTCGCCATGAGGCACATGGGCGGTGGATGAAGAGGTGCATCATCAATGTTGGCGATGGCGAGGCCGGCCAAGCTTTCTTCTTCCTCTTCACTCTCTTCATCACTTGTTTCTTCATCGGTGACCCATTCATTTGCCTCACACATGAACACCTTTTGTGGGCCATTTCTCTTCTTTGGGAAGAGTCTTGCCTTCTTGCCCTTGTCTTGTTTCTTCTTCCCAAAGGCTCTTGGTTTGGGTTTGACCTCTTCTTCATCATCATCACTTTCTTCAAGCTTGCGTTGCTTGCCCTTGTAGTTCTCTCTCCTTTTGTCCGGTTTTGGACAATCATAGGAGATGTGGCCTTGATCACCACAATTGTAGCAAGTCTTGCGATCGTCTCTCCTTGGTAGGAACGCTTTCTTCTTGGGATCAAAGGTGTATCCCTTCTTGGCGATCTTGGAGTTCAAGCGTGAGAACTTTCTCATCATCAAGGCAAGCTCATCATCATTATCTTCACTTGATGCTTGCTCTTCTTCACTTGAGCTAGGCTCAACCACCTTCTTCTTCTTGAAGCTCGTTTTCTTGGTGGAGGCCTTTAGAGCAATAGTTTTTGATGATGATTGCTCCATCATCCCAAGTACACTCATCTCATGAGCGTGTATTTCTCCAATGAGCTCCGAAACTTCAATGTGGTCAAGTGACCCTTTTTGGAGCATGGAGTTGATGATGTTGTACTTTGGCTTGGGAAGGAGCATGAGGATCTTACGGTTGATGAGTCTCTTGCCAAGAGACGCAATGTCAAGAGCATTAATCTCCTCAATAAGAACATTTAAGCGTGAAAACATTTCATTAACATTTTCATGAGGAAGCATCTTAAATTCATCATATTTTGCTTTAAGCACGTGATATTTAAGTTCCTTTACACGAGATGAACCCTCATGAATTTCTATCAAACAAGCCCAAATTTCACAAGCCTTTTCCTTACTAGCAATTCTAGAAAAGACATCTTGACTTATGCATTCATAGATTGCATTCCTAGCCTTAGCATCCCATTTAATTTTATCACCAACATAATTATGTTCTCCAAACCCCCCATGAGTCGCTTCCCATACTTCGGGAGCAATAGCCTCTAGGTAAGCGCGCATGCGTGCTTTCCAATAGGCAAAGTTCTTGCCTTTGAAGATAGGAACCGAACCCCCAACCTTGGCCATTTTTGCTCTCTAGCGGTGAAGCTAGAATGATCCTATGAGCAACCTTGCTCTGATACCAATTGTAAGGATCGAAACGCCCAAGAGGGGGGGTGAATTGGGTTTTCTTTCAAATTTTAAGACAATTAAAAGTTAACGACTAAATCCCAATTCCCTATGCAGTTTATCTATGCAATCAACGTAAATATAAATTGCGGAATAAAGATTGCATAATGTAAAGAGGGGGGAGAGGGATGCAAACGCTCAAAAGACACGGAGACACGGAGTTTATCCCGTGGTTCGGCAAGATCACAAGGATCTTCCTACATCCACGTTGTGGCACCCACCGAAGGATTTTGCCACTCCCAAGTCATCAAGACAAGGGGGTCTTCACTAATCTTCTCCGTTCGCCATCTCCGGCAAGGTGGAGCTCAAGCCTTGTACAATCCTTGATCTTCCAGGCTTCCACACACACCTTGGCAAGCTCTGGAAGGATCTCTTCAACCTCTCACTAGCCTAGAGACTCCAATCACAGAGAAAGGACGCACACAAGCTTTTCTCTAGCTAGATCTAGCCTATACAAATGATCTAATGGGTGTAGAAGTGTAAGCTCTTGGTCTTGAGTGCTCTTGGATGTGTTGTTAGCTTCTGAGTATCAAGACTTTGCCGTAATGACTGGCTTAGGGGGTATTTAAAGCCAACCTCCCCTGAAATAGCCGTTGGAAAAGTAGGCTGACAGAACTTTATTGTACACATCGGATGATCCGATGTCTTCCCCTTGGTTATCATCGGTCTAATTAAGATGGCTGACGTCATGGTGTCAGATATGACCGTTGTTAGACCGATGTAGCTTCATCTTCATCATCGGATGATCCGGTGGATCTTCCTTCAGAATTATCTTGAACTTGAGGCTTACTGGAGTAATCAACCAATGTTCACACCTCTGTACATCGGATGATCTGGTGCTTCACTTGGTCCAATGATGTTGCAAACTGTACTGATGGACTGATGTGACTGAGCCATACATCGGATGATCCGGTGAGTGCTTTGCTCTGAGTTCTTCTTCTTCTGTTGACACAACTCGACCGATGTAGTCAAACCAGAAATCATCGGATGATCCGGTGTGTTCAACTTGTTGACTTCGAGTTGTTTTGAGTTGTTATTTTGGAATTTGAACTTGTGACCTCTTTGACACTTGTTTGAAATGTTGTTCTGATAGTCTTCAAGCATTGAGTGATGTCAAGTTAGAGCTTTCACTTCTTGTCTTCATATGATTCGATTTGATCTCATTAGTTGATTTTATATGGGTCTCCAATGTCATTTTGATTTCATTTGATTGAGTGATTATTGGGACCTTGCATTCACAAATTCATTAGTAAAATCGAATGGTTGTCATTAATCACCGAAACCGTACCTCATGAGGCCTAGATGCTTTCAGTTGCTCAAGGTTTCACTCAAGTTGAAGGTCTAGATTTTGATGAAACTTTTGCTCCCGTTGCTAGATTAGAAGCCATAAGAATTTTGTTAGCTTTTGCAGCATCTAATGGTTTTAAGCTATATCAAATGGATGTTAAAAGTGCTTTTCTTAATGGCTACATAGATGAGGAGGTTTATGTCAAACAACCACCGGGTTTTGAAAATCCAGATTTTCCTAATCATGTTTACAAACTGTCCAAAGCCTTATACGGTCTCAAACAAGCCCCTAGAGCATGGTATGATAGGTTAAAAACATTCTTACTTGAAAAGGGGTTTACCATGGGAAAGGTTGATAAAACTCTTTTTGTGCTTAAGCATGGCAATGACTCATTATTCGTTCAAGTGTATGTGGATGATATTATCTTTGGTTGTGCTTCTCATGATCTTGTGTCCAAATTTTCAGCAATGATGAGTTCCGAATTTGAAATGAGTATGATGGGTGAATTCACTTACTTTTGGGGCTACAAATCAAGCAAACCAAGGAGGGCACCTTTGTGCATCAAACGAAGTATACCAAAGACCTCCTAAGGCGCTTCAACATGGACAAAAGCAAGCCTTTTCGGACACCAATGGGAAAAGCAACAACACTTGAACTTGATGAAGATGGTGAATCTGCGAATCAAAAAGAATATAGAAGCATGATCGGATCACTTTTGTACCTCACGGCATCAAGACCGGACATACAATTCAGCGTATGTCTTTGTGCACGGTTTCAAGCTTCCCCACGTGTTTCACATCGTCAAGCCATCAAAAGGATTCTCAGGTACTTACATGGAACCTAAGAATTTGGCATTTTTCTTCCTTCTTCCTCAACCGTTACTTTGAAAGCTTCTTCGGATGCTGATTTTGGGGGTTGTAGGATTGATAGGAAAAGTACTTCCGGTGCTTGTCATTTTCTTGGTAATTCTCTTGTTGCTTGGTCCTCTAGAAAACAAAATTCAATTGCACAATCCACAGTCGAATCTGAATATGTAGCTGCTGCTAGTGCTTGCTCACAAATTCTTTGGATTGTTCAAACACTTAAGGACTATGGGGTTGATCTAGATAGTGTTCCACTATTCTGTGATAACACTAGTGCCATTTGCATTGCTAAAAATCCCGTGCAACATTCTATAACTAAGCACATTGATATTAGGTATCACTTTCTCCGAGATAATGTTGAAAAAGGAAACATTGTGCTTCACCATGTAGATACCGAACAACAATTAGCTGACATTTTTACAAAACCTTTGGATTTCACTCGTTTTTGTTACATTCGTAGTGAAATAGGGGTTACGCATCCTCATAGCTTAAATTGAGGGAGAGTTTTTGAAACTTGGGAAGTCTTTGTGTGAATCTGAAATTAAAATAATATGAGCATAGTATTTCATACATATATGACTTTGTGATTCCTTTTACATGTTGAAAGTTCTTACTACATTACTCATGTTATACATTTTGTAGTTTTTGTCATGTCTAGTAATTGGAATAATTACTTACACTAAAACTGGTCATGATCAAACTTTCTTGCTATTTTGAACTTGTTACATGTTCACAAGTTCTTTTAATCATAAAGAATTAATCAAGTAATCAACTCACATGTTGAGTATTTATGAACAAATATAAATTGAGAAAAGATCAAGAGAATATGCATGCATCGCACTTCTTCTTTTGAGATAGCTTATCATTGCACTTAGATATGAACTTGGAAGAAGTTGTGTATGACTAAAACCATGTCCTTAAGCTTCTGATTGTCAAATGACATAGGCTTGGCTTGGTTGGTTAGAATAAGGCAGATGCGCATATAATCTCTTGCAAATATCATATAATCTAAATTTGTGTTTTGAAAAATAATAAAATGCAGCAACTAGTGTCATGCTTTCAAGTTATGAAATGGTTAAGTTTGTGAGATCATGACTTGCTTAAATTGAAAATTACATATGATCTCTAGCATGGCTTACAATACTTTATGTATCTCATTGATGTGATAGTGTAAGTTACTTGACAGTATGACTTGGATGAGCTTTGTTTTATATGTATATGTTATAATATGTTCATAACAATTAAAATTTCTCTTTTACCTTGCTGAATACATTGTCAAAGGGGGAGGGATTAATCACACATTCAAAAAGGGAAAGATAATGTGCATGGGGCGAGATGATAAAGGGGGAGAAATATGTGAATTTTGAATTTTGAATTTTTTGCTTTTCTCTCATTTTATTTCCAGTTTACAAAAAGGGGAGAAATTGTCTTCAAAACTTTTAAAGAGAATAAGCCAATGTTCGGAGTTTAAGTGGTGTTGCCAATGCATTCGTCAAGGGGGAGATTGTGAGACCTATGTGTGTTGAATACATTGGCTTGTCGTGAATACACTTGGCCTTGATGATAAAAGTTTTGAATATCACCAAAACATCTTTTTATCAAGGTCCGACTAACTTTGGTCAGCTCCGGTGAAGTTTTGTCTTTGATAGCTCCGGCATGTTTTTGATAGCTCCGGCATGATTTTGATAGCTCCGCCGTGTTTTTGCTAAGCTCCGAAGTTGATTTTTCTAGCTCCGGCTTTTGGGATTACTAGTTCCGACTAGTTCTGGTTAGCTCCGGCGCTAGGTCCTGCTAGTTTTGTAAGCTCCGGCGGGAGCTTGGTTGTACTAGTTTTGGTAAGCTCCGGCGGGAGCTTGGTTGTACTAGTTTTGGTAAGCTCCGGCGCTAGGATCTACTAGCTTTTGATAGCTCCGGCTCAAGGTCCGGGTTGCTCTGGCAATGTCTAGAACTTGACCGTAGTGCTTCTGCTTTTCATTTGCAATGTTTAGTACTTGCTTTACATTGTTGGAAAGATTGCTTAGTATTCATTTGCTAAGTTTTTGGTGCGTTTTGGTTGATATGGGTGATATCGTGTTACTGTGGTTTTGCAACATGCTTATGTGAGGTTCTCACGTAAGGTGTTGTGTTTGGAACTAACTTGAGTCAGGTCGAGGACTTGGGCTCGTATGGATTGGTTGTTTATTCATGTGCAGGTGTTGCTTGAGTTCAAGACATGGCTGGTGGCGGGATCCATTGGACTAGTCTGAGGGAGGAGATGAGGTTCCAACAACCAAATTCAGGAGGAATTGTGGTTGAGCTGATCAGGAGGTTACGCAGCATGATTGAATCAAGAACAATGCATATGAAGGTATCGTGGACGTCATTGGAAGATGTTTTCACATGTCCAAGGAGTGCATGGATGTGTCTACATGGTTCCGAGATGTGATGAAGAGATGTGGACGTAGAGAGTTGGTCGGAAAGGTCCAACCGACTAGGTTATGGACTCAGGCTATGGCTGAGTCGGGTTTGACTCAAATATGGAATGATTTGAGTTGATTATGATAGGATTTCGTGTGGGTCACGAATTTGAGTTGTTTAGGAATATGGAATACGTTCCTAAGGTGTTTGGAAGTCTTAAGATTGCTTCTATCTGCGTATAGAAGAATCCTAAGCAGTTATGGAAAGTTACAATTCGTGAACAGAGTAGGATTAGGTTCCTGATCTGAGTTGAGTTGGCTTTCGAGCTGGTTATATAAGCAAGGGAGCCCAGAGCTCGTGGTGCACGACTTGGGGGCTGTTCCTCTTGTGTTCTATTGAATAAAATTCGTAGTTTGAAGTAACTTTTGTGCCTTGTTCGTCAGACTTGTTCCAGACAAGTTTTACTCGTCGAGTTTCTAGAAAGCACTACCTTTCGTCGGTGGTTTTATCATAACTCGAGTTTTACAGATACAATTGACGTGATTCTTTTTGGGTTGACTTCATAACTTGATTGTCTATCATATGCCAAAATTTCACGGTCATTGGATTTGTGGTCCATGATCTACACGAGTTTCTTTGCAGCATTCCAGAACTGTTTTTTTCTCGGGTAGGGCAGATTGACCATTGTTTGATCTTTCGATCATAACTTGAGTTTTTCTCGACGGATTTGAGTGATTCTTTTTGTGTTGTCTTCGTGACTTGATTCTCTCTGATATATATCACTTTTGTCACGGCAAAACACGTTTAGATTAGTCTCACACACGATTTCTTTAATAGAGCATTTTTCTGCCGAAAGGGTTTGGGGTTTAATTGTTTCCGTTGCGTAAGATTTTTAAATCTACCATTGACCCCCCCCCCCCCTGGTAACTTTTCACGTGATCTTCGATCCTAAAGAACCGAATCAAAATGGAGAAAATCACGAAGATAAAGGTGACGTGTGAAATCAGAGACACGCTCTTTCTAAAAGCGCTTCTCCATTTTGCTTCTCCGCACAAACATTATATAAGGCGCCATCAGTCTCTTCTCTTCGTTCGTCTTCTCCGTGCAGACAACCCACCATGGCCAAAGTTTTGCCGCCAAGCCTGTCGAGGGAGCCACCCTGCAAGAAAGAGTGTTGCCGCTCCCACGAGAGGCTCAGCAAAGAGTTGCTCGAGATGTTGTTCGACATGCTGTTTGAGTGGTTCCAGAGTCTGCTCGAGACGATGGTCGAGATGCTCGGCGCCGAGGGCCACAGTATCCTAGTGGTGGCGATGGAGAGGAACCTCGGTCGCGAGATTGCACCGCCGGATCCGGACCAACTGGAGCAACCGGCGAAGCAGCCAGAGCAACCGGCGGAGCAGCCGGAGGAGGAAGAGGGGGAGGAGGAGTAGGATTTAGGTTTTTTTGTTTTTTTAGTTGATGTTGTTTTTATTTTCTTGTGTCTGTACTTTTTTCTTGTGTTTTGTAATTGTTAATGAATGTTATTTGTGTTCATTTGTGTAATGAATATTTTGTGTGTTCATCTATGTTATATGTGTTCAACTATGAATGAATGAATGAATGAATTAAACGTTCGATGATGAGAGTCTGTAAGCAAAGACAAAGGAGACGCACTTTGTGTAGAGTACGTCTCATTTCTTGTGCATATTGGAGATGCGCTTTGTTTTATGTGCGTCTCCCGTTTGTCAGAGAGGATGGCGTGTCTCGGATACCTATTTTACTGAGACAAGCTTTATTTTAACGTGTCTCCTTGTACGTTCAGCCGAGCCATGTCAGATCCTCGCTGAAGCGGGCACGTCTTGCTTAACCTTATCAGAGACGCTCGTCTTTGAGTGTGTCGCCCATCTTTGTCTCCTATTTGGGTTTCTTACATAGTGAATTGAAATTTTGAAATAAATCCAAATAAATCTCAAAGGCTCATTAGTGCAAAAGAGGATGATGCTAAATGTTTAGTCTCACATGGGAAGACAGAGGGATGAAACTTCTACATATAAGGAAGATTGTTCTTCCACATCCTAAGTGAGTGAGAAGAGGAGTGGCCCACACGTGATCCTCCTCCTCGCTCGCCTCGCCCCGCCCCACCCCGCACGTGTTCTTGTGAACTTGAGCCTCGAGCCGAGCCCAAATTTTTTTTGCTGTAAAAAATGGGCTTTTGGGCTTCCGAATTAGACCGAGTCCAAGTCAAAGATGGACGCATCTACAACTACCGAGTCATTTCAGATGCGAATCTTTCGCGTCACAACCTAACCGCCTCTTTGGTACTCAATAAATAGCGGACGTGCGCAGTAAGGGAGAGCATCCCACTATCAGATCTATTCCACATTCGAGTTCCTTGCACCGTCATCGTAGTCTACTCCATTCCGAGCGTCGGCGTGTGAAAGCATCTAGGCCCCATGAGGTACGGTTTCGGTGATTAATGACAACCATTGGATTTTACTAATGAATTTGTGAATGCAAGGTCCCCATAATCACTCAATCAAATGAAATTTATATGTCATTGGAGACCCATAGACAATCACTTTATGAGATAAAATCAATAATATGAAGACAAGAAGTGAAAGCTCTTATGTCAAAGTCATTCAACCACAATTGATGACACTTAATGCTTGACAACCATCAGAAGTACATTTCCAACAAAGGTCTAAGAGGTCAATCGAGCAAGACACAAAAGAATCACTTAGAAACAACTCGAAGCAAACAAAATCAACTCACCGGATCAACCGATGATTTCTGAGAACAACACATCGGTCGAGTTGGTTCAGCAGAAGAAGAAGACCTCAGAACAAAGCACTCACCGGATCATCCGATGTAAAGGGCTCAGCTACATTGGTCCATCAGTACAGTTTGCAATATCCTTGGACCAAGTGTAGCACCAGATCATCCGATGTACAGAAATATACACATCGGTCAATCACTCCAGTAAGCATCAAGTTTGAGTCAATTCTGGGGGAAGAGCCACCGGATCATCCGATGAGAGGACAAGTGCAACATCGGTCTAACAACGGTCATATCTGACACAATGACGTCAGCTAAAGTAAACTTGACCGATGATAACTAAAGGGGAGACATCGGATCATCCGGTGTTCGCAGAAAAGTTCTATCAGCCTACTTTTCCAATGGCTATTTCGTGGAGGCTGGCTATAAATACCCCCTAAACCCGTCATTTCGACAAGTCTTGATCACCAAATATTCTCAACACATCCACAAGCGTTCAAGACCAAGATCCATCACTTCTACATCATTTTCGACCACCTACACACCAAGAGATAGGCTAGAACTAGCTAGAGAGAGAGCTTGTGTGCCTCCATTCTGTGTGAGTGGAATCTCTAGGATAGTGAGAGCCTCAAGGGAGTGCCCCTTGGTGTTTGTAACTGTGAGAGACTTCCGGAGCTTGCCAAGGTGTTTGTGGAAGCCCGGAGGGTCGAAGTTTTACAAGGCTTGAGCTCCACCTTGCCGAGGTTGGCAAACGGAGAAGAATAGTGGAGATCCCTCGTCTCGGTGACTTGGGTGTGGATATACCCTTTGGTGGGTGCCACCACGTGGATGTAGGAAGATCTTGACGATCTTGCCGAACCACGGGATAAATCCTTGTGTCTCCTCGGGAGTTTGCATCCTCTTCCTCTCCCTTACATTTATGCATTTTATATTCCGCGAAGTTGCTACTTTCTTCAATGCATATATTGTTTGCGTAGGGAATTGGGCTTGTAGGGATTAAGTTTTGTTGCTTAGATTTTTTAAAAGAAGCCCAATTCACCCCCCCTCTTGGGCATTCGATCCATACAATTGGTATTAGAGCAAGGTTGCTCATAGGATCATTCTAGCTTCACCGCTAGAGAGCTAAAATGGCCGAGGTTGGGGGTTCGGTTCCTATCTTCGAGGGCAAGAACTTTGCCTATTGGAAAGCACGCAGCGCGCTTATCTAGAGGCTATTGCTCCCAAAGTATTGGAAGCGACCCACGCGGGATTTGGAGAACACAACTATGTTGGTGATCAAATTAAATGGGATGCTAAAGCTAGGAATGCAATCTATGAATGTATTAGTCAAGATGTGTTTGCTAGAATTGCTAGTAAAGAAAAAGCTTGTGAAATTTGGGCTTGCTTAATAGAGATTCATGAGGGTTCTTCTCGAGTCAAGGAACTTAAATATCACATGCTTAAAGCAAAATATGATTAATTTAAGATGCTACCTCATGAAAATGTTAATGAGATGTTCTCTCGCTTGAATGTGCTTATTGAAGAAATTAATGCTCTTGACATTGCTTCTCTTGGCAAGGGACTCATCAACCGCAAGATCCTCATGCTCCTTCCCAAGCCAAAGTACAACATCATCAACTCCATGCTTCAAAAGGAGTCTCTTGACCACATTGAAGTTTCGGAGCTCATTGGAGAAATTCATGCTCATGAGATGAGTGTACTTGGGATGATGGAGCAATCATATTCAAAAACAATTGCTCTAAAGGCCTCCACCAAGAAAACAAGCCTCAAGAAAAAGAAGGTGGTTGAGCCTAGCTCAAGTGAAGAAGAGCAAGCATCAAGTGAAGATGATGAGCTTGTATTGATGATGAGAAAGTTCTCACGCTTGAACTCCAAGATTACTAAAAAGGGATACACATTTGATCCCAAGAAGAAAGCGTTTCTACCAAGAAGAGATGATCACAAGACGTGCTACAATTGTGTTGATCAAGGCCACATCTCCTATGATTGTCCAAAACCGGACAAAAGAAGAGAGAACCGCAAGAGCAAGCATTGCAAGCTTGAAGAAAGCGAAGATGATGAAGAAGAGGCCAAAACAAAACCAAGATCCTTTGGGAAGAGGAAACATGACAAGGCAAGAAGGCAAGACTCTTCCCAAAGAAGAGAAATGGCCCACAAAAGGTGCTCATGTGTGAGGCAAATGAATGGGTCACCGATGAAGAAACAAGTGATGAAGAGAGTGAAGCGGAAGAAGAAAGTTTGGTCGGCCTCGCCATTGCCAACAATGATGACTCACCTCTTCATCCACCGCCCATGTGCCTCATGGCGAAAGGTAACACCAAGGTATGTGACGACTCTAGCGATGATGAGCTTTCCCCCGATGATTTAACTTCTTTAATAAATGAATATCACACTATCATTAAGAGGGAAAAGAGTAAGGTTAAGGCTCTTGAAGGAACTCGTGCTAAGATTGAGAGTGCTAACCTTGATTTGCTTGACAAGTATGAAAGCATACTCAAAGAGCATAACACGCTCAAATCCCATGTCAAGCAAGTTAAGGAGGATAAGGCTCAAATAAAGCTAGATCATCATGAGCTTGACTTAGCCCACCAAGCACTCTTGGGAAAGCACAATGAGTTAATCCAAGAGCATCAAACACTTAACCTTTCTTATGAAGTGCGTGATCAAGAGTTAAAAACTATGAAGAAACAAACTCTTAATGATAAGATATCCATTACTTCTCATGCCACTAATGTCTTGCACAAGTCTTTGCCTTTGAAAGAAAATGCTAGGGAGAAGGACTTGTTGGAAGAAATTGAGAGTCTCCGCACTAGTGTGGCTAGACTATCAAAAGGAGAAGTCAAGCACAAGGAAATCCTCTTCCAACAAGCAAAGGCCTTCAACAAGAGAGAACTTGGATCCTTCCCGGTGCCCAACAAAGGAAAGGTGCCCTCACCAGAGCTTAGAACAAGCTTCGTCAAGGAAGTTGGTTCTTATTGCCAACATTGTGAGGTCACCGGTCACCACACAAGGGAGTGTCCTCTTCCTAACCGACCTTCTCCAAAATTGCCTACTAACTACAAATCTACTTTCAATGATTGTTATTATCTCTTGAGTAAAGTAGATGCCAAGGTGAAGGCAAGGTTCATTGGCAAAGACATGAAGGGCATGAAGGGGAAGCTCCCCAAGCAACTTTGGGTCCCAAAAACACTTGTATCACACATACAAGGACCTAAGTTGGCTTGGGTGCCTAAAGTCAAAAATTGAATTCATGTGTGTAGGTGAACTACAAAGTCGGAGGAAAGCATTGGGTACTCGATAGCGGGTGCACTCAACATATGACCGACAATGATGGTATGTTCACCACCATAGAAAACCCCGGCAATCATGAACAAGTCACCTTTGGTGATAACTCTAAGGGAAAGGTAATTGAGTTAGGTAAAATTGCTATTTCAAATGACTTATCTATGTCTAATGTTTTGTATGTTAAGTCACTTAGCTTTAATTTACTTTCTATTGCACAACTATGTGATCTTGGACTAACATGCACATTTAGCAAAAATGATGTTGTTGTGAGTAGTGAAACAAGCCAAGACATAGTCTTCAAAGGATTTCGGCATGGACACCTCTACCTAGTGGACTTCTCCAACAAGAATGCTAGCTTGACCACTTGCCTTTTCACTAAGACAAGTTTGGGATGGCTATGGCACCGACGCATAGCGCACATAGGGATGAGCAAACTCAAGAAGTCATTCAAGCTTGGGATGGTGACCGGCGTGAAGGATGTCACTTTTGAGAAGAACAAGCTATGTAGCGCTTGTCAAGCCGGGAAGCAAGTTGCTTCACACCACCCAATGAAGACAATGGTGTCAACCTCCAAGCCACTTGAGCTACTCCACATGGACCTCTTCGGACCGTCCACATATCAAAGCCTTGGCGGTAACCTCTATTGTCTTGTTATAGTTGATGACTACTCTCGCTATGCTTGGAATTTATTTTTAGGTGACAAGGGTGAAACTCCGGAAGTGTTCAAGACCTTCGCCAACTGCGCTCAAAGGGAATTTCAACTTCCCATCATCAAGGTTCGGAGTGACAACGGCACCGAATTCAAGAACTACAACATTGGGGAGTGGTGTGACCGTGAAGGAGTAAAACATGAGTTTTCGGCCACATACACTCCTCAAAAAAACGGTGTCGTTGAAAGGAAGAACAAGACGCTCATCACTCTAGCACGAGCAATGCTTGATGACTACGGCACGTCGGAGAAGTTTTGGGCTGAAGCAATCAACACGGCGTGCCATGCTGCAAATAGGGTCTACCTACATCGACTACTTCAAAAGACCCCGTACGAGCTTCTCATTGGGAGAAAGCCCAACATCTCCTACTTTCGAGTCTTTGGGTGCAAGTGCTACATCTACCGCAAGAAAAGGCTCGGTAAGTTTGAAAGAAGATGTGATGTTGGTATATTTCTTGGTTATGCATCAAACTCAAAAGCATATCGAGTATTCAACCAAACCTCCGGTTTAGTTGAGGAAAGTTGTGATGTTGAGTTTGATGAGACTAATGGCTCCCAAGAGGAGAGTTTTGGTCATGATGAAATAGATGATGAGCCTCTACGAGAAGCTATGAAGAATATGACCATTGGAGACGTTAAGCCTAAAGTTGAGGAGAGCCATGATCAAGGGGGAGATTCAAGTTCCAACATCAACACCTCCATGGCACCTCAAGTTGACGAAGAAGAGAAGGATGATCCATTGCCGACTCAAGACTCACAAGCCCAACAACATCATGAAGAAGAAGAAGTCCATGATCAAGTCCAACCACAAGACGAGCAACACGCATCACCATTGCCAAGTGCTTCACAACCACTTATGAGGCATGGACGCATCTCCAAGGCGCATCCAATGGACCAAATCATTGGAAGTCCGTCAAGGGGTGTAAGTACACGTTCTCGCCATTTCGCTTCATTTTGTGAGCACTACTCGTTTGTTTCATGTGTAGAACCCACTCACATTGAGGAAGCACTCCAAGACCCAAATTGGGTGATGGCCATGCAAGAAGAACTCAACAACTTCATCCGCAATGAAGTTTGGGTGTTGGAGGAGCGACCCAAGGACAAGAACGTCATCGGAACAAAGTGGGTGTACCGCAACAAACAAGACGAGAATGGCGTCGTGGTCCGCAACAAGGCAAGACTTGTGGCCAAAGGGTTCTCGCAAGTTGAAGGACTAGACTTTGGGTAGACATTTGCCCCGGTCGCCCGGCTAGAAGCCATCCGTATACTCCTTGCTTTTGCTTCACATCATAATATTAGACTTTATCAAATGGATGTGAAAAGTGCCTTTCTTAATGGTTACATTAACGAGCTTGTTTATGTTGAACAACCTCCCGGGTTTGAAGATCCGAGGAATCCTAATCATGTGTATAGGTTTCACAAGGCGCTCTACGGGCTCAAGCAAGCACCTAGGGCGTGGTATGAACGACTACGGGATTTCCTTATCATGCAAGAATTCAAGATCGGGAGGGTGGACACTACTCTCTTCACCAAAGACATCAACGGAGATTTGTTTATTTGTCAAATTTATTTTGATGATATTATTTTTGGTTCAACTAACGAAGCTCTTAGCCATGAGTTTGGAAAAATGATGTCTAGGGAATTCGAGATGTCAATGATTGGAGAGCTCAACTTCTTCCTTGGATTTCAAATCAAGCAACTTCAAGAGGGGACCTTCGTCTATCAAGAGAGGTATACCAAGGACCTCTTGAAGAAATTTCAGATGGGAGATTTTAGCTCAAGAAGCACTCCAGTGGCAACAAATTGTCATCTCGACGCGGATAAGGACGGTAAACCTATTGATCAATCTAACTACCGTTCTATGATTGGTTCATTGCTTTATCTTACCGCATCTAGGCCCGATATCATGTTTAGTGTATGCTTGTGTGCTCGCTTTCAAGCGGCACCTAAAGAATCGCATCGGAAGGCGGTCTTTAGGATACTTAGGTATCTTAAGCATACCCCTAGTATGGGCTTGTGGTACCCTAAAGGTGCAAAATTCCACCTCTTGGGATACTCGGATTCGGACTTTGCCGGATGCCGCGTGGATCGCAAGAGTACCTCCGGTGGGTGCCACTTGCTTGGGCGTTCCCTAGTATGTTGGTCTAGCAAGAAGCAAAATTTTGTTGCCTTGTCCACGGCGGAAGCGGAATATATTGCGGCTGGTGCATGTTGTGCCCAAATTCTTTATATGAAGCAAACCCTTTTGGACTTTGGTATTAAACTTGGTTGTGTGCCTCTCCTTTGTGACAATGAAGGTGCGGTTAAGATAGCTAAAAACCCCGTTCAACACTCCCGCACTAAGCACATTGATATTCACCATCATTTCTTGAGGGACCATGAAGCTAAGGGAGACATCTCTTTGAGGGGTGTTAGGTCCGAAGAACAATTGACGGATATCTTCACTAAATCACTAGATGAGAAAACTTTTTCTAAGCTAAGAAGTGAACTAAATGTGCTAGATGCATCAAACGTCATGTAAGTTGCCATGATCATGTAAGAATGCATATCATATAGGTCTTGTCTAACTTTCAAAGGATAGGGGTGAGCTAGGGTTAGCTTGGGATGGAGGTTCTTTTGGGTTTCCCCAAGGCTTGGAGAATGGCTCTCCCTGAAGAAGCCTTTGAAAGGTTCAAATTTGGCAAGATAGATTTACTTTATGTCTTGCATGATGCTTGCCATATATACTTGCACTCATATTTAAATTTCTTGCATTATAAATTGTTTGGCATTGCATACGGTAGATTGTCACAAAGGGGAACCCACCTCATGAGAAAGAGACTTGTTTGAAATGCAATATCTCAACTCATATGTGGTGGAAAGAACAAAATGTTAGGTGCGTTAATGCCTAGAGGAACATGCTTCAAAGAGATAGAAGTTTTCATACTCTATCTCACAAAGCATGGGCCTTACATTTTATTTGGATAATTTCCTCCCATTTTTCTCGGTGTTCTATTTGCTTTAAGGCCTAGCCAAGTTATTGGCATATTAGCTTTTTGAGGGGTGAGGGGTTGCTCAAAAAGTCCTAAGACATGTGTTTCTCATTGTTTGTTTGTTTGGTCAAAGGACATATATGGGATGTTGCTGTTTTGGAGTCATCGGATTATCCGATGCTTAGGTCAGACCATCATCGGATCAGTTGGTGTTCAAAAGTCAAGAGTCAGTTCAGTCAGTATCTCAAATCATCCGACGAGTTCATTCTGAAAAACATCGATCGATCCGGTGTTCACTCTTCTGGAACTATGCCTAATTCCACCGATGAATTTCTGTTCCACGTCGGTCTATCCGATGTCAACGGTACCTTTTTGAATACCCTTACTGTGCCATTCGACCGATGCTTCTATCGTTTCTACATCGGTCCATCCGGTGTTAATGTTCCGGCTAGGGTTTGGGACCCACTATTTAAACGGCCCTTCGCCTCCGCCGTTTTTCTCTCTCCCAATCCCGACTCACCCGCCGCCATTTCTCTCGCCCTGCACCGCCGCCGCCCTCCGATCGCCGCCTCCGCTTCATCTAGCGCCGCCGCCACTCGCCTCCACCGCAGCCGCCGCCGCCGCCGCACCACCTCAACCGCCGCCGCACCACAGCCGCCGACGCCACTCGCCTCCACCGCACACACCGCCCTCTCCACCCTCAACGTGTGCCACCCTCTACGGTTGTCGTCCCCTCGTCGCCGATAGGGTTTCTCGGGCGCGTCAACCTTCGTGTCGCCGTTCCATGCATCATCGACTTCGTTCACGCGCATTGCCGCATTGCAATGGCTCGCAACAAGAAGAACAAGGGCAAGGCCATTGCGGAGCCGGCCGCGAAGAAGCATAAGCTCTCGAAGGAGGAGAAGAAGGCGTTGATGGCCGCTTGCGCCGCCGAGGAGCGAGAGCATGGCCGAGGAGGATCACTGAGGATCCGCGAGGCTCGTCCGAGGCAGCCTCCCGTGATCGATGAGTCCGAGGCCGAAGAAGAGCTGGGAGAGCCACTCGTCCGCAGGCGCTCAGCCCGGACCTGTGGGGGGCATCCCGCGGCAGCACCTCGTCCGAGACCGACAGCTGCCGATCGTCGTGAGGACAGGGAGGCCCAGAGAGCCATCTACGAGATGGACACCACCGTCCGTGTCGGTGAAGGTGTCCGATTGACAGATTACCGGAAGATGAAGGCCAAGCAACTGCGAAGACTCAGATGGTGTGTGTTGCTTGAGGAGTGGTACCCGCAGCCCAGCGAGGCTCTTGAGGACAGTCGTTTCTGGACTGTTACACAGGTGTCGCTCTATGAGACCTACAGACGCCGAGGCCACAAGTTATTCCAGCACAACTGTCTGGATTGGGATCAGCTTGCCCTGGCTACAGAGACAGAGATACGCCCTTTCTTTGAGAGGTACAGAGGGCTGGTCCAGCTGATGTCCTATGAGAAGAGTGCATATGTGGAGGATTGGGTCCGCGTGTTCTACGCTACCCTCTACGTCTCTGAGGGTCGCGGGTCGATTGACTTCATGTTCATGGGCCAACACTATCACCTAACGAGACAGACGCTTGCACAGCTGCTGGGAGTGGACCTGCACGACACTTGCGTGCATGATAGGGTGTATGGTCAGGCAGACCCACCGAGGAGGCCGCTCACTGGAGGAGTGGCACCCCCACTGGAGGAGATCCGTTCTCTGTTCGGACCGACCTTCTCTCCAGACCAGCCGAGGGTATCGGCATTGTTGACTCCAGCTGCACGCACAGTGCACCTTGCCTTGCGCCGCACACTCTTGCTGAGGTCCAGTTACTTAGAGGGGTTCACCAGTCTGTAGTAGACCCTCCTGTTCTACATCATGAACAGGATGGAGTTTGATATTGTGGACGTCCTCATATGCGAGATGGAGGATGTGATCACCAACGGAGTGGGCATGATGAGGCAGCTCGTGTATGGACACTGGATCAGCTACCTGCTCTCTATGATGGTTCCTGAGGAGTCTGTCGTGCGTGACCGTCTCACTGACGAGAGTGTCACACGGTTCAGTAACTACCAAGCTCCAGCTCCTGGAGACCGCCGCCTTGGCCGTCCAGTCGAGCGTCAGGTCAGGGCTCGTCTTTCTGAGGAGGACTGGTCTGATCTGGAGAAGGAGGAGGAGAGGCTGGTCGAGGCAGAGGCTCAGGGTGAGGACTTGCAGCACATATGGTCCGAGAGCGACACGGATGACAGTGTCTAGGAGTACTTTCCACCTCCTCCCTCACCCAGGCAGCACGATGCGGAGGCTGGAGGCTCTACAGTGCCACCCCCTACTCCTCCTCCCGTCTCAGAGGCACAGGTCTCTCAGCCGTCTGAGCTCACTTCACTGCTCCAGCAGATGGTTGAGCAGCAGCGCATGGACCGGCTTGCAGCTGAGCAGGCCCGAGCGGAGCAGGCCGCACGTCTTCTGGAGCTCCAGCAGCAGCAGCAGGAGATGCAGCGCCAGATCGCCCGTGAGAGGCGAGAGGACACTGACCGGCTGACTGGGCTGATCGACCAGATGCACCAGCGCTCCCTCGACCAGCAGCAGCAGACGCAGCAGGCGATGATGGGCATCTTGGGGTTGATCACAAACCTCTACACCCAGACCGGGATTGCCCTCCCGTCGCAGCTGCCAGGAGTTGCTCCACCTCTACCAGTCCTGGCTCCAGCTGCAGCTCCGGTGCCGACTACGCCGATCCCTTCGTTCAGCATGTCTCCATTGCTGGCTCCCGGCGCACCGATTCACTCTCCCCTGCCGGCGACGATGTTGTTTCAGCAGACGCCGGCATCAGTCGTCAGTGCCCCTATTCCAGTAGCTCCTACCCAGCAGGCACCGACGATGGCTCCTACGGCTCCGACAGCTCCTTCCACCTCTACTCCAGGCAGCAGCTCCGACGACAGCACTCCCGACGGTGACTAGTTCGTCATCGGGCCTAGTACTCAGGGTCCTTAGGCACTCGGATCCCTTTTTGGTGTCTTGATGCCAAAGGGGAAGAAGAGTTAGAGGAGTCAGGGGGAGGGTTGCTTAGAGGGTTGCTTAGTCTCAGGGGGAGTCTGTTTTTCTATCTTTTGTAATTTGGTGCTTATCTTTTGTAATTCGATGCTTTTGCTACTGATTTGGTGTTCATTGAGTACTCTTATGCTATTAATCGATTGAGCTTATTTGGTGCCTATCTTATGATCACTTATTCACTTGAGTTATTCTTTGATTGAGCGTTCAAATTTTAAGTGCAATAATCTTGTATTCATTGCATATCCTCTTAAGTTTCGTACTATCAAATTCATTACTATTGTGCTTAAATTTTTGTGTTGTCATCAATCACCAAAAAGGGGGAGATTGAAAGCATCTAGGCCCCCATGAGGTACGGTTTCTGTGATTAATGACAACCATTGGATTTTACTAATGAATTTGTGAATGCAAGGTCCCCATAATCACTCAATCAAATGAAATCTATATGTCATTGGAGACCCATATACAATCACTTTATGAGATCAAATCAATAATATGAAGACAAGAAGTGAAAGCTCTTATGTCAAAGTCATTCAACCACAATTGATGACACTTAATGCTTGACAACCATCAGAAGTACATTTCCAACAAAGGTCTAAGAGGTCAATCGAGCAAGACACAAAAGAATCACTTAGAAATCACCCGAAGCAAACAAAATCAACTCACTGGATCAACCAATGATTTTTGAGAACAACACATCGGTCGAGTTGGTTCAGCAGAAGAAGAAGACCTCAGAACAAAGCACTCACCAGATCATCCGATGTTAAGGGCTCAGCTACATCGGTCCATCAGTACAGTTTGCAATATCCTTGGACCAAGTGTAGCACCAGATCATCCGATGTACAGAAATATACACATCGGTCAATCACTCCAGTAAGCATCAAGTTTGAGTCAATTCTGGAGGAAGAGCCACCAGATCATCCGATGAGAGGACAAGTGCAACATCGGTCTAACAACGGTCATATCTGACACAATGACGTCAGCTAAAGTAAACTTGACCGATGATAACTAAAGGGGAGACATCGGATCATCCGGTGTTCACAGAAAAGTTCTGTCAGCCTACTTTTCCAACGGCTATTTCGTGGAGGCTGGCTATAAATACCCCCTAAACCCGTCATTTCAACAAGTCTTGATCACCAAACATTCTCAACACATCCACAAGCGTTCAAGACCAAGAGCCATCACTTCTACATCATTTTCGACAACCTACACACCAAGAGATAGGCTAGAACTAGCTAGAGAGAGAGCTTGTGTGCCTCCATTCTGGGTGAGTGGAATCTCTAGGATAGTGAGAGCCTCAAGGGAGTGCTCCTTGGTGTTTGTAACTGTGAGAGACTTCCGGAGCTTGCCAAGGCGTTTGTGGAAGCCCAGAGGGTCGAAGTTGTACAAGGCTTGAGCTCCACCTTGCCGAGGTTGGCAAACGGAGAAGAATAGTGGAGATCCCTCGTCTCGGTGACTTGGGTGTGGCTATACTCTTTGGTGGGTGCCACAACGTGGATGTAGGAAGATCTTGACGATCTTGCCAAACCACAGGATAAATCCTTGTGTCTCCTCGGGAGTTTGCATCCTCTTCCTCTCCCTTACATTTATGCATTTTATATTCCGCGAAGTTGCTATTTTCTTCAATGCATAGATTGTTTGCGTAGGGAATTGGGCTTGTAGGGATTAAGTTTTGTTGCTTAGATTTTTTAAAAGAAGCCCAATTCACCCCCCTCTCGGGCATTCGATCCTTACAGCATGCACCAACGATCGGGAGAGAAGGTCTTCGGAACCGCTCGATCTTGCAATCTTACACCAGGAGAGGGTGAATGAGGTTTTTGTAAAGCGCTTCACGCGACTGCTCGCATTCTTCATCACAAGTCAATTACCGTTCAGATCGGACGTTGTTGTCCAACGTCGCCATCAATGCCTGCATCGCTCTGCCATCGTCAAACCTACTATAAAATCTTCAGAGGTTACTTCGACTACGAATCGGCACGCGAAATATCTTATACCTCCCTTCTGTCAGTGTTTATCGCTATCGTATTCGCGAGTTTTTTTTGGATTATTCAATGAATTGTCGTTTTCCTCTAACATTCTTAGACTTAAGATTTTTTTTCATTTCTGTTTGCTTTTGGAGAGAGACATTTTTGCATTAATAGAAATGTGAAATATTCACACTAATTATCACTGAATGTTTCTTGCAAGACTTATCTTCCTCCCTAATCACTCGGTTAAATATGAAATGGAGACAACGTGTGTATAATAGCAGATTTGCTCCTCATCACTTGCCTCAAATTATGCATATTTCCCAGTCAAGTTGCAATAGTTCCTTTGCTACGTTGCATCAATTATTACTTAAAATTGTAAAAAGAATCATATCTTTTTATATGACAGTCATGATATTGCAGTATGAATTCTATGTTGAATCAATTATTTCTCATTGCTGAATCCAACATTGTTGTAATAGTCACCCTAACATGCTACACAAGATCAAATGTGAATCCATGAATCCAAGCATGATCAAATGTGACCTCAACACATTATTTGTGTGATATCTCTTCTCATTCTTGCAATGCTTGCAAAGACAACAAATATTCCCCCTAAATATTGTCCAATATGTCTTTCTTAGCAAATTGATAAATGCATATACCCCTTTGATATACTCATTGCAAAAGCACGACCTATACATCCAACTTCGATCCGACAACATCGACGTACAGAAAAAAAAGAGCTAAATCAAAGAATTTCGAAGTTACTGATAGTCAAGATCTAAAGAGGTAAAAAATAGTAAGGAGCAGGAGAGGAGAGGATTAACTCTTTGTTTTAAGAGCCACTGATAATCACCGCAAGATTTTTAGAAAGACACCTCTAAAGAGGGAAAGAAACGATTAGAACAGGACAGATCTAGCAACCACTGTTCTGCTATAGCTAGGAGTTCGTGTAAGGGCATACAAAATCGAGACGATCCTTTGTAACGCACGTTTCTCTATGGCGGGAATGGGAGACACGCACGCTTTCATGATAAAAGGAGATGTGCCCGATCGGTAGGAATGAGAAACGCGCCCGCTTCCATGATAAAAGAAGACGGTCTCCAAGAAACGCTCGTCTCCTTTTCTTTCATAATAGGAGTTGCCCTTTAGGAAGTTTCGTCTCCCTTTTGTCAGAGAAGCTGGCGCGTCTCGAATATTAACTTAATTGAGACGTGCCTTAAAGTAGGTCGTCTCCTTTTATCCTCAATCGAGCCAGCTCTGATACTTGCTGATGCGAGCACGTCTTGTTTTTCCAAATCGGAGACAGTCGTCTTTGCGTTCGTCTCCGATCTGTGTCTCTAATATTAGGTTCTTACGTAGTGATATTTGCATGTTGCGATAAGTATTTTTCATTTGTTGTGATAGTTATTTGCAGATGTTGCAACATTAAAAAAAGTAACTGATACAAAAGCAAAAAATCAGTCACTTGATAAGGAGACACCCCCATAATATATCAATTGGAAATATAGCTTTCATGCAAGCACAAAAATCATACCGCCAGCTCAATTTTGAGATGACCAACGAATAATAAATCGTTTTATTCAGGGATCTAAGTGTGTTCGTAGTTCTATTTCAACAACACTAGTACCAGGACTACACATATCAGGATCCTTAGTTTATCAACGTACAAAGGTGAAGGTTCACTTGTTACTCGTAAGCCCATCCTCGACAGTAGTCACCTAGTCTGACACAACAGCTCACTGCTGATTACATTTGGTTCCCAAATTAAGACGCACCTCCTACAGTGTCTTGTCAAGAATTAAATTGGTCGATGGGACGATGACAGTGAAATGAGCGTGCATGACACAGTAAGCAAACGAAAATATCCTGCTGTAGCGTGACCAGTTTGAATATTCGTTAAACTTGACCTAAATAAGACTGAAACCGCCTGGAGATTATCTCAAATGAAACGATAAGAGTTCTCTGTCTCGAAACGAAGCCTCAGATTAATTAGCAAGCATAGATCAATATGAAGAAACACGGTGTCAATTAGGTAACAGTACATCAATAGTACGGCCTCATTTGAGCGTGTCTGCACTCGTATCAGCGTGTCGGTTGCAAGTTGCAACTCACGCCCTATCTTGCCGACCAGGCCCCGACGACGACGAGGAACCGCCGCCACCGCCGACGTGATGGCCGTAACCCCCTCTCCCACCCATTGCCACGTGATGCTGCTGATGTTGTTGTTGCTGCTGCGGCTGCGGCGAGCCGCCGTACATGGGCTGCCCCATCATCATCATGCCGCCGGCGCCGGAGCCGCCGTAACCGCCGTACGCGCCGCCGGCATTGGCGTTCCTCGACATATCGCTCTGCTGATGCGTGGCGGCGGAGCCGGAGGCCCCCGACAACGCGGCGGCCCGCTCGCCCTCGATTTCGCGGAACTTGTGGAGGTAGTGCTTGAGCGGGTCGACGTAGTCCTCGAAGCCGAGCGTGGTCATGGCCCAGAGCAGATCGTCGCCGTTGATGGTCTTGCGCTTTTCGCGCTGGCACTTGTCGGAGGCCTCCCCGGTGATGAAGGAGATGAACTCGGAGACGCACTCCTGCACCGTCTCCTTGGCGTCCTTGCTGATCTTGGCGTTCGCCGGCAGCGCCTTCTTCATGATCCGGCTCACGTTCGCGATCGGCAGGAACCGGTCCTGCTCCCGCGGAGAGGAAAGCTCCCCGCCGGCGTTGCTCGGACCGCCGGAGTCGTTGTCCGAGTCCGGCATCCCCGAGCTTTTTTTCCCACCCTCCTCTCTAGGCTCAAATCAAGAAACAGTGCCCGAGGAAGCAGAAGCAGAGCAGAGCAGCTGATGCTGATCCCATAAAACCACTCCAACTAATCTCTGTATGCTGTAAGAACAGCAGGATCCACAGAGAAAAGAAAGAAAACGAGAAAATTTCCTCGAGGAGCGTGTTCTCCACAGCCCAAGTTGAGCAGGGGGTGGTGGGGAAGGGGCGGGTCCGTTGGATCGCGCGGATAAGAACGCATCCAGCTGTGAACGTGGTGCGCCTCGCGCCGTTCGTTTGCTGATAAGTATGTGCCACCTGGCAATGGCATCTCCGTCGATGTACGCCACGTAAGATACATCCTGGCCGTAGCTGCGGGCCCGGGGACACGTGGGACGGCGCCCATTCGTGAGGTGCGCAAGCGGCCGGTCTGCCACGTAGGATGCGCACTCGGAGCAGACAATAGTTCACAGGAGGAAGTCAGCACATACGAACATGCTACACCTGATATCGAGGAAGACGCATACAGGTTACGCAATACAAGGTGACAAAACTGCAGAACATCTTTTCCTTAGTTTGTTTTACAGTTAAAGTTTGCAAAAGGATGTAGCATACAAACGTCCGAGTAACAGTATCACCATTTCTAACAGACTAACCTAACCAGTTATTTAAGGCCAGACCTCATGCTACATAAGCTAGCCTACAAGAGTTGGAACATGAGCTCAGGTCTCCTCAAGATCCACTCATCATATATGGCATCTTTTGGCCATGCCGTTGCTGTCAGCTTTCGCATCATCGCACGTCTTCACAGTAGCACCACTGTTCGCATTGTGCACAGCATCTTCATCTTTATCATCACCGCCACAATCTGTTGGACTTTGTCCCGCATCTATATTGCCTTCTTTCTCTTTGCCATCATTATCATTATGGATTGCAACATTGCTAGCTTCCTTAGCTTTGCCATTTCCTGCATGTTTGACACGTTCATCATCTGCACCACTTTGAGACTCATCAGCTTCACAATCATCAATGTCCTCTGCATTGTTGCCGCCATTTCCACTTCTGTCACCTTCAAATCTACCATACTCGATGTCATCATGCTCTCCGTTGCAAGCTTCTTTAGTACTGTCATCTTTAGAACCTTCTAGACTATCAACATTGTTGTTTTTCATATTCACAATCGCAACTTCATCATTTCTGGAACTTTGCATATCCACATCATTGTTTACATGGGGTGAAACTTTCTCACACCTGCCATCATTGATAGGTTCGTAGTCTCCAGTCTTTGTATCAGCATTGACTTCGCCATTTTGTAAATCTTCAGCAGCATCACTGCAGTTTCTTTTGATAACAGGGCCACCTTTGCCATCTTTTTCATTACCATTGTCACAATCCTTAGTTTTACAATTTTGACCAGGTAAATTTTGATTTCGTTTGTTGATACTTGTTCCAACCGTTTGAAATTGTGTCATCTCCATGGTAGACTGTTCAGCTCTAGCTTTTGCTTCTGCGGCTTCCTCCTCTTCCAATTCCTTCTTCTCTGCCTCCTCAGATAGCCTAAATAGCTCCTCTTCTATCAGGGACCTTATTAGTGGCTTCCTCTCAAACAGGTCCTCTCCAAAGTATTTGTCTGAAGATATGAAATTACATAAGCTTCAGCAGCTAAACAAAAGCAACATCAGGGTTCATACGTGATTTCACATTAAGCTTTAGCAGCTAAACAAAAGCAAGCATCAGATACAAGAAGACTCTAAAAGGGAAGCAAATAAAGACATACCAACTTCTTTTACCACATCTCCAAATGTCATCTGAAGAAGGCCAAAAGAAAATAAACAGATAAATATTTAACTACAGAGGTATGTCACACAAAACAACTATTGTATCCTATAACCCAACTAACAGACATGGTTACAGATTAATGATGTACAGTCAATCTCACCGTTGCAAAGTCTGTGGAATCCAATATAAGGACAATAGCTTCCCTCAGGTCATCCCTACTTGGTTTCATTGCTTGTTTTCCAGATCTCGCGTCTCCTTTAGAACCCTTTTTACCTTTAACAAAAAAGGAAATAAGGTAGTGAAAATGATGAATTAATGGGCATCTAATCTGTTAGAAAAGCAGAAAACTGTCATAATTGTTAGAGAGATAGGAGATAATATATTTCATTTTGTATTTTCCCTCCTGTGTGAGGGGTTTTCTGCATATTTACCATCTCCTGTAACTCTATATAATTGTGCCATTGACCCTCAGAATAATACAAGCATCATTCATAACATGGTACATAGACAAAATTCCTAGGGTTAGTTTTTCTCTACTACCGTAGATATTGATCCCGGTGCTTCTTTTTCTGAGCCGCCACGCTGATTCGTTCTTCGGCAACCCGTTGATTTATCTCGTTGATCTTTTTTTTTTCTCTGCACTGCGGCTCATCCTCGCCGGGTGCTTCTCCGCCGCCTTTGCCGTCGAACCAGACGGATCTTGACCGACAGTTATCGGCGCCCGAAGATTTCCCTGATCTGGCACCGAGGGTCTGCACTGTCCGGAGCCTTCGTCGATCTGCCACGTCAGCGAGCCGCGCAGGGATCTGGCTGCCCCCGATTTACGCCTGTCGGTGGTTTGGATCCGGCAGATCTCCCGATACTACTAAAGTGTTAGAGGAGTTTGAGGTTCGGTGTGGGCGCGCGGAGATTCAAGAAGGTGAATTGTAAATGACACAGGAGACACGGAGATTTACGTGGTTCGGACCGCCTGAGCGTAATACCCTACTCCACGGATGTGTTGGTGTTGTATTGGTTGTATGAGCTTGTATCGAGCGTCTATGGAACGTGTCCTATGTAACGTCGGCCTGTCCTTTTATAGTACAAGGGCAGACCGGTACAAGTTAGTCTGGCCCGACATGTGGCCCCGGCGGTTACTGATATTGATACACATTCAACACATTTAATTGCCCGAGTTATGGGCTTTGACAGCACCGTTACTGGTAATTATAGTCGTCCGATCGTGTGTCATTAATATGGTATTAATGACACTTAATCGGGTCTTGAAGTCATTGATTCCCCTTTGAAGATCCGGAGCCGTTGTGGAGTTTCCGGAGGTTAGAGGCTGAAGATCCGACGGTTGGACACGTGGTAGCTCCGGAGCGTACTGTGGGAAACAGATAGCTCCGAAGCTACCTGACACGTGTCAGTTCCGGAGCTTCCCTCGGTCTGGGGTTAGGTCCGGGAGTGCCATTTCGGTACATAGCCTGGAGCTTCCCCCTTGTGGGCAGTAGCTCCGGTTTGATTGTACACGTGGCGATCCTGGGACTAACCATGTTGGAGAAGCAGGTCCGGTTATGTCTGACATGTGGGCGTCTGAAGGTCTTCAAATCAAGTAGATGACTTTCCCTTGAGATCTTTGTAATCTCAAGGGGTGTACGGTTCCCAGGGTACCGACAGTGGCCCCCTGGGCCCACCTCTGGGGAAGACCCCTTGGGTGAAGTCATTCCGCCGGAGGTGGGTCCATCCTCGCGACTTTTGAACTGAGTCTTCAAAGGTCTTCGGATGTGCCGTTGGCGATGGTTTGGAGTTAAATCCTCGTCGTGTGGCGTATCCCGCATGCGGCAGATGAGATCTTTGGCGTGCGGATCTCACGCAATTGAAGGTCGTCGGTTCCCGATACGAAAACCGTATGGGATCCGCGCGCCTTGTCAGGCCGCCGCCTTCGGGCTTCCCGCCTCATAATGACAACTGTTCGCCTGGGTAAGAACCTCGACTTGATCGTCGGGGTGGTCCCGGGCCCTCTTGTCATCGGCTGGGTGGAATTTTTGAGTGGTATCTTCTGACTTCCTTGCGGTTTCCATCCAAGCGTTGCGAGGGCTTACTTAAGAAGGAAAGCGCGCACCGTCTGGAGTTCTTTACGCCTCTCATCTGATCTTGCGCTCAAACTCCCAACTTGTGCTTCGCTTTTCCTCTCTTGCCTTGTTGTGCTGCAATGGAGTTGGGTCTCCGCGAGAGTCGTTTGAAGACCGACGGTGACCTGAAGAAGGTCCGGGCCCTCATGGGATGGTCCTCGGACTTCTTCAACCGCATGGTCCGCGTCGGGTGAGAGCTCCCGTTTGAGAAGGAACACGCCGGCGAAATGGTGTACTTCTCTTCGTACGCTATGGTGGGGTTGATCCCACCTTTTTCCTCTTTTTTCTTGATGCTGCTAGACTTTTATGGTCTGCAGCTATACCACCTTGGTCCTCACTCCATTCTCCTTGTGTCTATCTTCGTCCACTTCAGTGAGATGTGGGTGGGCATCCCCCCGCATTGAACTCTTCCGGACCTTCTTCACCGTCCACACCACCGGTAGGAGCAATGAGTACCTTGGCTTCTACTACTTCGTGAAGCGCAAGAAGTGCCCATTCAAGTACCTCCGGTCGTTTCCCTCTGGGAAGTGGGATGATTGGAAGGACTGGATAGTCATCCGGGTGGAGGAGCACGAGAGGCTGGAGCTGCCCGAAGGCCTCCCCAACATTGACACGACGATCTGGAGTGAAGCTCCGGTGCTGGCGTACGCCTTCAACCCTGCTCTGACCAGGATCCGCCAGTGCGTGGAGGGAGGATTAACCCCTCAGGCGGTGTTTTGTAACTTCCTGGTCAACAGGTGGGCACCGCTGAAGAGGAGAGAAAAACTCACTTGGGCCCTCAACAGCGTGATGTATGACGACCGGGTTGAGACCGAGCTGGAGTCCAACATGGTGGGGACAACCTTGGAGTTCCACCTCAAGAAGTTCCAGCACGGCATCGACGTCGCGAGTGACGACTTGACTCCGCCATCAGCTTTTCTCCCTCTGAACATGGAAGTAGAGTTCAGCAGGGAGCTCCGGCGGAAGATGCCTGTGCTTGACGACCTCGGTGTCGTCGAGAGAAGATCAACCACCAGGGTGGCGATCCCTGGAGCTTCCGAGGGTGGCTCCGACCCTGCCCCGAAGCCAAGGGCCGAGGTCGTCGGCAAGGGCAAGGAGCCGGCGGACGAACCCTTGAGCCGGAAGAGGAAGCTGCAGTATGCCGACGGAAGGTCCGCCAGGCCTGCCACCTCTGCATCAGCTCCTTCTCCCCGGAGGGGGAGGTCTTCTACAACCACGGCGACTGTACCCGCAGTGGGGTCCTCCCGGGGCGCTAGCTCCGGGCATGCGACTCCAGCACCAGGGCCGGTTGAGGCCTCTAGGTCCGGAGGTTCTTCCCGATCGAGGGTGGCCTCGACTAGGGAAACGCTCGTGGCTGCAACGAGTTCCGGGAGGCCTTCCGGAGTTTCCACGCCGGCGGCGGCTATGACCAGCCCAGAACGCCCGGGAAAGAGGTTCCGCGCATGCTGGTGCGGAAGCCTCCCAAGGTAATTTTTTAATCTTTACCTTGGACAGTTGTTTTGTTGTAGTAACTGTTTTTTAAGTTTCTTCGTCCATCATCTGCAGCGTTCCCAAGAAGAGGAGTGAGGCTCCACCCTCGGCTACAGCAGCTGAAGCTGTGAGGGCGGAAGCTTCTGCTCCTGTCCCAGTGCCGCCCCAAGTGGTGGCTGAAGCTGCGACAGCTCCAGCGCCAGCTGTCATGGTCATGGACCTCGACTCATCCCCAGAGACTCCCGTGGTAGCGCCGGACCGCGGGAGAGAAGATGCGCCAGCGGCACTTGCCCCGGAGGTTGAAGCTTCGGGTCCTGGTGCTGAGATGATGGAAGCTCCGGCCGTTGAGCCGGAGGAAGTTGTAATTCCGACCCTAGAGCCGGAAATTGTCAAAGCTCTGGCGGTTGAGCCAGAGGTAATTGAAGTCCCAGCGTGCGCGCTGAATGTTGAGGAAGTCCCGGCAGTTGGGCCGGCTTCCTCAGAAGCACGGGCCGCGGAGCAAGTCGTTGTTGGAGCTCCGGCCGCAGGGCCGGTTGATAATGAAGATCTTCCGGCTCCCGAGCCGGTTGTTGCAGAGGCGTCAGCGCTCGAGCCCCCAGTTGAGGAGGTGCTCAGGCCGGAGCCAGAAGCAGCTCCTGCTCCGGGAGTGACGACGCCGGAGGTACCCACGGCTGAGCCGGAGTGCTCAGAAGAGGTTGATGGCCCCCTGCCTGAGGGGGTAAATGAAGACCTGGCGACGGGGCCTTCGGAACCACTTCCGGAGGTCGGAACTTCATCTGCGGGACCCTCCTTGATGGCGACTGAGGTCATCCCGGAGGACGGCCCTAGTGCCATGGAGACCCAGGGGACCACTCTTGTGGAGTGGGACCCAATTTTTGTATTTGAAAACCCGCTGGAACCAGCGGAGGAGACCCCAGCAGGTCCGGAACCTATCCCGTTGTCATTGTCTATTGACAACGCCTGTTCCAGTCTGCGTCAAGTTCAACTGGCCTTCTTCCACGACAACAAGGCTCTTGAAGAGGAGCGCCAAACCCTTAGGCGGTGGCGCAGTCGAGGCTAGCAGATGACAAAGAGTGGATCAAGCGGGAGAAGGTCCGCCTGGAATACTGGAGCAAATTATTGGATGACAGGGAGAGTATGACTCGCGCCCTCGACGCTCAATCCCGGGAGATTTATGAGCAGACCAAAGCAGCTAAAGTGCGGCCGATGAACGCCAAGAAAGGCTTGAGGCCATTAACACTACACTCATCAAGCGCCGGGAGGCACTTGAAGAGAGGGAGAAAAGGCTCGAAGATGAAGAGCAGAAACTCCTAGAGCTGCGGGATGACGTCCTGAGGAGGGAGGAGGAGCTCACCGAAAAGGTGGCTCTGGCCGACAAGGGCCTCGAAGAGCGCGCCAAGAAATTGGAAGAGCGCTGCACTGAGGAGGAGGAGAAAGCCTGGGTGCGGGGGCAGGAACTCTATGAGCAAGAGTGTGCCATTGCAGCCAGGGAGAAGAAAGTGAGGGGCAGGGAGAAAGACCTGGTTGACCGCCGGAACAAGATCCACCTCCGGGAGGAGGAGCTCGGAAAACTCGAGAAGCGGGTTGCTGAAAAGATCCAGCAAAATGCCAAAGAGGTTGAGCGCCTTGCTCGCGAGAATTCTGAACTGGTGGCGGCCAGAAGATCCCTGGAGGAATTGAAGGGCTTGAGGACTGCGGACTCCCTACAAATTTGGGAGTTCCTGGGCAAGGCTAACGACGCGCTGACACCGATGGGCTTCAGCCCCGTGCGTCCGGATGATCCGGAGCCGGAGCCGGACCTAGCGTTGCAGGCGTTGAGCTCGGCAGGTAGCAAACTCTCCAAGGTGGGCGACGTCATCGCGGACCAATTGGAGGTTGAGGGGCAATCCCTGGCAAAGAACGTCGCAGAATATGTGCTGACGTGCTACACCAGCCAGAATCCCCAATTCCCTCTGGACCCGGTGCTTGAAGGTCCTGTTGAAGGAGAAGGTGAAGCTGCTCGAGCCAACGTGTCGGAGGTTGCCCAGAAGGTCGCCCAGTTCTTCCATAGGGTTTAGGACCATCCCTATAGTTCCCACTTGTATTCTCTCTTCTTCTTCCTCAATTTTGTAATCCTTTGTCTCCAGATGAATGAAATCCCCAAATTTTTGTGAATTTCACTTTTTGTCTTCAACACTTTTGTCTTCACTTGGCCCCCTGGTAGATGTACACAATTTGATTGTGAACATGTACCAAGAGGATATTGTGTTTTGTTGAAGACTCATTTGCTTCGAACTTGTAGAGTGTAGGTCTGAAGTCTTCGATAGTGAAGGCCCCCTGAGGCTGTCGGAGATTAGAAACTCCGGCATTGTCTATCGTCGGAGCTTAGTAGCTCCGGCAATAGTCCCTATCAACGCGTAGAGCATCGATAGTTAGTCCTCCGGGGTGTCGGAGCTAGTAGCTCCGGCATTGACCTTTGCCAACACGTAGTTTGTCGGCAGCAGACTCCATTTGTGGGGTCTTCTCACCATCTTTTATTTAGCGTCGACAGCTGGCCCCCCTAGCTCTACCGGAGCTTGGTTGCTCCGGTGATGCTCGTTTTCAATGTTTAACATCGATTACAAGCCACCTAGGGGAGTCGGAGCTTTGTTAGCTCCGGCTTTTCTCCATCAACGTAGATTTTATATTTTTCCTGCACACTGAAGCCAAGAAAAATAGTAAAATTCGTTTCTTGCCTATAACTTCGTCGTGGCTTACGATTTTCAAGAAAATTTTAGGTCAAACACGATTATAAATACAACCGAATGCGTTGTCTTTTCTTCCAGATCCAATTGTACTTGGACCCGCCTTACTTCGGCCTGTCGGGGTGTAGGTAGAGTGGCGTACTTAGGGTGCTTGACCAGGCTAAGTTGATAGCACACTCCGGCCCTAGATTGGCTTGGCGGCATTCAGACGAGTGGTCCATGAACAATATTTGAATCCAAAAGAATCGACAATACAACTCGAATCGTATATGAACCGGTCGAATTAAAATTTCTTAAGAATTGCACGTCTTTTTTATAGACAAGAAAGAGAAAAATAAAAAATGTTGAGCCTGTACAAAATAAATGCACGTGGAGTCTGTTTCACATGAAGATGTCTTTCATTATAGGTCCGGGGTACAGGGGAAACAAGTACACTCTTAGGGTACGGAACCAGGCTAAGCGTGTTTCATTTCTCGTTTGACTCAGGGTAGCTAGCCACACTTTTAGTCTTGAGACTGTGGCAAGTGTTGCATGAACTTTGCGGACCTTCCGGGAAAGGTCCGGCTGTTCTCCCGGAGGAACTACCCGACTCTGTACAATGACTCTATAACATACACCTTAAGTTACTACAGACTCACCTCCGTGATATTAAGTGTAGAACTTACGGAGGTGCTCAATGTTCCAAGGATTTGGGAGAGGTGTCCCATTCTCGGTAGCCAAGCGAACGCTCCCGGGACGGGATACTTTAATCACTCGAAAGGGTCCCTCCCAGCTGGGGGAGAGTTTGTTTAACCCTTCTCTGGATTGTATTCTCTGTAGCACCACGTCGCCTTCCTCGAGCTGTCGGTTGTGTACATGCTGCTGATGATAGCGCCGAAGGGCTTGGCGGTATCGGGCATTCCGAACAGCTGTTTGGCACCTTCCCTCCTCAAGGAGGTCTAGGTCTTCACGCCGGAGCTGGTCCTGCGTGGCTTCGTCAAAGGTTCGGACCCGGAGTGACCCCAAGGTGATTTCCGGAGGAAGGATTGCTTCAGCTCCATACACCAGGAAGAAGGGTGTCTCCAGTTGACCGGTTTGGAGATGTCCTGTTGGCCCATAAAGTGGGCGGAAGCTCTTCAATCCAGTTGGCTCCATGTTTTTTCAAGCGCTCATAGGTGTGCGTTTTGAGTCCTTTAAGGATTTCAGCATTTGCTCTCTCGGCTTGGTCATTGCTTGCTGGGTGAGCTACGGAGGCGTAGCAAACTTGAATGCCGAGGTCTTCGCAATATCCTTGAAATGCAGAACTTGTGAATTGGGTCCCATTATCAGTGATGATTTTGTTTGGGACTCCAAATCTGCTTACAATGGACTGCAAAAAGTTGATAGCAGATTGCTTGTTGATTGTCACAACTGGAGTTGCTTCTGGCCACTTGGTGAACTTGTCAATGACAACGTACAGGAACTTCTTTGATGCGGGCTGCTCTTTTAGTGTTCCTAACCTGACCATGCAACTTATGTCTCGTTCTCTCACTGTTCATACAGGTGGGATTCCTTTTGAGCATCTTACGGGCAAGACGTCTGATTACACCAGCCTTCGTCTTTTTGGTTGTGTGCTACGTGCTGCTCGCACCTCGTGAACGCACTAAGCTGACTGCTCAGTTGGTTGAGTGTGTTTTCTTAGGGTACAGTTCGGAGCATAAGGGTTATCGTTGTTGGGATTCGGTTGATCGACGGATGATGATTTCACGAGATGTTGTTTTTGATGAAACACGTCATTTCTATGCTTGTCCTTCTTTTTATGCTTCTTCTTGTCTGTAGTTGATCCTGTTTCGTTCCTGTTCTTTCCAGATGCTCCCGTTGCTAGTGTACCCCCTTCACACTCTGTGTCACGTTCAACAGTCTCCCCTTCTTCTTCGGAGCCTTGTTCTTTGGTTCCCGATTACACTTTGAAGGCTCCTGTAACGCAGGTCTATAATCGACGAGTTGTGTCCCCTTTAGATGTGCCATCTTCTTCTAATGAGTCGTCTACTCCAGTTGAGTCATCTTCTGATGTCTCAGTTTCTCCAGCTCACCCTGCCTCTCCAGATATGCCTTCTTCTTCTGAAGGATCATCTGCTTCCGATGATTCTTCTCCTGAGCAGCCTTTTGGATGTGGTCATCGTCCTCGCCAGCCTCCACATCGGTACTCTCCTAGCTTTGCTGCTACTGCTCTTCCTGAGCCGGCTAGATATCGTGAGGTTGTTCCTCATCGAAATGGCAGCATGCGAAGACCGAAGAGATTGCTGCTCTCGAGCGCACCGACACGTGGGAACTTGTGCCCTGTCCCCCACGTGTTCGCACGATTACTTGTAAGTGGGTCTATAAGGTTCATACCCGCTCTAATGGTTCACTTGAGCGATATAAAGCTCGATTAGTCGTCCGTGGCTTCCAGCAGAAACATGATCGTGACTATGATGACACCTTTGCTCCTGTCAATCACATGACCACTGTTCGCACTCTGCTTGTTGGGGCCTCTGTTCGTGACTGGTCCATCTTTCAGCTTGATGTGAAGAATGTTTTTCTTAATAGTGAGCTACGTGAGGAGGTTTATATGCAGCCACCACCTGGGTATTTTGTTCCTGGGGTATGGTTTGTCGCCTTCGGCGTTCTCTTTATGGACTTAAGTAGACTCTTTGTGCTTGGTTTCAGCGTTTTGTGTCTATGGTCACTGCTGCTGGTTTCTCTGCCAGTGCTCATGATCCCGCGCTCTTTGTGCACACTTCGTCTCGTGATCGCACTCTTCTTCTCTATATTGATGATATGATCATCACCAGTGACGATTCTGTGTACATTGTCTTTGTGAAGGCCCGTCTCAGTGAGCAATTTCTTATGTCCGATCTTGGTCATCTTCGCTACTTTCTTGGGATTGAGGTTTCCTCCTCCTTTGATGGAATTTATCTTTCTCAGGAGAAGTACATTCAAAATTTTCTTGATCAGGTTTCTCTTACTGATCATTGAACTGTTGAGACTCTCATGGAACTCAATGTCCATCTTCAAGCCACTAATGGTGAGTCTCTTGATGATCCTACTCGTTACTGTCATATTGCAGTGAGTCTCATGTACCTTGGTGTCACTCATCCTGATATCTCGTACTCTGTTTACATTCTGAGTCAGTTTGCTTCGGCTCCCACCCAGGTCCACTATGGTCACTTGCTTCGTGTCTTGCGTTATCTTCATGGGACTATCTCTAGACGCTTGTTCTTTCCACGCTCTAGCTCTTTACAACTCAAAGCATATTCTGATGCTACTTGGGCTAGTGATCCCTCTAATTGTCAATCTCTTTCTGCCTATTGTGTTTTTCTTGGTGGTTCCCTCGTTGCTTGGAAGACTAAGAAACGGATAGCAGTTCTCGTTCGAGTGCAGAAGCTGAGTTGTGTGCTATGGCTCTTGTGAGTGCAGAGGTTACTTGGTTGCGGTTGTTGTTTGAAGACTTTGGTGTTTCTGTTGGTATGTCAACTCCTCTTTTGTCTGACAATACAGGTGCTATCAGTATTGCTCGTGATCCGGTCAAGCATGAGCTTACCAAGCATATTGGTGTTTATATACACGAGTACAGGTACATGATGGTGTTGTTAATCTTCAGTATATGCCTTCGGAGCTTCAGCTGACTGATTTTTTTAACGAAGGCACAGAACGGGCTCAACATGGCTTTTATCTCTCCAAACTCAATGTTCGTAACGCACCTTGAGTTTGAGGGGGTGTTAGAGATATAGGAGATATATATTTCACTTTGTATTTTCTCTCCTGCGTGAGGTTTTTTTTGCATATTTACCATCTCCTATAACTCTATATAATTGTGTCATTAGCCCTCAGAATAATACAAACATCATTCATAACAATAATATCGTTGGAATGAACGAATTGATGGAGCATAAGCTTGTTATAACCAAGCAGTAGAAGTGTAAACCGCAATATTTTCCAGCAGGAATAGTGATAAATTAACGAAATCCAGTTCAAAGTTTCACAGATATAATACTTGACGTCCATTCCTGAGTATCTAACTGACATTACTGAAGATTCAGACCGCCAGGTGTAATGCATAAGCTGTTGGAAATCCGGTTTGTCCAGCCCCAAAACTCACCCTCAAGCAGTATTGATCAGTTCTGTTTTACCAGAACAGATCTGTTGCCGCAGGCAGAGGAGAGCAGGGAGAACAGAGAGACTGCAGGTGCACAGCACAGAGGAAACAGGGAGAGAACAGAGAAGAAGATGACCCCTGATCTGATCTGGGCGAAATCAGATGGGGACAGAGGAATATATTCTGCCGTGGGGGCTTTTTCTGGATGGAAGAGACTTGTATTGAACAATGATGGGGTACAGAGGAGGGGGGCACACCCCTGCTTTTATAGGGGGGTCTGAGAGAGTCCCAACCCCTTACAGCTTGATCTCTAATTTAAACAGGATTCCTAATAGATTACTTCCTAATCTATATCTCTTGAAATATATTTGAACGGAGGATATCTTCTGGACAGATTCTGGCTGCAACCTCCTAGTGCGCACGGGCCCCCTAGTAGGCCACAAGGCTGCCGCACTAGGGGCCAGGCCCAGGGTCACACGACATTCTCCTCCTAACCCTAGACCTGTAATATATCCAAAACGCCAATTCTTCTCCTCATCTCAACGAACTTCTGTCTTCCAAGAGCTTTGATCAAGATGTCCGCCATCTGGTCCTTCGTAGAGATCTGCTCAAGCACAATAACACCGTTGTCCACACTCTCACGTATGTAGTGGTATTTAGTGTCTATGTGGTTGCTCCTGTCATGGTGTACTGGGTTTTTGCTCAAGTCTATTGCAGACTTGTTGTCAACCCGTAGCACTGGAGTCTTCATTTTTCCAGCAAGGTCCTCCATCAGCCGTGTCATCCATACACCTTGACATGCCCCTTGAGCTGCTGCAATATATTCTGTTTCACACGAGGATAGGGCAACCACCTTCTGCTCGCTAGACTGCCACGAAATGGGGTTGTTTCCTAGACAAAACAGCACCCCACTTGTGCTCTTGAGGTCCTCCACGTCTCCCGCATAGTCGCTATCCGAGTAGTCAATCAACTCCATGTTGCCTCCCTTTAGATAGAAGACTCCGAAGTGGATCGTACCCGCTATATAGCGTACGATGCGCTTGACTGCAGCGTAGTGTTCTTCCCTTGGCTCCTCCAAGAACCGACTCACGTACCCAACCGAGTAGGCAAGGTCGGGGCGTGTGTTCACCAAATATCGTAGCCCTCCCACCAAACTCCTGTAATCCGTTGCGTGCTTCAACGGACTGTCACTTGTCTTGTAAAGCTTCAGGCCTAACTCCATGGGGAATGCACAAGGGTTGCACTCCTTTTGAGACAAGCTTGGAAGCGTAGGCCGCCTGCCCAACACTTATCCCTACTTCAGACTGTCGCACCTCCAGGCCAAGATAATACGACAAGAGGCCCAAGTCGCTCATCTTGAACCGCTTCATCATCTCCTCCTTGAACTTCTTGATGTCGCCTCCTCCTGTGATCACGAGATCGTCGACGTATACGCCGACGATGAGCTTCTCCTCTCCAGCTCCACGGAAGTAAATCCCGTGCTCGCTCGTACTCTTCTGGAAACCAAGCGATAACAAGCTATCATTGAGCTTGTCATTCCAGGCCCTCGACGCTTGTCGAAGTCCGTACAAAGCCTTCTTGAGCCGGTACACCTTGTGTTCAGCTCCGTTGACGATGAAGCCAGCGGGTTGAGAGACGTACACCTCCTCCATCAGATCGCCGTTCAGGAAGGCGCTCTTCACGTCCATGTGGTGTACCTCCCATCCCTTGTGCGCAGCAACTGCAAGGAGCAAGTGAACAGACTCGAGACGGGCTACAGGAGCGAATACCTCGTCAAAATCTATTCCTTACAGGAGCGAATACCTCGTCAAAATCTATTCCTTGCCGCTGGACATAGCCTTTGGCCACCAAACGAGCCTTGTGCTTCACCACCTCTCCATGCTCGTCCCTCTTCACCTTGAACACCCACTTGAGACCAATGGACTTGTGTCCTACAGGAAGATCAACAAGTTGCCACGTCTTGTTCTCTTCTATGGACTTCATCTCCTCGAGCATGACCCGTCTCCAGCACGGGTGTTCCTCGGCATCGGCGAAGGATGTAGGCTCCTCCGCGGTGGTGAACATGAGCTCCCCCTCCTCCAGGCTCGGTGGGCGTGGCGCTCGCCCAAGAGGGGTGAGGGTTCCCAGCACGTTGCGCATCGTGCGGAACCGAAGTGCAACATTGTCATTGTGGTAGGCGTCGACGTTGCTGCTGACATCCGTCGGCAGTATAGCAAAGCGAATGGGTCGTGGAGGCTATTGGGGGGTGACGAAGGTGCTGGAATCTTCAAAACTGGACCCTCCTGCTGCTGCTGACCCCTGCACAGGACTGTCCCAGCTCTGCTCCGTGCTGGACAGACCCTGCAGGAGCCTACGGGGAGACGCGGTGGTGCTGGTCGCCTACCAGCAGCCCTGGTGTGCCGCGCCGGGGCCCCTGGGTCTGAACAGACCCTCCTGTGCCCTTCCTGGACGCTATAGGGGTGCTGTTCGGCCCCTCCGAGCCCTGCAGCACCTCGCCAGGTGCTGGAACAGCAAGTCCAGCAGGTGCTAAACCCATGGAGTCGACGTAGAACGCGTTCTAGTCCTCTTCTTCAGCTCCTTCACCCGTCCCACTTGCCCGCCTCGTCGAATATCACGTCACGTGATATGTGTGTGCGCCATCGGTCGGATTGTAGATCCGGTAGCCCTTCGTCCCTGCAACATAGCCAAGAAACACCATCGGCGTACTCCGGTCTTCCAACTTTTTCAGGTGGGGGCTTGTATTTTTGACATGCCCCACGCACCCAAAAGTTCTAAAGTAGTTGACGGTTGGTCGCTCCCCGTGCCAAGCTTCATATGGCGTCTTCCCGTCGAGGCTGCGGGTGTGGGATCTGTTCAAGATGTAGACGGCCGTCAGGACCGACTCACCCCAAAAGAATCCGGACATACCCTTTGCCTTCAACATGCTTCTCGCCATCCCGACCACCGTCTGGTTGCGCCTCTCTACAACCCCATTTTGTTGCGGCGTGTACAGGGTTGTGAGCTGACGTTGTACGCCGTGCTGAGCGCAGTACTCGCCGAACTCCTGTGAGGTGAACTCCCATCCGCGATCAGTACGAAGTAGCTTCAGCCTCCTCCCGGACTCTAATTCAGTTGTCGCCTGGAATTGCTGAATTAAGTCTGGTGCCCTGTCCTTGCTTGCTAGGAGATAGAGCCACATATAGCGGCTCATGTCATCCACTAGTAACAAGAACATCTTGTTGCCGCCTGGAGTCGTCGACATGATCAGCCCACAGATGTCGCCGTGGACGAGGTCGAGCGCGCCCTCTGCGCGCCGACGAGCTTGCGTGGGGAAGTTGGAGCGTCTCTGCTTCCCGGCCAAGCAAGCCTCGCACAATTGATCGACATGATCAATTTGCGGAAGCCCGAGCACCATCTCCTCCTTCGCCAGCTTCCGAAGCGCCTGGAAGCCGACGTGTCCGTAGCGTTCGTGCCAACGCCACGCGACATCACCATGTCGTGTGGTCAGGCAAACTGGACGCGTGATGTTGAGCCTGACGAGGTACAACTTGCTGTCGTCGCGCCGCACTCGTGTGATGAGACGGTTCTGCTCGTCTCGAATGTGCATCACCCCTGCATGCATGGTGACGCTGTAGCCATCCTCATCCAGCTGCTCGAGGCTGATGAGGTTGGTGGTGAGACGTGGGATGAGGTAGACGCCAGTGAGCCTCCGATGCTCACCCGTGTCACAGGCGAACAGGACCGTGCCCTTCCCCTCGATCCGCACGACTGAGTTGTTGCCGAACTTGATGGTTCCAACGACGCTCTCATCGAGCTCGAGGAAGACGGCACGCGAACCAGTCATGTGGTTGGTCGCGCCCGTGTCGAGGTACCAAAGGGCGTCGTCGGAGTCGTCGTCGTCATGGCCAAGATGTGAGAAGATGCGTCTCTCAACTATCTCCAGTGGACGTGTGGAACGCTCATGTGCAGGCTCATCCTGTACTGAGGTCGCCCTTGTCAAACAAGGTGCCATCCTCCTCTGCCTTCGTCACGTGCGCCTGTTGCTGTGGCTCCTCCTGCTGCTTCTTCTTCGAACGACACTCCTTGGCCCAATGACCCTTCTTGTCGCACTTCCTGCACTGGTCCCGTAGAATGTCCTTCTCGGAACCCTTCTTCTTCTTGAACGCCCCCTTGCGGCCGCCCTTCTTTGAAGAACTCTCATCGCCTCGCACCTCCTTCCGTCGTGCCTTCCACTCCTCCTGAGTGAGGTACAGCTGGCCGTCGTGCACTCCCCCCTTGCGTCGCGACGTGTCGAAGGCGTTTTCGGCAGCCCTCAGCCGCCCCGTCACATCTGACAATGTGAGGGTCGACACGTCTAGTAGGGTCGAGATCGCCACCACGATCTGTTCGAAGCGTTCTGTAACGCTTCGAAGGAGTTTCTCCACCGCCACGGCCTCGTCGATCTTCTCCCCTAGCGCCTCGAGGCGGGCAATGATGCCGCTCAGACGAAGGGAGAAGTTTTCCACACTCTCGCCATCCTTGAACACGGCGCTGTCGAACTCCCGCCTGAGTTGACGCGTCGTGGTCTTCTTCACGCGGTCGGCCCCGACCCGCATGAGGGCGATCGTGTCCCACACCTCCTATGTCGTCTTCTTCTTCCCGGTCGTCATGATCATCTCCGGCGGGACAGCGCTGAGGAGGATGTCCAGCGCCATCATGTCCTCCTGTTGCGTCGCCACGCCTTCACAGCTCACCGCCTCCCACAACATTCGGACCTTCAACTTGATCTCCATCATGACCGCCCACTCCGCGTAGTTGGTCTTGGTGAGTAGCGGGAACCCGGTCCCCGTGTTTACCTCACGAACTACTTGAGAGGTCATCTTGGTCTTGCCGCCGGTCACGGGGCCGGTGCCGCTGGTGTTGCTGGAAGGAGGGGTGTGCTGGGGTCCCGTCGACATGGCTCTGATATCATGATTGTTGGAAATTCGGTCTGTCCAGCCCTAAAACTCACCCTCAAGCAGTGCTGATCAGTTCTATTTTACCAGAACAGATCTGTTGCCGCAGGCAGAGGAGAGCAGGGAGAACAGAGAGACTGCAGGTGCGTAGCACAGAGGAAACAGGGAGAGAACAGAGAAAAAGATGCCCCCTGATCTGATCTGGGCGAAATCAGATGGGGACAGGGGAATATGTTCTGCCGTGGGGGCTTTTTTCTGGGTGGAAGAGACTTGTATTGAACAATGATGGGGTACAGAGGAGGGGGGCGCACCCCTGCTTTTATAGGGGGGTCTGGGAGAGTCCCAACCCCTTACAACTTGATCTCTAATTTAAACAGAATTTCTAATAGATTACTTCCTAATCTATATCCCTTGGAATATATTTGAACGGATGATATCTTCTGAACAGATTCTGGCTGCAACCTCCTGGTGCGCACGGGCCCTCTGGTGGGCCACAAGGCTGCCGCACCAGGGGCCAGGCCCAGGGTCACACGACATAAGCGAAATTGTATCTTTATTCCTGAGTATGTAACTGACATAGTTCTCTTTATTTCAAGTACTTTATCCACTTGCAGGTATGTGAAGATACAGCTTCTATTCAAGCCGTCAGGTGCAGGTGCATAAGTGAAAGCAAGTCATTCAGAAGCGTACCACAAGATTTCACTTTGTGATCATTCTTAGGAGTTGCTTTTTCATTTGGGAACTTGCCATTCTTGACATCAGCACATGGATATCCGTTATCCTTCTCATCACACTCCGAATAGTTTCTTCTATTCTCCACAGCTTTGCTCGCATTTGCTGCTTCTTCCTGAGTTTCCAATGCAGTACCTTGTTTATTTTTCTGCATTTGATGTATATAGAAAAATAAGCAGCTTATGACAATGATGAAACTAGAAGAACCTGCAGAGCACATAATAAACTAAATACTAAGAATTCTATAACTTTCATATGTGTAAACAACTTTGGTGATGATAAAAAAATAGCTGGCACAAGTATAAAATTGCAAATGGGAATGTAGCCAATATTACCTTCAGAGGTTTGCCACTAGACAAATTTTCTTCTTCTGTCACACGTCTTCTTTTCTTGAATTTCTGCAAGAGAACAGTTAAGAAATAGTGTTGGACTGTGTTGAGTTATGTGTTTGAGCCTAACCTGTGTACCGGCCTATCTATGTATCTATAAATATGTACCCTGTCCCTTGGTTAATAAATCAATCATTCTAGCTCTCTAATATGGTATCATTAGCCAAACCCTAACCCTAATCCCCACCACCCTAGCCGCCGACCCCTCCCCCCATGGCCGGCGCCTCTGATCCCCTGGCAGCCGCCGGCGCTCCCCCCCTGGCCGCCGCCGGCGCTCCCCCCTGGCTGCCGCCGGCGCCCCCTCTCTGGTCGCCGTCGGCGCCCCCTCCCTGGCCAGCGGCCCCCTGGCCGGCGCCGCCCCCCTGGTCGGCGGTCGGGCCGGTGCCCCTCTGGCCGGCGGCCCCCTGGCCGGCGGCCTGATCGGCAGCCCTTTCCTGGACAGCGCCATCGGCGCCCTGCCACTGGCCGGTGCGCCCCGTCCCGCCGGTGTACCTGCTACTGGTCCGGCAGCCGGCGCACCACTCGTCTCTATGGCTCGGCACGCGCCCGGCGCAGCGACTAATCCGACAGTTGGCATATCACTCGACGGCCCTACCGCTGTCGCCTTCATGACGGGCTCCGGATCTGCTGTTGGCACTGCTACTGCTCCTCGTGCGGCCACTGATCCTCTCTACGGCGTCGCCAGCACCACCACGACGGCCGCGGACACCTCCGGTGTCTTCGCGGCTCTGGCTGCCTCTCACGAACGCGAGCGGGCACTCGCTCTTGCCTTGGAGCAGGAGCGCGCTTCAGCGGCTGCTCTCTCGCACCAGATCCAGGAGAGCGCTCACCGACCGCTAAGCGCGACGTACGAGCCCACCTCGGACACCAGTGTGCACTCCGCATACTCGGCGTCTCTCGTCGCCGCTCTACACGCCCAAGCGGCTGGAGTTCAGAACATTCGAACACTAGTGCCGACTGTCCTGAGCTGTAACTCCACCACCTATGCCCGCTAGCGTAACGAGTTCCTCCTCACGTTGAGGAGGTACCAGCTTGAGGACCACGTCCGACGGGATGACGCCCCGTGGGATGACTCTTGGATCAGCATGGACAGTCTGGTCCTTGCCTAGATCCTTGGCACTCTCGCCGACGATCTGCACCAGCTGGTCGGACAGCGCAGCGGGAGCACTGCGCGCCGGGCCTGGCAGATACTAGAGCACCACTTCTTGGGGAACCGTGCGACTCAGGCTCTTCACATTAACGCACGGTTCCAAACTACAGTGCAGGGTGACCGCTCCATCTCTGCCTACTGTGGAGAGATGAAGGGCATGGTTGACTCCTTGCGCGACCTTGGCGAGCCGGTTGCCGACAGCACACTAGTACTTCGGGTCCTTCACGGCCTGAATGAGCGCTTCAGCCATCTTCGCTTCTGGCTTCTTCGTATGGAGCCGCCACCGACCTTCGAGAAGGTCTGGTCCGATCTCGAGCTTGAGGAGATCACGACTGGTGGATCTGCTACCTCTGGGCCTGCCACAGCCTTTTATGGCTCTGGGCAGCCCTCACGCCCACCGTCTTCTGGGGGACCACTACCGCGACCACCTACTCCGCCTACCGCCCCGGGTGCCTCTGCTGGCTCTGGGAGTGGTACTCGTCGACGTCGCGGCGAGAGGCGCACAGGACGAGGTGTTGGCGGCACTTCTATGTCCACTGCTCCTACTGGTAGTGGTACTAGTGGCACTGGCCGGGGAGGTGCGCCCTGGCCCACACCGTACGACCCGTGGACTGGCCAGATCTCTATGTGGCATGGACCGTCTCCGGGTATTCTTGGGGCGCCACCGACTTCTTCTACTCCGCGCCAGCCACGTCCTCAGGCGGCGTACGTAGCCCACCCGGGCTATCGAGGACTTGGCCGCCCTGCGGCTGGATCGCCAACTCCGGCCTACGGCGGTGCTGCCTACCCCGCTGGGTACTCGGAGCCGCCAGCACCCCTCCAGGAGCCGCCCCTGGGGTGGGATCGTCAGGACTTGGCGTCTTCATTCAACACCATGCACCTCACACCGCCGACTACTGATTGAGTGGCTGATTCTGGCGCCTCCTACCACACCACCCCAGATGCTGGTATTCTCTCTTCTACCCACCCACCTCATCCCTCGTTTCCTTCATCAATCGTTGTTGGAAATGGATCTGTTCTTCCAGTCACCTCAGTAGGTGACTCGGTTTCTCCGGGTTCATTCCATCTTAACAATGTTCTCGTTGCTCCAGACATTATTCAAAATTTGCTTTCCATTCGTCGTTTCACCACTGATAACAATATTTCTGTTGAGTTTGATCCTTTTGGTTTGTCTGTGAAGGATCTTTCCACCCGGCGTCTTCTTCTTCGATATGATAGTCCGGGGCCCCTGTACACTCTTCGACTTCCTACTTCCGCTGCATCTCCATCATTTGCTCTGGCTACGACAGCTTCGTCCGCTACTTGGCACCGCCGGCTTGGTCACCCTGGCGCTGATGCTATGTCGAAGTTGTCTAGTAGTTCAGTTATCTCGTGTACTAGGGGGGCACATGAGTCATTATGTCACGCTTGTCAGCTTGGTCGCCATGTTCGGCTTCCCTTTTCCAATTTTGTGTCTCATGTGCAACACATTTTTGATCTTATTCACTGCGATTTGTGGACATCTCCTGTTATCAGTGTCTCGGGTTTTAAATATTATTTGGTGGTACTTGATGATTTCTCACATTTCTCTTGGACTTTTCCCTTACGTTTGAAATCTGAGACATTTGATACTCTCTCTCACTTCTTTACTTGGGTTTCCACACAGTTTGGGCGTACTGTTCGTGCTCTCCAGTGTGACAACGGACACGAGTTTGACAACTCGCGACTTTGTGACTTTCTTCTTACACATGGCACACAGTTACGCATGTCTTGTCCATACACATCCCCCCAGAATGGCAAGACTGAGAGCATGTTTCGCACCATTAATGATGTCATGCGTTCCTTGATGTTTCAGACCTCTATCCCCGCTCGATACTGGGTAGAGGCACTCCACACTTCCACCTTCCTCCTTAATCGCCTTCCCACCAAGGCGATTCAAGCACCGACCCCTTTCTTTGCCATGTATGGCACTATCCCTCTCTACGACCACCTTCGTGTCTTCGGGTGCGCCTGCTACCCTAATCTTTTCACCACAGCTCCACATAAGCTTGCGCCCCGCTCTACTAGGTGTGTCTTTCTTGGGTACTCCCTTGAGCATAAGGGGTACCGGTGCCTCAACCTCTCTACCGACCGCATTTTGATCTCTCGGCACGTCGTCTTCAACGAGTCCTCCTTCCCCTTTTCTTCCTCCACCTCTGGTTCAGCTGCAGAGCTGGACTCCCTTTTTTCTACTGACACCGAGGCTGCTACACCACAGCTGCCTTGGCCTTTTTCTGCAGGTACATCACCCACCGGCTCACAGGTGGCTCCCACGACGTCGACCGCTGCACCTTACGCAGCGCCGGCACCTGTGGCGACTCCGGCTGTGCCTACTACAGCCACGACACGGCGGTTCACTGACCCTGCTCTCGTCTACCAGCGACGAGTGCGAGTTGGTGCCTAGGCTCCGTCGACCCTGGGGACGAGTGCTGCACCACGCGAGGTCCCGGCACCTCCTACGGAGGCGCCACGCGCGGCCCCAGCGTCTCCGACCTCGACTCCTGCGCCACACGAGGCCCCGACGTCTCCTACAGCTGCGCCACGGGCAGCCCCGGCATCTCCGACCTCGACTCCTGCGCCACACGAGGCCCTGGCGTCTCCTACGGCTGCGCCACGTGCGGCCCCAGCGTCTCCAGCCTCGACTCCTGCGCCACACGAGGCCCCGGCGTCCCCTACAGCTGCGCCACGCGCGGCCCCGACGTCTCCGGCCTCGACTCCCGCGCCATGCGCGGACCCGACGTCTACTCCAACTCCCGCGTCACGCGCAGCTCCAGCGTATCCGGCCTCGTCACGCGCTGCGCCACGCGTGACCCCTGTTCCACGGTTCGTCGACCCTGCTCTTATCTACCAGCGACGAGAGCGGGTTGGTGACTCTGCGCCTGCTCGTCCCGAGCCCTCGGTGTACCACCCACTGTTGCTCCACCGGGACCCAGGACACGTTCACCCGATGGTGACTAGACGTGCCGCTGGGGTTCTTCGGCCTCTTGAGCGGTTCTCCGGAGTGGTACTCTCTTCGACGACGCCGACACCATCCACTTCCTCTTCGGTATCACCTATGCCGACCTCCGTCCGTAGCGCCCTCGCTGACCCTCACTGGCGCAGCGCTATGGAGGAGGAGTATGCAGCCCTACTTGCCAACCGGACATGGGACCTTGTTCCTCGTCCTCCTCGTGGCAACGTTGTCACATGCAAGTGGGTTTTCACGCATAAGAGGAAGGCGGATGGATCCCTGGAGAGATATAAGGCTCTTTGGGTACTTCGGGGCTTCACTCAGCGCCCTGGAGTGGACTACGACGAGACCTACAATCCGGTGATTAAGCCAGCGACAGTACAGACTGTTCTGTCGTTGGCTCTCTCGCGTTCTTGGCCAGTCCACCAGCTGGACGTCAAGAATGCCTTTCTTCACGGTACTCTGACGGAGACGGTGTATTGCTCTCAGCCAACAGGATTTGTGGATTCAGCTTGCTCAGCCATGGTCTGCAAGCTGAACAAGTCCTTGTACGGTCTGAACAAGTCCTTGTACGGTCTGAAGCAGGCACCTCGAGCCTGGTCCAGCAGATTCGCCTCCTTCCTAGTCTCCTTGGGTTTCGTTGAAGCCAAGTCGGACACGTCACTCTTTGTTTATCGACGGGAGGATGACACTGCCTACCTTCTTCTCTACGTCGATGACATTGTGCTGACAGCGTCCAGCCCTACGCTCCTTCAGCAGATTATTTCTGCTCTCCAGTAGGAGTTCGCTATGAAGGACTTGGGCCGGCTTCACCACTTCCTGGGGATTGCAGTCGAGGACAGACCATTTGGCCTGTTTATTCACCAGCGGCAGTATTGTTTGGACATCCTCGAGCGTGCGGGTATGGCTGAGTGTAAGCCATGCTCCACACCGGTGGATACCCAGGCAAAGATCTCTTCTGCTGATGGGACTCCTGTCAGCGACCCGACTGCCTACAGGAGTCTTGCAGGTGCACGACAGTACCTCACCTTCACCAGGTCGGACATCTCCTACGCGGTCCAGCAGGTGTGCTTGCACATGCACGACCCGCGGGAGCCGCACCTCACCGCTGTGAAGCGGATTCTTCGGTACCTGCGCGGCTCCCTCGACTACGGCCTTCTACTTCGACGTGACTCGCCTTCTGAGTTGGTGGTCTACACCGACGCTGACTGGGCGGGGTGCCCTGATACCCGCCGCTCCACATCTGGCTACGCCGTCTTCCTGGGGTGGGGGGGGGGGGGAATCTTGTCTCCTGGTCCTCGAAGCGGCAGCCCGTGGTTTCTCGCTCCAGTGCTGAGGCGGAGTACCGCGTTGTGGCTAACGGCGTGGCAGAGGCGTCTTGGCTCCAGCAGTTACTTCAGGAGCTCCACTCTCCCGTCGCCCGGAGCACGTTGGTCTACTGTGATAATGTTAGCGCCGTTTACCTCTCCACCAACCCCGTCCAGCACCAGCGCATGAAACATGTGGAGATTGATCTTCATTTTGTTCGTGTGCGGGTTGCACGCGGTGAGGTTCGAGTTCTCCATGTGCCGACGACGTCACAGTTTGCCGACATCTTCACGAAGGAACTCCCGACGTCTTTATTTTCTGAGTTTTGGTCCAGTCTCAACATCTGTTGTGGGGGGGGGGGGGGGGGGGGGGCGGTTGGACTGTGTTGAGTTATGTGTTTGGGCCTGACCTGTGTACCGGCCCATCTATGTATCTATAAATATGTACCCTGTCCCTTGGTTAATGAATCAATCATTCTAGCCCTCTAATAAATACGAAAGAATTATGTATGGCTGTTATTGTCAGTTATGACCAAAAATGAAATCCGTTATCCTTTTCAGAACGATATGGCTAAATTAGAAATGGATATGGTTTGCATTGTAGAGAATTTGGAAGGCTAAGATGCCTCTTAAAATCATATGTGGTTAATTTGTCAAGGATCAATTCTCAAAAAGGATAATTTTTATATATCTTTTTTTTCAAGTGAACTCACAAAAGATATTGTTGAATGGAAGATCAAAAGTAGATCATAAATGTGCCTTTCGTTGTTCGGTAACAAAATATGTTTATAGACCAGAATCACTGGAACAATATTTATTTGGATCAAACATTTCTTACATGGTCAGTGATAGAATGAATTGCTTAATTAATCATAGGGTCTCGGTACATATTTATAGATACATAGATGGGCCGTACAGGCTAGGCCCAAACACAGTCCAACACCCCCCCGCAGTCCCAACATCTAGCCACAACAGATGTTTGAGACTGGACCGAAACTCAGAAAATAAAGTCGACGGGAGTCCCTTCGTGAAGATATCGGCAAACTGTGACGTTGTCGGCACATGGAGAACTCGAACCTCACCGCGTGCAACCCGCTCACGAACAAAGTGAAGATCAATCTCCACATGTTTCGTGCGCTGGTGCTGGACGGGATTGGTGGAGAGGTAAACAGCGCTGACATTATCACAGTAGACCAACGTGCTCCGGGCGACAGGGGAGTGGAGCTCCTGAAGTAACTGCTGGAGCCAAGACGCCTCTGCTACGCCGTTAGCCACGGCGCGGTACTCCGCCTCAGCGCTGGAGCGAGAAACCACGGGCTGCCGCTTCGAGGACCAGGAGACAAGATTCCCCCCAGGAAGACGGCGTAGCCAGAGGTGGAACGGCGGGTATCAGGGCACCCCGCCCAGTCAGCGTCGGTGTAGACCACCAACTCAGAAGGCGAGTCACGTCGAAGGAGAAGGCCGTAGTCGAGGGAGCCGCGCAGGTACCGAAGAATCCGCTTCATCGCCGTGAGGTGCGTCTCCCGCGGATCATGCATGTGGAGACACACCTGCTGAACCGCGTATGAGATATCCGGCCTGGTGAAGGTGAGGTACTGCAGGGCACCTGCAAGACTCCTGTAAGAGGTGGGGGTCGGCGACCGAGGCGCCGTCAGCCGAAGCCAGCTTCGCCTGAGTGTCCACGGGAGTGGAGCACGGCTTACAATCAGCCATGCCCGCTCGCTCGAGGATATCCAGGCAGTACTGGCGCTGGTGGAGGAACAGAGCGTCCGGACGGTACTCGACCGTAACGCCCAGGAAGTGGTGGAGCTGGCCGAGGTCCTTCATCGCGAACTCGCGCTGCAGTGCGGAGATCGTGCGCTGAAGAAGAGCCGAGCTGGACGCCGTGAGGAAAATATCATCCACGTACAGGAGGAGGTAGACAGGTGTCACCCTCATGCCTGTAAACGAAGAGCGAGGTGTCCGACTTGGCCTCGACGAAGCCAAGCGAGGCCAGGAAGGAGGCGAACCGGCTGTACCAAGCCCGAGGCGCCTGCTTCAGCCCGTACAGAGACTTGTTTCAGCCGGCAGACCAAGTCTGGACGGGCTGAATCGACGAACCCTGTCGGCTGACTGCAGTACACCGTCTCTGTCAGCGTCCCGTGAAGGAAGGCGTTCTTGACGTCCAGCTGGTGGACAGGCCAAGAACGCGAGAGAGCCAACGATAGAACAGTCCGTACTGTCGCTGGCTTAACCACCGGACTGAAGGTCTCGTCGTAGTCCACTCCAGGGCGCTGAGTGAAGCCCCGAAGTACCCAACGAGCCTTATATCTCTCCAGGGAGCCATCCGCCTTCCTCTTATGCGTGAAAACCCACTTGCCTGTGACAACGTTGCCACGGGAAGGACGGGGAACCAGGTCCCATGTCCGGTTGGCAAGTAGGGCCGCATACTCCTCCTCCATAGCGCGGCGCCAGTGAGGATCAGCGAGTGCGCTACGGACGGAGGTCGGTATAGGTGAAACCGAAGAGGAAGTGGATGGTGTCGGTGTCGTCGAAGAGAGTACCACTCCGGAGAACCTCTCAAGAGGTCGGAGAACCCCAGCGGCACGTCTAGTCACCATCGGGTGAACGTGTCCTGGGTCCCGGTGAAGCAACGGTGGGTGGTTACACCGAGGGCTCCGGACGCGCAGGCGTAGAGGCACCAACCCGCTCTCGTCGCTGGTAGACAAGAGCAGGATCGGCGAACCGTCGAACAGGGGCCGCGCGTGGCGCAGCGGGGGACGCGGGAGCCGGAGTAGTCGTCGGGTCCCCGCACAGCGCAGGAGTCGAGGCCGGAGACGCCGAGGCCGCGCGTGGCGCAGCTGTAGGGGTCGCCGGGGCCGCGCGTGGCGCGGGAGTCGAGGCCGGAGACGTTGGGGCCGCGCGTGGCGCAGCCGTAGGGGACGTAGGGACCTCGTGTGCCGCAGGAGTCGAGGTCGGAGACACCGTTGCCGCGCGTGGCGCAGCAGGAGACGTCGGTGCCACACATGGTGCGGCACTCGTCCCCAGGGTCGACGGAGCCTGGGCACCAACCCGCACTCGTCGCTGGTAGACGAGAGCAGGGTCAGTGAACCGCCGAGTCGTGGCTGTAGGAGGCACAGCCGGAGTCACCACAGGTGTCGGTGCTGCATAAGGTGCAGCTGGCGACGTCGTGGGAGCCACCTGGGAGCTGGTGGGTGATGTACCTGCAAAAAAAGGCCAAGGCAGCTGTGGTGGAGCAGCCTCGGTGTCAGTAGAAAAAAGCGAGTCCAGCTCTGCAGCTGAGCTAGAGGTGGAGGAAGAAAAGGGGAAGGATGACTCGTCGAAGACGACGTGCCGAGAGATCAAAATGCGGTGGGTAGAGAGGTCGAGGCACCGGTATCCCTTATGTTCAAGGGAGTACCCAAGGAAGACACACCTAGTAGAGCGGGGCGCAAGCTTATGTGGAGCAGTGGCGGAAAGATTAGGGTAGCAGGCGCACCCGAAGACACGGAGGTGGTCGTAGAGAGGGGTAGTGCCATACAGGGCAAAGAAAGGAGTCGGTGCCCGAATCGCCTTGGTAGGAAGGCGGTTAAGGAGGAAGGTGGCAGTGTGAAGTGCCTCTACCCAGTAGCGAGCGGGGATGGATGCCTGAAACATCAAGGAACGCATGACATCATTAGTGGTGCGAAGCATGCGCTCAGCCTTGCCATTCTGAGGAGATGTGTATGGGCAAGACATGCGTAGCTGTGTGCCATGTGTAAGGAGAAAGTCACGGAGTCGCGAGTTGTCAAACTCTCGTCCGTTGTCACACTGGAAAGCACGAACAGTACGCCCAAACTGTGTGGAAACCCAAGTGAAGAAGTGAGAGAGAGTATCAAAAGTCTCAGATTTCAGACGTAATGGAAAAGTCCAAGAGAAATGTGAGAAATCATCAAGTACCACCAAATAATATTTAAAACCCGAGACACTGGTAACAGGAGATGTCCACAAATCGCAATGGATAAGATCAAAAATATGTTGCACATGAGACACAGAAGTGGGAAAGGGAAGCCTAACATGGCGACCAAGCTGACAAGCGTGACACAATGACTCATGTGTGCCCCTAGTACACGAGATAACTGAACTACTAGACAACTTCGACATAGCATCAGCGCCAGGGTGACCAAGCCGACGGTGCCAAGTAGCGGACGAAGCTGTCGTAGCCAGAGCAAAAGACGAAGACGCAGCGGAAGAAGGAAGTCGAAGAGTGTACAGGGGCCCCGGACTATCACATCGAAGAAGAAGACGCCGGGTGGAAAGATCCTTCACAGACAAACCAAAAGGATCAAACTCAACAGAAATATTATTATCAGTGGTGAAACGACGAATGGAAAGTAAATTCTGAATAATGTCTGGAGCAACAAGAACATTATTAAGATGGAATGAACCCAGAGAAACTGAGTCACCTACTGAGGTGACTGGAAGAACGGATCCATTTCCAACAACGATCGATGAAGGAAAAGACGGATGAGGTGTGTGTGTAGAGGAGAGAATACCAGCATCTGGGGTGGTGTGGTAGGAGGCGCCAGAATCAGCCACCCAATCAGTAGTCGGTGGTGTAAGGTGCATGGTGCTGAAGGAAGACGCCAAGTCCTGACGGTCCCACCACATGGGCGGCTCCTGGAGAGGTGCTGGTGGCTCCGAGTGCCCAGCGGGGTAGGAAGCACCGCCGTAGGCTGGAGTGGGCGATCCAGCCACAGGGCGACCAGGTCCACCATAGCCCGGATGGGCTACGTACGCAGCCGGAGGACGTGGCTGGCGCGGAGTGGAGGAAGTCGGTGGCGCCCCAAGAAGACCCGGAGACGGTCCAGGCCACATAGAGATCTGGCCAGTCCACGGGTTATACGGTGTGGGCCAGGGCGCACCTCCCTGGCCAGTGCCACCAGTACCACCACCAGTAGGAGCAGTAGACGTAGGAGTGCCGCCAGCACCTCGTCCTGTGCGCCTTCCGCCGCGACGTCGACGAGTACCACCCCCAGAGCCAGCAGAGGCACCCGGGGCGGTAGGTGGAGTAGGCGGTCGCGGTAGTGGTCCCCCAGAAGACGGTGGGCGTGAGGGACTGCCCGGAGCCATAGAAGGCTGTGGCAGACCCAGAGGTAGCAGGCCCACCCGCCGTGATCTACTCAAGCTCAAGATCAGACCAGACCTTCTCGAAGGTCGGTGGAGGCTCCATACGGAGAAGCCAGAAGCGAAGATGGCTGAAGCGCTCGTTCAGGCCGTGAAGGACCCGAAGAACTAGAGTGCTGTCAGCGACCGGCTCGCCAAGGTCGCGCAGGGAGTCAGCCATGCCCTTCATCTCTCCACAGTAGGCCGAGATGGAGCGGTCACCCTGCACTGTAGTCTGGAACCGTGCGTTAATGTGAAGAGCCCGAGTCGCACGGTTCCCCAAGAAGTGGTGCTCCAGGATCTGCCAAGCCTGGCGCGCGGTCCCCCCCACCGCGCTGTCCAACAAGCTTGTACAGATCATCGGCGAGAGTGCCAAGGATCCAAGCAAGGACCAGACTGTCCATGCTGATCCAAGAGTCATCCCACGGGGCGTCGTCCTGCTGGACGTGGTCCGCAAGCTGGTACCGGCCGTAACGTGAGGAGGAACTCGTTACGCCAGCGGCCGTAGGTGGTAGAGGTACAACTCAGAACAGTCGGCACTAGGGTCCGAATGTTCTGAACTCCAGTCCGCCTGGGCGTGTAGGGCGGCGGTGAGCGACGCCGAGTATGCGGAGTGCACACCGGTGTCCAAGGTGGGCTCGTACGTCGCGCCCGGCGGTCGGTGAGCGCTCTCCTGGATCTGGTGCGAGAGAGCAGCCGCCGAGGCGCGCTCCTGCTCTAAGGCAAGAGCGAGTGCCCGCTCGCGATCGCGAGAGGCAGCCAGAGCCGCGAAGACACTGGAGGTGTCCGCGGCCGGAGCAGTAGCAGGTCCGGAGCCTGTCATGAAGGCGACGGCAGTGGGGCCGGCAAGTGGTCCGCCGGCGGAGGGACCAGTCGCATCGCCGTACGCAGGCCGGGGTCATGGCGATGAGGGGCGCGCCCGCTGCAGGACCGGTGGCAAGCACACCGGCGCAGGGGAGGGAGCCGGCCAGGGAGGGGACGGCGCCGGCGAGGGGCGCGCCGGCCCCAGGGAGGGGAGGCGGCCGGCAGCGGCTGGGTCAGGGCCGCGCCGGCGGTCAGGGGAGGTGCGGCCCCGGCAGCGGCGGCGGGGGCGCGGGGCGCCGGCGGTCAGGAAGGGACCGCCGGCGGCGGGCGGGTGGGGGCGGGCAGCGTGGTGGGGGGGCCGGCCGCGCAGTGGAGGGGGGCGCCAGGAGGTGGCCGCCGGCGGCTGCAGCGGCGGGGGGGACGCCGGCGGCTGCGGCGGCGGCGGCCAGGGAGGGGGGGGGCCGCTGGCGGCGGCGTTGGCGGCGGCGGCGGCCAGGGAGGGGGGGGCCGCCGGCGGCGGCGTTGGCGCGGGCGGCGGCGGCGCAGGGGAGGGCGCTGGCCGTGGTGGGGAGGGGGGCGGCCAGGAGGCGGCCGCCGGCGGCTGCGGCGGCGGGAGGGAGCGCCGGCTGCCGGCGGCCAGGGAGGGGGCGGCCCCGCCGCGCGGCGGCGGCGGCGGCGCAGGGGAGGGCGCCGGCCATGGGGGGGGAGGGGGTGGCGGCTGGCTAGGGGGTTAGGGTTAGGGTGGGGATTAGGGTTTGGCTAATGATACCATGATAGAATGAATTGCTTAATTAATCATAGGGTCTCGGTACATATTTATAGATACATAGATGGGCCGTACAGGCTAGGCCCAAACACAGTCCAACAGTCAGGATAATGTGTACACAGTTAGATTAGCAGAAGCTGTTTGTTGGGCTTTGTGGAAGTTGAGGAATACAGTATAATATATTCTGAAAAGAAAGATCTGTGAAATCCACTGAGATTGTTTTCTATGCCTGTATTTTTTTTCTGAAATATTGAGCAGGTCTTCAATTCGAAGATGAAGAGGCGCTGGAGAAGGGTTGGGAGCTCAGCAACACTTCGCCAAGCCATAACCGTACTAGTCTTGAAGATACTAGGAGCTAAAGGTTCACTCTCACTGAAGATAACAATGAAGGTCCTCAATATGGATGTAAATGCATGTCAAGCTGCAAGAAAGAGTTGTCACGTCACAAAAAGTTGGTTCTTCATTTCAGTTAGGTAATGGATTAGCTAGCTTCAATTTAACATCCCTTTGTGCCTGTTGAGTATTAATCTTGTTTTCTAGAGTTCGTTAGAAGTAATAGTTCATATTAGGGAAGAGTCCAGATAGAGTTAGAGTTTGAGTTGAGTGTTTTAGATAGAGTTCTAAATAGCTTTGGGTCTGATTTTATCTGTAAGAGGTCTATATATATAGTTGGGGCACCCTAAGAAATAAATCAAAGCAGATTATTATTGAATTTTCGAGTTGATTTTGGGTCTGGATTTTCAACAATTGGCATCAGAGCCGGCGTTCTAGGTTCTGCCCCCGGGGGACGCGCTCACGGGGGTGGCTACCGACGGCAGCAAAACCGAGCGGCCAGAGACGAGGGCGCGCGCCCTGGACGGAGGCACAGACGGCCATGCGCGGGCAGAGATTTCCGCGGATCAAGGCACACATGAGAAAGGCGAGGCGGCGAAAACTAAGAGGCGACTCGATTCGATTTGGACAAGGAAGCGCAGCACGTCAGTAGATCAGGCGCGATGTGGTTTGACGGGAATCTCGGCAAAAACAAACACGGATTCGACGGAGATTTGAAGTCAAGGCAGCGGCGGACGGGCTCGAAAGAAGAAGCAATTGCGTCGAATTGGAGTGGCGCGATTAGGGATCGAGGGAGGAAGACAAGGATTCAGCGTCGTGGATCTAGGGCGGGCCGGTGGAGGCCACACGGGGGCAGTGGCAGGAGGCGCTTGGCGCGCAGCAAGCCAGCAACTGCGCGCAGAGAGTGGGCGGCAAGGCGCGAATCGAGGCGCCGATGAGCTGCGCTTTCGCGCACGAGTATCGGGGTAGGCCGGTGGGATCTGAGCGGAGAGATCAAGGAGGCACTGCCCGACGAAGGCTCGCGTGTCGGGCGGGCACAGTGGGCGTGCAGAGACGTCCGGAGACCCCTGCGGCTGCGGGTTGTGTTGGGCCTTAATGGGCCTAAGTGCTCGTCTATAGGTGAACCAAGTTGTCTGGTGAGCGTGGACGACAGATGGGTTGGGCCAACTGCAGGTTGTGCAGGACTTGGTTCTGTGCAAGAAGAGGAACACAGCTGAACCATGTGGGTCGGGCTGGATCTGGAGAAGGTCAAGTTTGAGTCAAGACCAAGGTGGTTTGTGGCAACATAGGTGTCAGCATGAAGTAAAGAAGTAGAGTGCTTGGGATGATGTGTTCATCTCAGTGGACGATGTGTTCATCCCACTAAAATTTGTGCTCGGGATGATGTGTTGTTCCGAGGGGATGATGTGTTCATCTCATAGGTGTTTGTGTACGAAATGATGTGTTCATCCCAAAGTCATACGGGACGTGTTCGTCCTGGTGGTGATGTGTTCATCCCGTGGTTGGCAAAGACGATGTGTTCATCTTGGAGGGTGTAGTATGTCTACATCCTAAATTAATGTGCGAATGTGTCCTAGAAATCAAGATTAAGTGGTGATTGTTGAGTATTAATCTTGTTTTCTAGAGCTTTTTAGAAGTAATAGTTCATATTAAAAAGAGTCCAGATTAGGGAAGAGTCCAGATAAAGTTAGAGTTTGAGTCAAGTGTTTTAGATAGAGTCCGAAATAGGTTTGGATCTGATTTTATCTGTAAGGAGTCTATATATAGTTAGGGCACCCTAAGGAATAAATCAAAGCAGATTATTATTGAATTTTCGATTTGATTTTGAGTCCTAATTTCCAACAGTGCCACTCGTAAATTGTAATAGAAAGTAACGGATTCAGTAGCGTTTTCATTTCTATGAAATTATGCATTTTAGTTCCTGCACCATAACTTATCTGATCATCTTGTAGATTTGTTACTCGATGGTAACCCAATTTCAGGGACACCCTGTTTCGGACAAATATGGCCAAAGTACCTTGCAGTTTAGTACCTTATCAAGGTTTGTGCCACTGATGGCAGAAGAGTGTTCCTTCGTGAATTTCATCAAAAATGACACCAGTTCCTCCTAAAAAAGAAGAAATATTTTTCAACGGGCACCTTGTGATGATAATATAAATTTCAAATATTTAGCTATACCAACCTTCCTATTAGCTCTTGAGCCAATGATATTAAGTGAACGACACAGTTCAATAAGTGTATCCCTTTTACATATGTTAAGTCTCTCCAGTAGCCCTGTCCTTGATGTTTCCTATTCTCAGGTCAATATGACAAACATATCAAATAAGCTGCAACGAAGTAACAGGAAGGAAGGACACACCAATTAAGAACTTTAGCAAGCTGTTTCCAACTGATTACATACCTCTTCTTCATGACATGGATGCCCAGCAAGTTGTAGGATTTGTTCTCGCAAATCAGTTACCTGCTACTAAGGTACCATATTAGGTGTTATTCCCCAAGACCAAAGACATAAACATCCAACCTATTACTTGATTTGCACGCAGCAATCAAGTACACGGCACAATATATTCCTAGATTTGTTTCAGTGCTAAAGTAGCAAAGACGAATATCTATCTAACTTGAATATATCTTCCATTATATTTCTGTTTGAACCACCCAGAGGCAAGCTATAATCTCAGAGGTCTATAATGTGTATGGCAGTGGCACAGTTAGGTGCTAACCGTAAAAAGTTACACAGCATATATTAGCACCTAAAAGTTGCAGACAGCACCAGTATAGCAACAGTAACTACCTCAAGCAATTAGCATGCATGCATGAGGAAGAGACTAATCTTCATTGGGAGAGTACAGAGCCTACATTTGGTTCCTTATCTTTGCATGGAAATGCTTCAAAGATGTGAACCCTAGAGCAAAGAAAAAACTACAAAAGGTGATCACAACTGAATCCGGTTCCGACATAAGGAAGATGCCCTTTGGCTCAGACACATCTTTGTACAAACAAAGAAATGAAATACGCCAACTCATTCTCAAAGGAGATGCCTAACAACCTGCATAAACTGAAGCATCCCACACAACCACCCAAAAGAATGATACTTTTGGGATTTGTTAGTTCTTGGAAATGTGCTGTCCAGCCAACCCACAGACACACATATGGGAGAAACATGCTAGAATGTTCACGTTCTTTTATGTTTCATCACTATCTGAATAACTATTGAGCCATGCACTCATACTCAAGAGAGAAGACAAAGATTTAGCTGATGTACTTTGCATGGGATATGGCAGCTATGGAAGGCATGTGGATATATGCCATCCTGGCAGGTCACCATGCTGCCACCCTAGTTTTGTTCCGTAGGTTAGCAGCAGGGCAAGCAAAGGGGCGATGCTACCAAAGGGACCGAAAGACCAAAGAAAGGGGTTTACTGTTCATATCAATCAGTTCACTGACCTTTGTTGAGAGCTGAGCACCTTAGCGGTGGATGATGAGGATAGGAATGCATCTAGGTTACTGTTTTCCTTGGGTGAGTGCAGTGAAGCGAGATGGAAAAGAGCCAACTAATCCACTGGCTTAGGAAATGAAAGTTGTTGAGTCCAGCATTAACTGCAGTGCTAAACCAATCTAGTGAATTTAAAGATCATGAGTCACGTGAATCCTACCAGGTATATATGCGTTTTTGTGTATTTTTTATTGATTCAGATGTTTAGTTCTTATTCACTCTGAAGTATTACACTTGGTCAAATATATACGTTTTGTACATAAATTTGCCCTTTATATGGACAACAGTGACAAAGCCTTTGTACCAAACACGTTGGGTTAGACTACGTACGAAACCCAACAGAAATGTATGAAATGAAAGGAGAGAGAGAGAGTGAAGAGTAAACAAAGTACTAGTAAACTAAGGTTCCGGAACATGAATTGTTGATTTCCATGTAGTCCTAAAGAGTCAAATCTAGGTACATTCAAATCACTCAGGTCTCCGTTTACCGTCTCCTCCCATGTTGACCTCGGTCGCCCTCTACCTCTCCTAATAGTTTCCTTACCATTTAAGATCTCACCTTTTAACGGATGCTTCTAGAGGTTTCTGTTGGATATGCCCAAACAACCTTAGTCAATGTTGGACTAGCTTCTCTTTATTGGTGTCACGTCTAACCTATCACGTAATAACTTAATCTTAATTCAATATGTTGGACTGTGTTTGGCCTAGCCTGTACGGCCCATCTATGTATCTATAAATATGTACCTAGACCCTATGATTAATTAAGCAATTCATTCTATCATGGTATCATTAGCCAAACCCTAATCCCCACCCTAACCCTAATCCCCACCCTAACCCTAGCCGCCACCCCTTCCCCCCATGGCCGGCGCCCTACCCTGCGCCGCCGCCGCCCGCCGCCGCCGCCGCCGGCGGGGCCCCCCCTCCATGGCCGCCGCAGCCGGCGCTCCCCCCGCCGCCGCCGCAGCCGCCGGCGTTCCCCCCGCCGCTGCAGCCGCCGGCGGCCGCCTCCTGGCCGCCCCTCTTCTCCCCATGGCCGGCGCCCTCCACGCCATGGCCGGCGACCCCCATGCCGCCGCCGCCAACGCCGCCGCCGGCGGCCCACTCCTGGCCGCCCCTATTCTCCCCATGGTCGGCGTCCCCCACGCCGCCGCCGCCGCCGGGCCTTCCCTGGCCGCCAGCGCCCGCACCCCCGCCGCCGCCGCCGCAGGCGCACCTCCCCTGGCCGCCGGCGCAGGCGCCCCCCACGCCGCCGCCGGGGCCGCGGCTCCCCTGACCGCCGGCGCGGCCCTGACCCAGCCGCTGTCGGCCGCCTCCCCTCCCTGGGCCGGCGCGCCCCTCGCCGGCACCGTCCCCTCCCTGGCCGGCTCCCTCCCCTGCGCCGGTGCGCCTGCCACCGGTCCTGCAGCGGGCGCGCCCCTCATCGCCATGACTCGGCCTGCGTACGGCGATGCGACTGGTCCCTCCGCCGGCGGACCACTTGCCGGCCCTACTGCCGTCGCCTTCATGACGGGCTCCGGACCTGCTGTTGGCACTACTACTGCTCCGGCCGCGGACACCTCCAGTGTCTTCGCGGCTCTGGCTGCCTCTCGCGATCGCGAGCGGGCACTCGCTCTTGCCTTAGAGCAGGAGCGCGCCTCGGCGGCTGCTCTCTCGCACCAGATCCAGGAGAGCGCTCACCGACCGCCGGGCGCGACGTACGAGCCCACATTGGACACCGGTGTGCACTCTGCATACTCGGCGTCGCTCACCGCCGCCCTACACGTCTAGGCGACTGGAGTTCAGAACATTCGACACTAGTGCCGACTGTTCTGAGTTGTACCTCTACCACCTACGCCCGCTGGCGTAACGAGTTCCTCCTCACGTTACGCCGGTACCAGCTTGCGGACCACGTCCAGCGGGACGACGCCCCGTGGGATGACTCTTGGATCAGCATGGACAGTCTGGTCCTTGCCTGGATCCTTGGCACTCTCGCCGATGATCTGTACAAGCTTGTCGGACAGCGCGGTGGGGGGACCGCGCGCCAGGCTTGGCAGATACTGGAGCACCACTTCTTGGGGAACCGTGCGACTCGGGCTCTTCACATTAACGCACGGTTCCAGACTACAGTGCAGGGTGACCGCTCCATCTCGGCCTACTGTGGAGAGATGAAGGGCATGGCTGACTCCCTGCGCCGATCTTGGCGAGCCGGTCGCTGACAGCACTCTAGTTCTTCGGGTCCTTCATGGCCTGAACGAGCGCTTCAGCCATCTTCGCTTCTGGCTTCTCCGTATGGAGCCGCCACCGACCTTCGAGAAGGTCTGGTCTGATCTTGAGCTTGAGGAGATCACGGCGGGTGGGTCTGCTACCTCTGGGACTGCCACAGCCTTATATGGCTCCGGGCAGTCCTCACGCCCACCGTCCTCTGGGGGACCACTACCGCGACCGCCTACTCCACCTACCGCCCCGGTGCCTCTGCTGGCTCTGGGGGTGGTACTCGTCGACGTCGCGGCGGAAGGCGCACAGGACGAGGTGCTGGCGGCACTCCTACGTCCACTGCTTCTTCTGGTGGTGGTACTGGTGGCACTGGCCAGGGAGGTGCGCCCTGGCCCACACCGTATAACCCGTGGACTGGCCAGATCTCTATGTGGCCGGGACCGTCTCTGGGTCTTCTTGGGGCGCCACCGACTTCCTCCACTTCGCGCCAGCCACGTCCTCCGGCTGCGTACGTAGCCCATCCGGGCTATGGTGGACCTGGTCGCCCTGCGGCTGGATCGCCAACTCCAGCTTACGGCGGTGTTTCCTACCCCGCTGGGTACTCGGAGCCACCAGCACCTCTCCAGGAGACACACATGGGGTGGGACCGTCAGGACTTGGCGTCTTCCTTCAGCACCATGCACCTCACACCGCCGTCTACTGATTGGGTGGCTGATTCTGGCGCCTCCTACCACACTACCCCAGATGCTGGTATTCTCTCTTCTACTCACACACCTCATCCGTCGTTTCCTTCATCGATCGTTGTTGGAAATGGATCCGTTCTTCCAGTCACCTCAGTAGGTGACTCAGTTTCTCCGGGTTCCTTCCATCTTAATAATGTCCTTGTTGCTCCAGACATTATTCAAAATTTGCTTTCCATTCGTCGTTTCACCACTGATAATAATATTTCTGTTGAGTTTGATCCTTTTGGTTTGTCTGTGAAGGATCTTTCCACCCGGCGTCTTCTTCTTCCATGTGATAGTCCGGGGCCCCTGTACACTCTTCGACTTCCTTCTTCCGCTGCGTCTTCGTCCTTTGCTCTGGCTACGACAGCTTCGTCCGCTACTTGGCACCGTCGGCTTGGTCACCCTGGCGCTGATGCTATGTCGAAGTTGTCTAGTAGTTCTGTTATCTCGTGTACTAGGGGCACACATGAGTCATTGTGTCACGCTTGTCAGCTTGGTCGCCATGTTCGGCTTCCTTTTCCCACTTCTGTGTCTCATGTGCAACATATTTTTGATCTTATCCATTGTGATTTGTGGACATCTCCTGTTATCAGTGTCTCGGGTTTCAAATATTATTTGGTGGTACTTGATGATTTCTCACATTTCTCTTGGACTTTTCCCTTACGTATGAAATCTGAGACATTTGATACTCTCTCTCACTTCTTCACTTGGGTTTCCACACAGTTCGGGCGTACTGTTCGTGCTCTCCAGTGTGACAACGGACGAGAGTTTGACAACTCGCGACTCCGTGACTTTCTCCTTACACATGGCACACAGCTACGCGTGTCTTGCCCATACACATCCCCTCAGAATGGCAAGGCTGAGCGCATGCTTCGCACCACTAATGATGTCATGCGTTCCTTGATGTTTCAGGCATCTATCCCCGCTCGTTATTGGGTAGAGGCACTTCACACTGCCACCTTCCTCCTTAATCGCCTTCCTACCAAGGCGATTCGAGCACCGACTCCTTTCTTTGCCCTGTATGGCACTACCCCTCTCTACGACCACCTCCGTGTCTTCGGGTGCGCCTGCTACCCTAATCTTTCCGCAACTGCTCCACATAAGCTTGCGCCCCGCTCTACTAGGTGTGTCTTTCTTGGGTACTCCCTTGAGCATAAGGGATACCGGTGCCTCGACCTCTCTACCCACCGCATTTTGATCTCTCGGCACGTCGTCCTTCCCCTTTTCTTCCTCCACCTCTGATTCAGCTGCAGAGCTGGATTCTCTTTTTTCTACTGACACCGAGGCTGCTCCACCACAGCTGCCTTGGCCTTTTTTTGCAGGTACATCACCCACCAGTTCCTAGGTGGCTCCCACGACGTCGCCAGCTGCACCTCATGCAGCACCGACACCTGTGGTGACTCCGGCTGTGCCTCCTACAGCCACGACTCGGCGGTTCACTGACCCTGCTCTCGTCTACCAGCGACGAGTGCGGGTTGGTGCCCAGGCTCCGTCGACCCTGGGGACGAGTGCCGCACCTTGCGTGGCACCGACGTCTCCTGCTGCGCCACGCGCGGCCCCGGCGTCTCCGACCTCGTCTCCTGCACCACACGAGGCCCCGGCGCTTCCTTCAGCTGCGCCACGCGCGGCCTCGGCGTCTCCGGCCTCGACTCCTGCGGCACACGAGGTCCCGACGTCCCCTACGGCTGCGCCACGCGCGGTCCCGGCGTCTCCGGCCTCGACTCCCGCGCCACGCGCGGCCTCGGCGTCTCCGGCCTCGACTCCTGCGCCGTGCGGGGACCCGACGACTACTCAGGCTCCCACGTCCCCCGCTGCGCCACGCGCGGCCCCTGTTCCACGTTTCGCCGATCCTGCTCTTGTCTACCAGCGACGAGAGCGGGTTGGTGCCTCTACGCCTGCGCGTCCAGAGCCCTCGGTGTACCACCCACCGTTGCTTCACCGAGACCCAGGACACGTTCACCCGATGGTGACTAGACGTGTCGCTGGGGTTCTTCGGCCTCTTGAGAGGTTCTCCGGAGTGGTACTCTCTTCGACGACACCGACACCATCCACTTCCTCTTCGGTATCACCTATACCGACCTCCGTCCGTAGCGCCCTCGCTGACCCTCACTGGCGCCGCGCTATGGAGGAGGAGTATGCGGCCCTACTTGCCAACCGGACATGGGACCTTGTTCCACGTCCTTCCCGTGGCAACGTTGCCACAGGCAAGTGGGTTTTCACGCATAAGAGGAAGGCGGATGGCTCCCTGGAGAGATATAAGGCTCGTTGGGTACTTCGGGGCTTCACTCAGCGCCCTGGAGTGGACTACGACGAGACCTTCAGTCCGGTGGTTAAGCCAGCGACAGTACGGACTGTTCTGTCGTTGGCTCTCTCGCGTTCTTGGCATGTCCACCAGCTGGACGTCAAGAACGCCTTCCTTCACGGGACGCTGACAGAGACGGTGTACTGCAGTCAGCCGACAGGGTTCGTCGATTCAGCCCGTCCAGACTTGGTCTGCCGGCTGAACAAGTCTCTATACGGGCTGAAGCAGGCGCCTCGGGCTTGGTACAGCCGGTTTGCCTCCTTCCTGGCCTCGCTTGGCTTCGTCGAGGCCAAGTCGGACACCTCGCTCTTCGTTTACAGGCATGAGGGTGACACTGTCTACCTCCTCCTGTACGTGGACGATATTGTCCTCACGGCGTCCAGCTCGGCTCTTCTTCAGCGCACGATCTCCGCACTGCAGCGGGAGTTCGCGATGAAGGACCTCGGCCAGCTCCACCACTTCCTGGGCGTTGCGGTCGAGCACCGTCCGGACGCTCTGTTCCTCCACCAGCGCCAGTACTGCCTGGATATCCTCGAGCGAGCGGGCATGGCTGATTGCAAGCCGTGCTCCACTCCCGTGGACACTCAGGCGAAGCTGGCTTCAGCTGACAGCGCCTCGGTCGCCGACCCCACCTCTTACAGGAGTCTTGCAGGTGCCCTGCAGTACCTCACCTTCACCAGGCCGGACATCTCATACGCGGTTCAGCAGGTGTGTCTCCACATGCATGATCCGCGGGAGACGCACCTCACGGCGATGAAGCGGATTCTTCGGTACCTGCGCGGCTCCCTCGACTACGGGCTTCTCCTTCGACGTGACTCGGCTTCGGAGTTGGTGGTCTACACCGACGCTGACTGGGCGGGGTGCCCTGATACCCGCCGTTCCACCTCTGGCTACGCCGTCTTCCTGGGGGGGAATCTTGTCTCCTGGTCCTCGAAGCGGCAGCCTGTGGTTTCTCGCTCCAGCGCTGAGGCGGAGTACCGCGCCGTGGCTAACAGCGTAGCAGAGGCGTCCTGGCTCCAGCAGCTACTTCAGGAGCTCCACTCCCCTGTCGCCCGGAGCACGCTGGTCTACTGTGATAATGTCAGTGCCGTCTACCTCTCCACCAACCCCGTCCAGCACCAGCGCACGAAACATGTGGAGATTGATCTTCATTTTGTTCGTGAGCGGGTTGCACGCGGTGAGGTTCGAGTTCTCCACGTGCCGACGACTTCACAGTTTGCCGACATCTTCACGAAGGGACTCCCGTCGACTTTGTTTTCTGAGTTTCGGTCCAGTCTCAACATCTGTTGTGGGTAGATGTTGGGACTGCGGGGGGGTGTTGGACTGTGTTTGGGCCTAGCCTGTACGGCCCATCTATGTATCTATAAATATGTACCTAGACCCTATGATTAATTAAGCAATTCATTCTATCACAATATTTCCTTGTGTGGCCACACATCCACCGTGGTGCGCGCATCTCTACGACACTCAATTGTTGGACATGTTATCTTTTAGTTGGTCAACATTTCGCCAAATATAATATCACAAGTCTGATCATCGTCCTATAAAACTTATCTTTTCGCATTTGTGAGACCTTGTCACGCAGGATCAGTTTTAAGAGGCGTCGCCTCGCCGCCAAGGCATCCAGGCGCTCCTGCCTGAACACCATGGCTGGTCGACTAACCTGACCAGTGCCTGACCACCGCCGCCTCACAAGCCACCACCGCCTCCCAGGTCGCCGTCGCTAACCTGCTGGGCGCCATGGCTGGCCGCCTAGGCGGGCACTTTGGCATCCACGCGTTGTTTTAAAACCTTGCATAGGATTTCATATGCTTGCCGTCATTTCATCGACCTTGCCTTGATCCTGTGACAAACATCCTTGTTGATATCAACATTGCTTTGCAGCATTGATCCCAATTCCCAAGTATAAAAAAGATTCCCTCTTATGGACTATTTGTCATTCTAAACTAACATTTCTCTTTCCGGATCCAACACCACATACTCAGTCTTGATCCTACTAAGTTGAAACTCATGTGATTCTAGAGTCTGTCTCCATAGCTCTAGTTTCTTATTGATGTCATCCCTACTTTCATCTACTAGTACCACATCATCAGCAAAGAGCTCAGAAAATTGTATGAACATTTTTCTTTAATCATTTTATCAGGAACATCTAGGGGCTTAACATTTAGTGTTAATGTTGTTTGGACGAATATGGTCTGACTGCTCTCCAAGTGTGCATTTTTAAAATTTTCCGCTACTTTCAATCCAACTGGTGTTGTGTCACTAGAAAGTAGCAATTATTCCTATTTTGCTAACAATACTGATACCTTAACAGGGACTGTGGCATCAACAAGAGAACAGTTGTTCTTCAAGAACTTCATCAAAAATGATACTAGTTCCTCCTGAAAAGGAAAACGATATAACTTTAAGTGTCATCCACTTGCAGATGATAATAAGAATGTCCAATATTTAGCTGGGTCAACCTTTCTATTAGCTCTTGAGCCAGAGATATCAAATGAATGGCACAGTTCAATTAGTGTGTCCCTTTTACAACCATTGAGATCTTTCATTAGCTCTGTTCGTGATTTTTCCTGGTATCAGATTAATACCATGAACAGTATCGAAGAAGCTGCAACAAAATAACAGAGAGTAAAAGCACTTGACTGAATACCAGAGAACTGCATACCGCTTCTTCACGGCAATCATGCCCAGCGAGTTGGAGGATTCGTTCCCTTAACTCAATTACCTGCTAATGATATTAGACACAAAAAAAAGTTAAAGAGATATTCCTGAAGATCGAATACATGATGCATAACCATCCAAGCTTATCTAATAACCTGGTTTACTTAAAGCAAACAAACATAGCACCATCATTCTATCTGTAGTACCTACCAACTTCAAAGCAATTGCCAATTGGCAATGATATACATCAAGAAGAGGCATCGTTTATTCCTTCTAATGGTTGTGAGCCTATCTTTGACTCCTTAAACTTCGCAAACGACTGTAGTCAACAATAACATTGCCAAGAAAAACTAGCTAAAACTCACTCTATATATCTCTTCTGGAGAGCCACTTAAAAGAGTGCCTATTTGTATCTCTCTACTCATCCAACAGACTAGCTAAGTTACACTCTCTAATCTCTATATTTCAACAGCTATATTTCTCTTCTCCACGGAGTTCAAGACTTATTGCATTAGGAAACTATCGGCGACTCATTTTGTTGAATACTACAGCACAGCAGCAATGTTCAGTTCAACTGTTCTCGCCAGAAAAAATGTTCAGTTCAATTGGTGAATGAGATTCAGAAGCACAAATCCCACCGTTGATTAAATTCTGGGACAGATTAACCTCACCTATGATTCTGTGGCACAACTTCCACAACAGATTACAAGAGCTATGCAATATAATTTAGCACTTGATCAAATCTTGTGATTATAGTCCAATCTAGTACCAGGTGTGAACCTTAAGGCCTAAGGATAAATGAATGAAGTTCTGCCTTCAATGAAATCGAACGAAGTGGCCCCTATAATTGAAAGCAACGCAAGACATGACATCCCAAAGCAGATAAATCGTTCAGTTTGGTTCGAGCGCATCTATGTACCAGCAAAGAACCAACATCCACAGATTCTTTCTGTAAGAGGAAACGGATAGATGCAAGAACGAAATCTATTTTTACGGATTTCTGAGGCAATGCAAACAAATTCGTCGGTTCATGGAAATGCATAAAGTCCAGACACCAGCACAGGCATACAGGGAAGGAACAAGCAACAATGTCGGTGTCCTTGTAAGATTCACTGCTATCGGGGTCGCTACATACACAACATTTTCCCCGCCATAGATCCTGTTTCGTGATGTCTGCGCCCGGACACACCCGAGGTAGGAAAAGCAGGAAGGCTCACCTATGGAAGGGACGAGAATGTGAAGTGTCTTTGCTAACCTTGGATCCATCCTCGCCGGCGCCGGAACCGGGACCCGCACCGTCCTGGCAGCCCATCGCGCCTGTTTCCCAGGCGAGGGCGCAGTCGCCGAAGTATCCGTCGAAAGGGCAGGCAGCGAGTGGCGCGCTCTCTTCAGCCTGCTGTCTGCTCACTGAACAGTGCTGAGCGTGCTGCTGTTTCAGTCGGTGTGGGCCACGTAGGCACACTACCCTTAGATCCGCGCCGCTCATCGTTCTGATCGAGGTCTGAGGTTCCATCCCAGTTGGTTGCCACATTTTATAACTTCATTGTTGTTTTAGAAGGGGCAATTTGCTGAGGGTTCGGCGTTCAGCTGCCACTCGAATCATTTACATCTTAAAAATATAAATTTCGGATTTTTCTCATTAATGTTCTGAATATGAAGTCACGACTCTTAGAATAACCATGTGATATATTTGGAATGTTATGAACAAAACTCATGAGGACGAATAATATTAACAAAGATGAAAGCATATGTGAATCTCTACCAACATTTACCCAATAATAGACATGAGTCTTCTTTTTAACCTTTAAATAGACTCCACCGATGGAAGGAACTGTAATGGTAAATGTTGATGTTGTTGTTTTTGCCTCTTTTAGACCATTAAATGTTGATGTTGTCGTCTTTGTCTCTTTTAGATAAATGGATAAATAGTGATCCGTGATTACAACAACAGCTCTTGTGTCGCATTAACAAGATCATTGTTTTGAGTTTACGAAAGTTATTGCTATGCGTCGAACTTTCCCCTTTAGCTCAGAGGAAGGATTTCAATATTATCATTGTTTCAGATCATTCGTCACTCATTCAACATGCGTTATCAAAAGACACTTGATCGATCTCTGGTCAAGATGGTAGTGGAGGACAACAAATTCATGGCGATCGCATTTTTTCTTGCAGTTTTTGTTGTGTTCCTGAAATTTGAATATCCCAGCTCATGTGTTAGCCATCTCGTGTGTGTTATTTTTTAATGAAGTGTGGTGTGATACTTTCCAGAGATTAACAGGTGACTATTTATAATGATTCTCTAATTAACTGATCAATATAGTGCATGATTATAAAGAAAACATGTCCTTTTGCTGAGCACCACACGGCCGAGCAACCAAACAAAACGCAAAACCCATACTCAGCTAGGCCCAACACGGGACACATCGAAGAAACCGGCGACCTCAACCTTGGCCCATGGCAACGTGGCAAATCGCTGACTCGTCAAGCGCAACCCCGAGCTGCGTTTGGTGCTGGAATCCTACGGATGCAGGTAGTGTCAAATGAATCTTTTGAGTTTAATAGCTCTTTGGAATTCGGCAATAAGTAATGTGCTAAATTGTACTCCCGCCCGATCGTTTTAAATGTCGCTGCAGTACAAATACAAAAGGGGTCTTTTTAATTGTCGCTACAGTACACAAACCTTTTTTCTTTCCTTTTTTGCCCCTGACTTGTTCTTCTTCCGCTCGTTCATCTTTCGTCTCCTCTCGTTCTTCCTCTGCACGCGGTGCTTCTTGCTCCTTCTGCTCGCAGATCTGACGCCGGCGAGTCCAACGCGGGAGGAGTTCGACGCTGGCGAGAGGCTCCCGCTCCTCCTCGACGACTAGCTCGACATCCGACGCAGGAGCTCGGTGCGTCAGGTCTGACGCCGACGGGAGGCTCCTATCCCTGCTCAATGGCCAGGTCATCATCCGGCGTTGGAGGCTCGGCGGCAGCCGCTGGAGGCTCCCGATTCTGCCCCTCGACCACGGCTCGGCATTGCGCTTGTGGGTGCTGCTCGCCGCCGACGGCGCTGAAGAAATGAGCAACGTCTCTCAATGGCAAATCTCATATGTGCATATGAGCAACATCTTTCGTGAGTATGGCGGAGACGAGACACACACACCTGTGTTCGGGCTTCTTCTAGAACAGTGCCTTCAACAGCGTCGGGTTCTCCGGCAGGGGCATGTGCCACTCTGTTCACCTACAGAGGATTCTTTCGACCCAAAGAATACTTCAGATATGTGGAAATAGAACTAGTTTCAGGTGCAAAATAAGATAGTTTCAGATGCTCTGCTTCTCTTCAGATGCAAAAAGAGATGTACAGTTGAACATGGGCACACATGATGGTTGTAGAACTACAAAGATGTAAACTTATTTATTCTGTAAAAGATGTAAAGACCTGACCTTGTATGAATTAAACAAATTCTCCAGATTCAGCACCTTGTCTAATGAAATCAACTCAAATGCATTCATAGATGGTGTTTGGCTTTCCATTTCCTCTGTCACATAATGTTCCTGGAAAGAACTCAATCATTTCCTCTGTCACACATGCACTAAAGATGCAGTCAAATTAACTAAAACTTTTCTCTCTAGAGAGCTGCAATGATGCAAGAACACCAGGAAGTATGGATGCAAAGAAGGCAAGCAAGCAGTATAAGCCTGAGGTTGTTCAGAGAACCAATGTTCTGCCTGCTACATCTAAAGGAAAACCCAAACTGACAGAAGAATTTGTCACAACAGAGATGCACAAGCTTTCCTCTCCAGAGGTCTGCAATTATGCAAAATCACCAGGTACTAACACCTCAAAGCAGGCAGATGAGCAGCGTAAGTCCACAGACGCTCAGAAAGCCTGTTCTCAACATGCTTATGCTTTGAGAAGAGTGAAGAGAGATCTGGTTGCGATGGAGAAGAATGAGCTTTTCCATGCAATGGGTTGCAGCAATAAAATTACTGGATAAACGCTCATCAAAGAAGGCACGGAAGCATCATGAGCCTGAAGAAAACAGATGTGCTGCAAGCGGTCCCTGGACGTAAACTGAAGGAATCAGGCTTTGTAGCATCGCAGAAGCAGCAGAGAAAATGCAGAAGGCAACCTGCTAGGAAAAAGGAGTATGCTGTGATGAGTTATTTTCAGCTTCAAAAGATTCAATCCAATTCTAAACATGGAGTACTCACCAGAAACCTGGAAAATTACAATTGTTGTTGTAATTCTATTGCCAACAACACTATTTGTCTTCGATGCTATTTGGCTAACACATTTCCAATGAACAAGCAACATTGCTAATAACAAATTCATGATGCAAGACGTGCAGCATCTTACCTCTTGATGTAGTGCATCACCTCAGCACCTGCATGTTCAACAGCATTTGGTAGCTCAATAGCCTTGGCAATTGCTGCACCATCATTAATTACTTTAGTGACATCATCTTGGTCGATAACAACATTCCTCCCTGCAACAAAATTCTGAGTTTTCAGAAATTGATAGCACTACATGAAAAGTAATAAAATTATTCAGTGACATGCTTGCAGAAAATACTCAGGCACGTATGCAGTCAAGAGCATGCAAAACGAACTTGTATTTACATAAACCATGAAGCATCAACTACAAAGAAAAGTTAGCTACGCTATATCCCTACGTGTTATTCAAATTACATGACTTTAATTGATTAGGTACACTTCAATGATTTTTTCATGACCTCCATGGATGAGGTAGGAAACAAATTGTATTGTTTGCTCAGATGGGCAATGATGTGACCAAAGTTGACCACACACCAAGCATACCATATGACCTGAATTGAAATGGCTTAAAGTTCAAACATACATGTAAGACTGCAAGACAGCTAAGCGTTATGTGACACTTAGTTAGAGAACACCAAACAGATCTGAATGAATCCCAGAAAACTTAGCATATGAAAGCAAGGTGCGGCAGATCAGCATGGAACAGGTCGTGCTCTTAGAGTCGCAGTCACTGCTGCCGTCATCCAAGCACGGCAGCGTCATGCTCGCGCAGCCCCGCCCAACACTACCATCTCCTTCCAGATGTGAACGATTACGGAATCCAGCTGACGGATGGGATGGAGTACCGTACCTTAACAAGAACCAAGCTGACGAAGGGGATCGAGCCTGATCTTGGGGACGGCAGCAACTTCAGGAATGGAGTGGACGACGGCAGCACCGGGGACGGGATCTTGAGGACGGGAGCAGTGGAAGCAACGGCGACTGGTGCAGAACGTCGTGTGGCGGCGGCCGGCAGGGGCCGATGGGGCACCTGGAGGGCGACGGGTGTGGTGGCGGTGGAGAGGGGGTGACTACCTCGGCGGTGAGAGGAGGGCGACACAAGTGCGGGAGTGAGAGCGGGGGGTGGCGAGTGCGACGGCGAGGGGAGGACCTGTTCCTAAAACTAAACCAAGGTAACGTATATGTACCTAGTATGTTTAACACACATACACGGGTACAATCAAAAAAAAGTATACAGAAAATTACCACAGAACAAGATTAATTATCAAATTTTATTACACAAACCATATTATTCTCGAATACAAGCTCTAATGAATATTAATGACAAGTTCAACTAATACAGCGGAAATAAACTAATTAAGCAACTAAGTAAACTAAGCAAAAGAGATAGCGCAGCTCCATGCAACACCACAGGCAAAGCTGACGGCAGACACGGCCTAGATCTTCACATTATCGCCATTAAACTCACAATTCTGACCTGCAACTGTTGGGGGAATTGCAAGAGTGAGTACATGTCGTACTCAGCAAGTGTGGAAAGTATGACATGTGGTTGATTTAAATGATGACAATAATAATGGCTAAGTGCTGAAAAGTACAGTAAAACCATTTGGAAAAGCAATGTATCATATTTACGTGAAGTAAACCCATCATAATACCAGTCCAAAATTTACCATTGCCAATAACCATAATCAATATCATAAACCATGATTCCATCCCATAACCATAACTATAATATCAACCATAACTATTACCAAACCATAACCATCCCAAATCCCAATTTCCCTCTAATCATGTAGGTCATCCAGGCGCTCATAACCGGGAGCACGACTATCATGATAGTTTTAGTACTCTGCAGAATTTGTACCACTTTACCCACGTGTTTGTGATTTCATCAACCGTTGGCGACTAAAGAATCTCCCTTATGCCAATTACACTTCCTTTGGTGTATGGCCAAGAGATCACAAAATAGCCTTTACAAAGGGATTACTAGCCTATTTAGACCCCACTAAGGTTTCACCGGTGGCGATGTCTCCCACTGAGCACATCTTCAACCAAGGGCCCCATCTTGAGCCATTCGGATCCCAGGGTAGTCCCACCAATCATCAACAAACCCAATCCGACTATCCCTTCCCCGAGCATCCACAATGGTCCAAACAACACTGGCAAAGCCCTAATTAATCAGTTACGCCGCACCCATACTTGGCCTCGTGGTGGCACTGTAGTCCTGGCTTATTCTCGCATGAACCGGTCCTTAGATCTAAAGCAAGGAAACTACCATAACATCCAACCCATCCACATACCAGGCTTGCTTAGATCACCCATCGTATTGACCAGTTCACATTAACCAGAATATCATTGATGCATAATTAAATGTGTAGTGTTGTTTGCTATCCCAATTAATTAAGCGAAACAAAAAGGTAAAAAGCCCTTCCCGACTCTCTACCATATATTCCAGGCGACAAGGGTGGTTAAACAAATCTAGTAAACTTCCTACCATGGGATTCCCATCAAATTGACACAAGCATGCAGTTTTGCAAACAAACCATTTATTTAAAAACAGGATCAATATGCTTCAAGGACACTTGCCTTGTTCCGACGGATCGGGTTGCTCAAGCGCTTCGAAGTCTTGATTCTGGAAATCCTCGTACACGACCTCTTGAGCACTTCCCTCTACTCGTGATCACACATACAAGAAAATACATATAAATCAACATGATGCATACGTATTAATCAGCATGCGATGATATGCATGCATGCAAAGTTCAATAATTAATTAACTACAATTGTTTATTAATTAGATGCAACTAGTTCGTACGTGTTCATACGAGTTTACGGGGGTTTTAGCGGGGATTAATGTTGCTTAAAATAAAAAGACGACGCAACTACGATCAATTTACGTCTATTAGATTCAATATGGTCGCTAAAATTCGCATCGGAAACATGGCCTACCGTAGATGCGATGGCTTCGATGATCGCGGGATGGGGACGATGCGTAGACGAAGTAGATGCGCAAGGTCCTCCGACGGCACGACGACGGCGACGCGATAGCGACGACGATCTCCGGCGGACGACGGCGCTCTCCTCTTTTTCCTCCTCTTCTTCCCCTCCTTTTTCTTCCTTTTCTTCCCTGCGATGCCTCTATTCTCTGTACCGGCGGCTTTTTCTTCTATGGAAGCGGCGTTTCCTGGGATCGTGGAATTACGAAGCCTTTGTGGCTTTTTATAGCCGGGCGGCAGGTGGTGCTAGGGTCGGCGCTGGCGTAACCGACTCGGTCGGCGGGATCGGGCGCTGCGCCGCGCCAGGGGCGAGCGGCACGCGGGTCAACGCGAGCGGCCGGGGCGGGGCGCTCGCTGCGCGCAGGAGCGGTGCGGGGCCCAGGCACGTGGGCGCTGGCGTGCGAGGCGCGCGCGCGGGTGGGGCCATGCGGGAGCGGGGCACGTGGCCTGGATGCGGGAGCGCGCGATGCAAGAGGAAACTTCGGAAAGAAAGCCTACTGGTTGGTTTGGTTATCCCCACGGCGAGGGTTATTTCTATTCTCAACAAATGGATATCCATTCTATCTAGCCGAGGGAAAGTGCCTTCCAGAAGGTAGGAAGTTTATCCTTCCTGCCGATACCACATAAGGAGCTCTTCCTCATTCAGTCATACTCAACAAAAGTCAGAAATGTTTGATCCTGATCCTTTTTTCATCTTCATATAGAAATAAAATCGGCCTTCCTCATACTCCCCCTTCATTCATGGAGTTGTTCGTCGCGCGGGCGGTCGGGCGGGGTGGGGCCAGGCGCACGTGGGCCGGTCGGCGCGCGGGAGCGCGTGGCAGGGTGGGGTCGCACGGCGCGCGAAGCGCGTCCGTTGGCTGGCGCGGTGCGGGGTGGGGCCCAAGCGGGCGCGCGGTGCGCTGAGGCTGGTGCGTGGCCGGCTGGGCCGTTTGGCCTGGCCGGCGGTTGTTTGTTTGTTTTTTTTTCCTTTTTTTTCTTTTTTTCTTTTCTCTTTTTTTTTTCTTTTTATATATATAATTTCTCTTTTTATCATTATATTACTTATTTATTTATATTATTTTTCAATATATATATTTTATTTTTCTTTTTTTATTCTTTTTATATTATTATTATAATATATTTTATTATTTATATTTTATTTTTTATATATATTATTATATATATTTTTTATATATACTTTTTTATATATATTATTATTATTTTTATACTTATTCCCTATTACAAGTTTTATGCTATTATTTTATTTTTCTTCTTTTGCTATATACATTTGTATATATGCTCCATCTTTTATTATTTTTCTTTTATCCTACTAACGTTTAATGCATGAACATGTATGCAATGCATGATGCGAAAATTGAGGGTGTTACAAACCTACCTCCCTAAAGTGAATCTCGCCCTCGAGATTCGACAGCGTGGAGAAAAGATGCGAGAATTCTGCCTTTAGGTCTTCTTCACGTTCCCACGTAGCTTCGGCTTCTGTATGGTGTTTCCATTGCACTTTACACCAATGGATCCTCTTATTTCTCGTGACCCTTTCCTTCACGTCCAAGATCTTGATAGGTTGCTCGACATAGGACAAATCCTCTTGAAGTTCTAACTCGTCCATTGACACTTGTTCTTCCGGTACCCTGAGACACTTCTTGAGTTGAGAGACGTGAAATACGTCGTGTACATCGGAGAGATACGTCGGCAGCTCAAGTCGATATGCCACTTCTCCTCGTTTGTCCAAAATCTTGAATGGTCCGATGTAACGTGGTGCCAGTTTTCCTTTGACGTTAAACCGTCGCTGACCTCTGATAGGTGACACTTTGAGGTATACGAAATCTCCAACTTCAAAAGTCAGACTCCTTCGCCTATTATCAGCATAACCTTTCTGTCGAGACTGGGCAACCTTTAAGTTTTCCCGTATTATTTGGACTTGCCTTTCAGCATCTTGTAACACGTCGGGACCAAACACTTGATTCTCTCCGGTTTCATTCCAAAGCAAGAGAGTCTTACACTTCCTTCCGTACAATGCTTCGTAGGGTGACATTTCCAGACTTGCTTGGTAGCTATTGTTGTACGAGAATTCAGCATACGACAAACTTTTATTCCAACTTTTCCCATGCTTTAAAGCACAAGCTCTTAACATGTCTTCCAAAATTTGGTTGGTCCTCTCGGTTTGTCTATCTGTTTGAGGGTGATACGTCGAACTGAAGTTCAACCTTGTTCCCATTGCTTCATGCAATTTTTGCCAAAATCTGGAGGTAAACTGAGAACCTCGGTCCGAGACTATTTTCTTTGGAACTCCATGTCGACACACAATATGCTCCATATACAATTCTGCTAGCTTCGCGGTGGTATGTGTGGTCTTAACAGGAATGAAGTGAGCTGATTTTGTCAATCGATCCACGATTACCCAAATCGAGTCATATCCGGACTGTGTACGTGGTAATCCAACTATAAAGTCCATACCAATCTCTTCCCACTTCCACTCCGGAATCTTTAATGGCTGCAATAATCCAGCTGGCCTTTGGTGTTCTGCTTTAACTCGTTGGCACACATCACACAATGCAACATATTCGGCTATGTCCTTTTTCATGCTCGCCCACCAATAGCATGACTTTAAGTCCTTGTACATCTTTGTACAGTCGGGGTGAATTGAGTAAGGTGAGTCATGTGCCTCCTTCAATATTGTTTCCCGAATATGCCTGACATTAGGTACCACAATCCTCTTTCCAAGCCATAAGGTACCGTGTTCGTCCTCATCAAATCTGAATTCTCTTCCTTCTTGGGTCTTTTCCTTGATTTCCTATATTTCCTTGTCCTTTGTCTGTCCTTCCCGTATTTCCTGCTCTAATGTTGGGTTGACTTCCATCGTTCCCATCTCATTTATGAATCCAAGGTTCAACCGTTCAAACTCCTTACATAACTCGGATGGCAGCTCCCGTACTGTGAGTTGGTGGCTTACTCCTTTTCGGCTCAAAGCATCGGCCTTCCCTGGGTGATAGTTGATTCCCACGTCATAATCCTTGATGAGCTCCAACCATCGGTGTTGCCTCAGATTCAGATCCGTTTGCGTAAATATGTACTTGAGACTCTTGTGATCCATATAAATCTCACATCGGTGACCAAAAACATAGTGTCTCCATATCTTCAAGGCGTGTACCACGGCTGCGAGTTCAAGGTCGTGTGTAGGATAATTCAACTCATGTTTATTTAGTTGCCTCGATGCATAAGCTACCACTTGGCCTTCTTGCATGAGCACACATCCTAATCCTTGTCTTGATGCATCACAATATATATCAAAACTCTTGCTCACATCCGGTAATACTAACACTGGCGCGGTTGTCAACCTTTTCTTTAACTCCTCAAAGCTATCCTGACAAGCTTGAGTCCATCGGAATGCCTTCCCTTTCATGAGTAATTCGGTCATAGGCTTGGCTATTTTGGAGAAATCCTTGATGAACCGACGGTAATATCCAGCCATCCCAAGAAAACTCCTTATTTCCTTGACATTTTGCGGTGGCTCCCACTTCAACACTTCTCTCACTTTTCTGGGGTCAACCGATACTCCTCCTCCTGAGATTATATGACCCAAAAATGGCACCTCTTTCAACCAAAACTGACACTTGTTGAGCTTGGCATACAATTGATGCTCCCTCAATTTCTGCAACGTAAGCCTCAAGTGTTCCTTATGTTCCTTCTCATCCTTTGAGTAGATCATAATATCATCAATGAACACCACGACAAACTTATCCAAGTACTCCATGGAGACCTTATTCATGAGGTACATAAAGTAGGCAGGCGCATACCTTGAGAGTTGAGTGAACTTGTTGAGATATTCACTCACACTTGATCTTTCTTGCCTTAAATTCTCAAATTCTTGCCTTTTCAAGATCATAGCACCCTCGGGCACATAATGAGAACGAAAATTCTCCTTGAATTCGGCCCAAGTGATTCTTTCTTGGTTCTCATGAGCACTACAATAAGCATCCCACCGTAGCTGCTCCAACGAGTTGATGAGAAGCGAACAGGACCTTCTCCCGGTCACTGCATTGGACAATGGCTAGCTTCTTCTCCACGGACTTGAGCCAATCATCCGCATCCATAGGGTCAGCAGCTTGAGCAAAGGTCGGCGGCCTAGTCCTCATAAACTCTCCCAATCGGTTATGAGGAGGTGGGGGTGGTGGTGGAGGCATGTGGGGCTGATTGTTGTTATTGCCAGCCTGCACCTGTCCCATAGTTTGTATCATGGTCTGCATGAGCTGGTTCTGCATAGCTAGTAGCGGCTCGATATTGATTGCTCTAAGAGCAGGTCCTTGTCCAGTATTGTTCTGAGGTACTCCATGGTTCTCCTCCTCGTTATTGACATCCCTCTGGTTGCGAGTCCTCACCATCTGAAGAAGAGCAATAGGTAAGAATTTAGAAACGTCCCCAACTAAATGCATCAAGAGATATGAAGCTAACCAACTAGCTATACTAGCCTAGGTGGACAGGGCAATGCTAGAGCATTCCAAAATCCTCTATTAAGCACACAAGCAGCCAATATATATATGGCAAACAGCACACTAAGCAAAAACACATCAATTCCTGAGTGCTCCTATATGCTCTAAAGTGTCCATTCTATCTAGGCTGCGTCCTACAGTCAACCTGTGGCTCTGATACCAATCTGTGACGCCCGGTTCCGAAAACTGAACCAAGCTAACGCATATGTGTGTCCAGGATGTTCAACACACATACACGAGTGCAATCACAAAAGAGTATACAGAAAATTACCACAGAACAAGATTAATTATCAAATTTTATTACACAAACCATATTATCGTCGAATACAAGCTCTAATGAATATTAATGACAAGTTCAACTAATGCAGCGGAAATAAACTAGTTAAGCAACTAAGCAAACTAAGCAAAAGGGATAGCGTAGCTCCATGCAACACCACAGGCAAAGCTGACAGTAGACACGGCCTAGATCTCCACATTATTGCCATTAAACTCACAATTCTGACCTGCAACTGTTGGGGGGGGGGGGATTGCAAGAGTGAGTACATGTCGTACTCAGCAAGTGTGGAAAGTATGACATGTGGTCGATTCAAATGATGACAATAATAATGGCTAAGTGCTGAAAAGTACAGTAAAACCATTTGGAAAAGCAATGTATCATATTTATGTGAAGTAAACCCATCATAAACCATGTAACCATCATAATACCAGTCCATAATTTACCATTGCCAATAACCATAATCAATGTCATAAACCATGATTCCATCCCATAACCATAACCATAATATCAACCATAACTATTACCAAACCATAACCATCCCAAATCCCAATTTCCCTCTAATCATGTAGGTCATCCAGGCGCTCATAACCGGGAGCACGGCTATCATGATAGTTTTAGTACTCTGCAGAGTTTGTACCACTTTACCCACGTGTTTGTGATTTCATCACCCGTCGGCGACTAAAGAACCTCCCTTATGCCAATTACACTTCCTTTGGTGTATGGCCAAGAGATCACAAAATAGCCTTTACAAAGGGATTACTAGCCTATTTAGACCCCACTAAGGTTTCACCGGTGGCGATGTCTCCCACTGAGCACATCTTCAACCAAGGGCCCCATCTTGAGCCATTCGGATCCCAGGGTAGTCCCACCAATCATCAACAAACCCAATCCGACTACCCCTTCCCCGAGCATCCACAATGGTCCAAACAGCACTGACAAAGCCCTAATTAATCAGCTACGCCGCACCCATACTTGGCCTCGTGGTGGCACTGTAGTCCTGACCTATTCTCGCATGAACCGGTCCTTAGATCTAAAGCAAGCAAACCACCATAACATCCAACCCATCCATATACAGGCTTGCTTAGATCACCCATCGTATTGACCAGTTCACATTAACTAGAATATCATTGATGCATAATTAAATGTGTAGTGTTGTTTGCTATCCCAATTAATTAAGCGAAGCAAAAAGGTAAAAAGCCCTTCCCGACTCTCTACCATATATTCCAGACGACAAGGGTGGTTAAACAAATCTAGTAAACTTCCTACCATGGGATTCCCATCAAATTGACACAAGCATGCAGTTTTGCAAACAAACCATTTATTTAAAAACAGGATCAATATGCTTCAAGGACACTTGCCTTGTTCCGACGGATCGGGTTGCTCAAGCGCTTCGAAGTCTTTATTCTGAAAATCCTCGTACATAACCTCTTGAGCACTTCCCTCTACTCGTGATCACACATACAAGAAAATACATACAAATCAACATGATGCATACGTATTAATCAGCATGCGATGATATGCATGCATGCAAAGTTCAATAATTAATTAACTACAATTGTTTATTAATTAGATGCAACTAGTTTGTACGTGTTCATATGAGTTTAAGGGGGTTTTAGCGGGGATTAATGTTGCTGAAAATAAAAAGACGACGTAACTACGATCAATTTACGTCTGTTAGATTCAATATGGTCGCTAAAATTCGCATCGGAAACATGGCCTATCGTAGATGCGATGGCTTCGATGATCGCGGGATGGGGACGATGCGTAGACGAAGTAGATGCGCAAGGTCCTCCGACGGCACGACGACGGCGACGCGATGGCGACGACGATCTCCGACGGACGACGGCACTCTCCTCTTTTTCCTCCTCTTCTTCCCCTCCCTTTTCTTCCTTTTCTTCCCTGCGGCGCCTTTGTTCTCTGTACCGGCGGCTTTTTCTTCTATGGTGGCGGCGTTTCCTGGGATCGTGGAATTACGAAGCCTTCGTGGCTTTTTATAACCGGGCGGCAGGCGGTGCTAGGGCCGGCGCGGGCGTAACCGACTCGGTCGGCGGGATCGGGCGCTGCGCCGGGCCAGGGGCGAGCGGCACGCGGGTCAACGCGAGCGGCCGGGGCGGGGCGCTCGCTGCGCGCGGGAGCGGTGCGGGGCCCAGGCGCATGGGCGCTTGCGTGCGAGGAGCGCGCGCGGGTAGGGCCATGCGGGAGCGGGGCACGTGGCCTGGGTGCGGGAGCGCGCGATGCATCGTCGCGCGGGCGGTCGGGCGGGGTGGGGCCAGGCGCACGTGGGCCGGTCGGCGCGCGGTGTCCAGGCGGCGGGGCAGGGTCGCACGGCCCGCGGAGCGCGTCAGTTGGCTAGCGCGGTGCGGGGTGGGGCCCAAGCGGGCGCGCGGTGCGCTGAGGCTGGTGCGTGGCCGGCTGGGCCGTTTGGCCTGGCCGGCGGTTGTTTCTTTGTATGTTTTTTTCCTTTTTTTCTTTTTTTCTTTTCTCTTTTTTTTTTCCTTTATATATATATACTTTCTTTTTTTTTTCATTATATTATTTATATATTTATTTTATATATATATTTTTTCTTTTTCTTTTATTTTTTTCTTTTATTCCTTTTATATTATTATTATAGATTTTATTATTTATATTTTATTTTATATATATTATTATATATATTTTATCTATATACTTTTTTATATATATTATTATTATTTTTATACTTATTCCCTATTACAAGTTTTATGCTATTATTTTCTTTTTCTTCTTTTGCTATATACATTTGTATATATGCTCCATCTTTTATTATTTTTCTAATATCCTACTAACGTTTAATGCATGAACATGTATGCAATGCATGACGCGAAAATTGAGGGTTTTACAGGACCGACGCGGGCGAGAGGAGGGCGGGCGATGCGGACGAGACGGACCCGATGCGGGAGGGCAGTTTGGTAATTTCACGGTTACCTTAATTTGGTCGAAAATGTCGGAAACGACAATTAAATTGATCGGGAGGGAGTATGATATAGGCATGCACATCTGTCAGTAATGTGTCGTCTATTTAACACCAGCTCAACATTCATTTGGTCACAAATGTATTTTTGGCATAAGTAAATTATTTAAGTAATTGATACATTAGTTATCAATATTACATCATACATGTGATGATCAGACTCTTAATTTATTTTACTCCGCCGAATAATTGATTTTGTCCGTGTAACCCCTGACCAAAATCTTGACTCAATTTACCCTTCCAAACAATTCAAGTTGGTGCAATGTACCCTAATTGCAATTTTTTTTCTGTTTCTTAGCACACAAGTTGAATTTAAAGTTCAGAAATAACATGATGATATATCATATAAAAATATATATTAAAATAAGTATAACAGATTTTTTATGTTATATGTATGTATGCATCATTATTTTCTATTAAACTACAAAAAATACAAAAATACATGTTATAATTATTTTAAAAGATTAATTTTAATAGGTGATACATTATCGCAAATATTTAAGGGATGAAACAGAGGGAGGGGGGGGGGGGGGTAAAATATTTTTCTATTTAAAAATAAGTTACAATCAACGTTTAGAGAATAATATTTGCGATAATGTTGTTGACGGAGTTCTGTACTCGGGGTACCAAACATACGGGACCCGACGGTACATGATCACTACACGGTTGCGGACTGAAGCTACCCTCCGTTCGAGGAGGGGCCCGCCACCAACGCCACGGCCACCCGAGGTCGGAGTATTTAACTTGTCCAACAATCGAGAGATCGGGTGGACGATTCCTTCCGGGTTCAAGTTTGGGAGGGAGACGAGTAGTTGGAGGCATTTATAACGAACGGTGGGCGCGGTAACTTCTGTAGGGGTGTGAAACCGTGATGTGACCCACTGCAAAATAAGTCTTCCATATGTCCCATCCATCATAGAAGGAGCGATAACTTCACCCACAGGACGATGCCTTGAAGACCATGAAAAAGCCCAAGATTGAAGCTTCCAACAGACTGGATACATAGAACGAATACTGTAAAACCGGCCTCACTATAAGGAATGTCGGGTAGATAGGACCGCCTCGTACCCCTATAAAAGTACCCAAGGTCTTCAATAGGGGGGGAGGAAGTCACTCTGTATTTGCGATTACTATACGCATTTTACTTCCCACATTTTCTTACGCATTTTCTTACACACTTTTTCCTTTGGTGCTCTTGCATCCTTTTCCTTTGACGCACTTGTGTTCGTGCTTTACTTTCGTATGCCCGTGCGCGTTTACGTTTACACATTACTTCCATAACTGTTCTTACTTTCTTAAAGTTCATATACTCGAGCCAGGCTTGCTTGTAATTTCTTCTCTCGTCTTTTGAGCTAACAAAGATCATGGAATATTCCTTTTGGACGTAGGTCCTTTTTGGCCCGAACCAAAATAAATCTCTTATTCTTTGCAGCTAGCCATACAAAGACGAATGTGATTCAATAAAATTGTACTAGTCGATTTCCGAAACATTTATAGTTGGCACATCAGGTAGGGGAACGCTATTGGGTGTTGTCATCAGCTCCGTATGGCTTAATCGACACCGTGGAGTGTCGCCGGCGGCCCACGAGGGCTCAATGGCATCGATATCGTCGGCCGCGCCCGGAAAGCGCCCTCCGAAGAAATGGACGATGGCGTGTCGCCGTCCCTTTTTGGGATGTTAGAGGATACTGCTGGCTACTATCTTAGCTACGACTCCGGCGCCAAGGTAAGTGATCATTTTTGCCGGAAAAACCCCCCGCAAACACGGCGGCAGCGTACGAACACTTTCATGGATCGCGCCCCCGCAACAGGGGATGCACCGCCAGGAGATTGGAAAGGAACCCGCACGCGGTCCCGTTCTCAAGGATCGTTTTAGCACAGGGCGCACTGCACTCGACTCCGTGCAGACGCACCCACACCTGGGCGAGACCGCATTCTGGACCAAGTTTCGTCAACGTGCTAATCCATATACGACGTACCTTCACGCGCCTTACGCCTGGACCATGCCACATCGTGAGCCCGACCTACGTGTTGCTCGAGAGATGGAAGAGCACACCCCGACGGATCTATGACAAGCTTGCCCCCTGGCGCCAGAGGCCAGGACTCGTGTGACATCCATGTCGTCAGGCCAAGGCACGACAGAATGTCACAAGGAGAGCGATCGATGACTGACTACAACAGATGCGCCCCCCGGAGGACGAGCACCACAGCAGTCAAGCCCCATGACTTAGACCCGAGTCACGGTTGCGAGTACTTGGGCTCGGAGGCTGACGCCCGATCGAGGGTTCAGCCTCACCCCTAGACTTTCTTCCTTAGAAACACTCCTCGCCCCCAAGCGTTTGCCTTGCGTCATACGAACCGCGACTCACAAACGACGAAAGTTCCTAGCACTGCGATTCAAACGAGATGAAGAGATGGAAAATGGATTGTAACAAAAAAAATTTCAACTCATTACAAAGGATTTGTAATACATAATGGCTCAAACGAGTACAAATAAGAAGAAGAATATTACATCTCGGATTCAATTCTCGCCTAGGACTATCCTACCCCTCGAAGGACCGGCGGTCTTGCTTTTTATCCCCTTCAGCGGGGAGACGGTCGCGGTTTCTACCAAAGCATATTTGGCTTCCGGTAGGGAAATGATCTGCCAAAAACCAAAACATTTTTAGTTGGGAGCAGCTGATCTCCTAGCGAATGGAATGGACACAAATCTTGAAATACAGAGGCCATCCCGCCCTTGCCCAGTAAGAGGGCCTCTCATCTCCAAAGGCCAAAGACGATGATGCATTGCCACCGATCGAGGTGGGATGGGATGCCACAACCTGTTGAGAAGGGTCGAGAAGCCCAAGAGACCCACATATTTCCCGACCGACGCGACACCGCGTTAGAAAGCTTTGGTTACGCAAATATACGCGCTACATCTGGACCAAATCAGCCTGCCCTTCAAACTCCCATCCATATATGCCGCTGAACCTCTGTGAGGCTTCTCCCCTTTACGAACTTCCAAGTAGCTCCTCCTCCTCCGAACCTCCTTTCGAGACTTAATCGACTGCGAACTCACTGTCCATCCGTTGGACACGGGGCCCCGGTGACCACGCTCTCTCACCACCAAGTGAGGGCCGGGGACAAGGACCTTAGGTGAAGAAAGGCTAAGGCAATGGAGAACGGGGGAACTGCACTTGGCTATTTATAGCCCCGCCAAAGAGATGCGAGTGGCAATGGTAGTGCGTTGCGCATCGTAACCGATGCTGCAATAAAGGGTTTGTGACGGCTTGAGGGTTCTCGTTGCACGCCACGCCGCTGTGCCACTTCGTAACTGATGCTGCAAAGAAGACTCGTGGCGACCCAAGGATTCGCGTCACAAGCCGCCTTGACTCTTCGCGAGTCATGCCACATTGAAGGACGATGAGACTAGATGCAATCAGGGTGCACCTCACCACCTCCGCCTCGTGACAGGCGCTGACTTGAAGTCATGCGACCTAACGGAGCAATCTTGGGGAATCAAGAAAAGCTACCACATTCCACGATGAATGAGACCGGACGGCAACCACTCCAACGCGTCATCAATAGAGATAAACCAATTCTCCCCTCTCGGTTAGTCGTTATCTGCAAAATTAAGCTTTGAAGCATAGGCTCGAGTCGAATCCCGCACCATCAAAACCCAAAGGCTCGAACCAGGGACTCGCACCATCCCTCCACAGATGTCGCCAGGTGAGTAGTCCAGATTGCCTTGCCTGGCTCGAGGGCTTCCGAATCAACGTGAATATTTATAGTCTCCTGATTCCGAGAGGTACTGGGTTTGGGATCTGACCTCCCCCCTGAGAGATCTTGGGTACCAGAGGTCCACCTAACTTATCTTACAAAACTAACGCGAGATGGGAAATCGATAGGGACGTATAAGAGGGAAACGAGCACTGAGAGTTCTAGATAATAGAGCACATTTAGAAAGAAAAGACAAACAAAAGTACTTAATTCCATAATTACAAAAGCACCCGGGGGTGCAACTATTTACATCAAGGAGAACAACCAGGACACCATACATCCAGTCCATCCTCCGGGCCAGCTCCCCTATCGATGTCGAGGAAATCAGGTGGCATAGGGAGAAAGTAACGAGCTCACACTCCCATTTCAACGCCCCCGACTCCAACTCCAATCGTCCACCCGCGTAGCCCTCTCTTGAAGTGTGGAGATCGATGTCATTGTAGTGAGACGTCACGATCGTGAGGAAGAGGCGCGCCCCAAGGCTCACCCCGATGGTGGTCATGACATTAAGCTACGAGACCACCCTATTCGGGAGCTCCACCATCTAGGCTCCCAATTGCGACATGGAGGAAGATTTGTATGCCGCCCAAGAGATGGCATCCTAGAGGAATGGCACCCCTGCATCTCCGCCACCGCCTTCGCGTGGCAACGAGAGGTCTTGTAGAGCCTGGCTACCAGATTGGCATCGTCCAACATATTGATCCCCTGTTGGCCGAGCATCCGGTTGCACGCCACCATCGTCATCTCCTAGACTCCAGCGACCTCTCCCAGAATAACGACAAAGTGAGTCGGGATCTCCCGAAGGCAGACGTCCGACTCCGCGCCCTACGTGGATGGATCGAGTACAGCCCCGCCACATTACAGAAATAGAGGCGCGAAGGGCCTTGAGCTCCTTGGTGGCTCATGCTGCCTCCTTGCGAGTCGCAACAAGCACGATGCATGTTGACGGTTGTTATATCCCAATTTCATCTGTCAATATAACTCAATTATGTGAAGGAAAAGTCATTTCTCGCACACATAACATTTGTACTTAACCTATTTCCACTTGTCCTTGGAAGAATAGTGCATGCAGGCTTTTTATGCAGGAAATGAGGTGAAAGAGGGGAAGGAATCCTAAAAAGTATCATCCCAGTCAATCAAGTGCCGACATGTGGCATCACATGGATCAAATGGCCCACAAACAGACGTATCCGAGAAGATCCAATGGTGTATCACCCATATGAGTCACTGGGACCCACCTGGAAGTGACCTAGAGAAAACATACTAGAATTGGTCAGAAGACCAGTTTGGCCGCACTGTTGGTTCGGCCGAACCCTTCCTGGTGCCAAACGCGGTCAACTTCCATGTGTCGACTCCCTGTGGTGCCCTGCTAACGATGAAGACTGATTCACGCTCTTTTGGTGGCCAGAACTGACTCTTCTCTAGCATAAATAGGACTCCAGACCCCTCACTTCAACACACACCACTTGAGCTTCATTCTTTTGTATCCACTATATTCCATAGTCTTGGAGGAGTTTAGGCTGTAGAGAGGAGAGCCTCTAGTCCCTAGTCCAAATTAGGAAAGGAGTAGAAGGAGTCTCTCTTCCCAATTCCAAATTGGCAAAGGTATGACTCATGTATTCCTTTTTGTATTTGTGACTTTATGCATAATAAAGATGTTATCTTTATTCTTCTTTTATACATATGCTTGGATGAAGCGTTTCTTGTTTGATTGTGGAGTCCATGTATGTGGTAGGAGTAGTCTTTATGATTATGCCATAATTATCATAATCTATTATCATAAACACTATAAACCCCCACTATAGTCCAATTAGCTATAATATGATCATGTTAATATGACTCATGATGGTATGTGTCAACATTAGTTTCAATGATGATTTAGTTCATTGCCTTAGGATGGCTTGTGCCAAGGCTCTTAACATATTTAATTAATATGCTAGCATGGTGCTAGGATAGTTAAGTAGCGTTGGATGCCCGTGGACCCACAAATTGAAGAGGTAGGCAGTAAGTGGTGACAGTCCTATCTGTCTTTTGTAATCCTCCACGTTCGGCTATGCCATAGGCTCTTGGCACGAGTCACCCTAGTATTACTAGGGGTAAGCCCGTGCTCTATGTGTTGAACAACTTAGCATAAGGATTCATTATTAACATGCTCATTAGTATCTAACCTAGGCTATGTATATGTATATTAGAAGCATCTTAGGAGCAACTCACTAACTCTTAGTTTAATCTCTATAGGACCTATTTATCCCCCTTAGAATTGAATGCTCTTGTGTGTGTCACACTACCTCCAATTATCTTTTATCCATCCTCACTAGAACCCTACCTAGACCATTCTACCATTTCTATTTGATGATTGCTACACTTCCACCTATCCTTCCCTTGGGATAAAATAAATGACACCCTTGGAATACTCTTTTAAGGGGAAATGCTACATCGATAGTTTATGTGCACTTGCGGAATTTATTTTGTATGCAAGAAACATCAACAAGCATTTCTGGCGCCATTGTCGGGGAAGACAGTAGAAGTATTGCATGATTGAGTGAATAGGATAGGACCCTGGGTAGGTTTTTAGTAGGATAACCCTTCTTTGTTTTCACATTCATTTTAATGTGAAAATAGGGTAGTGTATATCTGGTTTCCGCCCGCCAAAAAACTTTATTGAAGATCCCGAATCCCTTCTGAGATATCGACCTTGTGTCGTTACTCCTCAGAAACTTCACGTGGCAAGGCAAACCAGCTCTTCTGCACCAACAACTGAAACGCCAATGGCTCAGAAGTCCCTTCGTGAGTTTTCAGCTCTCTCCGCTAATAATATGCCTATTGGACTCACAATTAACACGGGAGGCGTGAACTTCGAAATCAAGACTGACCTAATCACCATGGTGCAAGCCAACCCATTTTGTGGGAAGGCTAATGGGGATGCAAGTGCTCACCTGCAACAGTTCCTTGAGATCTGTAGCACTTTCAAGATCAAGGACGTCTCTCCTGATGCCATCCGTCTTAGACAGTTTCCGTTCTCCTTTCTCGGGAGAGCAAACCGAAGTGTTGTAGACACTTGGGAGAAGTGTTCTACAACATTTCTCGCCAAGTTCTTTACATTCGGCAAGACCATTGCCCACATGGAAGAATTTCCAGTTGTGGACTCTAGGTACGAAACAAAACTAATCTAATGGAAGGAAAATGAAGATACCTCACGGGCAACCTTGAAATCTGATACTAATTGATGACTAGTTTAGCTTGATCTTCCGAAAGATAAGTCAATTGAGGTGGAGAACTTGACATTGATGATCCACCGCACTCGAGCAACTCGAATATCCTTGCAATCACTACACCACCTCTCTGTTAGTTACCAACTGTGCTGCACATGCTTGACCTCGCCAAGAAGTCTAATCCCTACATGTGCAACCGAGAACACAAGCGAGAACGTAGAAGACACAGTCTGAAATCGTGAAGTTGGGATCTCACAAACCGTAGAACGACAATATTATTAATCTAAGCAAAACCCATCGAACAAGGTCGTCGGCTGCAGTATTTCAAGGCTAGGGTTCAGTAAAAACACTCTTAGACTCCCTAATAGACTCATATGGGATACAAGAGCCAAAGGCCCGATATAGTGGCACAACACCGGACACAAATCTGGACTCGACTTGTTTCGATGATTCTCGATGTCTTTGGAGGAATTTTGAGGTGGGACCAGCGCCATTAGAAAGTTTATCTTCTCCTCTTTTGTGCATATGTAGAACATCAAAAATGGAGTCTGTATGCATCCTGGCGTCCGTTTTAAGTTAGACTGCTCCTGGACTCCGAGTTGAACTTGAGTCCTTGTGAACTGATTCCATCAACTTGTGGATGTCCTAGCTAGTTCTCCACGTTCCCAAGGCCTCCTCCCCTCACTTATTGATCTTCTCCATAGTTCTTAATAACAATTAAATGGTTGCATAGCAATCCATTCTCAAATTCACATGGGTAGGCAGTTAGGAACGAGTTCACCTACTGGTTTAGTAACCGCGCTCGTACTCTTATAGTTGGTCCTTGTAGTCAATGTGCATGTTTGCTGTTGTGATGTCCTCATCAGGAGAGGCCAATGGGAGGAAAGGGATAGGGATTCCAGAGAGGGGCGGCACGGAGGAGGCCGGGAAAGTTCAGGAACGGGAGATGCCGAGAATGTTCGAGAAGGGGAGATAAATAGATCGGGAGAGAGGAAAAATGAAAAAAATGAGAAAACAGGAATATAAGATAATGAAATAAGATAGATGAAAACTAAAAGGAAACAAACAATGGATTTAGTGACTTTTTGTAAATTGTTCATAATATTAGAGAAATATGAGTAGTTATATGATAAAATAAAAAATAAGAGGTAGTTGTCTAGAATAATATAAAGTAAGTGGTAGTTTATATAGAGATCCGATTAACGTGAACAAGCGAGAAGAATGAAAATGTAAAGTTGTGAATCTTTTAGAAATCATTGTAAAAGATGGTATTGAGGTCCACGAATGCGAACAGTCTTCTACCGCTACAATAAAGCTTGATTCATCAACAACACAGCACAGGCGACCATTTGAGCAAAACCTCAACTAAACTCAAACTAATCAGTTGGGCGAAACACCTACAACAATCAAGTAACTTGCAACTTAAAGGATCAGTATCACCGGCGGATGTCCTACTGCGGTTTTAAAGTTCATCATATGAGTTTCCGGTGTTTCTGTCAGATCCTCTTTCGACATTTTTTTTGTTTTATCCGCCTCACATGTCACAAGCTTTGATCCACTCACATCGTTAGAAAAGGCATAGATGCACGCCGCTTTTGCCGAATATACATGCTAGTTCATTTAGGGAAGCGTTTTCTAAAAGCGGGGTGAAAAGTTACACGTTTGGAGGCTTAAGTGCTTAAATTTATTAAGAAGCTGCTTAAGAAACTGTGCGAAACATAGCCTAAATACGATGTTCAAGCATTAAATTGAATATGTCAATAAAGCTTGTAGGAAACATAATTAAATGATTTTATCTTCACTTAAGATGGGACCAGCAAAAACATCACTTTATAATGACTATCATCAACTGAAGATAATTCACATGAGGACTCACCCAAATAAAGATTTAAGCATAGGATAAAATAATCCTTCGTAATTTAAACTGATCAACAATATGTGTTTGTTTAAAATGCTCCTTGCAAATATAATCTACCATAGTATCATATTATAACCGAAATTCCCACAACTAGGTTTGGTTTATAAAATGGTAAATTGAAACAATATCACCTAATTAATCATTTACAAGAATGATGAATCTTATAAGAAATCTTAGGCATTTGAAATCAATTTTCAATTTGAAATCTATCTTCTCACATTGTTAGGCACCCTAGCTAAGATAAAATTCTTATCTAAATTTGCTATTCTCAAATAAGTCAAAAGAATTAAACTAATACTATCGAATTGTTAAGCCAAGTTAAATGGATGAATATAATATGTATTATAGAAAAACACAAAGCAAATATGGTTAGAGCTGCAACGGGTGATGCGTGAGGAGGCTTGACAGCGGAACGGTTGTATATGTGCGACAACGGGAGGTCGGGAGTGCGTGCAATGTTGGATGGAAGAACGGGGCACGACACGGGTACTCGATGGCCAGCTATTGGCAGCTTGGATTTGGAGTTAGTGAAGCTTGGTTGTAGATTATATATGATCAAAGGCGCCTAAGCTTGGTTGGGCTTAATCAAGAATTCGGGTAATTTGGGCTATTTGGGTACCAGAAACCAAAAACTGAGTTTCGAGGACTGATTTCGGCTTCGCTTGGCCATGGAGGGAGCATTTCCACGTGAGAACTGAACCCTGCATTGAAATGGTGGTCCATCAAATCTCTATCATCATGCATGGTTTACAATCTCCTCCATAACATAATCTCTTTCTGTATTTGGCACTAAGAATGTGGAAAACTCACTAGAAGAGGAAAAGGAAAAACAATGCATCAAGCAGATCCAAATGTTAATGCAATCGTTCAAAAGAGACACAAAAATCTAAACAAGAAGGATAGAATGATGTAAATTCCATTGAACAATAACAACAAGTTCTCGATTTGGACACATAATGAAGCTCTATCATCAAATTAGAGAGGAAGTGAGAGAAAGAACCAACAATGTGGACAAGATCAACCAAGGAGGAACAAGTCACTATAGGTAGTGGTAATGGCACTATTGCCCGCTTCTGCAGGATTTGCCGGAGAAGCTAGCTGGAAGGATTGTCAGTTTAGAGGGAATAATTTGAGTAGCTCACCACAAGAGCTGCCAGACCGACGAGGTTGTGTGCAGATCCGTTGACGAGCTTTGCGAAGGGAGGACACCAATGATGATGAGCTCGAAAAAAGGAGGCAACCTGTTTGAGGAGTCTCCAGATCAAGTAGACACCGGATGCGCATGGCGGGTAGTTTGACCTCGTAATGTACTTCTACTCAGCAAATAGATCAGAGTAGGATTGGAGATAGCGAAACACATGTGTGCGGTGTTCCCTGACCTCCACATGAGATGTTTATTTCTCCTGCAGATCGGTGTGGGTCATGCGTAGGTTGTTCCAATCCACATTCTTACCAAATGCAATTGTCACCTATCATAGGGATTGTACTCTATGTGTGTATTTCATTCCGTAATCCACAAAGATCCACATTAATCTATGGTCTTCTAAACAAGGTCTTGCGTTTGTAGAATTGATACCCGAGATAATACCCGGGTTTTTAGGTTCGAACTTTGTTTTTATTCCTGATCTACCAAGACTGTGGACATTTTGATTCCAAAATCTATTCTCAAATTTGAGGTCTCACAATGGGGTTGAATGTGATCTAGAGGGATAAGTGAATAGGCTTTGAAAAGTTCCTGCACACTTAATCAAACGGTCAAAAACTTGATTGACCGGACTTGTCCGATTGCATGGGCGGACTAGTCCGGTGTGCCTGGTGTGTGCTGATTTGATTAAGTGTCTATACATGATTTAAATTCTTCTAAGCAGAGAAAATGTAAACGACAGATAAGATTACTTAAACTTGCAATTGATGTCATGAAGTTGCACGTGAAAGGCAATTAGCAATTCAAATTATGATATTGATCAACTAAGTGCCCTAATCAAGATGCAAAAATAAAAGAGCACACGAGACACCATTTTTATCGAGGTTTGATCTCACCAAAGAGATATACTCCTCGTTGAGGAAGCCCACACAGAGCTGGGTCTCATCAAACCCTTTCCCTCTTCAAGTCACCACACAAGGCCGACTTGAATCCACTATCACGGGCAATCACCGAGTTTATGGGGCAACCTCACACGTTGAGGGCTCCCACGAAAATTACAACGAAAGGATGATCAAATACACCCGAAAAGATTACAATAAAGAGTATGAGTGTCAAGAGATCGAACCCCAAGAGCTCACAATGTGTAGACGACGATCTCCCAATCCCAAATCAAAGTGTTCAATTGATTTTCACTTTTTTTTGAACTTTAGATGCGTGGGGAGATGTGTTTTTGCGCTCTTGGGACAGGTGACAGTGCTAGGGTTTATGATTTTGACAGTAGGAATCGAAGGGTCTGTTTGTGGGGTCGTGGATCTCCTATTTATAGGGTTTCCAAAAAGTTACCGTTGGAAATCCCTAGGACCGGATTAGTCCGTACTGGGTACCAGACTTGTCCGGTGTGCTGTGTAAAAGTCGGCGTGGAATGTAGCACACTAGAAACCTTAATTGTGTGAGGTATACCGGACTAATCCAGTGAAAGTCTGGATTTGTCTGGTGCCAGTGTAATTTAACTCCAGAGAGTTGAACGGACTAGTCCGATCCTATAACGGGATTGTCTGGTGCTATGTGTAATTGGACTCCAGAGAGTTCAACGGACTAGTCCTGTCCTATGGACGGACTTGTCCGGAGTACACTGAGCAAGATTTACAGATACTTGAACGGACTAGTCCGGTCCATGATCGGACTAGTCCGGTGCATTGTGTTATTAGATTCTAGAGAGTTTAATGGACTAGTCTAGTTCGTAGACGGACTAGTCCGGTGCACAGTGCATTTGGACAACAGAGAGTTAAACGGACTAGTCCGGTCCATGAACGGACTAGTCCGATGCTAAGTGAGTTTTTAAGTGTTCTTAAACCCTTACCCCTACGCAAATACTTGAGCTATTGGGATGTGTCTCCCACACACATCCTATACATTCAAGTCTACTTTGCACTTTAGTTGACAGTTGGGCTTTTCTCTTTTGTACAACACTTCATTTTTCACCTTTTTGAGTGCACCAAACTATCTCATTTTGCTTAACCTGCAGTCATCTCAATAAATTCATTAGGATCTCATTTGCTTGTCATCAATCGTCCAAAACCCACAAGGGATTGCCTAGATGCACTTTCAATCTCCCCCTTTTTGGTGATTGATGACAACCAATTGAGATTTCACAATTAAGAGTAAAAATTTGATTTTCATAAAGTGTGCATATATGATAATTATGAATGAATAACAAAAAGCTTCTCACATATATGCACACTTTATGGTGGGGTGCCTAACAAGTGTGTGATCAACAGATGTGATGAGCAATACATAAGCATTTGACAGTCATTTCAATAATCATCACATTAACATCAACTAAGCATCACACATGAAGTAAATTTAGCACATCCAAAGTAAATTACAATAATTTGAAAATGAGTAAATGTCTTAATCACAGGTCCATAATGGCTTATCCTAGATAACTAGTCTTAATCTCTCCCTTTTTGGCATCAAGGCACCAAAAAGGGAAAAATTGAGTGGAATCACTCATCGTCACTGCCTCTCTCACTCTCAGTCCTCTCTTCATCTTCGTCTTCATCTTCAAGTGCTTGAGAAGGAGGAGGAGGAGCAAAGGTACCAGCCAGTCCAAATGAGGCCAACTCTTGCTTAGTTAGAGGAGGCATTTCAGTAAAATTTTCTTCTGAGTCCTCTAAAATTTCAAGTGACCCCACTGGTTCCATCTCTAGCTTGTCACAGATGGCTTTGATATTGGCCTTTACATATCTTTGATGCTTCTTCCTGGCCAGACTTCTCTTGTGTTGCTTGATTTCCACTTTGCGACAAGAGGCAAAGATGGATGATAGCATCTTCAGCACTCCATTGGATGACTCTCTAGGAGGTGGAGGAGCAGGAGCAGCAGCCTCAGATCTTGTTCACTCTTGAGCTCTCTTGGATCTTCTTTCCTCTCCGGGTGAGTCGGGAGCAGAAGGAACAGTGTAGATGGTAGGCTTTTGGGGCCTAAGTCTGGTATGAGGCACATCCTGCACAACTTCCGGTCCTATTACCTTCTCAATCATATACATGATGTAAGGTGCATAGCCACCGGACCTATTAGGAGTGATGGAGATATTGACAATGTCATTGTATATGTACTCAAAGACATTGAAGGTCCTTTTCCTACTTATCACTTTCATCAATGTTCTGAGGGTGCCCTCAATGGTCCCTGCATCTCCCTCTTTGGGAGCAATGGTCTTCCTCAGGATCCTGTTAAGAACAACAAAGAAGGGCTTCAAGTACTTTGTAGTTGGAGGCTTTAATGGCATCTTTGTATCATAGAGAAAGTCAAGCTGATCTTTCTCCAGAGGTTTCAGATTTTGGATGACGATGTCATTCTCCAGAGAATCTTCCAGGTGAAGAATTCTTGCAAACTCCTCATAGGTGACACTGTACTGTGCTCCATGGGTCATCCAAATCATCTTGTCACTGTCATCACGAGCAAAATAGCGAGTAGAGTAGAATTGAGTGATGACCTCAATGTTCCAGTCCCACTGGAAAGAGACTATATCCTTCAGTACATGCAGCTCCAAGGCTTCCAGAACCTCTTGATAGGCTCGACACCTCTTGGACTGAAGGTGAGTGATATCTAACCATTGGCTTTCGATAACTGGGGTCTTCATCTTCAGATACACATGCTCATAATAGTCAGCATGGAAATTGCTCCATAATCTGGGATCAGCTGATTGTTTGGCTTGACCATAGGCTTCTACCTTCCTGAATTTGTCGGCGAGCTCACTACTTTTGCTTGTGAAATCAGCGCTAGAGGGTTGCCTGTTGCGATGAGTGGGAGTTTTCATCTTCAAGGGGCCAATGGGGCCACTAGCAAGTCCTTTGCCCTTATTCAGAGTTCTCTTGGGCCTCAAAGAGCTCTCAGCAGCATTCTTTCCTTGAGCCATTTTCACTACCACTCTCCTTCTCTTAGGAAGAGAGTCGTCAAAAGGAGGAGAGTGGATATTGATGTCATGTCTTTTCTTCATTACCCTCTCCTTGGATCTTTGCACTCGAGCACGTTGTACCCCCTCATCATAGTGAAATGAATTGTCCTTGGAACTTGAAGACATCTTGCCTGACAAGGAGGTTCAAGGTTTAGATAAGAATGAACTGAAGACTTAGTACAAATAGGAATTTAGAAGCTCAACTGTCAGATGTTGGACTTGTTCATTTTCAGAGTGCGGACTTGTCCGGTATACCAGACTTGTCGGCACATGAACACCGGACTAGTCCGGTCTGGCATAAGAACCCAAACTTTCCTATTTGAACCAAATCTAGCTCGAATTGATGCATAAGGATTAGGAAACAGTAGGAGTACATCTAGAGAAGTAATGTATACCCTAGGAATCAAGGGAAACAAGCTAGAATCAAGAGAAGTCGAGAGCTAGGGTTTGAGGGGAGTTTTACCAAAAAGTTGAAGATTCGCGATGAAGGAGCGGACTTGAGGCCGGATTAGTCTGGAGTGGACAAGCTCCGCGCCGAGGAGGAGAAATCCGCGTTTTTGGTGGCTAGATGTGGAAATCGCCCTTGGAGCTCGAGGGGGAGGAGAGAGAATGCAAAGGGTGTTATGCAAGGTGGAAGATGAGATCCTGACTGGAGATTAGGGTTAACCCCGATAAATTTGGACTAGTTCGATGGGCCCCCGAACGAGTCCAGTGCGTCGGATTAGGGTCGGACTAGTCTGCAACAATGGACTAGTCCGGTGCCGACCCCGGACAAGTCTGGTGTCAGCAGGACAGAACTGATGTGAAACAATTTGATTTTGGTTGTTTGATCTAATAGTGATCTGAAGGACATTATTTCACAAATAATCTTGATAATCATGACCGATAAGCACTCAACAATCATACAATGGCCATAATTCACCAAGATTTACTCATTTAAATAGTTTTCTAGAGAAAATCGAGATAAGGGGCAGTTTTTGCAAAAATGAGTAAGCATTTGAGATCACAATTAAGTATGCAATATTTCAAGCCACATTTCCATAGTCAAGTATGTTTAGCTCGTTTCTTAGCTCACAAAACCTCTTTTCATCTAGTGGCTTGGTGAAAATATCTGCAAGTTGTTTTTCAATCCTAACATGTGAAATTTCAATATCACCTTTTAATGAATGATCTCTTAGGAAATGGTGACGAATATCTATGTGCTTAGTTCTTGAGTGCTCTACTAGGTTGTGTGCAATTTTTATAGCACTCTCATTATTGCATAGGAGTGGAATATTGTTCAGATTGTAAACATAGTCCCTTAGAGTTTGTCGCATCCAAAATAGTTGTGCGCAACAACTACCGGCTGCAACATACTACACTTCGGTTGTGGAAAGAGCAATGAAGTTTTGCTTTTTAGATGACCATGAAACTAGGGATCTACCAAGAAATTGACAGGTCCCTGACGTGCTCTTTCTATCGACTTTGCATCCTGCATAGTCGGCATTGAAATAACCTATCAAGTTAAACTTGGATCCTTTGGGATACCAAAGGCCCAAGTTGGGTGTGTGCACAAGGTACCTTAAAATTCATTTTACAGCTATTAAGTGGCACTCTTTAGGTGCGGCTTGAAACCTTGCACACATACATACACTAAGCATAATATCTGGCCTAGATGCACATAAATAGAGTAATGAGCCAATCATAGACCGATATACCTTTTGATCCACATTTGGACCATCTTCTTTAAGGTCGAGATGTTCGTTAGTCGCCATGGGCGTCTTGATGGGCTTGGCCTTGTCCATATTGAACTTCTTGAGGATGTCCTGCGTGTACTTGGTTTGACTTATAAACATGCCCTCTCTTATTTGCTTCACTTGGAATCTCAAGAAGAACTTCAATTCGCCCATCATTGACATCTCAAACCTATCTGTCATAATCTTGCTGAATTCTTCACAAAAAGACTTATTAATAGATCCAAAGATAATATCATCAACATAGATTTGACATACAAATATGTGATCATCAAAGTGTTTTGTGAACAGTGTATAATCAGCCTTTCCTATTTTAAAGCCATTTTGAGTCAGAAAATCTCTAAGACACTCATACCAAGCTCGAGGAGCTTGTTTGAGGGCATAGAGAGCCTTACGCAATTTATAGACATGGTTGAGGTACTCTTGATCTTCAAATCCCGGTGGCTGCTCCACGTACACTTCCTCCTTGATCGGACCGTTGAGGCACTTTTGACGTCCATTTGATACAACTTGAAATTATGGTGAGTAGCATATGCCAAATAAATATGAATGGACTCAAGTCTAGCTATAGGAGCGAAAGTTTCGTCGAAGTCCAAACCTTCGACTTGTGAGTAACCTTTCACTACAGGAATACCGGTCACTTACGTCGGCCAAAGCCGACGTAAGTTAGGCTTAAACCGATGTAATTAACTTAATTACGTCGGTTTTTGCTTAATTACGTCGGCTTTCAACCGACGTAGGGTTTTGGACGTAATTAAGGTAACTTACGTCGGCCACCGACGTAAGTTACCTTAATTACGTCGGTCTGCAGGAGCCGACGTAAGTTCACCCTCGAGATGGGCCTTGGGCTGGGCCGGATGACTTACGTCGGCTTGGGCAGGCCGACGTAAGTTAAGTGCTGTAACTTACGTCGGCCAGGGCAAACCGACGTAAGTTAAGTGGTTTAACTTACGTCGGTCTGGCCATACCGACGTAAGTTAACCTGGGCAAAATTACGTCGGCGTGCTCATAGCCGACGTAAGTTAAGTTTTTGAAATTTTTTTAAAAACAGAAACTGTCTACCTCGCTCGATGGCGAGTCACAGAACAGTCAAAAAATATATACAGATATATACAGATATATACAGTCACAGAACAGTCAATATAAGTTCGCCCATGGTTCAAAACATCAACAAACACCACAATTTTCCAAATAAATTACACCGGGCTACACGCTAGCCCCTCCATTACCTCCAGGATCTTCCCGGCGCGTTCCGGATCCCTGCAAAACAAACATAATCACTAGTAAGCATCAATGTCAACTAAGTGATAACATAAGAGGCCAAGAACATCAGTGACAAAAGAAGGAAGCATGATGTAGTTTCAAATGAAGTAATGTACTATATCACTAGTTAAATGGAAGCACTAGCCCTTTGTTAACTCAATGAACATCAGTTTCGACATAAGAAGGTAACATCAGTGATAATCACTAGCTCTTTTGTTAAATGGAAGCACTAACAACTTATTCACTATATACTAATCATTTCTATCATGGTCAAAAACTACTAAAGCTTGATTAGATACACTTAAAGAGAGTTTCTCACCTGCTCCAGTGTCTACACGCTACCCCCTCCACTGCCTCCGGGATCTCGACGCGTTCCGGAACCCTGCAAAAGAATCATAATTAGGATTAAATGTGATGCAAATAACTTTTTAACATAATGAAAAGGGAATCAAACTCCTAGGTATAGACAATATTACCTGCTCCGGTGTCTGCTGCGGCAGAAGCGTAGGAATCTGGATGTCCTGACCGCTTTGTCGAGCAAGAGCCTGCCATTGCAAGATATTAGCAGATATATGTTATTAAGTGTTGTGAAATTTAACTACGGTACTTTAAATTACTTACCGCCACCGTTGCTTGCATCTGGGCCATCATTAAGGCCGTCCTCTGCTGCTCCTCCCTTGCCTCCGCTCTCGTCCGCTCCAGCTCTGCCTGAGTTTGCGTCAGCGACTCCCTCATGGCCTGGAGCTCCAGCTGCGTCTGCGAGAGACGACCACTGGTCCCAGCGGTCGAAGCCTGCGACGATGAAGCGCCTCTCAAAGGTCGCGTCGACCTCGAGTCGACAACTCCATCGAAAATGGCAAACCTGCAAAAGAATGAAAACACTAAGTAGAAGAAGATTAATTGAAAAAGAAATGAAACACACGAAGAACTCACCGTCCGTGGGCCTTCCCGCCTCCGCTTGCGTACGCGGCTTGGGGGTCGATCGGCGTGCTTTCCCAATCGTAATCCGCACTGTGTATCTTCGCGACCTCCTGCGCGTACTTTGTCTACAAAACAAATAAATCTTGTAAGTATGTCAATAATAGTATTAGTTATAATGAAATTGATGAATTTCGAAAACTTACCAGTCGGTCGGCTGCGACCTGACTACACTGCCCTGGCTGAGAAGGGTCACTTCCCTTGTGACCTCTCTTCCAAACCTGGGTCGGGGTCGGCTCATGACCCAGCTCTCGCTCCTGTACATCCGTGTTAGTGAGATAAATAATATATTAAGAACACATAAATAAAATAAAAAGGTACTTACCATGCGTTTAGCCAAACGCAAGTAGCCGTCACCGCCATAGTTGTGCTTGCCCTCGGACCCCATGCGGCACTGTCTAGCCTTCGTGGACTTGTTGATAAAAGCGTCGCTAGCCCAGTACCGACAGAGAGCTAAGTACGCCTCGATGTTACCCTGTAACCAGGAAATACTAACCTGCACATATTTCATTTTCATCAACGCGGTTAACATACGTAGATATTGTAAATATTTAACAATATTAAAAACTTACCTCCGCGTACTGCTCCTCTGTCAAGTAGGAGTCCGAGTCCTTCCTAAGGACACCCCTTTGCTGCTCCTGCTCCTGCTCCCGGGGGTGCCGCTTGTAGTAAGCGTTGACGGCCTGAATCCGGGCGTATGACAACGCCGCCGTCGTGAGCTTCCGAGCGTTGTAATGGAACACGCGTCTCGCGTGGTCCTCCATGCCCGGCTCCTCTACTTGGTACCTCAACTTTAAGCAAACAAATATTTAAGTGATATGCAATTAAGAATTCAAAGGAGTTGAAAAAACGAAACAGTTAAACTTACCATAAAATCATGCCACACGGCTCCCTGAAACGTGCCGTGCACCGGGTGAGAGACCCGAGCGTAGTCATCCCACGACAGGGCAGGAAAACCGTCAATTACACCGGGGTAGTGCAACTTGACGATAGCACCGAGGACACTGTTAACCTGCGTGTGGTGCTTCTCGGCCCCCGTGAACGAGAAGTCGTACCAACATCTACAAAATATATTAAATCATTAAGTAAAGAAAAACAACATCTAATATTTAGTATACTATATACAGTTTTTATACCTGTCTCCAACGGTACGGATCGTGGTCCGCTGAGTAGTAACCGGAGGAGGAGCCGCAAAGTGGGTCCTCCTCGTCCGTCGCCTCTGCTGCGACGCTGCCGCGTCCTGTGACCCTGAAGGCTCTGCGGACCCCCCGGAGCCTCCAGGAAGGCTAGTGGTAGAGGGCTGCCCAGGGAGGCTAGCGCTAGCCGGCTCCGAAGGGAGGCTAGCGCTAGAGGGCCCCCTAGCCTCTGAGTCGGGCTCCTGTAGCGGCCCCCTAGCCTCAGACTCTGACTCAGACTCAGAAGTCTCTGAGTCAGACTGCACAAAAGGAATGACTTTATTAATAATTAATAACAATTGCAATTTCAAAAATAACTTTATAGTAACTAAAGTTTACCTCTGTCTGCTGAAAGCACACGACAGCTGAGGGTGGAGCGTGTGCCAGAAAGAGCTCACGTCGACTAGAACGGAACGAGCTCCCTGAGCAAGGGTCTGCTGGCGGCTCAAACCCTCTCACTGGCTTCCCCTTCCCCTTCCCCTTTGACGACATCCTATTGCAAGGAATAAATGATTAATATACAAAGATAATATACAAAATTAATGTTAAATTAGTGAATAAAACGTTACTTCAAAATTCATCAACATCACGATCATGCACCTTACTCCTTAAACCAGCCCATCGATCTTCTTGTTGCGCATATCGTTTTCGTTTGCGCAAATCAGCAGGTTCGACTATGTCATCGATATCTTCAGATTCTGATTCTGATTCTGTTTCCGCTTCCGTGCCAGCCTCGATATCTTGAGCGTCTCCAACTAAGTTATCGAGTCCTACACCGGGCTCGACTGAGAAGGAGTCTGGCAACTCTTCCTCTTGGTAGACACAATCAACCTCAGCTTCGTCGTGATAATCATCATCTCCTGGAGCGTATAACCGCTCACGAGGATTCACCTTATGTACCACCCACCAAGCTTTGAATTTATTGCATGGATAAGGTAGATAGTACACTTGCTCTACTTGGTGTGCAAGAACTAATGAATCGAATCCTTTCAACCGTTCCTTGTGTTTTGCTTCGACCATGCCAAATTCGTTTACTCGAATTCCACGAATGGAATCAAACCATTCGCAGTCAAAGAATACCGCTCGAATTGGCTTGTTTGCGACAAAAGTGAATTCAAGGATTTTTTAATAATCCCGTAGTACTGCGTTTCATGATCTTGCGAATCGATTTCCCTCATCACAACTCCGGTATTACATGTTGCCGCGAGAGGACGAAGAGATTCAAATTGAGTTGTACGGAATCGATAGCCGTTGACGTCATATCGACCATAGCTTCTAACATTAACCACTCCACGGGATAGTTGTCGCAAATCTTCATGGACGTTGGCATCTTTTTGGCACTGTCCAAGATATGGAATTATTAGAAAACGTAAGCATTCTTAAGTTATAAGAAAACATTGTTAACATTGATTAGTTATCGAGAAAACGTTACATGATCTCGAAACCAGGAGAGAAAATTAGATCCCCCGTTTATTCCTTCCCGTCGAATATGTTCTATTTGCTTGCTCGTGGGTTGATGTCTATGTCTCCAATTTTGCTTGTCGAACATACTACACGACAAAGAGAACCTTTTAGAATACATGTGTCGGAAAAAATGGAGAAAAGCATAAGTGTAGGAGAAACACTTACTTGAAATATTCATTCATTTCTTCCATATTAGCGTACATGTAGAAGAATGCAGCACGCCTTTCTTTTTCGCTAACATCATACGAAGTGTAACTACCAACATTAGTGCCTCTTGTTGCAAAAATGGAGAGATCGCTACAAGGAGGTTGCTCATCTATATTGTAAAGTATTAACATTGTTTTCCTCTGCAAAGTAAACACTTGAGAAGTATCCTACTTCCTTAAGAGTAAAAGCTTCGGCGATGCAACCTTCAACTCTTGCCCTGTTACCAACCATTGGTTTCAGATATCTAAGTGATCTTTCAATATGATACATCCACCTATATTGCACGGGACCGCCCACTTTCGCTTCAAATGGAAGATGAATTAAGAGATGTTGCATTGGATTGAAAAATCCCGGAGGAAAATTTTTTTCCATCTTACACAAAAGTACCGGAACCTCCTTTTCCAATTTAGTCATCATCTCTGGCGTGATTTCTTTAGCACAGAGTTGCCTATAGAAGTGGCTAAGCTCGGCTAACACCTTCCACACTGCATCGTCAAAATAGCCTCGAAACATAACAGACAGAAGTCTTTCCATGATTATGTGATAATCATGACTCTTCAACCCAATGAGCTTTCCCGTTTTCACATTCACGGCTCGTCTCAGACTAGCTGCGTAACCATCTGGGAATTTCAACCTTTGCAACCATTCGAGAACTTCTTTTTTTCTCTTTAGGTCGAAGACAGAAAGGAGCGCGTGGTTTACCACCATTTTCGGAGAGCTCAAGAGTTTGACGGTTACAAAGCTCGGCAAGATCCTTTCGAGCCTTTAAATTGTCTTTTGTTTTGCCCGTCATGTCCATGCATGTGCTTATGATACATTCGGCCATGTTACGCTCTTGATGCATAACAGTAATGTTGTGCCTTAGAATCAACGACTTCACATACGGTAACTCCCAAAGTCCACATATGTGAGTCCAATTGTGTTTGTCTCCGTAACCTTCGAAATATCCAGGACGACCTTCATCTGGCACCAATTTGTCCAACATATCAGATATTTCTGACCCGTCAAGACGTTTCGGTGGTCCTTTAGTGACAACGGTGTTCTTTCTGAAGACATTCCTCTATTGTCTAAACAAGTGATTCGGAGGTAGCCAACGTCTATGACAATCGAAGTAAGATATCTTGCCTCCATGGGTAAGTCGAAAGCAATCGGTGTCCGAGGCACATATCGGACACGTCAACCGACCATGAGTGCTCCATCCAGAAAACATGCCGTATGCCGGAAAATCATGAACGGACCACAAATAAGCAACTCGGAGGTTGAATTTCTGTTTCTTGTAACAGTCGTACGCTTCAACTCCTGTCCACAACATTTTCAACTCTTCGATCAACGGTTTCAACATCACGTTGAGACGTGACCCAGGATGATCTGGCCCAGGTACAATGAGGCTAAGAAACATAAACTCATTCTTCATGCAAAAGGTCGGCGGAAGATTGTACGGAATGACAAAGACGGGCCAACAGGAGTATGGTGCGGCGTTTGTGCTGAACGGTGTGAACCCATCTGTCGCCAACCCGATGCGAACATTTTTCGCTTCACGAGCGAATTCTGGGTCGAACCGGTCCAGAGCCTTCCATGCCTCACCATCGGACGGGTGCGTCATGACTCCATTGTTCTCACGCTCACCTTCTTTGTGCCATCTCATGTGTCTGGCCGTTTTTTTGAAAGGAACAGCCGCTTCAACCTCGGTGTCACAGGTAAGTAACGAAGCTGCTTACGTGCGACTTCCGTCGTCACTGTATTACCATCGTTATTAACAACTTCGACAAACCTCGGTTGACCACATTTCAAACATTTGTTCTCATTGGCATGCTCTCTCCAGAAAAGCATGCAGTTGTCCGGACACACATCAATCTTTTCGTGCTTCATCCCGAGACCAGAAAGAATTTTCTTCGAGTTGTACATATCCTTAGGCACTTTGTTGGGTTGTGGAAGAGCATCTTTGAACAAATCGATGAGCATGTTGTAACAATTGTTAGAAAAGAAGAACTTAGACTTAATTGCCATAAGTCTAGTCACAAAATTGAGGATTGACATTTTAGTGTGTTCATGCAGAGCCTCTTCTGAATCTTTGAGACGTTTGAAGAACTCTTTAACCTCTGCTGTTTGAGTATCTTCTGTAAGCTCTGGTCGTATAGCTTCCAGCATCTCATCCATCATATCAACCTCTTGAGCATCATCATTGTCAGCTTCCACTTCCTGTACAGCTTGAGAAGCTGTCTCGCCGTGGAAGTTCCACAACTCATAATGTGACACGTAACCGTTTCGACACAAGTGCAACGTAAGTTCCACTTTGTCCAAAAACGTTCCGTTTCGGCATTTCGTACATGGGCACCGCGCCTTATCGCTATTTGACAACGAAAAAGCTCGTTCCACAAAAGCTTCTGTCTTGGCGTACCACTCATCTGAGTGACCACCAGTTCTGCTCTTCCAACCAGTGTACATCCAACTACGGTCTTCGCCCATGTTTGACTCTGCAGTTTAACGCGAAAGAAATTGTCGTTAATGTATTGTTATGTTATGTGTCACGGCCCTACAACCTAGGCAGATAGATCCTAAACCCACCCAAGAGTGACCGAGCGGAGCGTGCTCATGACGAGACGCGTGATCCGGATTCGAACGAAATTTCGGCAGCATAACCCCGCTGTTCTCCACTGCATGCCCAAAAATGGTGCAGCAGAGAACAATAGGGTTACGCCACCGAAATCTCGTCCAAATCCGGACCCGCGTCTCGTCACAAGCCACGCCCCCTCGGTCACTCCGAGGCTGTCCAAAAAGGGACAATTCCGAACCTGCACGTCTCACATGCCAATGGCATGTGAGACGTGCCGATCCGAAACGGGTAACACATTGCTATAGGTTACATTGCTCATTTTCATTTTGAGTTCATTTAAGAGAGAGGAAAGAACTAGAGAAAGACTGAGAGGAAAGTTGGTCTTAGATGACAATTCCACATCCATTTCCATCGTCCACACAATCGCGGGTCATTGACGTTCTTAAGGCGGTAAGGCGACTTAAGGCGACGGATCCCCCTGCTCCTGCGGCGCCAGCTTTCCCTGCCGCCGCCGGCTGCCCTGGTCGTCGCCGCCTTACCCTAGAAAGCAAGGCAACAGGGACGCCTTACGATGTCGGAGTGCCTTACCGCTTTAGCGTTGCTAAAGCGACGCTAAAGCGACGCCTTAATAACTATATACCGCGTTTCTCAGTTCACCGCCGGCGCGAGCTTCTTTTGCGTGCCGCCCACCGCCTCGAGCTCCTCCGCCGCCCCGATCTCCTCTGCTCACCCCTACACACGACACACGGTTTCTCTCTCTCTCTTGGAGCTACCGGCGACGCCGTGGCACCCGACAATGGGCCGGCCCCGACGCTGCCCTCCTCATGGTGCAATTAAGCACTTAATAATAAATAGATAAACCACTTCAGCATAATTAAACGCATAAGCAAATTAACAACTTAAATAAACCAATTAAGCATAATTAAACAAATTTAAGCAATTTAAGCATAATTAAACATAATTAAATAAACCACCTAAGCATAATTAAGCAAATTAAGCAAAAATAAGCAAATTAAGCATAATTATGCATAATTAAGCAAATTAATCATAATAAAATAAACCACTTAAGCATATTTAAGCAAATTAAGCAAAAATAAGCAAATTAAGCATAATTAGGCATAATTAAGCAAATTAATCATAATAAAATAAACCACTTAAGCATATTTAAGCAAATTAACCACTTAACCATAATTAAATAAACAATTAAGCAATTTCAACAAATTTAAATTAAGCAAATAAGCAATTTCAGCAAATTTCAGCAAACAATTAAGCAATTAAACAATTAAGCACATGGGGAGGGGAGGTCGAGGGGGAGGGGAGGAGGAGGGGGAGAGGGGGGGGCTCGGGATGGGAGGGGAGGGGAAGGGGGGCGGTGCTCGGCCGTGGAGGGGAGGGGGAGGGGAGGTCGAGGGGGAGGGGAGGAGGAGGGCGGCGCTCGGGATGGGGAGGCGGACGGCGGCGCTCGGGCGGCAGGACGACGGCGGCAGGGCGGCGCGTGGGGGGGGGGGGGGGGTCGGGGAGGGGAGGGGAGGAGAGGAGGGGAGGGGAGTACCTTGTGGCGACAGCGTAGGACGGAGGCGTCGGGCGGCCGGGCGGCGACGGCGGGGCGGCGTGCCGGCGGCGGGGCGGCGACGGGGAGCAGGCGGCGCAGCGGCGACGGGGGGCAGGCGGCGGCGGCGGTTGGGAAAAGGTGCGCGTGAAATGAGAGCGCGCACCGCTCGCGCGGTTAGGTTAAACAACAACTTACGTCGGCCAAGTTTACTTACGTCGGTCGACATCAGGGCCGACGTAAGTTAGGTTTAACTTACGTCGGTCATTTAACTTACGTCGGCTATGGGCCGAGGCCGACGTGGGTACTTTTTATTACTATCGGTCCCTTTACTTACGTCGGTCGACCGACGTAATTTATTTAACTTACGTCGGCTACCAGGCACCGATGTAAGTTACTTACTTACGTCGGCCGACCGACGTAAGTTGCCCTGGCCGACGTAAGTGATGGATATTCCTGTAGTGTTTAGCCACAAGTCTCTCTTTATTTCTTGTTACCACTCCATGTTCATCTTGTTTGTTTCGAAAGACCCATTTGGTTCCAATGAAGTTCGCCTTTGGTCTTTCCACCAGTTCCCACACTTCATTTCTCTTGAAGTTGTTCAACTCATCTTGCATTGCCATCACCCAATCTGGATCTTTTAAAGCTTCTTATACCCTGTATGGTTCCATAAAAGATACAAAGGAGTAATATTCACAAAAATTTGCAATGAGAGATCTAGTAGTTACTCCCTTAGAAATATCTCCAATGATGTTGTTGATGGGATGATCTCTTTGCACACTCTGATGTACTCTTGGGTGAGAGACTTGTGAAGTTGCTAGCTCTTCATCGTCTTCATTGTTATTGTCTCCCCCTAAATCATTGCTTCCGTGGTTGTATGGATCTTCTTGATTTTCCTGATTTTGATCTTGTGCATGAGCTCCCCCTTGATCATTGCTTCCTTGTTGAGGTCATCTTGTGCACTTGGGTCTTGTGGTTACTCTTGAGGTAGAATATCACCAAGTGCCATTCTTCTCGATGCTTCACATGGGGCTTCTTCTTGATCTAGCACACATTTATCAACTTGCTCAACTTGGGAGCTCTTAGTCTCATCAAACACTACGTCACGTGCTACTTCAACAAGGTCAGAGAGTTTGTTGAAGACACGATAGGCATAGGCATTCGAATCATAACCGAGCAACAACCCTTCATCAGATTTTGAAGCAAACTTCAAAGTCCTCGGTTTCTTGTTCAAAATAAAACACTTACAACCAAAAACTTTAAAGTATGTAACGTTTGGCTTGTTACAGGTAAGAAGCTCATATGGTGTTTTCTTCAAGAGTCGATGAAGATACAAGCGATTTGTGGCGTGACAAGCGGTGTTCACCGCTTCAGCCCAAAACTGGTCTGATGTCTTGTATTCATCCAACATTGTCCTCGCCATTTCAATTAACATTCTGTTTTTCCTTTCGGCCACCCCGTTTTGTTGAAGGGAGTAGGGTGTCAAAAACTCATGCTTTATCCCTTCTTCATCAAGGTATTATTCAACTTGTGTATTTTTGAATTTTGTCCCGTTGTCACTTCTAATATTCTTCACGGTTAATGAGAATTTGTTTTGAACTCTTTTCAGGAACTTCTTAAGGATTTCCTAAGTTTCTGATTTATCATACAAGAAAAATACCCAGGTGAATCTTGAAAAATCATCAACAATAACTAAACTGTATTTGTTACCGCTGATGCTTATGTAAGCAATTGGACCGAAAATGTCGATGTGAAGAAGTTCCAACGGTCTTGTAGTAGTTATCACATTCTTGGCAGGGTGTGGTGCTCCAACTTGTTTTCCTGCCTGGCAAGCGCTGCACGGCCAGTCTTTCTCAAAGACAACATCCTTTAGACCTCATATGTGACCACCTTTTAGAAGTTTCTGCAGATTTCTCATCCCACCATGGGCTAGCCGTCTATGCCACAACCATCCCATGTTAGTTTTAGCAACCAAGCAACTGTTGAGTTCAACTTTATCTTTGTTGAAGTCAACAAGATAAAGCTTTCCCTTCAACATTCCCTTAAATGCAATCGAGCCATCGCTTCTTCTAAAAACGATCACACCCTCATTAGTGACTAAACAGTTATAACCTTTGTCACACAACTTAGATATTGACAGAAGGTTATAATCTAAATAATCTACATGCAAAACATTCGAGAGAGTATGTTGAGAGGAGATTTCGATTTTACCGCTATCAAGGACCTTTCCTTGGCTGTTGTCTCCAAAGTATATGCCCTCACTTGGATCTGCGTTGTGCTCATACTCCATGAACATATTCCTCTCTCCGGTCATGTGATTGGTGCATCCGCTGTCTAGCACCTATTTTTATCCACCGAAGGAGTAGGTCTGCAAAATAGAATAATTCATTGGTTTTAGGTACCCAAACTTGCTTGGTTCCTTTTAGGTTAGTTACAAGAGTCTTGGGCACCCACACACAAGTTTTTGAATTCTTGTGGCGTGGCCCTGCATATTTGGCAAACACATTTCCAACCTTGTCTTTCATAAGAACATAGGAAGCATCAAAGGCACAAAACAGTACTTGCAAGTCATATTCATGTGTTTTTCCTTAACAAAAGTGATTCTATTCTTAGCATGGTAGTGGACATGTGTTTGTTCTTGTCAAACCCAAGACCATCTTTGATGTTAGGAGGTCTAGTGACCATATATGCACTACGTGCATATTTGATATTCTCCTTGTCAAAGATGCCACTTTGGGATGGATGCGTTGCATGAGAAGTAGAAGAATCAGGTTTAACAATATTTTTCTTAGTAGAACATGTGCAAGTTCCAATAGTTGTCGAACTTACACCTTTGGAAGGTGAGCTTTTGGAGGAAGAGGGGTCACTTTGCTTGAGCGACTCAACTTGCACCTCAAGAATCTTGTTAACTTTTGACAAGTTAGCAAGTTCATCCTTGATTGCAGTGTGTGAGTCTTCTAGCTTTGAGTAAGTTTCCTTACTCAAGGCTAGCTCATGCTCAAGTGACTTGTTCTTCTCTCTTTCGAGCTCAAGGAGTTTCTCAACCTCTTGATATCTCTTCCTTTCAAGGATGAGCATATCTTTTTGTCGGTTGACAAGCTCCTCCTTCTCAAAGATTCCATCCAACAACATTTTCATTTTCTTTAGTGTAGTTTTACTCAATCCCCTATAGATTTCCTCATTTTCACTAGAACTGTCAAAATCATCAATAAAGGAAGTTAGCGAGGGAGGAGTGAGTCGAACCTTTTTCTTGCCTTCCTTGGCCATAAGGCAAGTGTGATTGTGAGTCTCCTGTACTCCCATGTTTGGAAAGAGTGTAGACCTCTTCGTGGGTTTCTTGATGGCGATGGTGGCCATCTCCTCTTCTTCATCGGAGGAGGACTCGTCGTTTGAGTCCCACTCCTTGCCGATATGCGCTTGATGAGCTTGTCGCCTTTTTCTGAAGATCTTCTTCTCTTGAGGCTTTGTTTCCTTTTTCCTCTTGTTCTCTTTCTTCACAGGTGCAGTCAACCATGAAATGTTCGTACTCGCCACAGTTAGCAAGTGCGTCAAGCCTTGGATTTTCCTTTCTCTTTGATCTTCCCTTCATTTGAGTTGCTGCCATGTCTTCTTTTCATCACGCGCTTGAATTTCTTGGATAAGAGTACCATCTCTTCATCATCTATGTCAGTGCTCAGATCACTTGTATATTCCTCGTCTTGAGCTTCACGAGTTTCATTTCCTTTGGGCCTGCACGTTGCTTTGAGAGCAACTTCCTTTTTTTTGGAAAAGGTGAGCTCAGCTAGATCTTTGACGTATTGGGCCTCCTTCTCCATCATCTCATGGTTTATGATCTTGCCCAATAGCTCATCCGAGGTCATTTTATGGAACTTGGGGCTTTCTCGGATCATTGAGCATAATGTGACATTTCTTGGCATAAAGGCTCTAATCATCCTTTTAACCACTTGATGGTCAGTCCACTTCTTGCTTCCATAGGCGCGGATCTTATTGATGAGCGCCTTAATCCGTTTGTACATGTCTTGAGGTGATTCACCTTCCTTAATAGCGAATCTCCCCAACTCTCCTTCAAGCATCTCAGTTTTGGCTTCTCAGACTGACTTATTCCCTTCATGAGCTATTTTAAGTGTATCCCAGATCTCTTTTGCGCTTTATAGTCCATCAATCTTGGTGAACTCCTCCCTGCTCAGTGATGATGTGATCACTGCAACAGCTTGTGCATTGCGGTGAATTTCTTGCTCTTGTTCCGGAGTGAGTTCTTCATCCGTGTCTGAGATATCTACACCTGTGCACACAATATGCCAAAGGCTAGGATTCAAAGAGATCAGATGCATCTTCATATTGTATTTCCACATGGTTTAGTCATTTCTGTCAAATTGTGGAGGTTTTCCCATGGAATAGAAAGATAGTGATTATTTGAATTTAGACGATTATAGTTGTAAGGATATTGGGAGTAGTCATGATGACTACTCCCTGTTGTCTTCTCTTCTTCTTTTCCCTTTTGTTCCAGCAGTTTCTTCCTCAGAAGTGCCTTTAGTTGACGTACTTCATCATCATCATATGGATTTTCTCTTAGTACATCGAAGGCTTTAGTTTCTTGCTCTTCCTCGGTGTTTAGCACCTTCGGGATATCGTTGTTATTCTCAGAGGCCATTGATCTCTCCGAGTGGTGAGTCTCGTCGATGGAGAACCTCACTCTGATACCAATTGAATGTGGCCTAGAGGGGCGTGAATAGGCTTTGAAAATTTCCTGCACAGTTAATCAAACGGTCAAAAACTGGATTGACCGGACTTGTCCGGTTGCGTGGGCGCACTAGTCCCGTGTGCCTGGTGTGTGCTGATTTGATTAAGTGTCTATACAAGATTTAAATTCTTCTAAGCAGCGAAACTGTAAAATAGATAAGATTACTCAAATTTGCAATTGATGTCGTGAAGTTGCACGTGAAAAGCAATTAGCAATTCAAATTATGATATTGATCAACTAAGTGCCCTAATCAAGATGCAAAAAAAAGAGCACACGAGACACCGATTTTTACCAAGGTTCGATCTCACCAAAGAGATATACTCCTCATTGAGAAAGCCCACACAGAGTCGGGTCTCTTCAAACCCTTTCCCTCTTCAAGTCACCACACAAGGCCGACTTAAATCCATTATCACAGGCAATCACCGAGTTTATAGGGCAACATCACACGTTGAGGGCTCCCACAAAAATTACAACGAAAGGATGATCAAACACACTCCAAAAGATTACAAGAAAGAGTATGAGTGTCAAGAGATCAAACCCCAAAGAGCTCACAATGTGTAGACGACAATCTCCCAATCCCAAATTTGAGTGTTCAATTGATTTTCACTTTTGTTTGAACTTTAGATGCATAGGGAGATGTGTTTTTGGGCTCTTGGGACAGGTGGTGGCGCTAGGCTTTATGATTTTGACAGTAGGAATTGAAGGTTCTGTTTGTGGGGCCATGAATTTCCTATTTATAGGGTTTCCAAAAAGTTACCATTGGAAATCCCGAGGACCAGACTAGTCCGTACTGGGTACCGAACTTGTCCGGTGTGCTATGTAAAAGTCGGCGTGGAATGCAACACAGTAGAAACCCTAATTGTGTGAGGTATACCAGACTAATCCGGTGAAAGTCCAGACTTGTCCGGTGCCAGTGTAATTTAACTCCAGAGAGTTGAACGCACTAGTCCAATCCTAGAACGGACTTGTCCGGTGCTATGTGTAATTTGACTCCAGAGAGTTCAACGGACTAGTCATGTCCCATGGACGAACTTGTACGGGGTGCACTGAGCAGGATTTATAGAGACTTGAACGGACTAGTCCGGTCCATGATCGGACTAGTCCGGTGCACTGTGTTATTATATTCCAGAGAGTTCAACGGACTAGTCCGGTCTATAGACAGACTAGTCTGGTGCACAGTACATTTGGGCAATAGGGAGTTAAACAGACTAGTCCGGTCCATGAACGGACTAGTCCGGTGCTTAGTGAGTTTTTAGGTGTTCTTAAGCCCTTACCCCTACGCAAAGACTTGAGCTCTTGGGATGTGTCTCTCACACACATCCTATACATTTAAGTCTACTTTGCACTTCAGTTGACAGTTGGGCTTTTCTCTTTTGTACACCACTTCATTTTTCACCTTTTTGAATGCACCAAACTATCTCATTTTTCTTAACCTGCTGTCATCTTAATAAATTCATTAGGATCTCATTTGCTTGTCATCAATCGTCCAAAACCCACAAGGGATTGCCTAGATGCACTTTCAGGAGCTGGAGGAATACTAGGTTTTTTGGCACGCAAAGGCGACTTTTAATTCGCCAATACATATTCCTAAACCAAGTAGAAGGCAAGCGAGGGGGAATAAACGTCAGGACCCACCTTCCGAGGGTCCACTTGTGCATCCCGTAACAATCCTTGGATCAGTAGTTGGTACACACAACAGAATAGATCGAGATCCATACGATGATTATTTATTTATAAACATTATGAGTGTTACAAACATGATGTAGATTACATTGAACTTGGTCGGGATATGCCCATTCAAAAGGGAGAAATCCTTGAAAACAGCAGAACATAATGGTACCATACCCAATAGGCAGACTTGGGAAGTAGGACTAAACCTAATCGTCATCCTCTCACGCTTCAACTTCTTCATCTTCTGATAAAACTAAATGTAAAGCAAGAGTGAGTACATAAGGTACTCCACAAGCCCTAACACTACTCAAGGAAAGGTGTTTCATGCATTGGGGCTTGTAGGAAGGAGATGCCATACAACTTAGTTTTGCTGAAAAGCATTTTATGCAAGGTTATCTTTGAAAAGAGTTTTGCAATAAGAGGGAGAAGTAATTGAATCATTATTATTATAGTTGTTATAGTTGGTGGGCTCTATGGGAGTTTTAGACCATCCCGCGTTCTCTAACTTTTAGATGAGTCTTCCGACCCATGGCCCTGATGACTCTGACACGCATGCCAACACTTTCCCAAAACACGATGACCTCGACCACCCACCCACACACGCACACTTCAAGGAGATGCACTAATGCTAATCATAATGAGACAGGATCGTAGTGCACCAAGATTGTGACAACAACTATCCGGATAGATTAAGAATCTGCAGAGTTTGTACACTTTACCCACAGGCCATGCACACATTGCAAGGGTGTGACATGACACTCAACCCATCTTCCCCGAGTAACCTCACAATCACACCTCGGCCAGACGCAGGGGCTATTCGGGCATTTCCAACCCAGCCAGACAACAGACGAGCCTTGGTCTCTGTGCCATTTCCTGGTCCACCGTGCTCTCCATGGCTCTCCAGGTGTCTCATGTGGTAGCCACCAGAAAGGTAGGGTGAGTCTCGCCCATACAGGTTCTGTGGTTGTTCGGAATCACTATGTTGACATCAAATGAACCGATCCTTATACTAGTGAGGCAGCTCCAAATCATCCACGACAGGTGGACCATACCGAAGCATATTTAATACACATACACCATACCCCGCCTCAACCACCATCCCTCTTCACATTCACACAGTTCATTAATCATCCACCCATATCGTTACTCACACCACCAAACACCTTGTAACATATTTCACAATCATGTATATAGTGTGTAATGGTTCGCGATGCAAACATCGCAGAGTTTCCTAAGCATAGTACTAATAAGGAGGTGCTCACATCACTACTATAGTGCAGTGACGAAGCTGTTAGGTTGTTAATGGGTTATGTTGTCAAGGTCAAGGAGGAAATTGTGATAGTCACTGCTATTGATGCAGTATCTTGTTTCAAGCCGTTGATAACGAGTAACTATCGTGTTACTATTTATCGTTGGCTAGTAGCTAACACTCACTCATCAACATAGCTCATGCTACCATATTTCAAGTGGTTTATAACATAACAACATTTTAAAATAGACACACAGTTATGCAATCAAAACAGACTAATAGGTACAATTGCAAAACATAGGTGAAATATGATCAAGGAGTTAGAGCTTGCCTTTACGGTGGTTTATGTCTTTGTCCCGTTCTTCGTGACCCGTGTCTTGAATATCTCCTTTGTGAACTCTCCGATTATTAAGTACGTAGCTACATGAATAAAATAAGGTTCATCTATAAATATCCAAGAAATCCAAATAAACTCCAATAAATACAAATGGTCATTCAATAACGTGGTTTTTAAGATTTTTAGAAGATTCATCGACAAGTGTGTCATTTTATTTGGAGCTTATTCGTAGATGCAGCTATTTTATAGCCAACTAAATGATTCTTGGGAGTCTACGATCAGTTTACCAATTATATTAGTTTTAATTTGAGCGACTAATAGTTTTATTACACTCTAGATGTTGAGCAATATTTTTAAGTGATTATTGGTATGATGATTTTCAAGTTTGCTATTTAATATGAGATTTCTAGAGTATCTAGCTATTTAATTATATAACTTATTACAAGTACTGAGTAATTTTATTAGCATGCACAAACTATTTGAACTAACACGCGCGCATATTACAATTTAAGAGTTAAATACTGTACTATGTAATTTCTCCATAATTTTCATAAACTTATAATATGTTTATTAGGGTTTTACTAATGTCAACCTCACTTATCTTGAAGACTTATATGTGTTTCACTCTTTAGCTAAATTAACATTTCATCATAAGCTAGCAATTGACTTTATCAATTTATAAATCTTTCCTAAAATTATCTATTTATGGTCCTTGTAGCTTAAAAGTAATAACTGTATTTTAGAATCTCTTTAGAATATGATAGCTAGGGTTTTTAGAAAACCATTAGTGAAATAATTATTCCATCTAGTGTTTATATGTGATTTTCTACGAACTTATGGTGATCTAATTAATTTCCTATAAGGACTATGATTAGTTTACTATTCCATACTTTATATTAACCAAATACCACTTACATTACACTGTAGATGCCAACAGGGATTTTTAGATATGCCTGTGCTGCTAATTACTGTGAAGGTGCTCTAAAAGTTTAAGTAGTATTTTCATGAATTTGTGCAGAATTTTCTACACCAGAGAAATGGATTTATCTAGTTTGTGTACGGCTTTTGTGTGAACCTAGCAGTTTCTTGACTAAGGCAGACAGGTGGGGTTTGGTGGACGGTGCGTGTGTGCCTAGTGATTTGCTTAGCACCAAACGCTGGCATGTGGAGCCAGTGGTCCCGGATTGGCTGGGTGTGCAGGCCAGCAGTCCATGGACCGATCCCACAAAAAGGGGGTGCGGGGCGCTGACCGAGTCGTCGTGTGGGCGCGCCCACCGACATGGCTTGCCAGCGCAACAGCCAGCTCAGCGTCGGCCTGAGCGGCTGAGCGCGGCGGCGGATCACTGACGACTCGCTGGAGCCACCTCATGATGATCGTAGGCTCTAGTATGACACCTGCACGTGCTCAACTCAGCAAGGGGAACTCAGTGGTGCTAGCGGCGAGTCCAGGTGGTGGCCGGAGCAGCGGTGATGGCTCCTCGGAGGAGGCCAAGGCAGCAGCGCACCGTAGGACTACGCGTGCGCTCGGGTTCTCGCTGAGAATGGGTATCAAGCACGTGTCTCGGACTGTGGGTAAGCTCCTGGTGAACTCAGTTGGGCCAGAGCGGCGTCCATGGCGGCCAGCGACAGCGTGTGATGGTGAGCTGGCCGGTGCTTCGACGAAGTCCAGGGCGCACGCACGAATCACGGACACAGTCGCGCCTACACAGAGCTAGGGTCGAGGGGAGTGCGTGGGCACACCAGACCAGACTAGAGCGGCACCGATGGTAGCTGGCGGCAGGCAGTGGCAGCCGCACGCGGCAACTATGCGAGGCAGCGCATCCTCGATCTACCCGCGCGCACGAGAGATCAGCCAAATATCGGGTCAGAGATGTGTTCCAGAGTACAGGGAGTGTGGCAGTGTGCTTGGCTGGCCATGGCATGGCCAACGGGTGCCGACGACGAGCCGTGGCGGCAGGCACACCAGAGCTTCGACGAACTCATGTGTTCGCGTGCTCCCTACCCTAAATTGAGTGTGCTGGATATTCTTAGGATCCATGGAAATTTGTGGGAGTATTCAGCCGGGCTATGGGTTGCCCCAAACGCCCAGCAACACTAATGTCGGCCATAGGTGGCGGCACACCTAGTGTTGACAGCAAATTCATGTTATGGCATGCTAAACTCCTATACAACCCATGTTCTTGCGATATAGCATATTAAGGAAGCAATTGTAGGAAGTAATTTAGCAGAAAGAACTTACCAAAGCGGGAACTTAGCAGAAAGAACTTACCAAAGCGGGAACGCGCTTCGGCGGCCGGAGTTGGGGAAGAAACGGTGAAGCTGAAATCCGGCTAGAGGGAAACTCCGCCTGCTCCGATTCTTGCTCAGAACAGCGGACTAGCAGTCAGAGGTCGTGTGTGTTCGAGTACGAACGGTGGAGGCATGCCGGCAGCGAAATTGGGCGGCAGTTGATTTTGGGGGAAGAAACAGGGGAATCCCGGAATCTGGCCTCTGAAGGCGCTTGGCAGGGGGGCTTGGTGCTCAAAGGGCCGCATAAGAGTGTGGGATGTGTGCTTCACGCGAGAATGGAGGGGGGGGGGGTGCACCGTTTTATAGCCTGAGAAAGCGGTTAGCAAGGCGGAGTGCGGGCGGTGACAGAGGCGGTGGTGTTGCTTCCTTGACGCGTGCGTTTCGTCAGGCGCGCGATGGGACGACAGGAGTGGAAGACTTGGCGTGTGATTTACCTCGTGGATGTGTTAGCTGGCGACAGGACGAAGGACGAGACTAGGAGAGGACGGCGCCGAAAGAATTCGTGGCACGAGCACGCAGTGATAGAGGCGGGAGATGAGTCGGTTTGCAGGTGCTCTCTTTGGTCGCTGGAGCAATGATGCCGAGCAAGGTAGGGGAGGCGGATCGATGGAGGCGGTGCAGCAGGGGTGCCAGAGGCGCAGGGCGGTACCCGGGCGCGGTCTCATCGCGGGTTTCCGCGATGCCTGCCTCGATGAGGAACAGGATGAGGAAGAATGTGATGGGTGTGGTGTTGGGCCAGGCTGGGCCGTGCGCGAGAAAAAAAGGAGGTGGGCGGCAAAGGGGGAAAGGGAGGCCGGATGGGCCAGACTGGAGAGGAGAAAAGGTGGGCTGCGCCTGTTTTCCTTTTCCATTCTATTTTTTCATTCCATTTTAGTGTGAACTTGAATTCTGATTTGATATTTAATTTATAGTGGATGATTCATATTTGGGTATATTTATATTTAACTAGAATGCTATCCATTAGGTTAATTATTTTCCTATTTGATTTATTTATTTTGTTTAAATTATTTGTTGAACATACTCATATACTATTTTATGTATCATTTAACTATTTAACCTCCGTTCCTAGAAATGAATTAGGTGGTTTGCACCTACACTTTTGTGTAGTAATTTTATTTTGATTTTGATTTGCACCCCTGTAATGTGAAGACTATTTAGCCTAGCAGTCTCACGCAAAATTTACTTGTGGGGTTGAGATTACCGTTTTGTGTATACAATATTTTTTATATTTTTATATACATGTTCAGCTGATTATGCCGCATCACTTTTATCCTCATTTTGAGTTTATTTATTGTACATCTATTTTATAGTTTGATTTGCATTTTAAATGTGTATATGTTTATACTTGCACACATATGTGTATTGATTTTTGTTTACGATTAATGTTTGATTAATGCTTGTTCGTTATTTGTTGAAAATTTTTAAATCTGAGTGATTTATATTATTGATCAAAATTCGGCCTGTGACAATAAATATCTAGATGGCTTATCGTACCCGTGACCACTTATAGCTGGACTCTCCCCACCAACTGTTAGGATTAAGGAAGACGTCATCAAGAACATCAAGCGATGCTCCATGCCCCAAAACCGCTATCCAAATCTGCAGCTCCTAGTGATCCAAATGGATTAACTTTGGCAGGCAACCTTGATCCATTGATCCCATGGCTGCCACCGGCTCACGTTTCCATCCGGGCGCCTTCTCCTCAGCTCGTCAGCGCGATGCAGCGACCAAACCGTCCCACGGTTCCTCGCCTCATAGGATACTCATCCCAAGAAGAACGCGCCTTTTCAAGACGAAGTCCTCCAATGGCTGCCCCCAGATCAGTGCCTCGTTCAGCAATGATACAGCCAGCCCCAACCTGCATCTGGGAGGTTATCTGGTGAAGGGGCGCCGGAGCAGCAGGAAGGGAGCACCGTCAGCATCACCGTCGTCGGCGCCTCCGGTGACCTCGCCAAGAAGAAGATCTTCCCGGCGCTCTTCGCATTGTTCTATGAGGACTGCCTCCCGGAGGTCTGTGCACATACTTCTTGCTCCGAAACTGATAATAACAGAGTTCGGCTCTGCAAGTTTGGGGTTTGCAGCGTGGTAGTAGCTGTCAGTTTCAGTTAAAAATCTGTCGATGCAGCATTTTACGGTGTTTGATTATGCCCGTAGCAAGATGAGCGACGAAGAGCTCAGGACCATGATTAGCCGGACCATAACATGTCGAATTGACAAAAAGTATGTCTACATTTTCTGGATTGTTATGCTCTTAGGATGTAGCAATTTATTCACACTGACTACAAGTCATCTTTTCAAGATCATGATTGCTAGTCATCTAATTATCTAGCCAGAATGTAGAAAATTGTAGTATGTAGTACGGCGTTGTACCACACACAACGCAGTTTATGTTTTTTTTGAAAAGATGTCAGGCAGGAGCTTTGCCATGAGAAAGAAGAACAAGTTCAGAAATTCATTTCTTATACATCTTAGTCTATAGTAATTACCTGCTATGTAATTGATTTTTAAGTGTCATCAGCCTCCATTCAGCCTCATTTCTTACTTTTTGTAGACATCTCAATCACTAAATTTGTAGTCTGGATGAAATACACTTACTGATTGAGCAAATTAATAGGGAGAACTGCGACAATAAGATGGTACACTTTCTGCAGAGATGCTTCCATCAGTCTGGGCAGTACAACTCAGAGGAGGGATTTGGTGAATTAGACAAAAAGCTTAAAGAGAAAGAGGTAATCATGGCATTACTTGAGTTCAGATTGGAATTTCAGCAGCTATTTATATGTTTTTCAATAAAAGTATTAAGTAACCTAACTTTATATGGATAGTTGGTTACAAATGTTGCGCATGCTGCGAACGGGCCAGAGGCCCGGTGGCTAGAAGCGCTAGGTGTGCGCCCAGCCGGCGGCAGTTCGAACCCCCGTCTCGCACCTTCATACCCTCTGATGCCGGAAGCAGCCGGCCTACCGGAAGAAGGAGCCTAGTGCCCAACTTCAAAAAAAATGTTGCGCATGCCAAATCCGGTTCCAAATTCAACAAAGTTTCCGTAGCTCATAGGGTGAATATGTGTCAGTGATAATTCTACAATAGTTGCTAGTCTTGTTTTTATTATTCTATTTTTTGATGATACAAATTCAATTGAATACAAAAAGGTGGAATTTCCGTAGCGAAGCAGAGGCCCATCACCGGGAGGCTTGGGCCGGAGCCCAAACCTCCTAAGTTACCACCTATAAATATTCCCTGTAAACCGTCGAGAGGGGCATGTCCCACAACTGTAAACCTCTTGATATAGTGAAGATTTGCCGGCCAGCACCCGCTGTTTTTTTTTTCGTTTGCCTTGGAGGGATTTTCTATGTTAAATCTGTGTGTCTTCTGTTTTTATCTACGTTTATTCGTCGTGTGATACATTGAGGTGCATAAACTGCTTTTTTCAGTTCTTATTACCTCAAGGAAGCTTCACCACTACTTCGAAGCCCACAAAATATCAGTGGTAACTTCTTTCCCACTGCGTGCTATTTTGCACAACCCTAACTCTACAGGGAACATTGCAAAGTGGGCAGCGGAGTTGGCCGAATTTGATCTAGAATTCGTGTCACGACAGACAATCAAAAGTCAAGCTTTGGCTGACTTTGTGGCGGAATGGACTCCCCCTCCATCAAACCCTGGGGGCTCCAGTGAGCAGAAACCGGAATCCAAGGTTCCAGTATTCACCGAGCCTCACTGGACTCTCTACTTTGACGGCTCCGTGCAGAAGCAGGGGGCCGGAGCTAGAATCCTTCTCCTTGCTCTGACTGGGGAAAGGGTCAACTACATGGTTCACCTTGATCTCAAGGCGACCAACAATATGACGGAGTATGAAGATCTCATCTACGGACTCAAGGTGGCACTATCTTATGGTGTCAAATAGCTGTTGGTGAAGGGTGATTCACAACTCATCATCAAACAAGTCAAAAGTGAATGCTGCTGTAACAATCCCCAACTAGCTGCTTATCTCCTTGACGTCCAGAGGCTTTAGAAGGACTTCGAAGTCCTGGATCTCCACCATGTGCAGCGTCTTCATAACGCTGAAGCTGACGAACTCTCGACGAAGGCTTCAACCGGAGCACTGGCTCCAGACAGAATCTTCATCCGGAGGTTGTCAAGACCAACAGCTCAACCTGTCGAACTGAGCGAAGGGGGCGAGACCAGCACCTCAAAGCTGGCAGTCCCAATGGCCCTGCTACCATGGCGTTCATCAAGGGTCGTAGGTGCTGTAGGAAGCTCCGAGCAACCCAACACGCAAGACTCAGAGGCTCAAGTTAGCTCCAATGCATAGATTTCGGAGATCCGGAGCTACTTGAAAGAAAATATCCTTCCTGTAGACAGTGTATCCACCGACCGGATCATCAGATTGGCTATAAGATACACGTTGGTAAAAGGGAATCTCTACCGGCGCGGTGTCAATGACATCCTAATACGGTGCATTGCAAGAGAAGAAGGTCGCGAGCTCCTCACGGAAATCCATGGAGGCGAGTGTGGGAACCATGCTTTTTCCCGCACGTTAGTTGGTAAAGCCTTTCAGCATGACTTTTACTGGCCTACGACACTCCAGGATGCGGTTGAGCTAGTGAAAAAATGTGAAGCGTGCCAGTTCAACGCAAAACAGATTCATACACCGGCTCAATCACTACAAATAATACCTCTTACATGGCCATTTGCTGTGTGGGGCATGGACATCTTGGGACCATTCCCAAAAGACGTCGGAGGTTACATATTCCTGTATGTTGCCATCGATAAGTTCACCAAATGACCGGAAGCAACTCTAGTTGTAACAATCAACAAACAATCAGGAATCAAGTTTTTGAAGTCTATTATATGCAGATTTAGAGTTCCAAACAAAGTCATAACTGACAACGGAACTCAGTTCACAAGTGCTGCATTTCAAGAATATTGCGAAGACCTCGGTATACAACTGAGCTACGCCTCAGTAGCTCACCCAGCAAGCAATGGCCAAGTCGAGAGAGCAAATGCAGAAATTTTAAAGGGACTTAAGACACGCACATATGAGCGCCTGAAAAAGCATGGAGCCAGCTAGATTGAGGAGCTTCCATCCACATTGTGGGCAAACCTAACAACTCCAAACCGATCAACTGGGGAGATTCCCTTTTTTCTGGTGTACGGAGCTGAAGCAGTTCTTCCTCCGGAGATCACCTTGAGGTCCCTCGGTGTCCGGACCTTCGACGAAGCCGCGCAGGACCAGCATCGGCATGAAGACCTTGACCTCGTCGACGATGGAAGGTGCCAAGCAGCTGTTCGGAATGCACGTTATCGCCAAGCGTTCCGGCGCTATCATCAAAGGCATGTGCGCAACTGACAGTTTGAAGAAGGTGATCTGGTGCTTCGAAAGATACTAATTCGTGAAGGGATGAACAAACTTTCTCCTAGCTGGGAAGGTCTCTTTCGAGTAATCAAAGTATCCCGACCCGGTTGCGTTCGCTTCGCAACTGAGGCAAAAAATGTTGCGCATACCAAATCCGGTTCCAAATTCAACAAAGTTTCCGTAGCTCATAGGGTGAATATGTGTCAGTGATAATTCTACAATAGTTGCTAGTCTTGTTTTCATTATTCCGTTTTTTGATGATCCAAATTCAATTGAATACAAAGAGGCGGAATTTCCGTAGCGAAGCAGAGGCCCATCACCGGGGGGCTTGGGGGCCGGAGCCCAAACCTCCTAAGTTACCACCTATAAATATTCCCTGTAAACCGTCGGGAGGGGCATATGTCCCACAACTGTAAACCTCTTAATATAGTGAATATTTGCCAGCCGGCGCCCACTGTTTTTTTCGTTTGCCTTGGAGGGATTTTCTACGTTAAATCTGTGTCTCCTCTGTTTTTATCTACGTTTATTCGTCGTGTGATTCTAACAGTTTCTATGGTAAATCGAATAGTTAAGCTTCAAATAAATTAAAAGCTATGTGTTTCAGGCAGGCAAGATACCAAACAGGCTCTTTTACTTGTCGATCCCACCAAACATATTTGTTGATGTGGTGAGATCAGCTAGCAGCACGGCGTCCTCTTCAAGTGGGTGGACGAGATTTATAGTGGAGAAGCCATTCGGTCGCCAGCTCACCAGATCCTTAAAGAGGTACTTAGCCGAGGAGCAAATATTCAGGTATGTGGGATCATGTAGGATTTCAGGTACTCTGTTTAGACTACAACCATGCAATATTATGAACAATTCTGTCTGGATATATCCTGTAGGATTGACCACTATTTGGGCAAGGAGCTGGTTGAGAACCTTTCAGTCCTGCGTTTCTCCAACCTCGTCTTCGAACCAGTGTGGTCGAGGAACTACATCCGGAACGTGCAGCTCACATTTTCTGAAGATTTCGGCACCGAGGGTCGAGGAGGGTCTGCATTATACCGTCTTTCTTTCATACAACAATATATGGCGTTCAATGAACATACTCCCTCCATTTAGAACTGATATTGTTAGGACAATAAATCTAATTTAAAATTGAACTAAGAGTATTGTTGTAGTGACAACAACTAAGAAAAAGAAGAGAGTGCAAGACAACAAAATCAGCCCTGACTGATTCCATCGTCAAATCGGATTGCAGCTACTTCGACAACTACGGGATCATCAGGGACATAATGCAGAACCACCTGCTGCAGATCCTGGCCCTGTTTGCCATGGAAACTCCGGTCAGCCTTGATGCCGAGGATATTCGCAACGAGAAGGCACGAACGTTCTCAGTCGTGTAAGATATTTCAAAAATAAAAACACTCATTTGCTTGACCGTTGACTGAAACGCGTCAGGTGAAAGTGCTGAGATCGATGAGGCAGCTCAAGCTTGAGAACGTGGTGGTCGGGCAGTACAAGGGCCACGCCAAGGGCGGGAAATCGTACCCTGGCTACGCCGACGACCCGACCGTGCCCAAGGGCAGCATTACGCCGACCTTCGCCGCCTCGGCCCTCTTCATCGATAACGCGCGGTGGGACGGCCTGCCGTTCTTGATGAAAACCGGAAAGGCGTTGCACACCAGACGGTACGCGCTCTTCTCTCATCTTTATGTGCACGTTATTGGCTTGTTGCCGCCGATGATGAATCACTGAAACTCTGGTGGCAAGCAGCGCGGAGATCCGGGTGCAGTTCCGGAGCGTGCCGGGCAACCTGTACCGCCGGAACATCGGCACGGACCTGGACCAGGCGACGAACGAGCTGTTGCTCCGCGTGCAGCCCGACGAGGCCATCTACCTCAAGATCAACAACAAGGTGCCGGGGCTCGGCATGCGGCTCGACCGGAGCAACCCTCAACCTGCTCTACTCGGAGCGGTACCGCCGCGAGATCCCGGACGCGTACGAGAGGCTGCTGCTGGACGCCATCGAGGGCGAGCACCGGCTTTTCATCCGGAGTGACGAGCTCGACGCCGCCTGGACCATCTTCACTCCCGTGCTCAGGGAGCTCGAGGAGAAGAGGGTGGCGCCGGAGCTGTACCCGTACGGAAGCAGGGGGCCAGTTGGCGCGCACTACCTCGCCGCCAACTACAGCGTCAGGTGGGGCGATATCACCAGCGACGACAGCCTGCCATGCTAGTGTAATAATGGATTGGAGAAGCGCCAAGATTGCAGTATGGTCTCGCTGTGCCCAGAGAACGGCAGAAAGAGTTCCGAAGCTGTAGCATTATAAGACCATCCGCAGCTGTTTCTTCTAAAACTTATTATATCTCTCTATATCTTCTATATTTTCAGTATTTAACTCTAGACATTTACTCTATACTTCCAGTAATTTACTCTATATTTACAGTCTAGTAAACTTTACATTGAACCACTGCGGATAGTCTAAGATACATTGGTGATGCTGTACTGTTGGCGTGAGGATTGACTGAATAAAGTATCTGTTCTGCAGTAGGCAAATAAGTTAATTCGTGTTAGCATAATTTGGTCATACACGACTTTGTATCAAGTAAAGTTTTAATTTGTGCAGCATAAAAAAAACTGAAATGCTAGATTTCAGTTGTATTTCCTCTTTTTTCAAAAGTTTGTTACTTTTTAGTTCATTTTTGAACTAGAATGTGACAAACTTTTAAGAAAGAAGTATAAAATTAACGTATCTTTTCAACCTATAAAGTTGATGGTTTACGTGTAAAAGCCCTTTTGGCCATCGGCATAAGAACCAAAACACCCACCATACAACACAATATCCACTTTATAAATCTTGGGCAACATTCAAAACCTTCAAAGCATAAACAAGAAAAATGTAACAGCTAAATTAGAGGAAACAACTGTCGGGGTTTCGGAAACCGACTAGTACAATTTTATTGAATCACATTCGTCTCTATATGGCTATCCGCAAAAAAACAAAAGATTTATCCTGGTTTGGGCAAAAAGACCCTCACAATAGGAAACACGAGTACTTACGTCGGCCGTATTAACTTACGTCGGCTAACCGATGAAAGTAGAATAACTTACGTCGGCTAGAAGAAACTGACGTAAGTTAACTAACTTTCGTCAGTGGCTGACATAAGTTAATAGACCGACAGGAAAAAACATAAACTTACGTCTGTGAAGACCCCAAGCCGACGTAAGTTAATAGGCCGACGTAAGTTAAACATAACTTATGTTGGCCGCTATTATGACCGATGTAAGTAACTCAAGCCGACATAATTATATTAATTAGCCGACGTAAGTTACGGAATTTAACATACCCGCACGCGCCTTCCTTTTCCTTACCCGCGCGCCGCTTCTCTCTTTTCCCCGCCGCCTCGCGCCCTCGCCTGATGCCACCGCCTCAGCCGCCAGGTACGACTCCTCCCCTCCCCTCCCCCCCTCCCCGACCGCCCCCCACCCCCTCCCCGAGCGCCGCCCCCTCCGCGACCGCCGCCAGCCCGGCCCTCCCCGAGCGCCGCCCCCCTCCCCTCCCAGGCCCCCCTGCACCTCCCCTCCCCCCCCCCCCCCCCCCCCCCCCCCCCCCCGCCCCCTCACCCTCCCTGCAGAGGTCCCCCACTCTCCCCCTCCCCTCCCCGAGCCCCCCCTCCCCTCCCCAGACCCCCCCCCCCCCCCCCCCCCAACACCTCCCCTCCCCACCCTAACCCTCCCACTGAAATTTGAAATTCAATTGAATTTCATTGTTCAAATTTGAATTGAATTGAATTGGAATCGAATTGAATTGAATTGTTCAAAATTGAAATTAAATTGAATTGAATTTTTTAAATTATGCTTAAATTGCTTAATTGTTTTTTAATTATGCTAACTAGTTAATTTGCTTACTTTAGATTATGTTTATATAATTATGCTTAAGTTGCTTAATTATGCTTAATTTGCTTAGTGTAGATTATGCTTAATTAGTGTAGTGTAGATTATGCTTAATTGGTTTCATTATGCGCCGAGCTCGACCGCTGTGGAGAGGGCGGAGACGGGGGCCGCTGGCTGTCGGGGCACTGCGGCGCGGGGGTGCGATTGGGGCACCGAGCTCGGGCGCTATGAGGAGGGCAGCTGGCTGTCGGGGAACTTAGGTTCTGTCGTGGCTATAGATGGCCAATGGGCTGTGCTGGGCCGGCCCGGCCCAAGCCCAGCCAGGCTCGTGCCTGAAAACATTAGGCCCGACACGGCCCGCAAATTTGTCATGCTGGTCCGGGCCGGCACGATGGGCCATAATCCAAGGCCAAGCACGACGGATCCCATTTTCCTCTGTCGGGCCGTGCCGGGCCCGTTCGCGGGCTGAGCGTGTCGTGCCGGCTTGAAGCTTGGTCGAGCCTTGGTCATCTCCTCGCGCCTCCTCGCCTCCTCCACAGCTTCTTCCCCAACAGTTTCGTCAGCTCGCCATAGACCTACCAGGGTCCTCGCCTCCTCTGGACGGGAGTCTAGGAGACATCGCTCATCGGGCTCGCCTCGCATCCTCATAGATTCAGGGAAGAATCGGGTTGGGCATCGCAGATGGCGGGCGGCGGTCGGCGACTCAATACGAGGCAAGGGAGCCGAGGGTGGCCGAGCAGGGTCCGCGAGACTCGATGGCCGTGGAGAAGAGAGAATGGTCGGGGACGGGCATTATTCGGGATGTGGCGCTCGAAGTGTCGAACGGGGTGCTAAACGGGTCGTGGTCGGGCCGGGCTGGGTCAGTCAGGCTCATCGGGCCACATTGACGGGCCGACCGGGCCACCCTTAACCGGGCCGTGTCGGGCTAGCCCGACAGTCTTGAGGTCAAGCCCGAGCATGGCCCGTGTCGGCTTCGGGCCGGCCCGGTCCCAATTTTTTCGTGTCGGGCCGTGCTTTTTTTATCGTGCTTCGGGCCGACCCGTTTGGCCCGACCCATTTGGCCATCTATAGTCGTGGCCCATTTAGTGTGAACTTAAAGTATGTGACTAAATCACCGCGCGTGGGTATGGCACACCCCGACGGCCCCAATTCATTGTCTCTCTCTCATTATTTTCTCTATCGTTTATAAATTAACGAGAAACTAACAGCAATTTTGTCTGGCTTTAAATTGCAGAGTCCAAACATGAGTGAAGACCATATTGGATGTATACTGGTTGGAAGAGCAGAACTGGTGGTCACTCAGATGAGTGGTACGCCAAGACAGAAGCTTTTGTGGAATGAGCTTTTTTGTTGTCAAATAGCGATAAGGCGCGGTGTCCATGTACGAAATGTCGAAACGGAACATTTTTGGACAAAGTGGAACTTACGATGCACTTGTGTCGAAACGGTTACGTGTCACATTATGAGTTGTGGAACTTCCACAACGAGACAACTTCTCAAGCTGTACAAGAAGTGGAAGCGGACAATGATGATGCCACGGAGGTTGATATGATGGATGAGATGTTGAAAGCTGTACGACCAGAGCTTATAGAGGATCCTCAAACAGCAGAGGTTAAAAAGTTCTTCAAACATCTCAAAGATTCAGAAGAGCCGCTGCATGGACACACTAAAATGACAATCCTCAATTTTGTGACTAGACTTATGGCAATTAAGTCTAAGTTCTTATTTTCTAATAACTGTTACAACGAGCTTATCATTTGTTCAACGATGCCCTTCCACATCCCAACAAAGTGCCTAAAGATATGTATAAGTGGAAGAAAATTCTTTCCAGTCTCGGTATGAAGTACAAGAAGATTGATCTGTGTCCAGACAACTGCATGCTTTTCTGGAGAGAGCATGCCAATGAGAACAAATGTTTGAAATTTGTTCAGCCGAGGTTTGTCTAGTAAACTTTACAGTGAACCACTGCGGATGGTCTTACATTGGTGATGCTGTACTGTTCGCGTGAGTATCCTATTGTTTGAGATTGACTGAATAAAGTATCTGTTCTGCAGTAGGCAAATAAGTTAATTCCCGTTAGCATAATTTGTTCATACACGACTTTGTATCAAGTAAAGTTTTAATTTGTGCAGCATAAAAAAATGGAATGCTGGATTTCAGTTGTATTTCCTCTTTTTCCAAAAGTTTGTCACCTTTTAGTTCATTTTTGAATTAGAAGGTGACAAACTTTTAAGAAAGAAATATAACATTAACGTACCTTTTGAACCTACAAAGTTGATGGTTTACGTGTAAAAGCCCTTTTGGCCATCGACATAAGAACCAAAGCACCCTCCATACAACACAATATCCACTTTATAAATCTTGGGCAACATTCAAAACCTTCAAAGCATAAACAAGAAAAATATAACAGCAAAATTAGAGTAAACAACTGTCGGTGTTTCGCAAACCGACTTGTACAATTTTATTGGATCACGTTCATCTCTGTGTGGCTATCCGCAAAGAACAAAAGATTTATTCTGGTTTGGGCAAAAAAGACCCTCACTACAGGAAACGCGAGTACTTACGTCGGCCATATTAACTTACGTCGGCCAGCCGACGAAAGTAGAATAACTTACGTCAGCCAGAAGAAACTGACGTAATTAACTAGCTTTCGTCGGTGGCCGACATAAGTTAATAGACTAACAGGAAAAAACATAAACTTACGTCGGTGAAGACCCCAAGCCGACGTAAGTTAATAGGCCGACGTAAGTTAAGCATAACTTACGTCGGCCGCTATTATGACTGACGTAAGTAACTCAGACCGACATAATTATATTATTTAGCCGACGTAAGTTACGAAATTTAACTTACCCGCACGCGCCTCTCTTTTCCTTACCTGCGCGCCGCTTCTCTCTTTTCCCCGCCACCTCACGCCCTCGCCCGACGCCGCTGCCTCAGCCGCCGCCGCGCACGCTGCCGCCGCTGTCCGCCATCGCCGCTGCCGCGGCCCGCCGCTGGTGCCGCCAGGTACGACTCCTCCCGTCCCCTCCTCCCCTCCCCTCCCCTCCCCTCACCGACCGCCGGCCCCTCCCCCCGCCCCCTCCTCGACCGCCGCCAGCCCGGCCCTCCCCGCGCCCTCCCCGAGCGCCGCCCCCCTCCCCTCCCCTCTGCGAGCCCCCTCGCCTCCCCACCCCCCTCCCCTCCCAGGCCCCCCTCCACCTCGCCTCCCCGGCCCCCTCCCCCTCCCCTCCCCGCCCCCCCCTCACCCTCCCTGCAGAGGTCCCCCCACCCTCCCCCTCCCCTCCCCCGACCCCCCTCCCCAAACACCTCCCCACCCCACCCCACCCTAACCCTCCCACTGAAATTTGAAATTCAATTGAATTGCATTGTTCAAATTTGAATTAAATTGAATTGGAATCGAATTAAATTGTTCAAATTTGAATTTGAATTGAATTGAATTGTTTAAATTATGCTTAAATTGCTTAATTGTTTTTTAATTATGCTTAATTAGTTAATTTTCTTAATTTGCTTACTTTAGATTATGTTTATTTAATTATGCTTAAGTGGTTAAGTTGCTTAATTATGCTTAATTTGCTTAGTGTAGATTATGCTTAATTAGTGTAGTGTAGATTATGCTTAATTGGTTTCATTATGCGCCCGAGCTCGACCGCCGTGGAGAGGGTGGAGACGGGGGCCGCCGGCCGTCGGGGCGCTGCGGCGCTAGGGGTGCGATTGGGGCACCGAGCTCGGGCGCCATGAGGAGGGCGACGTCGGGGGCGGTCGACTTTTGGAGCACTTAGGTTCTGTCGTTGCTATATATGGCCAATGGGCCGTGCCGGGCTGGCCCGACCTGAGCCAGGCCGGGCTCGTGCCTAAAAACATTAGGCCTGACACGGCCCGCAAATTTTCCGTGCCGGGGCGGGCCGACACGACGGGCCATAAGCCTAGGCCAAGCACGACGGATCCCATTTTCCCCTGTCGGGCCGTGCCGGGCCCGTTCGCGGGCTGAGCGTGTCGTGCCGGCCCAAAGCCTGGCCGATCCATGGTCACCTCCTCGTGCCTCGTCGCCTCCTCCGCAGCTTCTTCGCCAACAGTTTTGTCGACTCGTCATAGACCTACCAGGGTCCTCGCCTCCTCTGGATGGGAGTCTAGGAGTCGTCGCTCGTTGGGCTCGCCTCGTATACTCATAGATTCGGGGAAGAATCAGGTTGGGCATCGCAGATGGAGGGCGGCGGCTGACGACTCAATACTAGGCGAGGGAGCCGAGGGAGGCCGAGTGGGGTCCGAGCGACTCGACGGCCGGGGAGGAGAGAGAAGGGCTGGGGACAGGCAGGATTCGGGATGTGGCGCTCGATGTGTTGAACGGGGTGCTAAACGGGTCGTGGTCGGGCCGAGCTTGGTCAGTCAGGCTCACCGGGCCACATTGATGGGCCGATCGGGCCGCCCTTAACTGGGCCGTGTTGGGCTAGCTCGACGGTCTTGAGGTCAAGCCTGAGCACGACCCGTGTCGGGCTTCGGGCTGGCTCGATCCTGATTTTTTTTGTTGGGCCGTGCTTGTGTCGTGCTTTTCTTATCCTGCTTCGGGCCGACCCGTTTGGCCCGGCCCTTTTGGCCATCTATAGTCGTGGCCCATTTAGTGTGAACTTAAAGTATGCGACTAAATCACTGCGTGTGTGTATGGCGGACCCCGACGGACCCAGTTCACTATCTCTCCCATTATTTTCTCTATCGTTTATACATTAACGAGAAACTAATGGTAATTTTGTCTGGCTTTAAATTGCAGAGTCAAATATGAGCGAAGATCATATTGGATGTATACTGGTTGGAAGAGCAGAACTGGTGGTCATTTGGATGAGTGATACTCCAAGACAGAAGCTTTTATGGAACGAGCTTTCTCATTGTCAAATAGCGATAAGGCGCGGTGCCCATGTACGAAATGCCGAAATGGAACATTTTTGGACAAAGTGGAACTTACGATGCACTTGTGTCGAAACGGTTACGTGTCACATTATGAGTTGTGGAACTTCCACAGTGAGACAACTTCTCAAACTGTACAAGAAGTGGAAGCGGACAATGATGATGCCACGGAGGTTGATAGGATGGATGAGATGCTGGAAGCTGTACAACCAGAGATTACAGAGGATCCTCAAACAACAGCGGTTAAAAAGTTCTTCAAACATCTCAAAGATTCTCAAAGATTCAGAAGAGCCGCTGCATGGACACACTAAAATGACAATCCTCAATTTTGTGACTAGACTTATGGCAATTAAGTCTAAGTTCTTCTTTTCTAATAACTGTTACAACGAGCTCATCAATTTGTTCAACGATGCCCTTCCACATCCCAACAAAGTACGAGAAGATTGATGTGTGTCCGGACAACTGCGTGCTTTTCTGGAGAGAGCATGCTAATGAGAACAAATGTGGTCAACCGAGGTTTTTCAAAGTTATTAATAATGATGGTGATACTGTGAAGATGGAAGTTGCACGTAAGTATCTTCGTTATTTACCCGTGACACCGAGGTTGAATCGGCTGTTCCTTTCAAAAAATGGCCACACACATGAGATGGCACAAAGAAAGTGAGCATCAGAACAATGGAGTCATGACGCACACGTCCGATGGTGAGGCATGGAAGGCGCTGGACCGGTTCGACCCAGAATTCGGCCGTGAAGTGAGAAATGTTCGCATCAGGTTGGCAACAGATGGGTTCACGCCGTTCAGCACAAACACCACACCATACCCCTGTTGGCCCGTCTTTGTCATTCTGTACAATCTTCCACCGGCTTTTTGCATGAAGAATGAGTTCTTGTTTCTTAGCCTCATTGTACCTTGGCCGGATCATCCTGGGTCACGTCTCAACGTGATGTTGAAACCATTGATAGAAGAGTTGAAAATGTTGTAGACAGGGGTCGAAGCATACGACTGTTACAAGAAGCAGAAATTCAACCTTCGAGCTGCTTATTTATGGTCCGTCCATGATTTTTCGGCATACAACATGTTTTCTGGATTGATCACTCATGGTCGATTGACGTGTCCGATATGTGCCTCGGATACTGATTGCTTTCGACTTACCCATGAAGGCAAGATATCTTACTTCGATTGTCATAGACGTTGGCTGCCTCCGAATCACTTGTCTAGACAACAGAGTAATGTCTTTAGAAAGAACACCGTTGTCACTAAAGGACCACCGAAATGTCTTAATGGCTCAGAAATATCTGATATGTTGGACAAATTGGTGCCAGATGAAGGTCGTCCTAGATATTTCAATGGTTACGGAGACAAACACAATTGGACTCACATATGTGGACTTTGGGAGCTACCGTATGTGAAATTGTTGATTCTAAGGCACAACATTGATGTCATGCATCAAGAGCGTAACATGGACGAATGTATCATAAGCACATGCATGGACATGACGGGCAAAACAAAAGACAATTTAAAGGCTTGAAAGGATCTCGCTGAGCTTTGTAACCATCAAACTCTTGAGCTCTCCGAAAATGGTGGTAAACCACGCGCTCCTTTCTGTCTTCGACCTAAAGAAAAGAAAAAAGTTCTCAAATGGTTGCAAAGATTGAAATTCCCAGATGGTTATGCAGCTAGTCTAAGACGAGCCATGAATGTGAAAACTGGAAAGCTCATTGGGTTGAAGAGTCATGATTATCACATAATCATGGAAAGACTTTTGCCTGTTATGTTTCGAGGCTACTTTGATGATGCGGTGTGGAAGGTGTTAGCCGAGCTTAGCCACTTCTATAGGCAACTCTCTGCTAAAGAAATCACGCTAGAGATAATGACTCAGTTGGAGAAGGAGATTCCGATACTTTTGTGTAAGATGGAAAAAAATTTTCCTCTAGGATTTTTGAATCCAATGCAACATCTCTTAATTCATCTTCCATTTGAAGCGAAAGTGGGCGGTCCCGTGGAATATAGGTGGATGTATCATATTGAAAGAGCACTCAAATATCTGAAACCAATGGTTGGTAACAGGGCAAGGGTTGAAGGTTGCAGCGCTGAAGCTTTTACTCTTAAGGAAGTAGGATACTTCTCAAGTGTTTACATTGCAGAGGAACACAATTTTAATACTTTGGTAATGCGGTACAATATGGATGAGCAACCTCCTTGTAGCAATCTCTCCATTTTTGCAACAAGAGGCACTACTGTTGGTAGTTACACTTTCTACGATGTTAGCGAAAAAGAAAGGCGTGCTGCTTTCTTGTACATGCACGCTAATATGGAAGAAATGAATGAATATTTCAAGTAAGTGTTTCTCCTACACTTATGCTTTTCACCATATTTTCCAACACATGTATTCTAAAATGTTCTCTTTTCATGTAGTATGTTCGACAAGCAAAATTGGAGACATAGACATCAACCCACGAGCAAGCAAATAGAACAAATTCGACGGGAAGGAATAAATGAGGGATCCAATTTTCTTTCCCGGTTTTGAGATCATGTAACATTTTCTTGTTAACTTATTGTAGGGATCGAATGCCCAAGAGGGGGGGGGGGTGAATTGGGCTACTTCAAATTTTAAGTCAATTTAAAGCTTAAGTGAAATCTAATTCTCTAAGCAAGCCAACAGTGCAATTAAGAGAATTAAGTGCGGAATTGAGAATTGCGTAATCGTAAAGGAGTAGGGAGGAGGAATGCAAACGCTCGAAGACACGGGGACACGTCGATTTTTCCCGTGGTTCGGTGAGATCACTAGGATCCACCTACGTCCACGTTGTGGCACCCACCTAAGGGTATCGCCACTCCCAAGTCACCGAGACGAGGGAATCCACTAACTTCCTCCGTTCGCCATCCTTGGCAAGGTGGAGCTCAAGCCTTGTACAACTTCGATCCCCCGGGCTTCCACAATGGTCTCGGCAAGCTCCGGAGCGATCTCTTCACTCTCCTCTTGATACAAGGTGAGTGCAATCACCAAGAATGCACTTTCTCACGGCTCTCCCTACTCTAGAGTCTCCACTCACCCAGAGAGGACGCACACAAGCTTAACTCTAAGAGGAACTAGCCTATATCTTGAGGTGTGAAAGGGTTACAAGAGTGTGAAAATGAGTATTCTAAGTCTTGGACACTTGGGGAATGTGTAGTGGTGCTCTTGTTGTTCAGCCTACTCGAAATGACTGGTGGGAGGGGGTTAAATACTCAGCCCAACCGAATTAGCCGTTGGAAAAGTGGGCTGATTACTTTTTCTGTGTACATCGGATGATCCGATGACCCCCTTTTATGAGCATCGGTCTAATTAGATTTGCTGACGTCATTCTGTCAGAAATGACCGTTATTAGACCGATGCTTCACCTCCTTGATCATCGGAGGATCCAATGAATAGATCTTCAGTCTGGTTGAGCTGATAATTTGCTTCTGTTGTAATCGACCGATGTGCATCTGCCTTCAGCATCGGATGATCCGGTGTTCAGTCCTTCAGAACACTTCAGAAAAATTTGCTTACTGTTGTATTCCTCCGATGTTCACTTGATACACATCGGATGATCCGGTGTGTACTTCATTCTGAGGTCTTCTTCTTCTGTTGAGTCCAAATCGACCGATGCAGTCATTCTTCAGATCACCGGATGATCCGGTGTGTACAATTTGTTTCCTTCGAGTTGAGTTGGACTGATCTTTTGGATTTTGGACTTGTGACCTCTTGAACACTTGTTTGTATGGCTCTTCTGATGGATATGAAGCTTCTTGTGTTGCCAATTTTGATAAGGTTGCGTCGTTGTACGAGTTCCTCATTTGTTTCCGATTAACCCCTTAGGTTAGTTCGTTGAGGGGTCTCCTTTTGCATCCAATGAGCAGTAGATGACATTTATGAGTGATTGATCGACGTTTGATTCATTGTACATGAAACCTCGCATCCACAAACTCATTAGTGGTAATAAACGGTTGTCATTAATCACCGAAACCGTACCTCGTGGGGGCCTAGATGCTTTCAATCTCCCCCTTTTTGGTGATTGATGACAACACAACGAGTAGAGCATAAAAGTAATGGAATTTGAAACGCAAACGCAATGCTCATAAAGAAATGTAATCGGAACAACATGCAACACAAGGAGCTCGAAGGCTCAAACAGTGATCAAATATAAATCATAAGAGTGAAGTAGCATACTGAATTACAAATAGTAGCAAATGATAACAATCAAGTCTCAAATAGAAGCAAATAACAAGACTGAAAGCAAATAGATAACTAGCACTCCCCCTAAGCCCAAGACACTCCCACTAACTCTAACTCTTCTCCCCCTTTGGCATCAAGACACCAAAAAGGGAAGAGGAGTACCTAGGACTCCGGAGCTCTCGGGGCGACGGTGAAGCGGTCGACGTCGGCGGTGTCGGAGCTGCTCGAGGGGGACGTCGCCGGAGCTGGTGCTGGAGCGGGAGGAGCCGGAGGTGCTGACGTGGCTGGAGCTGGAGCTGCTGGAGGGTCCGCTGGAGCTGGAGCTGCTGGAGGGTCCGCTGGAGCTGGAGCTGCTGGGGGAGAAGGCACGACCGGGAGAGGCGAGAACTGGAACGGCACCGTCGAAGCCAGCAGTGGAGACATGCTGTAGCTCGGGATCGGCGACGCCGGTGCTGGAACTGAAGCTGGAGCCAGAGGAGGTGCTGCTGGAGGCTGACTGAGACCGGTGTGCTGTGGCGGAAGGGCTATCCCGGTCTGCTGGTAGAGGTTGGTGATCAACCCCAGGATACCCATCATCGCCTGCTGGGTCTGCTGCTGCTGGTCCAGTGTCCTCCGGTGCATCTGGTCCACCAGACTCGTGAACCGGTCCGTGTCCTCACGCCTCTGGCGGGCCATCTCTAGCTGCATCTCTGTCTGCTGCCTCTGAAGCTCTGCGAGCCGCGCAGCCTGCTCTGCCCTGGCCTGCTCGGCTGCAAGCCGGTCCTGCCGCTGCTGCTCGACCATCTGCTGGAGCAGTGTGGTGAGCTCGGACGGCTGGGACACCTGAGCCTCTGACACTGGTGGAGGCGTCGGTGGTGCAGCAGTGGAAGCTCCCGCCTCCGCGTCGTGCTGCCTCGGAGAAGGAGGCGGAGGAGGGAAGTACTCCTCAACACTGTCGCTGGTGTCACTGTCTGACCACACGTGCTCAAGTCCACCTCCCTGAGCCTCAGCCTGAGCGAGCGCCTCATCCTCCTGAGCTAACTCGGTCCAGTCCTCCTCGGAGAGGCGAGCTCTGACCTGTCGCTCGACTGGACGACCAAGACGGCGGTCTCCAGGAGCCGGCACCCGGTAGTGGCCGAACCTCGTGGCGTGCATCTCTGTCATGGGTGCGGTGACTGGCGAGTCCTCTGGCGCTAGCAGGAACAACAGACGGCTGATCCAGTGACCGTAGACCAACTGTCTCAGCATGCCGACTCCGTCTGTGATCACGTCCTCCATCTCGCAGATCAGCACATCTACGATGTCGAACTCCATCCCGTTCATGACGTAGAACAGGATGGTCTGCTGGAGGCTGGTGAACCCCTCTAAGTAGCCGGACCTCGGTAGAAGTGAACGCCTGAGAATGTGGTGAACGGTCCTGGCTGCAGGTGTGAGGAGAGCTGGCACCCTCGGCTGATCTGGCGTGAAAGGGTGGGTGAACAAGCCTCTGATCTCCTCAAACGGGGGTGACACTCCCCCTGTCAGCGGCCTCCTCGGCGGGTCTGCTCCTTCGTACACAACCTCGTGCAGGCACGTGAGGTGTGTGTCCACTCCCAGCAGCTGAGCCAGTCTCTCTTTGGATACGTCGTGCCGCCGTCCCATGAACATGAAGTGAATGGACCGACGTCCCTCAGCGACGTAGAGTGTCGCGTAGAACACGCGGACCCACTCCTCCACGTAGACACTCCTCTGGCGCGACAGCAGATCCACCAGTCCTCTGTACCTCTCAAAGAACGGCCTGATGCCGTGACCCACTGCCGCTGCAAGCTGATCCCAATCGATGTACGTGTGCTGGAACAGCTTGTGCCCCCGACGTCTGTACGTCTCGTACAAAGACGCCTGCGTCACCGTCCAGAACCGGGGGTCCACACGAGTGTCCCTGGGCTGCGGGAACCACTCCTCAGGCAGTGCAGTCCATCTGAGCTTCTTCAACTGCTTGGCCTTGTACTTGCGGTAATCTATCAGTCTGACGTCTTCGGCGACCCTGGCAGCAGTATCCATCTCGTAGATGGCCCTCTGGGCCTCTCTGTCCTCAGCGAGGTCGGCCGCAGTGGGGCGGCGACTCGCGGTGGGGGTCTGACCTCCCCCTCGAGTCCTGACGGTGCGCCGGCGAACCAGTGGCGTCACCGCAGTCTCGTCCTCGTCCTCAGAGTCGTCCGGCGGCACTGGCTGCACCGGCGGCTGCTGCTGCGACTGCCTCTCACGTGCCTCGCGAATCCGGAGGGATCCGCGATGGCCACGCTTGCGATCCTCGGCGGCGCGAGCGGCCAACTCTGCGCGTCGTGCTTCCTTCGACAGCTTTGGCTTCTTTGCGGCGGGCTCCTCGATAGCCTTGCCTTTGCCTTTGCGATCACGGGCCATCTTCAAGAAATTCGAGAGCAAGGGTTAGCGAAAAGATGACGGGAAACAATTGAAGGACGTCGCGCTGCACGGAACAAACCTCGTCGACGAAAAGACACGAGATCGATGAAAGGCGACGAACGGCGACGATCGATGGCTCGGGCGAGAAACCCTAGCAGGGAGAACTGCCGGCGGTGGAGGCGGCGGCGCCCTGGAGGGGCGGCGGCGGCGCCCTGGAGAGGCGGCGGCGGCAGCCGACAGAGGCGACTGCGGCGGCGCGGCCTGGGGAGGCGCGGCGGCGGCGAGGCGGCGGCGCCCTTGGGGACGGCGGCGGCGCGGCCTGGGAGGCGCGGCGGCGGCGGTCGGGAGAGAGGCGGCGGCGCCCTTGGGGACGGCGGCGGCGCGGCCTGGGAGGCGCGGCGGCGGCGCGGCCTAGGGTGGCGGCGTGAGGGGCGGTGATGGAGGCGCGGCGGCGGGAGGAGGCGAGGCGCGGCGGCGCGGGAGGTGAGGAGGCGTGGAGTGAGGAAGCGCCGGCCGTACGATTTTTAGTAGGAACCCGATGACCTAGCCGTTACGCGAACACCGGATCGACCGATGCGCATTGGGGGGGATCATCGGTCGAGTTCAACAGAGAGTTGGTCCAAAAACTCTCTTTGCACACCGGATGATCCGACGTTGCTACGTCGATCATCGGTCGAATTCTGCAGGGTAACAGAGGATTGAACATCGGATGCTCCGATGTTTCCTGTAATGAACTCATCGGTCGATTTCTTGGTTCTGACTGATCTGCTCGTTGAACTGAAGCACCAATTGATCCGATGTAGCTGCTGACCCTAGCATCGGATAATCCGATGACTAAAGAAAACCTAAAACTGCCCATATATGTCCTTGGACTTTAAACACACAAAGATAAAACGAGTCTTAGGACTTTTTGGGCACCTCCTAACCCTAATAAGGCTTTTCGATATAGTGCCACATACCGGCTAAGCCCTTAAGCAAATAGAGCACACAAAGAGAATTAGGAGGGAAAAACCACGAAAATGTAGGCCCATGCTTTGTGAGCTAGAGTATGGAAACTTCTATCTCATTAAAGCATGTTCCTTTAGAATTTTGCTCTTTCCACATCATATGAGTTGAGATATTGCATTTCAAACAAGTCTCCTTCTCATGATGTGGGTTCCCCTTTGTGACAATCTACCGTATGCAATGTCAAACAAGATAATGCGGAATATTAGATGAATGCAAGTCTATATGACAGGAATCATGCAAGGCATAAAATAAATCTATCTTGCCAAGTTTAAACCTGCCAAAGGCTTACTCAGGGAAAAACTATTTCTAGTTCGCCCCTATCCTTTGGGAGTTAGGCAAGACCTATATGACATGCAACCTTACATGAACATGGCAATTTACATGACGTTAGATGCATCTAGCACATTTAACTCACTTCTAAGCCTAGAAAAAGTTTTCTCATCAAGTGGTTTGGTGAAGATATCCGCCAATTGTTCTTCGGACCTAACACCTTGCAAAGAGATCTCTCCCTTAGCCTCATGGTCCCGCAAGAAGTGATGGCGAATATCAATGTGCTTAGTGCGGGAGTGTTGAACGGGGTTTCTAGCTATCTTAACCGCACTTTCATTGTCACAAAGGAGAGGCACACAACCAAACTTAATTCCAAAGTCCAAGAGGGTTTGCTTCATATATAGGATTTGGGCACAACATGCACCGGCCGCTATATACTCCGCCTCCGCGGTGGACAAAGCCACGGAATTTTGCTTCTTGCTCGACCAAGAAACTAGGGAACGCCCAAGTAAGTGGCAACCCCCGGAGGTACTCTTGCGGTCTACACGGCATCCGGCAAAGTCCGAATCCGAGTAACCTAAGAGATGAAAACTAGCGTTCTTGGGGTACCACAAACCTACACTTGGGGTATGCTTGAGATACCGAAGTATCCTAAAGACCGCCTTCTTGTGCGATTCTTTAGGTGCCGCTTGAAAGCGAGCACACAAGCACACACTAAACATAATATCGGGCCTAGATGCGGTAAGATATAGCAATGAACCAATCATGGAACGGTAATGAGATTGATCAATAGATTTACCGTCCATGTCCGCGTCGAGATGACAATTTGTCGCCATTGGAGTGCTTCTTGAGCTACAATCTCCCATTTCAAATTTCTTCAAGAGGTCCTTAGTGTACTTCTCTTGATGGATGAAGGTCCCCTCTTGAAGTTGCTTGATTTGAAATCCTAGGAAGAAGTTGAGCTCTCCAATCATTGACATCTCGAATTCCCTAGACATCATTTTGCCAAACTCATGGCTAAGAGCTTTGTTAGTTGAGCCAAAAATAATATCATCGACATAAATTTGACAAAGAAATAAGTCTCCGTCGATGTCCTTGGTGAAGAGTGTAGTGTCCACCCTCCCAATCTTGAAACCTTGCATGACGAGGAAGTCCCTTAAGCGCTCGTACCATGCCCTTGGAGCTTGCTTGAGTCCATAGAGTGCTTTGTTTAGCCTATAGACATGGTTAGGGTTTCTTGGGTCCTCAAACCCGGGAGGTTGCTCAACAAACACAAGTTCATTAATATAGCCATTAAGAAATGCACTCTTAACATCCATTTGATAAAGCATGATATTATGATGAGAAGCAAAAGCAAGGAGTATGCGGATAGCTTCTAACCGTGCTACCGGGGCGAATGTCTCCCCAAAATCCAAACCTTCAACTTGAGCAAATCCCTTCGCCACAAGCCTAGCTTTGTTGCGGACCACCACGCCATTCTCATCTTGCTTGTTGCGGTAGACCCACTTCGTTCCAATCACATTCTTGTCCTTGGGTCGCTCCTCCAATACCCAAACTTCATTGCGGGTGAAGTTGTTGAGTTCCTCTTGCATAGCCATCACCCAATTGGAGTCTTGGAGAGCTTCCTCAATGCTTTTGGGTTCTACACACGACACAAAAGAGTAGTGCTCACAAAAAGATGCAACATGACGTGAACGAGTACTTACTCCCCGTGAAGGACTTCCAATGATTTGATCCATTGGATGTGCCTTGGAGATGCGCCCATGTCTCATCAACGGTTGTGAGTCACTTGGTGGTGGTGAAGCATCTTGCTCGTCTTGTGGTTGGACTTCATCTTGGACTTCATCTTCTTCTTGGTGTTGTGTGGCTTGTTGGTCTTGCATAGGCAATGGATCATCTTTGTCTTCTTCTTCATCCACTTGAGGCGCCATGAAGGTGTTGATGTTCGGACTTGAAGCTCCCCCTTGATCATGGCTCTCCTCAACTTCGGGCTTGATGTCTCCTATGGTCATGTTCTTCATAGCTTCTCGTAGAGGCTCATCATCTATATCATCATGACCAAAACTCTCCTCTTGGGAGCCATTAGTCTCATCAAACTCAACGTCACAACTTTCTTCAACTAACCCGGAGGTTTGGTTGAATACTCGATATGCCTTTGAGTTCGACGCATAACCAAGGAAGATACCAACATCGCACCTTCTTTCAAACTTACCAAGTCTTTTCTTGCGGTAGATGTAGCACTTGCATCCGAAGACCCGGAAGTAGGAGATGTTGGGCTTTCTCCCAATGAGGAGCTCGTAGGGAGTCTTTTGGAGAAGTCGATGAAGGTAGACTCTATTTGCGGCATGGCATGCCGTGTTGATCGCTTCCGCCCAAAACTTCTCCGACGTCCCATAATCATCAAGCATGGCTCTCGCGAGGGTGATTAGTGTCTTGTTCTTTCTCTCAACAACACCGTTTTGTTGAGGGGTGTATGTAGCCGAAAATTCGTGCTTGACTCCTTCACGGTCACACCACTCCCCAATATTGTAGTTCTTGAACTCGGTGCCGTTGTCACTCCGGACCTTGATGATGGGAAGTTGGAATTCCCGTTGAGCTCGTTTTGCAAAGGTCTTGAAGACTTCCGGGGTTTCACCCTTGTCACCTAAAAACAAAGTCCAAGCATAGCGAGAGTAATCATCAACAATAACGAGACAATAGAGATTACCGCCAAGGCTTTGGTAGGTGGACGGTCCGAAGAGGTCCATGTGAAGTAGTTCGAGCGGCTTGGAGGTAGACACCATTGTCTTCATCGGATGGTGCGAAGCCACTTGCTTCCCGGCTTGACATGCGCTACATAGCTTGTTCTTTTCAAACGTTACGTCCTTTACGCCGGTCACCATCCCTAGCTTGAAGGACTTCTTGAGCTTGCTCATTCCTATGTGAGCAATCCTCCGATGCCATAGCCACCCCAAACTTGTCTTGGTGAAAAGACAAGTGGTTAGGCTTGCGCTCTTGTTGGAGAAGTCCACCAAATATAGATGACCATGCCTAAAGCCCTTGAATATTAGCTCTTTGCTAGCTACACTAGACACCACAACACCATCTTTGTCAAATGTGCACGTTAGTCCAAGATCACAAAGTTGAGCAATAGAGAGCAAATTAAAGCTAAGAGACTTAACGTAAAGCACATTCGAAATGGACAAGTCATTAGAAATTGCAATTTTACCTAAACCAATTACCTTCCCCTTTGAGTTATCACCAAAGGTGACTTGTTCATGATTGCCGGGGTCTTCTATGGAGGTGAACATACCATCATTGCCGGTCATGTGTTGAGTGCACCCACTATCGAGTACCCAATGTTTTCCTCCGGCTTTGTAGTTCACCTACACACATGAAGTTAGTTTTTGAGTTTAGGAACCCAAGCCAACTTAGGTCCTTGTATGTGTGATACAAGTGATTTTGGGACCCAAAGTTGCTTGGGGAGCTTCCCCTTCATGCCCTTGATGTTTTTGCCAATGAACTTCGCCTTCACCTTTCCACCTACTTTGCTCAATAGATAGTGACAATCATTGAAAGTAGATGAATAGTTAGGAGGTAATTTTGGAGAAGGACGAGTGGGAAGAGGGCACTCCCTAGTGTGATGTCCGGTGACCTCACAATGTTGGCAATAGGATCCCACTTCCTTGATGAAGCTTGTCCTAAGCTCCGGTGAGGGCACCTTCCATTTGTTGGGCGTAGGGAAGGTCCCAAGTCCCCTCTTGTTGAAGCCTTTAGCTTGTTGGAAGAGGATCTCCTTGTGCTTGTCCTCTCCCTTGGAAAGTCTAGCCACACTAGTGCGGAGACTTTCGATCTCGTCCATTAGCTCCTTCTCCCTATTAGCTTTCAATGGCAAAGACTCATGCAAGTTGTTAGTGGCATGTGAACTAGCGGGTGTTTTGCCATCAAGAGTTTCTTTCTTCAAGTTATTCAATTTTAGTTCCATTGCTTCATAGGAAAGACTAAGTGTCTCATGCTCTTGAACTAACTCGTTATGCTTAGCCAATAGTGCCGAGTTAGCTAAGTCAAGCTCATGGAGCTCAAGCTTGATTTGAGCCTTCTCCTCCTCGATTTGCTTGACATGTGACTTGAGCGTTTCATGCTCATTAAGTATGGTGACATACTTGTCTTGCAAATCGAGGTTGGCACCCTCTAGCTTAGCGCGAGTTAGCTCAAGTGCCTTAACCTTAGCCTTTTCCCTTTTGATAATGGCATGATATTCATTAATCATAGATGCTAGTTCATCGGGAGAAAGTTCATCATCACTTGAGTCATCACATACCTTTGTGTTACCTTTCGCCATGAGGCACATAGGCGGTGGAGGAAGGGGTGAGTCATCCTTGTTGACGATAGCGAGGCTTGCCAAGTTTTCTTCCTCATCTTCACTATCATCACTTGTTTCTTCATCGGTGACCCACTCATTTGCTTCGCACATGAAGACCTTTTGAGGTCCTCTTCTCTTCTTTGGAAAGAGCTTGGTCTTCTTGCCTTTGTCAAGTTTCTTCTTTCCAAAGGTGCGCTTGGGCTTTGCATCTTCATCATCATCACTCTCTTCTAGCTTGCGATGCTTGCCCTTGTCCTTCCTCTTGTCCGGTCTTGGACAATCATATGATATGTGGCCTTGATCGCCACAATTGTAGCACGTCTTGTTTTCATCTCTCCTTGGCAAGAAGGCTTTCTTCTTGGGATCAAACGAGTATCCCTTCTTGGCAATCTTTGAGTTGAGACGTGAAAACTTCCTCATCATCAATGCAAGCTCATCATCATCATCATCTTCACTTGTAGCTTGTTCTTCCTCACTTGAGCTAGGCTCAACCACTTTCTTCTTCTTGGTATGTGTCTTCTTGGTTGAGGCCTTGAGAGCAATGGTCTTTAATGATGATGACTCCTCCATCATTCCAAGCACACTCATCTCATGAGCATGTATCTCTCCAATGAGCTCCGAGACCTCAATGTTGTCAAGTGACTCCTTTTGGAGCATTGAGTTGATGATGTTGTACTTGGGCTTGGGAAGTAGCATGAGGATCTTACGGTTGATGAGTCCCTTGCCAAGAGAAGCAATGTCAAGAGCATTAATTTCCTCAATGAGTACATTTAAGCGAGAAAACATTTGATTAACATTCTCATGAGGAAGCATTTTAAAATCATCATACTTGGATTTAAGCAAGTGATATTTGAGCTCTTTGACACGAGAGGAACCCTCATGGATCTCAATCAAGCAAGCCCAAATTTCACAAGCTTTCTCCTTACTAGCAATTCTAGCAAATACATCTTGACTAATGCACTCATAAATAGCATTCCTAGCCTTAGCATCCCATTTTAGTTGATCACCAATATATTCATGGTTGCCAAACCCCGCATGGGTCGCTTCCCACACTTCGGGAGAAATTGCCTCAAGGTAAGCGCGCATGCGTGCTTTCCAATAAGCAAAATTCTTGCCCTCGAAGGTAGGAACCGAACCCCCATTCTTGGCCATTTTTGCTCTCTAGCGGTGAAGCTAGAATGATCCAATGAGCAACCTTGCTCTGATACCAATTGTAGGGATCGAATGCCCAAGAGGGGGGGGGGGGGTGAATTGGGCTACTTCAAATTTTAAGTCAATTTAAAGCTTAAGTGAAATCTAATTCTCTAAGCAAGCCAACAGTGCAATTAAGAGAATTAAGTGCGGAATTGAGAATTGCGTAATCGTAAAGGAGTAGGGAGGAGGAATGCAAACGCTCGAAGACACGGGGACACGTCGATTTTTCCCGTGGTTCGGTGAGATCACTAGGATCCACCTACGTCCACGTTGTGGCACCCACCTAAGGGTATCGCCACTCCCAAGTCACCGAGACGAGGGAATCCACTAACTTCCTCCGTTCGCCATCCTTGGCAAGGTGGAGCTCAAGCCTTGTACAACTTCGATCCCCCGGGCTTCCACAATGGTCTCGGCAAGCTCCGGAGCGATCTCTTCACTCTCCTCTTGATACAAGGTGAGTGCAATCACCAAGAATGCACTTTCTCACGGCTCTCCCTACTCTAGAGTCTCCACTCACCCAGAGAGGACGCACACAAGCTTAACTCTAAGAGGAACTAGCCTATATCTTGAGGTGTGAAAGGGTTACAAGAGTGTGAAAATGAGTATTCTAAGTCTTGGACACTTGGGGAATGTGTAGTGGTGCTCTTGTTGTTCAGCCTACTCGAAATGACTGGTGGGAGGGGGTTAAATACTCAGCCCAACCGAATTAGCCGTTGGAAAAGTGGGCTGATTACTTTTTCTGTGTACATCGGATGATCCGATGACCCCCTTTTATGAGCATCGGTCTAATTAGATTTGCTGACGTCATTCTGTCAGAAATGACCGTTATTAGACCGATGCTTCACCTCCTTGATCATCGGAGGATCCAATGAATAGATCTTCAGTCTGGTTGAGCTGATAATTTGCTTCTGTTGTAATCGACCGATGTGCATCTGCCTTCAGCATCGGATGATCCGGTGTTCAGTCCTTCAGAACACTTTAGAAAAATTTGCTTACTGTTGTATTCCTCCGATGTTCACTTGATACACATCGGATGATCCGGTGTGTACTTCATTCTGAGGTCTTCTTCTTCTGTTGAGTCCAAATCGACCGATGCAGTCATTCTTCAGATCACCGGATGATCCGGTGTGTACAATTTGTTTCCTTCGAGTTGAGTTGGACTGATCTTTTGGATTTTGGACTTGTGACCTCTTGAACACTTGTTTGTATGGCTCTTCTGATGGATATGAAGCTTCTTGTGTTGCCAATTTTGATAAGGTTGCGTCGTTGTACGAGTTCCTCATTTGTTTCCGATTAACCCCTTAGGTTAGTTCGTTGAGGGGTCTCCTTTTGCATCCAATGAGCAGTAGATGACATTTATGAGTGATTGATCGACGTTTGATTCATTGTACATGAAACCTCGCATCCACAAACTCATTAGTGGTAATAAACGGTTGTCATTAATCACCGAAACCGTACCTCGTGGGGGCCTAGATGCTTTCACTTATCAATGTTAACAACATTTTCCTATAACTTAAGAATGCTTACATTTTCTAATAACTTCATGTCTTGGACAATGCAAAAAAGATGCCAACGTCCATGAAGATTTGCGACAACTATCCTGTGGAGTGGTTAATGTTAGAAGCTATGGTCGATATGACATCAATGGCTTTCGATTCCATACAACTCAATTTGAATCTCTTCATCCTCTCGCAACAACATGTAATACCAGAGTTGTGATGAGGGCAATCGATTCACAAGAAAATGAAACTCAGTACTACGGAATTATTAAAAGAATCCTGGAATTCACTTTTGTCGGAAACAAGAAAATTCGAGCGGTATTCTTTGACTGCGAATGGTTTGATTCCATTCATGGATTCGAGTAAACGAATTTGGCATGGTCGAAGTAAAACACAAGGAACAGTTGAAAGGATTCGATTCATTAGTTCTTGCACACCAAGTAGAGCAAGTGTACTATCTACCTTATCCATGCAATAAATTCAAAGCTTGGTGGGTGGTACATAAGGTGAATCCTTGTTAGCGGTTATACGCTCCAGGAGATGATGATTACCATGAGGAAGGTGAGGCTGATGTGGTCTACCAAGAGGAAGAGTTGCCAGACTCCTTCCCAGTCGAGCCTGATGTAGGACTCGATGACTTAGTTGGAGACGCTCAAGATATCGAGAGTGGCATGGAGGCGGAAACAAAATCAGAACCGGAAGCTGAAGATATCGATGACTTAGTTGAACCTGCTGATTTGAGCAAACGAAAATGATATGCGGAAGAAGAAGATCGATGGGCTGGTTTAAGGAGTAGGGTGCATGAGTGAAGTAACATTTTATTCACTAACTTAACATTAATTTTGTATATTATCTTTGCATATTAATCATTTATTCATTGCAATAGGATGTCGTCAAAGGGGAAGGGGAAGGGGAAGCCAATGAGAGGGTTTGAGCCGCCACGAGACCCTTGCTTAGGGGCCTCGTTACCTTCGAGCCGACGTTCCCTCTTTCTGGCACACGCTCCACCCCCAGCCGCCGTGTGCTTTCAGCGGACGGAGGTAAATTTTAGTTTACAATAAAGTTATTTTATAAATTGCAGTTGTTAATAATTATTTATTGTCAATTTTTTCTTTTGTGCAGTCTGACTTAGAGTCTTCTGAGTCCGAGTCAGAGGATCGGGGGCCGCTACAGGAGCCCGAGTCAGAGGCGGGGCCGCTATAGGAGCCCTCTAGCGCTAGCCTCCCTTCGGAGCTGGCTAGCGCTAGCCTTCCTCTACAGCCGGCTACCGCTAGCCTTCCTTTGGACTCTGATGGTTCTACAGAGCCTTCAGGGTCACAGGATGCGGCAGCGTCGCAGCAGAGGCGACGGACGAGAAGGACTCACTTTGCGGCTCCTCCTCCGGTTACTTCTCAGCGGACCACGATCCGTCCTGTTGGTGACAGGTAAAAACTGTATATAGTATATTAAATATTAGATGTTGTTTTCCTTTACTTAATGATTTAATATATTTTGCAGATGTTGGTACGACTTTTCGTTCACGGGGGCCGAGAAACACCACAGGCAGGTTAACGGTGTCCTGGGTGCTATCGTGAAGTTGCACTACCCCGATGTCTTTAAGGTTTCCCTGCCCTGTCGTGGGACGACTACGCTCGTGTCTCTCACCCGGTCCACGGCACGGCTCAGGGAGCCGTGTGGCACGATTTTATGATAAGTTTAACTGTTTTATTTTTTCAACTCGTTTGAATTGTTAATGCATACCACTTAAATGTTTGTTTGCTTAACGCTGAGGTACCAAGTAGAGGAACCGGGCATGGAGAACCACGTGAGACGCGTGTTCCATTACAACACTCGGAAGCTCACGACGGCGGCGTTGTCGAACGCCCGAATTCATGCCGTCAACGCGTACTACACGCGGCACCCCCGGGAGCAGGAGCAGGAGCAACAAAGGGGTCCATTTAGGAAGGACTCCGATGCGTATTTGACAGAGGAGCAGTACGCGAAGGTTATTTTTTAATATTGTTAAATATTTACAATACCTATGTATGTTAACTGCATTGATGAAAAATGAAATATGTGCAGGTTACTATTTACTGGTTACAGGGTAACACCGAGCCGTACTTAAGTTCTCTGTTGGTACTGGGCTAGCGATGCTTTCATCAATAAGTCCACAAAGGCTAGACAGTGCCGCATGGGGTCCGACGGCAAGCACAACAATGGCGGCGACGGCTACTTGCATTTGGCTAAACGCATGGTAAGTAATTTTTCTTGTAAGTAATTTTTCAATTTATTTATGTGTTCCTAATATATTTATATTACTAAGACGGCTATATAGGAGAGAGAGATGGGTCATGAGCCGACCCCGACCCAGGTTTGGAAGAGAGGTCACAAGGGAAGTGACTCTTCTCAGCCAGGGCAGTGCAATCAGGTCGCAGCCGACCGTCTGGTAAGTTTTCAAAATTTATCAATTTCATTATAATTAATACTATTATTTACATGCTTACAAGATTTATTTTTTCTGTAGGCAAAGTACGCGCAGGAGGTTGCGAAGATACACGGTGCGGATTATGATTGGGAAAGCGCGTTGATCGACCGCCAAGCTGCGTACGCGAGCGGAGGCAGGAAGGCCCATGGTCGGTGAGTTCTTCATGTGTTTCATTTATATTTCAATTTATCTTCTTCTACTTAGTGTTTTCATTATTTTGCAGGTTTGCCATTTTTGATGGGGTCGTCGACTCCAGGTCGATGCGGCCTTTGAGAGGCGCTTCATCGTCGCAGGCCTCGTCTGTCGGGACCACCAGTGGTCGTCTCTCGCAGACCCAACTGGAGCTTCTCGCTTTGAGGGAGATGCTGACGCAGACCCAGACAGAGCTAGAGAGGTCGAGAGAGGAGCAGCGGAGGACAACCTTAATGATGGCCCAGATGCAAGCAGCGGTGACGGTAAGTAATTTAAAGTACCGTAGTTAAATTTCATAGCATTTCAATAACATATATCTTCTTATATTTTGTAATGGCAGGCTCTTGCTCAACACAGCGGTCAGGATATCGAGATTCCTGAGCTTCCGCTGCAGCAGACACCAGAGCAGGTAATATATGTCTATCCTTCTTTTTGTTTTTTGTACACCCTATTATTGTGAGTTTTAGACTTAGTGTCGAATAGAAACTTGTTAGAGGACTCCTTAAGCTTTCCAGACATGTATATATATATATATATATATATTCCTATATTTCTGTTCAAATTTAGGAATTATGTCTGTTCAAAGTTCACAATTTTTTACCTGCATTCAGTGCAAGCTAGAGTGGAAATGGACCTGGTGGTATATACATTTTAAGTTATTACTATTGGCATGGTCAGATTTTGGGTTTTCGATTAGAATTAGTTTAACAAAAATATATACTTCAGGTGCTACATGCTAACAATGAGCAGAAACCATTAATTATTTTTTTTCTTTGTGTGGAGTAAGGTAGCAAGCAATTAATGAGATATAATAAGTGATATATTGTGTAATGCAATATCCTACATCCCGATGTCCTTAAATTTTGCAGTATCTACCTGGTTAAAATATTGTGAACGTTTTAATCAACGAACTGGCTAAATTTCAAATCTATTAAAAAATGGTGCAAGCTATTTTGCAACTTGATTTATATATTGTTACTGCAGAATTTATAGTTAGTATTGTAAGAAAAGCAAATCTGTAACTTGATGTGCATATTATTACTGCATAATCTATAGTTAGCATTAAGAAAAAAGCTGATGTGCAAATCTGTAATTGATGTCTTGTGACCATAAGTTCACATATTCGAGTCGAAACAACCTCTTACATAAATGCATGAAAGACTGCGTACAAAAGATCCAAAGTGGATCAGATCCTTCTTTGGATCCTGTGTAAGTGGGAGCTACGTGGACCACTATGTCTTTTTTTATGTAATTGATGCTTTGTGATTCATCCGCTACACTTCCCTTTGTTGCGTAGGTTAAATGTTTTACTTCTATCAAAAGAAAGTTAGATTGTTCAGGGTTCACTTGTTAGTCATCCTAGTTTATTCCAGATTCATTAGTCCATTACAAGAAGCTTCTTCTGCAGGGTTCATTTTTAATCCACTGTTAGATTGTTCAGGGTTCACTTCTAATCCAATTTTACTAACTGTTTCGCACTATTGACTATCCTTCTTCTGCAGGGTTCGGGAACGCACCGAGAAGATCCCGGAGGTAGTGGAGGGGCTAGCGTGTAGCCCGGTACTGGAATTGTGTTGTTCTCGATGTTTGAATAATATTTTAAAACTGTCTGTTGTATCTGTGTATATGCTTTGTCTGTTCTGTGTTCTCGCCATCGTGCGAGGTAGTCAGTTTCTATTTAAAAAGAATCGAAAACTTAACTTACGTCGGCTATGGTCAGGCCGACGTAAGTTAGCCCAGTTTAACTTACGTCGGTCGGACCATACCGACGTAAATTAAACCACTTAACTTACATCGGTTTGGAGCAACCGACGTAAGTTAGACCACTTAACTTATGTCGACCTGCTGTGGCCGACGTAAGTATTCTGGCCCAGCCCGCAGCCCATCCCGGCAAATAACTTATGTCGGTTGTCGGAAACCGACATAATTAAGTAACTTACGTCGACCGCTGATGTAAGTTACCTTAATTACGCCCAAAATGCTTCGTCAGCTGGCAACTGGCATAATTAAGGGAAAACTGACATAATTAAGTAACTTACGACAGTTTAAGTCTTAGTTACGTCGGCCCTGCCGACGTAATTGATCGGGATTCCTGTAGTGCCTACGTCCAGAGGGAGTCTTCTGAGATCTTTGTTAGCACAAAAGGCAAGATAACATATCACAAGCGGGCCTTGCCCGAGTATATGAACTCTAAGAAAGTAAGAAAATCTATGAATGTGATGCGTAAACGTAAACGCGCACGGGCGTATGAAAGTAAAGCACGGGCGCAAGTGCATCAAAGGAAAAGGGTGCAAGAGTACCAAAGGGAAAAAGTGCGTAAAGAAATGCGGAAAGTAAAATGTGTATTGTAACCGCGAATAAAGAGTGAATTCACCTGCTCCCTCCCCCGCCTCTCTCCCGCTGAAGGCCATGGGGGTGCTTTTATAGAGGGACGAGGTGACCCTATATGTCGGTACCCAGCGTACCAGATACCCCACAGTACCATAAGAAGTGCAAGAGAGTTCCACCTGTCAAAGTTGAAGGTCTCCTCAGGCCCCACACATCATACTACACTAGACCCGCATCCCTCATATGGGTAGCTCCAGGGATTGACACGTGTAATGTAAGCCTAGAGTTAAACTCCCAATACAGGGAAGCTCCGCAATCAACACGTGTATAACGACCCCGGACCTAACCCCCAGCAGAGGTAAGCTCCGATGTCGACATGTGTATAGTGGTTATGGAGCTACTTCCCCGCAAGGGGAAGCTCCGAAGCTGCCACGTGTGGAGCCTCCAGACCTACACCACCAACGAGTACACTGGCGGATCTCCAACAACACGAACATTCAAAGGACAGCTAAAGCAGCAGTTACAAGACCTGATTGTGTGTCATTAATGCTGTATTAATGGCACACTATTAGAACACTGTTAATAGGGGTAACACAACCATTAAGGCACATTATCACACTATTAACCATGCTTAATGCTCATAGACAGTGTATTAGGATATTAAATACGCCAGGACCACATGTCGGGCCAGGCAAAGGATGTAATAGTCAGTCCTTTAACTATAAAAGGACTGAACCGCACGGTACAGACTGAGGCTGATCCAAGGCGGAGCCATACACTATGCATTCTAGTGAATCTCAATACAACAACACACACCCCGTGGAATAGGGTATTACGCTCAGGCGACCCAAACCACATAAATCTCACGTGTCACCATCTTGTTCTTAATCTCTGCGTGCCCAAACCAATACATGAACCTCCGCGGGCTACATTTAGTAGTACTGGGGGAAGTGTTGTAGTTACACTTCAACATTTTGGCGCGCCAGGTAGGAGGTCCCGAGATCTCAAGATGGTGAATTCCGCCGCAGGATATTCAAATGGCAATCGCGCTGAACAACCTGCTGGAGACAATCCCTCCAACATGCAGCATCTAGCGGGTGCCATTGTTTCGGCAGACACTATGGCACCACAGCCGACATTTGTTCCAGCAAACATTGCTGGGTGATAAGATGAGGCATCTGCGTCGATCATATCATCGACAAACAACAAACCTGAGCACGCGCTCATTGCCGCGCGAGCTCTTCTACAACACCCACCAACTCCAGGGGCACCCCAGGGTGCTATGGAACAGTGGAGAGTTGATGTTGTCCATCTGGTTGCATCTGCAGCCGCTGGCATCAGCAATCGAGGTCCTCCCCCTTCCAGGCAAGCAAGAGCTCAACGTAGGACCTTGTTTGGAAGACTTGGTCCTCACGTGTCACAACACCGACGACATGCTGCTTCTCAGCAGGTGACCTCGTTGCCTTCCGGGGCACGACACACCCACACTATCATAAGGATTCCGACTCATGATCTACGGTCGGAACTTGATCGCCGTTACCGGCAGCAGGACAGTCGCATCCATATTGAGCGTACTTGTGAGAGGCGAGAGGCTCGGGACAACCCTGCTCCTTAGGGAGTAGGAGGAGGCTGTTCTGCCCTGACCATGCATTTACGCATGGTCAGATGGCCGCAGAAGTTCCAGCCTCATTTATTTGAGAAATTCGATGGTACTGTCAATCCCAATGAATTTCTTCAAATTTACTCCACTGCTATACTTGCAGCGGGGGGCGATGAGGCTGTGATGGCCAACTACTTCCCAGTGGCCTTAGCCGGAACCACTAGGTCCTGGTTTGTGTGTCTACCACTTGACTCCATCAACAGTTGGGCAGAACTATGCCAACAGTTCACTGCTAATTTCAGGTGTTCATACACTCAGACTGGCACTGAATTGGACCTTTTTGCTGTCCAGCAAAAAATGTGAGAGTCGTTGCGATCCTTTATCCAGCGATTCTCTCAGGTATGCAATACCATCCCTTCCATCTCAAGCGCCTCTGTTATTTTTGCATTCAGACAGGGCGTTCGGAACAAAAAGATGCTGGAGAAGCTGGCAATCAAAGAAGTCACTAGCGTCACGAAACTCTTCAGCCTAGCATACAAATGTGCTAAAGCCGCGGAGGGTCATGAGATGCACTCCAAGCAAGCTCCAGAGGCCAACAAGAAGTCCTCCAAAACTGAAGCCACTTCATTCGGAGGTGGCAAAAAGAAAAAGAAGCCCAACGGCAAGAAGAAGCTGTCGACCGGCGCACCTACCGCTGCGGCTGCTACAGCTCCGGGTGGTCGGGGGCCACGCTCCGAGAAACGACCTCTACCAACGTCAGAAGATGGTGGCAGCTCCAAAGTGTGGTGTCCGATCTACAGGACGGACAAACACAGTCTGGAAGAATGCCGAGAGGTCCGGAACCTCGCCGAGCGCTACAACAAGCACTGGGAAGAAGCTCCTTTCCGCCAACGGGAAGGAAAGCAAAAAGTCAACGAAGCTCCGACTGAGGAGGAGTTAGGTTTTCAAGACCCCAAAAAGGTCCTGAAAGTTGTCTATAACACCATCGACGATGACTCCGATGTTTCTAACAACGAGCGTCAGAAGACCCTGAACACCATTTATGGTGGTTATTGGGACATCACCTCTCGCCTCATCCTCAAGACAATGCGGCAGGACATGGCCGTTGCAGCTCCCACCTCTAGGGCGGAGCCTCATCAGAAGTGGATGGACACTCCCATCATTTTCGATGCTTCGGACTACGCCCGCAACATGATCGGAGCTGGCCAACTCCCGTTGATGGTGTCACCAACCATTAACAATATTCAACTCCACCATGTAATGGTAGACGGAGGTATAAGGCTGAACCTCATAAGCTTTGAAGCCTTCATCAAGCTCCATCTCCGACCTTCGGACCTCTGCCCATCTCGACCTTCTTCTGGGGTAGGTCCGGGGGCCATTACCCCTCTTGGCTCCATCACACTCCCAGTGACCTTCGGAACTTGGGAGAACTACAGAATCGAGAAGTTGGTCTTCGACGTCGCGCAGATCAGTCTGCCTTTCAACACCATTTTGGGCAGGCCATCCTTGTACAGGTTCATGGCCACCGTAAATTATGGTTATTTAGTATTGAAGATGCCAACACCTGCGGCCATTCTCCGAATCTGCAGAGATTGCACTGCAAGAATCACTGCATTGGAGGAACTCTATGCGCTTGCTACAGTGCAGGAGGAAGCACTCGGTAAGAAGCCAGCTCCGAACCCTCTGAGCATTCGTCATTGAGGCTCTACCTCTGCACCTCGTGTGCAATCAAGCAGCGACACCGATGTTCCTGTCAAAGTCGTCCAAATTGGTTCAGATGCTGCTAAGACTAGCCGTATATCGGGAGGTCTGAACAACAAATAGGAACTCGCGCTCATCACTTTCCTCCAGGCTAATGTCGACGTGTTTGCCTGGCAACCGTCACAAATGCCTGGGATTCTTAGGGAGGTGATCGAGCACAATCTGAAGATTTATCCTAACGTAGGGCCTATACACCAGAAGCCCCGGAAGCAATCAATCGAGTGGCAAAACTTTATCTGACAAGAGATCAAGAAGTTGCTCGAAACTGGTTTCATCCGGGAGGTGTTTCAGCCAAAATGGTTGGCAAACCCAGTCGTGGTGCCCAAGGCTGGTGGGAAGCTTCGAATGTGTATCGACTACACCACCTTAAATAAGGCATGTCCAAAGGATCCATTTCCACTACCTAGGATAGATCAGATAGTGGACTCCACCTCCAGGTGTGAGCTATTGTGTTTCCTAGATGCACATTACGAATATCATCAAATCCATATGTCTAAGGAAGATGAAGAGCATACTGCCTTCATAACAGAGATGGATTGTACTGTTATACTGCCATGCCCTTTGGTCTTAAAGATGTTGCTTCAACATTTGTGTGAGCTATGTACAAAACAATTGGAGAGCTAATTAGAGACTTGGTGGAGGTGTACATCGATGACATCGTCGTGAAGATCAAGAACAAGGAGTCACTCCTTGGCAATCTACAAGCTATCTTCGACAAGCTGCGCATCACGCGCACCAAGCTGAACCCGGACAAATGTGTCTTCGGGGTTAGCTCCGGGAAGCTTCTAGGTTTCTTGGTGACCCACCGAGGAATTTAAGCAAATCTGGAGAAGATCAAGGCTATAGAAGATATTCGGCCCCCAACCCGCATTAAGGATGTCCAGAAGTTAACTAGGTGTTTAGCTGCGCTCAGCCGGTTTATCTCAAGACTGGCAGAGCAGGCACTTCCCTTCTTCAAACTCTTGAGGAAGTCCGAACCATTTCATTGGTCTGAAGAAGTAGAAAAAGCGTTTCAAGAGCTGAAACAGCTCCTCACCACACTACCGATCTTGGTAGCTCCGAATCCTGGTGAGCCTTTACTGCTTTATATTTCTGCAACCACCAAAGTTGTTAGGATGGTCCTGGTCGCGGAATGACCGGAGCCACGTCCAATCCAGGATCCCAGACCCCTCCGGGAGGGTCCGGAGTTACCTGAAGGCGTGTCTTGGTCCCAACCCCCAGACATGGAACCCCAAGGCGAAATGTTAGCAGATCAACCTCAGTCACCTGAGGGGTTCACCTGGCCGACCAAGATGATTCTGATCCTTCTAACAAGGCCCAGGTCGAACAAGAAGAAGTTCTAGACCCCTCCGGGAGGGTCCAAGAAGCCCAACAAGAAGGTCTGGACCTCTCCGGGAGGGTCCGGGTCATTGGAGAAGAAGCTCCGGGTCCTTCCGAGAGGGTCCAAACCGTCCAGCACCCAGTGTACTTCATCAGCGAAGTACTCCATGATGCCAAGACAATTTACATTGAGGTGCATAAACTACTTTATGTAGTTCTTATTACATCAAGGAAGCTTCACCATAACTTCCAAGACCACAAAATATCAGTGGTAACTTCTTTCCCACTGCGTGCTATTTTGCACAACCCTAACTCTACTGGGAACATTGCAAAGTGGGCAGCGGAGTTGGCCGAATTTGATCTAGAATTCGGGTCACGACAGACAATCAAAAGTCAAGCTTTGGCTGACTTTGTGGCGGAATGGACTCCCCCTCCATCAAACCCTGGGGGCTCCAGTGAGCAGAAACCGGAATCCAAGGTTCCAGTATTCACCGAGCCTCACTGGACTCTCTACTTTGACGGCTCCGTGCAGAAGCAGGGGGCCGGAGCTAGAATCCTTCTCCTTGCTCTGACTGGGGAAAGGGTCAACTACATGGTTCACCTTGATCTCAAGGCGACCAACAATATGACGGAGTATGAAGATCTCATCTACGGACTCAAGGTGGCACTATCTTATGGTATCAAACAGCTGTTGGTGAAGGCTGATTCACAACTCATCATCAAACAAGTCAAAAGTGAATGCTGCTGTAACAATCCCCAACTAGTTGTTTATCTCCTTGACGTCCAGAGGCTTTAGAAGGACTTCGAAGTCCTGGATCTCCACCATGTGCAGCGTCTTCATAACGCTAAAGCTGACGAAATCTCGACGAAGGCTTCAACCGGAGCACCGGCTCCAGACAGAATCTTCACCCGGAGGTTGTCAAGACCAACAGCTCAACCTGTCAAACTGAGCGAAGGGGGCGAGACCAGCACCTCAAAGCTGGCAGTCCTGATGGCTCTGTTACCATGGCCTCCATCAAGGGTCGTAGGTGCTGTCAGATGTTCCGAGCAACCCATCACGCAAGACTCAGAAGCTCAAGTTAGCTCCAATGCATGGATCTCGGAGATCTGGAGCTACTTGAAAGACAATATCCTTCCTATAGACAGTGTATCCACCGACCGGATTGTCAGATTGGCACGTTGGTAGAAGGGGATCTCTACCGGCGCGGTTCCAATGACATCCTAATGCGGTGCATTGCAAGAGAAGAAGGTCGCGAGCTCCTTGCAGAAATCCATGGAGGCGAGTGTGGGAACCATGCTTCTTCCCGCACGTTTGTTGGTAAAGCCTTTCAGCATGGATTTTACTGGCCTACGACACTCCAGGATGCGGTTGAGCTAGTGAAACAGATTCATACATCGGCTCAATCACTACAAATAATACCTACTACATGGCCATTCACTGTGTGGGGCATGGACATCTTGGGACCATTCCCAAAAGCCGTCGGAGGTTACAAATTCCTGTATGTTGCCATCAAAAAGTTCACCAAATGGTCGGAAGCAACTCCAGTTGTTACAATCAACAACCAATCAGGAATCAAGTGAAGTCCATTATATGCAGATTTGGAGTTCCAAACAAAGTCATAACTAACAACGGAACCCAGTTCACAAGTGCTGCATTTCAAGGATATTGCGAAGACCTCGGTATACAACTGAGCTACGCCTCAGTAGCTCACCCAGCAAGCAATGGCCAAGCCGAGAGAGCAAATGTAGAAATTTTAAAGGGACTCAAGACAAACACATATGAGCGCCTGAAAAATCATGGAGCCAACTGGATTGACTAGCTTCCATCCACATTGTGGGCGAACAAAACAACTCCAAACCGGTCAACTGGGGAGACTCCCTTTTTCCTGGTGTACAGATCTGAAGCAGTTCTTCATCCGGAGATCACCTTGGGGTCCCTGAGGTCCAAACCTTTGATGAAGCCGCGCAGGACCAGCACCAGCGTGAAGCCCTTGACCTCGTCGACGATGGAAGGTGCCAAGCAGCTGTTCGGAATGCACGTTGTCGCGAAGCGCTCCGGCGCTATCATCAAAGACATGTGCGCAACCGACAGCTTGAAGAAGGTGATCTAGTGCTTTGTAAGATACTAACTCGTGAAGGGATGAACAAACTTTCTCCCAGCTGGGAAGGTCCCTTCCGAGTGATCAAAGTATATCGACCTGGATGCATTCGCTTCGCAACTGAGGATGGGAATCCACTTCCTAATCCTTGGAACATCGAGCACCTCTGTAAGTTTTATGCTTAGAATCACGGAGGTGAGTATGTAATTATGCGCAATGTATGTTATAGAGTTGCCACACAAAGATGGGTAGGTCCTCCGGGAGAACATCCGGACCCCTCCGGGAGGGTCCGGGAAGTTCAAGTACACTTCATACAGTCATAACACTAAAAGTGTAGCTACCTGCTCGGGGTCAGTACAACATGTATAGCTCATTTAGCTTGGTCCTGTACCCTAAGTGTGTCCTTGTCTCCCATGTGATCTGGACCTATAATGAAATACATGGTTGTGTGAAAACAGACTCCACATGCATTTATTTTTGTACAAGGCTCGATATATCAAATTATTGTTTTTATCCTTCTTGTCTATAATGAAGTTGTGCAATTATTTTTTAGTTTTTGTCCAAGTTATTCATATGTGTTACAAGTAATATTGTTGATCTCTTTGGATCTTAACATACTGTATAGTCTACTTGCCTGAACGCCAAGCCAACATAGGTCTAAAGTGTGCTATCGACTTAGCCTGGTCTAGCACCCTAAATACGCCACTCTACCTATACCCCGACAGGCCTCCGTAGGGTGAGTACTAAAAAAGCATATGGTTCCGGAAAGATTACATCAATATGCTTGTTACCATATCGAGTTTCTTCGGTTTAAAACTCAAATAAGAATGATAAGTCACAAACGATTTATAGACAAGAGGACAAATTTTACTCTTTTCTTGTATTTTATGTGCAGGAAAAGCAGAAATTGAAATTGATGGTGGATGACGTCGGAGCTACGAAGCTCCGACATCCTCCAAGGGCGCCCGCCGTCGACGTTTAATATGTTGAAGGTGGGTGACGTCAGAGCTACAAAGCTCCGACAATCCCTGAGGCGCCTACCTTCAACGATTCGTGCATTGACATCGGGAGCTACCGGACCTATCAAGCTCTGACAATCCCATGTGGCCAATCGTTGACGTGTCAAAAATAAAGACTTCGGACCTAAAATCTACAAGTCCAAAGCGTTCAAGTCATCAACATACTGTCAAATCCTTTTGGTACATGTACACACTTGAATTGTGCACATATACCAGATGCCAACAAGACAAAGCACAGTATATTGAAGACAAAACAACAATAAAGTGAAGTTCATGGAAAAGTGGATTTCATTAATTTGAAGCACTGGATTACAAAATTGGGATTACAACAGAAGGCAAAAGGAAAAAGTCCTAGCTACTGGAGGATCTAAGTCCTGCAGAAGAATGAGGCGACTTCCTTGGCAACTCCTTGGATGCTGGCCCTGGCGACATCCTCCTCTTCAGCAACGGGACCTTGGAGCACCGGGTCCAGGGATAATTGGGGATCTCAGCTCACATAACACGTCAACACATACTCTGTGACGTTCATAGCCAGAGATTTCCCCTGTGTCTCCAGCTAGTCCACAATGACATCACCCATCACGTCGAGTTTGCCGCCAGCAGCATTGAGGGCCACTAGCCCTCGGTCGAAGTCCAGCCCCGTATTGTCCGGACGTACATGACTGAAGCCTAGTGGCGTAAGCACGTCATTGTCTCGCCCCAAGAAGTCTCATACTTGAATGGACTCCGTCTCCCTCAAGCTCTGCAGCTCCTCCAGTGACTTCCGGGCGGCCACAAGCTCCGAACATTCCCGAGCGAGGCGCTCGACCACTTTGGCATGTTGCTGCATATTCTCAGCAACTTGCTTTTTGCGATCGGTCAGCTCCGTCTCCTGGAGGTGGATGCGGTTTCGCCTTTCCACCAGGTCTTTTTCCCTGCCTCTCACTTTACCTTCCCTGGTGGCAACATCAGCTTCTATTTTTGAGAGCTCCTGCCCCAGTTTCCAGTACTTCTCCTTTTCCTCTTTAGTCCATAGATCCAGCTTTTTGCTGCGATCTGCCAAATTATGTTCACCTAGAGTCAACTTCTGGGTGACCTCCGCCTCCCTCTTCAAAATATCCTCCTGCTGCTCTAGTAGCTTCTCTTCCCTGACATCAAGGTCCGCTCGGTGCTTCAGGAGGACCTCGTTTAACTTATTGAGGTTTTCGTGATGCACATCAGCGGCATCACTCATCTCCTTGGCTTTCTCAAGGATCTCCCTGGAGTTAGCATCGAGCGCCCTGATGATAGCTTCCTTCTCTTCTAGCAGCTTGTCCTAGTATTCCATCCGGGTCGTCTCCCTTTTTACCCACTCCTTCTGATCAGCCAACCTTGTCTGTGCAAGCCTGGTCTCAAAGCGGAGTCTATTGCGCCAATGCCTCAAGGTGTGGCACTCCTCTTCAAGTACCTTGCTCTCATGATTAAAGGCGAGCTGGACTTGCCGGAGACTTGAGCAGGCATTGTCTATGGGCAACACCAAGGGGATAGGCTCTGGAACCGCTGGGACCAACTCCGCTGGTTCCAAAGGATTCTACATCACAAAAATTGGGTCCCACTTTGCATGGGTGGTCCCCTGAGCCTCTGTGGTACTAGATCCGCCCGACAGTAGCTCTTCGGCTGTGGTTGAAGAAGATCCCACTGGGGGAACTTCCACCGCCGGAGCAGAAGTCAAAGGCCCTTCTTATGGGCCTTCAGTTGTTGGTCCCGCAGGTGGAGATCCCGCCGCCAGTGCTTCATGGTGCTCCGGCTCAGGCATGGACACCACCAGAGCAACTACCTCCGGGGCGACAGTGGAAGCTCCACCTGGTGGTTCTACTACTATCGGCTCAAGCACCGGTACGTTAGCAACATCCAGTTCGGCGACCGGAGCCTCAAGCACCTCCGGCTCAACAGCTGGGCCTTTAGCTGCTTCTGGTTCAAAGGCCAGAGTTTCGACCATCACCGGCTCAGTGGCCGGGGCTTCAGTTGCTTCTGGCTCAAAGGCCGGGGCTTCGAAGACTTCTAGCTCAAAGACCGGAGCTTTTGGCGATGCTGGCCCCGCAAAAACTTTTGGTGCAGGGATCGGAGCCTCGGTGGCCTCCGGTTCAGAAGCCAGAGCTTCCGATATCTCCAATTCCTTCCCCGGAACTTCAACTTCCTATATTGTTGCTGGAGGTGCATCTTCAACTTCTCCCCCGTGGTCCGGCGCTACCACGGGAGCTTTTGGCGATGACTCTGAATCCAAATCCACGACAGCTAGCGCCGAAGCTGCCGTGGCTTCTGCCACCACTTGAGAAGGAGGCTCAATGGTCAAAGCCGGAGCTTCAGCATGTGCAACCACAGTCACTGCGACAGATGCCGAAGTCCCTAACTCCTTTCTCGACACCCTGGAAATGAAGGGATGAGAAGATTAAAGACACAACAAAAATAAGATTAGCATTTCAAGGCGAGCACACGACCCTTACCTAGGGATACTACCGCCCCGGTCACGGCGAAACCTCTTCTTCTGAGGCCCGGAGCTAGAGCCGACCAAGTCTGGTGACACAACGACTTTGGACCTCAGCTGGGGACCACTTGCGACAACCGGAGTCCTCTCGACCGGAGCTTCCCCTGATCGAGAAGAACTCCTAGGCCTGGAGCTCTTAGCTGGCACTGAGGCCGGTGTTAACTTTCTGGAGCTAGCGCCTCTCGAAGACGCCTGCGCCGGAGAAGGTGCAGTCGCAGAAGACCTCCCTCGCCGGGGAGAAGGAGCCGTTGTAAAGGGAGCAGGCCTGACGGACCTCCCATCAGCATGCTTAAGTTTTCTATTCCGGCTGGAGGGTTCGGCTAGCTCCTTGCCCTTGCCCTTGCTGATGTCTTCAACCTCTGGCTCATGGCAGAGGCAGACCCTCTTTCAGAAGCTCCGGGGATTACAACCCTGGAGGTCCGACATTGTTCTACCTTGCTATGGTCGTCTAGCACTGGCATCTTCCTCCGGAGCTCCCTACTGATCTCCGAAATCATGTTCAAGGGCAGGAAAGCAGCTGGCAGAGCCAAGTCGTCGCCATCGACTAGCCTGTGCTGAAACTTCTTGAGATGAAGGTTCAAAGCTTCATCATCCAAGTTGGACTTCAGACCGGTTTCAGTCCGGTCATCGTCCATCACGCTATTGAGAGCCCAGACAAGCTTCTCCCTCTTCCTCAGCGGATCCCACCTGTTGACCAAGAAATTTCCGAAGACAATCTGAGGGGTCACTCCGCCCTCCACGCATTCTCGGATCCCGGTCAGGACAAGGTTAAAGTCATCCGGCAGCTCCAGAACTGTAGAATCGAAGAGCACGTGAAAAGATACTAGAGGGGGGGGGGGTGAATGGTATATTTAAAAATCTTACGCAGCAGAAACAATTAAATCCCAACCCCTTCGGTAGAAAAACGATCTGTTAGAGAAATCGTGAGTGAGACTAATCTAAACATGTTTTACCGTGACAAAAGTGATAGATATCAGAGACAATCAAGTCACGAAGATGTCACAAGAAGAATCACTCAAATCCGTTGAGAGAAACTCAAGTTATGATTGAAAGATCAAACATAGGTCAATCTGTCCTACTCGAGAAAAACAGTTCTGGAACGCTGCAAAGAAACTCACGTAGATCAGAAACCACAAATCCAATGACCGTGAACTCTTCACAGATGATAGATAACCAAGTTGTGAAGACAACCCAAAAAGAATCACACAAATTGGATCTGTAAAACTTGAGTTATGATAAAACTAACGACGAAAGGTAGTGCTGTCCAGAAACTCGACGAGTAAAACTTGTATGGAACAAGTCGAACGAACAAGGCACAAAAGTTACTTTAAACTACAAAATTTATTCAATGGAACACAAGAGGAACAGCCCCAAAGTTGTGCACCATGATCTTTGGCCCCCCTTGCTTATATAACCAGCCTAAAGGCCAACTCAACTCAAATGAGGATTCTAATCCTACTCAAACCAAGAATCAAAACTTTCCATAACCACTCAAGATCTTCCTATTCGCAGATAGAAACAATCTCGAGACTTCCTAACAAACCAAGAACACATTCCATATTCCTAAAACACTCAACTTTTTGTGCGGCACACGAAAACTACCATAACCAACTCGATACTTTCTGTACCGAGCCATAACCGACTCCGCCGCAGCCGAAGTCATCAACCGATACGATCGGATCCTTCCAACCAGATCTTTCCTTCCTTATCCCATCTTCGGAACCATGTTGCCACATCATGCACCACATGCATACGTACAAACACCTTCCTTTGACATCCAGTAACCTTCATATGCACTGCCCTTGATTCAATCATCCTGTGCGACCTCCTGACCCGCTCAACCACAATTCCTCCTGAATTTGGTTGTTGGAACCTCATCTCCTCCCTCAGACTAGTCCAAAGATCCTGTCACCAGCCATTACTTGAACTCAAGCAACACCTTCACATGAATAAACAACCAATCCATACGAGCCCAAGTCCGCGACTTGACTCAAGTCAGTTCCAAACACAACACCTTACGTGAGCACCTCACATAAGCATGTTGCAAAACCACAGTAAAACAATATCATCCATATCAACCAAAACGCACCAAAAACTTAGCAAATGAATACTAAGCAATCTTTCCAACAATGTAAAGCAAGTTTGAGACTTTGCAAATGAAAAGCAAAAACACTGCGGTCAAGCTCCGATTCTTGCCAAAGCTAACCGGACCTTGAGCCGGAGCTTACCAAAGCTAGTAGAATCTAGCGCCGGAGCTTACCAGGCTAGTGGAACCAAGCACCCGCCGGAGCTTACAAAAGCTAGCAGGGCTAGTCAACCCAAAAACGAGAGCTAGAAAAAGCAACTCGTAGCTTAGCAAAAACATGTCGGAGCTATCAAAAACATGCCAGAGCTAAAGACAAAACTCATCGGAGCTAACCAAAAGCTAGTCGGACTTTGCCAGCAAATCGAACCTAGCATCGGACGTACCCGGAGCTACCCAAAACAAGCCGGACCTACCATCGAACCTTGTTGTAGCTCAGAGCTAGAGTCAGACCTTGCTAAAAAGGTGTTTTAGCAGAATTCAAAACTTTTGCCAATGTATTCAGCACACATAGGACTCACAATCTCCCCCTTGATGAATGCATTGGCAACACCATTTAAAATTCGAACATTGGCTTATTCACAATAAAAGTTTTGAAAACAATTTCTCCCTTTTTGAAAATCAAATCTCTCCCCATGCACATATTATCTCTCCCTGCACATTATCTCTCCCCCTTTGACAATGTATTCAGCAAGGTTAAAAAAAGAAATTTTAATTGTTATGAGCATATTATAACATATACATATAAAACAAAGCTCATCCAAATCATACTATCAAGTAACTTACACTATCACATCAATGAGATACATAAAGTAGTGTAAGCCATGCTAGAGATCAAATGTAATTTTCAATTTAAGCAAGTCATGATCTCACAAACTTAACTATTTCAATACCTGAAAGCATGACACTTGTTGCTGCATTTTATTATTTTTCAAAACACAAATTTAGATCATATGATATTTGTAAGAGATTATATGCGCATCTGCCTTATTCTAACCAACCAAGCCAAGCCTATGTCATTTGACAATCAGAAGCTTAAGGACATGGTTTTAGTCATACACAACTTCTTCCAAGTTCATATCTAAGTGCAATGATAAGCCATCTCAAAAGAAGAAGTGCGATGCATGCATATTCTCTTGATCTTTTCTCAACTTATATTTGTTCACAAAATCTCAACATGTGAGTTGATTACTTGATTAATTCTTTATGATTAAAAGCACTTGTGAGCATGCAACAAGTTCAAAACAGCAAGAAAGTTCGACCATGACCAGATTTAGTGTAAGTAATTATTCCAATTACTAGACATGACAAAAACTACAAAATGTATAACACGGGTAATGTAGTAAGAACTTTCAGCATGTAAAAGGAATCACAAAGTCATATATGTATGAAATACTATGCTCATATTATTTTAAGTTCAGATTCACACATAGACTTTCCAAGTTTGAAAACTCCCCCTCAATTTAAGACATGAGGATGTATAACCCCTATTTCACTACGAATGAAACAAAAACGAGTGAAATCCAAAGGTTTTGTAAAAATGTCAGCCAATTGTTGTTCAATATCTACATGGTGAAGCACAATGTTTCCTTTTTCAACATTATCACGGAGAAAGTGATACCTAATATCAATGTGCTTAGCTCTAGAATGTTGCACGGGGTTTTTAGCAATGCAAATGGCACTAGTGTTATCACAAAACAGTGGAACACTATCTAGATCAACCCCATAGTCCTTAAGTGTTTGAACAATCCAAAGAATTTGTGAGCAAGCACTAGCATCAGCTACATATTCATATTCAGCTGTGGATTGTGCAACTGAATTTTGTTTTCTAGAGGACCAAGCAACAAGTGAATTACCAAGAAAATGACAAGCACCGGAAGTACTTTTCCTATCAATCCTACAACCTCCAAAATCAGCATCGGAAAAAGCTTTCAAAGTCACGGTTGAGGAAGAAGGAAGAAAAATGCCAAATTCTTGAGTTCCATGTAAGTACCTGAGAATCCTTTTGACGGCTTGACGATGTGAAGCACATGGGGATGCTTGAAACCGTGCACAAAGACATACGCTGAATTGTATGTCCGGTCTTGATGCCGTGAGGTACAAAAGTGATCCGATCATGCTTCTATATTCTCTTTGATCCATGGGATCACCATCTTCATCAAGTTCAAGTGTTGTTGCTGTTCCCATTGGTGTCCGAGGAGGCTTGCTTTTCTCCATGTTGAAGCGCTTTAGGAGGTCTCTTGTATACTTCGTTTGATGCACAAAGGTACCCTCCTTGGTTTGCTTGATTTGCAGCCCCAAAAAGTACTTGAGTTATCCCATCATACTCATCTCAGATTCTGAACTCATCATAGCTGAAAACTTGGACACAAGATCATGAGAAGCACAACCAAAGATAATATCATCCACATACACTTGAACGAATAATGAGTCATTGCCATGCTTAAGCACAAAAAGAGTTTTATCAACCTTGCCCATGGTAAACCCCTCTTCAAGTAAGAATGTTTTTAACCTATCATACCATGCTCTAGGGGCTTGTTTGAGACTGTACAAGGTTTTGGACAGTTTGTAAACATTATTAGGAAAATCTGGATTTTCAAAACCCGGTGGTTGTTGGACATAAACCTCCTCATCTATGTAGCCATTAAGAAAAGCACTTTTAACATCCATTTGATATAGCTTAAAACCTTTAGATGCAACAAAAGCTAACAAAATTCTTATGGCTTCTAATATAGCAACAAGAGCAAAAGTTTCATCAAAATCTAGACCTTCAACTTGAGTGAAACCTTGAGCAACCAACCTAGCCTTATTCCTAACCACAACCCCATCCTCACTTTGTTTATTTTTAAACACCCATTTAGTTCCAATTAAAGTGTGACCTTGAGGTGGAGGTACAAGTTTCCAAACATTATTTCTTTCAAAATTTTCCAACTCTTCTTGCATGGCAATAATCCAAGATTCATTAGTGAGTGCGTGTGATATATCTTTGGGTTCAAAAGAAGCAACAAAAGCAGAATGAGCATGAGAGTTTGGATCGCAAAACCTGGACCGTGTAACTCGTTCATGCAAGCTTCCAATAATCTGTTGTGGGGGATGATTCTTGACGATCTGTAGGGGAACAAATGTCTCACAAGCTTCTTCATCAGGTTCATTGTAGATCGATGAGCTTGTGGCTTGTGGACAATCAGGACAAGCAGAGGTCGTAGTCGGAGCTTGTTCAAAGTTCGGAGTTGGACACGTGTCAGCTTTGGAACTATCAGGCAATATCATGGTCTCTTCTTCATCTTCGAAAAGACCCTCCCCCTGAGGATATGGATCTGGTCCTGCAATACCGGAGCTTGTACCTGGGCTAGCTTCATCAAGAGACACTTCACAAGTCTCCACAATTTTGTTAGTATCAAGTAAAAGCACACGGTAGCCTCTAGTATGAGATGGATAACCAAGAAACATGCCATCAATAGATCTAGGTTCAAATTTATAAAGATTACCATGTTTCTTAACAAAGCATTTGCATCCAAAGACCCGAAAGTGTGTGACACTAGGTCTATGTCCAAACCGGAGCTCATATGGTGTTTTACCTAGCTTAGCGCGCAAGAAAACACGATTTGAGACATAACAAGCGGTTGCAATCGCATCAGCCCAAAATATCCTAGGAGTTTGATATTCATCAAGCATAGTCCTAGCCATCTCAACTAAGGTTCTGTTATTTCTTTCTACAACACCGTTTTGTTGAGGTACGTATGGTGAAGAAAATTGATGATCTATTCCATTTTCAGTACAAAAGTGATCAAAAGATTGATTTTTAAATTCAGTTCCGTTATCACTTCTAATTGCTTTTAAAGATCCTGGTGATCAATTGATAATCTAAGAAATAAAGTTCTAAAGTGACTAAAAGCTTCATTCTTAGATGCCATAAAGTAAACCCAAGAGTATCTAGAATAATCATCAACTATGACAAGAACATACCATTTACCTCCGAAAGATTGAACACGTGAAGGTCCTACGGTGTCAAGGTGAAAAAGTTGACCCGGTTCAGTTGTCATGATCATTGAGAGAGGAGTATGTGAACCTGCAACCATCTTAGCATGTCTACAAGAAGAGTACACAATTTCTTTGTCCTCTTTAAGCTTAGGCAGCCCACGTATGCGATCAAGAGCACTAGCACGCGTGAGATGATCAAAGCCTACGTGACCAAGTCTACGATGCCAAAAATATAAGTTCTTTGAATCATTAGCAACTAGACACCTATGCTTAGAGGAAGACATATCAAAATCAGCTTTAAAAACTCTTCCAAAAGGAGACATGTTAAACAAAAGCTCACTATTTGAATCTACAACTTTGTAGCAATCTATAGTGAAAGTTATTTCCAAATTCTCATCAAGCAATTGAGAAACAGGAAGCAAGTTGTACTTCAAATTTTTGACAAGTTCCACATCCTTCAGAGTGTAGTGATCATTTACTCTAACTGAACCCTTAGGAATTATAGGAGTTGAAGAATTATTGGCAAAAGTAACATTCTCTACACGTGACACAAAAGAGAGGGAGGAGAACCAATCTTTGTTACCGGTCATGTAGCGTGAGCAACCTGAATCCAGAATCCAAATGTTCTCCTTCCTCAAACGTGTAACCTACATAGACGCACAATACGTCGGTGACTCAATACTGGGGTTAGTCAAAAGGCATTTAGGTATCCAGTACTGAGTCACACGACGTGCAGCAGGAAAAACACGCGAAAGCTAAGATAAAACAGCAGGTTTATGAGTCAAAGGTTGAGGTTTTCTGTTCTTAACAATTGATTTAGAAGTTGTTACTCGTTTAGAGTGAAAACTAGTAGCTCCGGAGGTAAAAGCAGAAGGTCCACAGGCAAAACTGAAGCTCCAGAGGGAACAACAGAAGGTCCGAGAGCTCTCGGAGGTATCAGAACTACCGGAGCTGCCTTTGTAGATTTCTTGCCAAAAGGTCCGGAAGCTACTATTTCAAATTTCTGACTCATTAAAGCAGGTTGCATGTTTCTAATTTTAGGTTTAGCATGAAAATTATGAGATCTAGCAGACATTTTATCCTTTTTAATTTGTTTAGCTAGTCTATAACAAAAATCTATGACATGACCATCTTTATCACAATAAGTACAATGAAACTTAATTTTGTAATCATGTCTAGATGAGCACCCAGCATTAGAAACATAATTAGAAAGCACTCCTGCAGATTTGAAAACCACTTCTTTTTGTTTAGGAACTGTTTGAATCAAACCACTTCCTAATGACTTTAAAATTTTAGGTGGATGTGCATTAGCATGAGCATGAGAATCAAAACCTAAATCAGTTTTATCATTGCAAGACTTAGAAGAATTAAGCAGCAAGTTTAGGTTCTTATTCCCATTACAAAACCGATCTAATGTCCAGGCATGTTATTAAGTTTATTGGACAGATCAGGGCAATTTTCACATGAAGATTTTCCTTTTAATTTGCAATTGGAATAATATTTAACTTCACGAGAACGTAAAGCATTATTCAATATTGAAATTTCATTCATAGCATGTTTTAGTTTCTTATCAAGATTGTCACATGCAGAACAATGCAAATCATTTGTTGAACAGGAAGCATCTTTTAAGTTTTTTCATTAAGTGCAGCAAACTCTCTGTTCTTTTTAATTTCTTCATCAAGTCTATCTAGAGTGGAGGAGTGTGCATTTCTTAATGTGGACAATTGTTCATAGATTAAGTCACATGAGGGACATGCATCATCACTAGGAATCAAAGTTTTTAAATGATTGATTTCAGATTCTAGTGATTCAATTTTAGCAGCATTATCCCTAAGATTTTTGTCCTTTTTCTTGACAATAATAGTTGCACGAGAAATAGCATCACACATTTCATTGCAAGTAGAACATACCTCATCATCGTCACTGTTGTGTTCTGCATCCTCCTGACTTGATCTTGTTTTGCCCGCCATGAAGAATAAGTTGGCCAGATCGTCATCATCTTCATCCCTTTCAAAGTCTACATCACTTGAACTGAGTTCTTGAAGTGCGGTGATGAAGCTGTTAATCATCTTGCGTCCTATGGTGCCCTTCTTTTTCTTGTTGGGATTTCCAGAGGTGGTCTTGACCTTGTTCTTTTTTTCTTCACGGGTAGTAGGACCTGAAAGGTTAGGGCATTCTGTACGTAAGTGTCCTATCTTACCACATTCAAAACAGCGTTGAGGTCCGAAGCTTCCTCTCCTTCTAGTTCTCACATTTTGCAATGCTTTTGAGAATCTAGTAGAGATGAGTGCTAACTCCTCTTCTGGAAATTCCTCGATCTGCTCTAGGGTTAGTGAGGACAACAAAGCAAGAGTATTGCAAGATGATGATTGGCCGGAGCTAGGTATATCACGTTGTGAGACAAATGCAATAGACTTATTTGGGTTCTTACGTGCTAAGATGTCAATTTCATGAGTTTTTAGTTTAGAATAAAGTACATCTAATGTAAGAAAACTCATGACATTTGATTCACGAATAGATGTTACTTTCATCTCCCAAATTGACATGTCTAATGCACTAAGAAGTTGCCTAGCATTCTCAGCATCAGAAAAGTTAACATTGAGACTACGTAAGTTGCTGAGAATTTTATTGAAGCGAGCAAAGAGGTCATCGATGGACTCACCGGGTTGCATCTCGAAACGCATATATTCGTTTTTGAACATATCTTGTTTTACCTCCTTGATTGTGTTGGAGCCTTCATGATAATCACAGAGAGCTCTCCAAACATCGTATGCTGATCGGAGGTGTGCGACACGATCAAAGTCGCTTTGAGTGAGTCCTTGGATGATCAAGTTTCAGGCTTTGTTGTTGTTGTTGACGTCTCGTAGGTTTGTATCCGTAACCTGATCGTTAGGTGGCACTTTGTAAGGCTTGTACACCTTTTCTCATATTGCGAAGCCTTGCGCCTGGATGAAAGCCTCCATGCGTGCCTTCCAAACCTGAAAATCAATACCAGTAAACACACGAGGTTTGGTGCAGTATTTCTCCATTATGATTAGTAAAAAACACATGCAAATCACAATGATTAGAGCACCGTGGCTCTGATACCAATTACAGGATCGAAGAGCATGTGAAAAGCTACCAGAGGGGGGGAATGGTAGATTTAAAAAACTTACGCAGCGGAAACAATTAAATCCCAACCCCTTTGGTAGAAAATGATCTGTTAGAGAAATCGTGAGTGATACTAATCTAAACATGTTTTACCGTGACAAAAGTGATAAATATCAGAGAGAATCAAGTCACGAAGATGACACAAGAAGAATCACTCAAATCCGTCGAGAGAAACTCAAGTTATGATTGAAAGATCGAACATAGGTCAATCTGTCCTACCCGAGAAAAACAGTTCTAGAACGCCGCAAAGAAACTCGTGTAGATCAGAAACCACAAATCCAATGACCATGAAATCTTGTCATATGATAGATAACCAAGTTGTGAAGACAACCCAAAAATAATCACGCCAATTGGATCTGTAAAACTTTAGTTATGATAAAACCACCGACGAAAGGTAGTGCTGTCCAGAAACTCGACGAGTTAAACTTGTCTGGAACAAGTCGGACGAACAAGGCACAAAGTTCCTTCAAACTACGAATTTTATTCAATGGAACACAAGAGGAACAGCCCCAAAGTCATGCACCATGAGCTTTGGCCTCCCTTTCTTATATAACCAGCGCGAAGGCCAACTCAACTCAAACGAGGATTCTAATCCTACTCAAACCAAGAATCAAAACTTTCCATAACCGCTCAAGATCTTCCTATTCGCAGATAGAAACAATCTCGAGACTTCCTAACAAACCAAGAACACATCCCATATTCCTAAAACACTCAACTTTTTGTGTGGCACATGAAAACTACCATAACCAACTCGATACTTTCCATACCAAGGCATAACCGACTCCGCCGCAGCCGAAGTCATCAACCAATACGATCCAATCCTTCCAACCAGATCTTTCCTTCCTTATCCCATCTTCGAAACCATGTTGCCACATCATGCACCACATGCATACATACAAACACCTTCCTTTGACGTCCAATAACCTTCATATGCACTGCCCTTGATTCAATCATCCTGCGTGACCTCCTGACCCTCTCAACCACAATTCCTCCTGAATTTGGTTGTTGGAACCTCATCTCCTCCTTGAGACTAGTACAAAGGATCTTGTCACCAGCCATGACTTGAACTCAAGCAACACCTGCACAAGAATAAACAACCAATCCGTACGAGACCAAGTCCGTGACTTGACTCAAGTCAGTTCCGAACACAACACCTTACGTGAGCACCTCACATAAGCATGTTGCAAAACCACAGTAAAACGATATCATCCATATCAACCAAAACGCACCAAAACTTAGCAAATGAATACTAAGCAATCTTTCCAACAATGTAAAGCAAGTTTCAAACTTTGCAAATGAAAAGAAGAAACACTGCGGTCAAGCTCCGGTTCTTGCCAAAGCTAACCGGACCTTGAGCCGGAGCTTACCAAAGCTAGTAGAACCTAGCGCCAGAGCTTACCAAAGCTAGTGGAACCAAGCACCCGCCGAATATTACAAAAACTACCAGGGCTAGTCAACCCAAAAACCGGAGCTAGAAAAAGCAACTCGTAGCTTAGCAAAAACATGCCGGAGCTAAAGACAAAACTCACCGGAGCTAACCAAAAGCTAGTCGGACTTTGCCAACAAATCGAACCTAGCATCGGACGTACCCGGAGCTACCCAAACAAGCCGGACCTACCATCGGACCTTGTTGTAGCTCGGATCTAGAGTCAGACCTTGCTAAAAAGGTGTTTTAGCAGAATTCAAAACTTTTATCTCCATAGCCAATGTATTCAGCACACATAGGTCTCACAGGAACTACACTCCAGGCATAGGTATCAACATTGGGGAGTCCTTGGGGCATCTTCAGTCTTTCGTGCTCCTCCACTGCAATGATGACCCAGTCCTTCTTCTAGTCATCCTATTTGCCGGAAGGGAATGACTTCAAGTACTTGAAGGGGCAGTTCTTGCGCTTCACGAAATAGTAGAAGGCAAGAAGCTCAATCTCCTTGTCGGTGGTGTGGACCGTGAAGAAGGTACAAAATAGCTCGATGCAGGGGGGAACACCCACCCACATCTCGCAGAAGTGGATGAAGGTTGCTACTAGCAGAAGAGAATGGGAGCCAAGATGATACAGCTGGAGACCATAGAAGTCCAGCAGCATTAAGAGAAAGCTTGAAAAAGGTGGGATCAATCCCACCATGTCGCCATGACACTCCTTCTTGAATGGGAGCTTGTCGGCGCGGATCAAGTGGCTGAAGGAGTCACTGGACCACCCCATATAGGTCCGAACCTTCATCAGATCATCCTTGCTCTTGAAGCGGCCCTTGGGAAGACCAACTCCACCGCGACAAAGTGGAGCAAAGTAAAGGAAAGCTAGGCGGAGTTTGGGAGGCTCTGAGCGCGAGTTTGATCGAAAGCGTTGAATGTAGCCTAGAGGGGGGGGGGGGGGGGGTGAATAGGCCTTTTTGAATTTTGTCAGAACCTGCAACACTTAACAACCAGATCAAAACTCGAGATATTGGACTAGTCCGGTCAAGTGCGGACTAGTCCGGTGTGTACCGACTAGGTTAATCAAGTTTGATCGATTTATTTGATTCTACGATGTATGCAGCGGAAATATACAGTTAATTGAAGTGTTACATGATTATGAACTAGGGCATACCACAAGTCAATCTTATGTTTAATGTTTCAACATAAAGTAGGCAAGATTGATTGAAACCCTAGTTTCATATGATGTATAAGAACGATGAACACAAAGTAAGAACACAAGCAATTTATCCCGTGGTTCAGTTCCCATAGAGGCAACCTACATCCATGTTGAGGAGTCCACAAAAGGACCGAGTCTTCTCCAACCCTACCCTCGTCGGATCGCCACGAAGGCCAATCCTCTTCTCTTATCACAAAGGGTAAATAACAAAATTCAAGGGGCCTTCTCACACGTTGAGGGGATTATAATGAAAATCACAGGAGTGTGTTAGGGAATCAAACCAAGAGCTCAATGAGTGATGAATTGTGTTTCTCCAATGTTCCAAAGTGTATCCTCAAGGGATTGATCTTTGTGGCTTTTGATTTCGTGGAGAGATGTGTTTTTGAGGCTCTTGGGAGGTGTGACAGCGCAGGGGGTAGAGAGTGATTAAAGTTGGGCCGTGCACATTTATTTATATTGGGTTTCTAAAAGTGACCGTTAGGGTTTAGAAAGATCGGACTAGTCTGTGGTGGACACCATACTAGTCCGGTGTGCTGTGTGTAGCAAACCCTAAGTGTCCCGAAATATCAGACTAGTCTGGCTAGGAGCAGACTTGTACGATTTCGCTTCTGGAAATCTTCAGACTAGTCCGATAATCATCGGACTTGTCCGGATCAATGAAACCCTAAGTGAATTGGGTGACAAGTGCGCACTTGGAGGACTTGTCCAATTTAGGTCAGAGAGTTTTCGGACTAGTCCGTTCCAATATCGGACTTGTCCGATATACATCAGAACGATATCGGACTAGTCCGTTGAGTGATCGGACTTGTCCGATTTTGTGCAGCTTGTGAAGTGTTTTGGGGACTAGTGCGCACTGGGGAGGCTTAGTCTGATTCCAGTCAGAGAGATATCGGACTAGTCCGTGGTGATATCGGACTTGTCCGATCTTGTGCAGAGAGATATCGGACTAGTCCGTTGTCAATCAGACTAGTCCGGTCCTTTATAAATTTGTGCAATGTGTGTGTTTATTTGTGTTTTAGCTCTTGGGGTGTGTTTCCTTAACACACTCCACACATAGTGATCTACTACACTTGTCCCTTGAGCTCTTTTCCGCATTGCTCCTCATTCTCCCTTCTTTTTGGCACTTTGCTTATTTTTCCATTAAAACCTGTGCTCATCTCAACAAAGTGGTTAGGATCTCATTTGCTTGTCATAAATCATCCAAAACCCACAAGGGATTCCTAGATGCACTTTCAATCTCCCACTTTTTGGTGATTGATGACAACCAATTGAGATTTCACAAAATATGACAAAAAGTTGAGATTTTCATAAAGTATGCACATATGAGTTTAAAATACATCAAGCCATGAAAACATTATCCATATGTGCATTCTTTATGGTGGGATGCATAACTAAGTGCATTGAAACAATAATCATGAAGAGAATGACATAATTGATATTAACATACCAAGAACAAACATATATGTCATTCTAGGAGCAAAATCACAGATTTCATCAATTACTTGACAATTAGTTCAAAACATTGCATCACAGGACCATAATTATCATAAGAGCATACTAAACAGTTTACAACCCACAAAATAAACAAAAAGTATAAAGGAAGCTCTCTCCTCGCATCCTACAGCTTAAGACCTAAGACCTAAGACTCCCCTTCAATCTCTCCCCCTTTGGCATCAAGACACTAAAAAGAAGGAGAGGAGGGACCTAAAGTCTTCAAGCCTCGCTGTCGGTCCTCTCATCATCTTCATCTTCGTCTACGGGCTGATGAGGAGGAGGAGGAGGTGTGGAGCCACTCGAGCCCCCAATGCCAAAGTAGGCAAGCTTGGAGGGGGTCAAGGGCCCGAGCTCGGTGTAGTCGGAGTCGGAATCATCAAAGATTACTGGAGATCCAATGGGCTCGATCTCTAGTTTCTGGCAAATCTGCTTCACATTTTCCTTGACATACTTCATGTCTTCCTTTCTTCTCTTGTTAAGCTTGTGGGCCTTCACCTCGGCCTTTCTACAGGAAGCAAAGATAGCAGCCAAGTACATGAAAATGCCACCCGCATATCCCTTTTGAGGAGGTGCCCTAGTGGCAGGGGCATCCCTGACATCTCCACTTGCTCTTGCCGGAGCCTCAGGACTGGAGGCCGGAGATGAAGCAGCCTGAATTCTTGGATTTTGAGGCATCTGGGGCCTCAAAGGAAGGTGCTCCACATCTTTTGACAAATTCAATGCCAGTGACCTTCTCAATCATGAACATAAGATACGGAGCATAGCCACATGACCTGTTGGGTGTGCAAGAGATGTTGACCATATCATTCCAGATATAGTCAGCCACATCAAACTTGCGGTACTTGCTTATGACCCTCATCAGGGTATGGAGATAGCCCTGCACACTCCCAACATCCCCATCCTTGTGGAAAATTGTCTTCCTCAAGACTCTGTTCAAGACCACAAAGAAAGGCTTCCTGTCTTTGTGGAGGGAGGGTTGAACCTAGAGTTGGGCTCATAGAGGAATTTCATCTTGTCCTTCTAAATGACACCTATGTTGTGGATGACCAAGTTGTCATGGCTTGAGGTGTCAAGGTGTAGCAGGCTTGCAAAGTCTTCATAAGTTATACTGTACTTGGACCCATGAGTCATCCAAGTAACACTCTCTTCATCATCACTTGAGAAATGGCAAGTCGCAAAGAATTGCGCGATGACCTCATCATTCCAGTTGTTCCTGAAGGCGAATAGATCCTTCAGGCCATGCCTCTCAACTGCCTCCACCACTTCAACAAACGGTGAGCATCCCTTCTTCTCAAAGTGTGCCCAATCAGTCCATTGGCTGCGCACTATAGGTGTCTTCATGGGGAGGTACATAGACTTGTAGAAATTTGCATGGAAATTGCTCCAAAATCTGCCGTCGACAACTTGCTTTGGACGGCTGTAGCAATCAACATTGCGGAACTTAGCTGCTGAGTCACTGCCCTTCCCATTGAACTTTTCTTCTGTGGGGTCCCGAGCCCCTTGCTTCGGAGCTGACATCTTCAGGGGGCCAATCGGGCCCGTTGCGATCCCCTTGCCCTTGCCCTTGGCTAGGCGGGCACTTGCCGAGCTAGGGCCACCACCAGCGGAGGCCGTGGAAGCAGGAACCTTTCGTTGAGCCACCCTCTTTTGAGACTGAGGAGGAAAGGGGGCTGGCTCCGAAGGTCACTTCTTGCTTTGGTCCGTCGAGGACCGAAATGGGGCTTCTTGTTCCATTTCGGGTTCGAAGTTGGAAACTTCATCGTGAGAGTTTGACATGACCTGAGAATGGATTATGCAAGGTATGGATGAGAAAGGATAACAAGGAATTGCATTGAGGAATTGAAAGGTTAGGTTTTGAGTTTAGAAAAGTCAGACAAGTCCGGTGTACAGGCACGGACTAGTTCGGGTGACCAGACTTGTCCGTGCATGGACCGGACTAGTCCGGTATTCATCCTCAAAAACCTAAGCAACAATACAAATGGTGATTCCTAATGCACAACTAGCTTAGCACCAACGTAATACATCAAGGAAGAATGTATATAGTGAGAGATGCTAGGCTATTTGATCACAAATGAAGAAAATATAGATTTCTAGGGTTTGGGGGAAAATTACCGAAGAAATCGCTTGAATCTCTAAGAGGAGGGTGTTGAAGGCCGGACAAGTCCGCGAACTTCAATATCCGAGCGAGGAAGCTTGATTTCCACCCAAATGTGGAGCTTTTTGATGGAGGAGATGCAAAATCGCCTTGGGGAGCTCGAGCGCGGAGAGAGGAAGCTTGAGGCAAGTGTGGGGGTGAGGAAATTAGGGTTTGGCGGTGGCTAGGGTTATGGACATGAAAAATCGGACAAGTCCGAAAATGATCGGACTAGTCCAAACTTTTCTAGAGGCTATATCGGACTAGTCCGTGGTCTACCAGACTAGTCCGGCCTAACCAGCGCTTTGTGGACTAGTCTGCATGGGCGGACTAGTCCGGGTAACCATGGACTAGTCCGTGGTCACCAGGGATGAATTTCTTAGCCCATTCATATATATTTGAAGGTACATATCTAGAAAATAGGGAGGCAAATCAAATCAAATAATCTTGATGAATATGATCAGTAAGCATACAACAATCAAGCAATGACCATAATTCACCAAGATCTAGTAATTGACATAGTTTTTCAGAGAAAATTGAGAGAGATGATTTTCATAATCCAATCAACATATTTTGAAGAATTCATACAGGTATGCAAAATTTCAACCCACATTCCGAGCATCAAGGATATTTAGTTCATTTCGAAGCTTGCAAAAATGTTTTTTATCAAGTGGCTTGGTGAATATGTCGGCTAATTGCTTTTCGGTGTTGACATGGGAAATGGCTATATCTCCTTTCATGAAGTGGTCTCTCAAGAAGTGATGCCGGATGTCTATGTGTTTGGTTCTAGAGTGCTCAACTGGATTATGTGCAATTTTAATGGCACTCTCATTATCATAAAGGAGTGGAATACGGTTCATATTGTAACCATAATCCCTTAGAGTATGTTGCATCTAAAGAATTTGTGCACAACAACTCCCAGCTCCAACGTACTCTGCTTCGGCTGTGGATAAGGTAATAGAGTTTTGTTTCTTGGAGGACCAAGAAACTAGGGATCTACCTAGGAATTAGCATGTGCCGGAGGTACTTTTTCTATTGACTTTGCATCCGACATAGTCTGCATCGGAGTAACCAATGAGATTGAATTTGGAGCCTTTTGGATACCAAAGACCAAGGTTGGGTGTATGAACTAAATATCTAAAGATCCTTTTTACGGCTGTCAAGTGACACTCTTTAGGATTGGCTTGAAATCTTGCACACAAACATACACTCAACATAATGTCTGGCCTAGATGCACATAAGTAGAGTAAAGATCCAATCATGGAGCGATATACCTCGACGCTAGGTCCATCTTCATTGAGATCCAAGTGGCCATTCATTGCCATGGGAGTCTTTATGGGCTTTGCCTTGTCCATTCCAAACTTCTTGAGTATGTCTTGAGTGTACTTCGTTTGTCTTATGAACATCCCTTCCTTTTGTTGCCTCACTTGGAATCCCAAAAAGTACTTTAGCTCTCCCATCATAGAGATCTCAAACCTATCTGTCATAATTTTGCTTAACTCCTCACAAAAAGATTTGTTAGTTGAACCAAAGATTATATCATCAACATAGATTTGACAAACAAAAAGATCATTGTCAAAGTTCTTTGTAAACAATGTATAATCTACTTTACCGATCTTAAAGCCATTTTCAATTAAGAAATCTCTAAGACACTCATACCAAGCTCTAGGAGCTTGTTTGAGGCCGTAGAGAGCCTTACGCAATTTAAATATGTGATCGGGAAACTCTTCATCTTCAAACCCGGGGGGTTGTTCCACATACACCTCCTCCTTGATTGGTCCGTTGAGGAAGGCGCTTTTCACATTCATTTGATAGAGCTTGAAATCATGGTGAGTAGCATATGTAAGTAATGTTCTAATAGATTCAAGTCTAGCTACAGAAGCAAAGGTCTCATCGAAATCCAAACCTTCGACTTGTGAATACTCTTTGGCCACAAGTCGTGCCTTGTTCCTTGTCACCATCCCGTGTTCGTCTTGTTTGTTGCGGAAGACCCATTTGGTGCCGACGACATTGGATTTGGGTCTTTTGACTAGTTCCCACACCTCGTTTCTCTTGAAATGTTGAGTTCTTCTTGCATGGCCACTACCCAGTCCAGATCCTTCAATGTATCCTCAACCCTGCGTGGTTCCAAAAAGGACACAAACGAGTAATGCTCACAAAAATTAGCTATGCGAGATCTAGTAGTTACTCCCTTTTGGATGTCACCGATGATGTTGTCGATTGGGTGATCCCTTTGGACGCATTGGTGTACTTTTGGGTGTGGTACTTGCTGTCTTGAGTCTTCATGATCATCTTCTTCTCCCCCTAAATGGTTGCCCTTGTTGACTTGTTGATCATCTTCACTTTCTTGAGGTTGATCTTGTATGGAAGATCCCCCTTGATCATTGGTTTCCTCTTGTGGTTCATTTTCTTCATGCATATGTAGAGGTGGCTCTTGTGGTCGAATTTCGCCTAACGCCATTCTTCTCAATGCTTGACAAGGAGCTTCTTCTTTATCTAGCACACATGGATCAACTTGCTCCTCTTGGGAGCCATTAGTTTTATCGAACACTACGTCACGTGCTACTTCAACAAGTCCGGAGGTCTTGTTGTAGACACGATAAGCATAAGTGTTCAAATCATAACCTAGCAAGAAACCTTCATCGGACTTCGAAGTGAAATTTGAAGTCCTAAGCTTCTTGTTGAAAATATAACATTTGGATCCGAAAACTCGAAAATATGAAATGTTAGACTTGTTACCAATGAGTAGCTCATAGGATGTCTTCTTGAGTAGTCGATGAAGGTAAAGTCGATTTATGGCGTGGCAAGCAGTGTTGACCGCTTCCTCCCAAAATCGATCTGAGGTCTTGTACTCAACGAACATTGTTCTCGCCATCTCTATGAGGGTTCAGTTCTTCCTTTCGGCAACTCCGTTTTGTTGAGGGGAGTACAGAGCTGAAAACTCGTGCTTTATGCCTTCTTCATCTAGGTACTCCTCCACTTGTGTGTTCTTGAACTCCGTGCCATTGTTGCTTTGAATGTTCTTGATTTTCAATGAGAATTCATTTTGAGCTCGCTTGAAGAACTTCTTGAGTATTCCTTGCGTTTCTGACTTACCATGCAAAAAGAAAACCCAAGTGAAGCGAGAAAAATCATCAACAACTACTAAACCATATTTGTTACCGCCGATGCTTATGTAGGCAATTTGACCAAATAAGTCCATGTGAAGTAGCTCGAGCGGTCTTGTTGTAGTCATGACATTCTTCGCGGGATGAGGTGCTCCAACTTGCTTCCCGGCTTGACATGCGCTACAGGGTCTGTCTTTCTCAAACACAACATCCTTTAAACCTTGGATGTGATCCCCCTTGAGAAGTTTTTGAAGATTCCTCATACCAACATGCGCTAGACGTCTATGCCACAGCCAACCCATGTTGGTCTTTGCAATCAAGCATGTGTCAAGTTCGGCTTTATCCTTGTTGAAGTCAACAAGATAAAGCTTTCCCTTTAACATAGCCTTGAATGCAATGGAACCATCACTCCTCCTAGAGACGGTCACACCCTCGTTAGTGAACAAGCAATTATAACCTTTGTCACATAATTGAGATATGGACAACAGGTTATAATCTAAGGAATCTACATGTAATACGTGAGAAAGAGTGTGTTGTGGTGATATGACAATTTTACCGGTACTGAGCACCTTTCCTTGACTATTGTCTCCAAAGTAGATGCGCTTGCTTGGATCCTCATTTGCTTCATATTCAACGAACATCCTCCTTTCTTCGGTCATATGGTTGGTGCAGCCACTGTCTAGCACTCATTTGGATCCACTGGAGGAATAGGCCTACAAAAACAAATTATGCCTTGGTTTTAGGTACCCAAGCTGGCTTGGGTCCTTTTAGGTTAGTCACAAGGGATTTGGGCACCCACACATGAGATTTGGTGTTATCATGGCGTGGCCCAACATAATGAGCATAAACCTTTCCATAATTATTTCTCATTAAGACATAAGATGCATCGAAGGTTCTGAATAGTAACTTTTGTTGTTTATACACAGGACTAGTCTGGGAGGCCGTACTTGTCCGGACCCTGACCGGACTAGTCCGGTGGTCATGCGTGTTGTATTCATTAATTTTTGATTTTCCAGTTTGAAAGAGTCTTCCCTTTACAAAGACATTGCTATCCTTGTTATTCTTATGGCTTCCAACTTGTTTCTTTTCACCATAAGAGTAACCAATGCAATATTTGACATTTTGAGGTCTTGTGACCAAGTATGCACTACGTGCATATTTGATCTTCTCCTTGTCAAATATGCCATTTTGTGAAGGATGCTTGTCCTTGGTAGAGGTTGACTTGTCTTTCAAACTGTTGTCAACTTTACCACATGTACAAGTAGAAGCAACTCCAGTTTTAATGTGTTGAGAAGGTGAGCTTGAAGAGGATGAAGGGTCACCTTGCTTGAGTGACTCAACTTGCACCTCAAGGATCTTATTAACCTTGATTAGGTTAGCAAGTTCTTCCTTGATTGTAGCATTTGAGTCGCTTAACTCCAAGCAAGTTTCCTTGATTGAAGCTAATTCAAGCTCTAGTGACTTGCTCCGCTCCTTTTCAAGCTCAAGAAGCTTGTCAAGTTCAACATACTCCTCCTTTTGGGAGACAATCATGTCTTCTTGACGATGTATTAACCTCTCTTTCTCAACAAGTTGATCAAGTAAAAATTTCATTTTAGTGGCTGTTTTCTTATCTAACCCAATGAGCATATCTTCATTATCACTATTAACATCACTATCACTGGAATAGGAATGCATGGAGGAGTGTTTTGTTGTTACCTTGCATTTACCTTCCTTTGCCATGAGGCAAGTGCCATTCCCCTTCCATGTGCCGAGTGTAGGGAAGAGAGTAGACTTCATGGATGTCTTCTCGATGGCTATGCTAGCCATCTCTTCTTCTTCTTCTGATGATGAGGACTCATCATTTGATCCCACTCTTTCCCTATGTGCGCTTGTTCGACTTGTTTCTTCTTCTTGAAGAATTTCTTGGGTTGAGGCTTGGCTTCTTTGGTATTCTTCTTGTTCTCTTCATATGGGCAATCAACTATAAAGTGGCTATACTCACCACAATTATAGCATGCCCGCCTCAACTTTGGCTTTGTTCTTTCTTTGTATTTTCCTTCACTTGATTTAGCACCTTGTCTCTTCTTCATCATCTTCTTGAATTTCTTCATAAATAATATCATTTCATCTTCATCTAAGTCACTGCTCTCATCGTCACCGTCTTCTTCTAATTGAGCTTCTTGCGATTCTTTAGATAAGGGCTTGAGGGTAGACTTCAAAGCAACCCCTTTCTTCTTTGCCGAGGTGAGGTCGGCAATTTCCTTGACATGCTTCACTTGCTTTTCCATCATCTTGAAATTGATGATTTTTCCAAGTAGCTCATCTGGAGTCATTCTCTTGTATCCGGGGCTTTCTCTAATCATGGAGCATCAGGTGACGTTGTGAGGCATGAAAGCTCTAAGGATGAGCTTCACCACCTCGTGGTCGTTCCACTTCTTGCTTCCGTACGATCGAACCTTGTTTACGAGCGTCTTATGTCGGTTGTACATATATCGAGGTGACTCATCTTCTTCGATTGCAAATCTTCCCAATTTGCCCTCAATCATTTTGATCTTCGCTTCACGCACATGACGATCACCTTCATGTGCAGTTTGCAATGTGTCCCAGATCTCCTTTACAGTCTCGAGTCCATCCACCTTAGTGAACTCATCCCGACTGAGCGAAGAGGTAACGACTGCCGCGGCTTGAGCATTTCGATGAATTGCCTTCTCTTGGCTTGGTGTGAGCTCTTCATCGTCGTTTGAGATATCTATCCCTGTGCACACAATATGCCATAAACTTGGATTGAGAGAAATTAGATGCATTTTCATATTTTTCCTCCACATTGAGTAATCACTTCCATCAAAGTGTGGGGCTTTTCCTAGAGGGATAGACAAATAATGATTAATGCTAGAATTAAGACGATCATAGTTAAAAGGATATCAGGAGTAGTCGGTGTGACTACTCCCCTTCTTCTTCTTTTCATGTTCAATTTTTACCTTTCCATTGGAAAGGGTTTCCTTCCTTAGGAGTGCCTTGAGTTCCAGTGTCTCCTCATCGCCATCCTCGAACTCTTGAATGGCTTCGAGGAGCTTCTCCAATTTTTGGTTCTTATCTTCATCAACCTTCTCTTGGTTGTTGCTCTTGTGTACATCTTTCATGTCCGACATGATCTATTCGAGCGATTAGTCTCCTTCTTGAAGAACCTTGCTCTGATACCAATTGAATGTAGCCTAGAAGGGGGGTGAATAGGCCTTTTTGAATTTTGTCGGAACCTACAACACTTAACAACCAGATCAAAACTCGAGATATCGGACTAGTCCGGTCAAGTGCGGACTAGTCTGGTGTGTACCAACTAGGTTAATCAAGTTTGATCAATTAATTTGATTCTACGATGTATGCAGCGGAAATATACAGGTAATTGAAGTGTTATACGATTATGAACTAGGGTATACCACAAGTCAATCTTATGTTTAATGTTTCAACGTAAAGTAGGCAAGATTGACTAAAACCCTAGTTTGATATGATGTATAAGAACGATGAACACAAAGTAAGAACACAAGCAATTTATCCCGTGGTTTGGTTCCCACAGAGGCAACCTACATCCACGTTGAGGAGTCCACAAAAGGATCGGGTCTTCTCCAACCCTACCCTCATCGGATCGCCACGAAGGCCAATCCTCTTCTCTTATAACAAAGGGTAAATAACAAAATTCAAGGGGTCTTCTCACATGTTGAGGGGATTATAATGAAAATCACAGGAGTGTGTGAGGGAATCAAACCAAGAGCTCAATGAGTGATGAATTGTGTTTCTCCAATGTTCCAAAGTGTATCCTCAAGGGATTGATCTTTGTGGCTTTTGATTTCGTGGAGAGATGTGTTTTTGAGGCTCTTGGGAGGTGTGACGGCGCAGGGGGTCGAGAGTGATTAAAGTTGGGACATGCACATCTATTTATATTGGGATTCTAAAAGTGACCGTTAGGGTTTAGAAAGATCAGACTAGTCTGTGGTGGACACCGGACAAGTCTGGTGTGCTGTGTGTAGCAAACCCTAAGTGTCCCGAAATATCGTACTAGTCCGGCTAGGAGCGGACTTGTCCGATTTCGCTTCTGGTCCGTGCCAATATCGGACTTGTTCGATATACATCAGAACGATATCGGACTAGTCTATTGAGTGATCGGACTTGTCCGATTTTGTGTAGCTTGTGAAGTGTTTTGGGGACTAGTCCGCACTGGGGAGGACTAGTCCGATTCTAGTCAGAGAGATATCAGACTAGTCCGTGGTGATATCGGACTTGTCCGATCTTGTGCAGAGAGATATCGGACTAGTCCATTGTCAATCGGACTAGTCTGGTCCTGTATAAATTTGTGCAATGTGTGTGTTTATTTGTGTTTGAGCTCTTGAGGTGTGTTTCCTTAACACACTCCACACACAGCGATCTACTACACTTGTCCCTTGAGCTCTTTTCCACATTGCTCCTCATTCTCCCTTCATTTTGGCACTTTACTTATTTTTCCATTAAAACCTGTGCTTGTCTCAACAAAGTGATTAGGATCTCATTTGCTTGTCATAAATCATCCAAAACCCACAAGGGATTCCAAGATGAACTTTCGAGTGTAAAGAGTTTTCAAACCGTGCATACTTTCCTTCTTAAGTAAGCCTCCGCAACGCTTGGATGGAAACTGCAACAAGAGTGGGGTCACATTTCAAAAATCTACCCCGTCCATGACGAATGGGCACGGGGCCACCCCGACGAAGAGATCGAGGTCATTACCCCAGGCAAACCGTTGTCATGATGGGCGGCGGGAAACCCAAAGGCGGCACCCTGACAAGGCGCTCGGAACCGATACGGTTTTTGTATTGGGAACTGGCAACCTTCAATTGCAAGAGATCTGCACTCAAAGATCTCATCTGCCGCATTGATAACAAGCCAAGCGGCGATAGTTTAATCCCGGACCATCACCTCAGTGACACATCAGAAGACTTTGAAGTCGAAGCACGGGAATCAAGGATGGCACCACCTCTGGTAGAATAACTTAACCCAAAGGGTTTCTCCCAAAGGTAGGACCGAGGGCCACTGTCGGTACCCTGCGTACCGGGTACCCCACGGTACCGTAAGAAGTGCAAGAGAGTTCCACCTGTCAAAGTTGAAGGTCTCCTCAGGCCCCACACGTCATACTACACTGGACCCACATCCCTCATATGGGTAGTTCCGGGGATTGACACGTGTAATGTAAGCCCGGAGATAAACTCCCAATACAGGGAACCTATGCAATCAACACGTGTATAACGACCCCGGACCTAACCCCCAGCAGAGGGAACCTCTGGTGCCGACACGTGTATAGCGGTTCCGGAGCTACTTCCCCGCAAGGGGAAGCTCCAAAGCTGCCACGTGTGGAGCCTCCGGACCTGCACCACCAACGAGTACACTATCGGATCTCCAACAGCACAGACATTCAAAGGACAGTTAAAGTGGAAGTTACAAGACCTGATTACGTGTCATTAATGCTGTATTAATGGCACACAATCAGAACACTGTTAATAGGGGTAACGCAGCCATTAAGGCACGTTATCACACTACTAACCACGCTTAATCCTCATAGACAGTGTATTAGGCTATTAAATACACCAGGGACACATGTCGGGCCAGGTAAAGGATGTCATAGTCAGTCCTTGAACTATAAAAGGACTGAACCGTACGATACAGACTGAGGCTAAGCCAAGGCGGAGCCATACACTATGCATTCTAGTGAATCTCAATACAACAACACACACCCCGTGGAATAGGGTATTATGCTCAGGCGACCCAAACCACGTAAATCTCACGTGTCACCATCTTGTTCTTGATCTCTGCGTGCCCAAACCAATACAAGAACCTCCGCAGGCTACATTTAGTAGTACTGGGGGAAGTGTCGCAGTTTCACTTCGACACTATATATCCGACATTTTCTCATAGTGGGGTCGATTTTACAGTGTTTGTTCTATGTATCTAGTCTGTCGGAAGCTACATTTTGGGGCTTCTTCGTGGTCTCCAAAGCACCATCTTGTAGGTGAAGTTACCGACCTCTGACAATGGATGGGACAGATGATAGGACTATCCTGCAGCTGGTCATATTAGGGGTTCATCCCCCTACTGAATTTATTGCGCCCACCGTCCGTCATAAATGTCCCCAACTACCCATGTCTCCTGGGATCGATCCCGGGAGGAATTGTCTACCTGACCTCTCGGTTGGGACTTGGACGGGTTAAATACCCCGACCTTGGGTGGTTGTGGCATTAGTGGCGGGTCCCTCCTCGAACAGAGGGTAGCTTCAATCCGAAGCCGCGTAGTGGTCATGTACCGTCGGGTCCCATATGTTTGGTACCTCAAGTATAAAACTCTATCAATAGCCCCTCAGCTTTTGTCCAAGTCTTTGTGGAGTTGGTCGTAGGTTGAATTTGCCCTCGCATCGGGACCTTGAAAAACAAGAGATCAAAAACATGCCAGTATCGGTTCAATTACACGCCTGACTACTACCAACTCGAACTAATTCAGACGGGGCACATATGCATGATTTTTGTTAGCCGAGATCGCGTGGTAGACTCCGAGCCTCTTATGAGGTCAGGTTTTTAGCTGCAAGTTGGTCTACGCCCTGCCGGTGAGCCGTTCGTCTGCTCTGAGGGGTGAGCAGACCAGGAACTCCCAGGGTAGGATGAAAAATCCTGCATGCAGTGAGCTATCTAACGGGTAATCTAGGTAAAAGCCGATTGAACCAATTCGCTAAGCGCGACCGGAATGCATCCACAACTGTCTAACAACGATGGTAGTACATCAAAAACACGAATGCCTGCATTTTATAAATTCGCTTGGGGACATTATCATAGTTCCTGGGTCCCGAGGGACCCGAGTGGCCCAGGGACCAACCCATTACTGGGATATTAGGGAGTCACAAAGCTAAGACCTGGACATGAATAGTTGGAGATGTTGGGGGAGCAAGACCCCCCGAGTACGGGCTCCAAAAGTGAGCCAGAAAACCTGCATACTTACCTAGGCACGCTTGTATGAAAGCATCATAACTCACGAGTGCAAGGGGGAGACGAGGCGACGCTGCACGACTTGGGCTCGGTGTCGGTTAGGAGGAGGCAACTGCCAGACAAAATTTAGACCCTCCACTGTCCAAAGATCTCAGTTTCATGAAATCTCTGAAGCGGTGCTGGTTACGAGGGGTTAGGGGCGCGTGGCACACGCTCTGGTGCTCCACTTCACGCACCTTCGATAGCGCATGACTAACAAGACAAAGCTCCTTAATGCCAAGGCCCACCGCGCACATGTCTCCCCGCACTCGCTTTCTGTAACCTCCCCGTCGAGTGTTGTAAAGGCTCCGACGTATATGCCAACCTCCTCCTCCTCACCCATCGTCTCCAGACCTTGCGCCCCCTCCACTTCTTCTGCGAAGCCTGGAAGAGTGTAATCAAAAGTAAGAAAAGAGAGAGTTTCATGATAATCATAGTTTTTATCAATGTTGTCGTGGCTGAAATAGGGTCGGAGCCTAGGGACGACTGCGCCGCGAAGAGGGCCACCATGAGCGTAGAGGATGATTCGTCGCCTTTTGGGTCTTCTGTAACTACGACTCCTAGAATGGTCACCTGTTTGTCTTCTCCGCAACCCATGGTCGAGGGTGGAAATCCGTCCGAGGGCCGTAGACTTACCAACCCTCACCGTTTCTCCAGGTTGGGGTTTGTTAAGACCTGTCCATCGCTTGTTTGTGTTTCTTTTTTCTTGCCATGATTCTTCCGTAGGTTGTAGGGAGTATCACCCCAGCGTGACATTTCTGACGAGGGGCTTGGATCCTGCGACCCGTCCGTCCACACGGGTACCACCAAGCTCAATGACATCCTCATCTCGACAGGAGCAGGTGTCGTCATCCTCGATGGTGGCTCCCGCGACGGCAGAGTTGCGTCTGCTCCCGTCGTCCCTAGTGGCTGGTTTGGAAGGGCGTGTCAACCCAAAGACCGGTGAGGGTGACCCGTCTGGCCCGTCAGAATGGCAGCTCGCCGACGGGTCGACCACACCGCAGACGACCCCCACGAGTCTGTAGAGGCTTTTTGAGGTGGGAGTGGGGGAAGTCGCCTCATTGTCGAGGCCTAAGGTTCCCGTCCTCGCATCTGCCGTCGGCAAGGCTCCAAACGCCAGAGGCACTAACAGTCCCAAGATTCCGCCACATGCGGCTGGGGACGTCTCTGAGTTCGGGCAGTGCTGCGGAGTTTACCCCATGGGAGGGCGTCCGCGAGGATACCCTTGTCCTTGACTCGCAACTCACTGGTGCGGGGGTGAGTCTCGAGGTGGGGTGTGACAGGATCTTCGAGGTCCTGCATAGGTTGAGCGCCATGACTTCTACCAGCCAGGTAATTCTCCTTGGCTGTCTGTTGTGTTTTCTTTCGAGACCCCAATTTTATTCGCAGGAGTTGGCCCAGGAGTCCGCCGAGGAGCGCGACTCCCACGCGGAGGTTACCCAAGTCCCATGCAGGTCAAGCGAGACATTTTGTTCGAGTTGCTCGTGTGGGCCTGGGTGGAGGCAGAAACTGCCCGGGCGAACACCGAGGGAGGACGTGCAGAGTCGGCACAACTGTGTGATGTTGACAATTCTTATGTATAGGATAAATTCCGCAAGCGCACGGAAACTATTGATGTAACATTTCCCTTTAAAAGAGTATTTCAAGGGTGTCATTTATTTTATCCCAAGGGAAGGCTAGGTGGAAGTATAGCAATCATAAAATGAAAAGGGTAGAATGGTCTAGGTATGGTTCTAGTGAGGATGGATAAAAGATAATTGGAGGTAGTGTGACACACACAAGAGCATTCTATTCTAAGGGGGATAAATAGGCCCTATGGTGATTAGACTAAGAGTTAGTGAGTTGCTCGTACAATGCTTCTAATATACATATACCTAGCCTAGTTTAGATACAAATGAGCATGTTAATGGAGAATCCTTATGCTATGTTGTTCGACACATCGGGCACGGGCATACCCCTAGCAATTACCAGGGCGACTCCGACAAGAGCCCGTGGCATAGCCGAACGTGGAGGCCTACAACTTACCTCTTCAATCCGTGGGTCTATGAGACATCCAACGCTACTTAACTATCCTAGCAACATGCTAGCATATTAAGTAAATACCTTAAGAGCCTAGGCACAAGTCATCCTAAGGCAATGAACTAAATCATCGTTGAAACCAATGTTGATAAATAGCATAATTATTCATATTAACATGACCATATCATAGCTAATTAGACTATAGTGGGGGTTTATAGTGTTTAGGATGATAGATTATGATAATTATGGCATAATCATAGAGACTACTACCACATACATGGACTCCACAATCAAACAAAAAATGCTTCCTCCAAGCATATGTATATAATAAGACTAAAGATAACATCTTTATTATGCATAAAGTCACAAAGACAAAAAGGAATACATGAGCCATACCTTTCCCAATTTGCAATTGGGAAGAGAGACTCCTTCTACTCCTTTCCTAATTTGTACTAGGGACTAGAGGCTCTACTCTCTACAGCCTAAACTCCTCTAAGACTATGGAAGACAGTCGATACAATAGAATGAAGCTCATGTGGTGTGTGCTGAAGTGAGGGATAGGGGGTCCTATTTATAGCTGGAGAAGAGTCGATTCCCGCCACCAAAAGCGCGCGAATAAGTCTTCATCATTATCAAAGCACCACAGGGAGTTGACCTGTAGAAGTTTACCGCGTTTGGCACCATGAAGGGTTCGGTCGAATCAACAGTGCAGCCGAACTGGTCTCTGACCAATTCCAGTGTGTTTTCTCTAGGTAACTTCCAGGTGGGTCCCATTGACTGATATGGGTGATACACCGTTGGATCTCCTCGGATACGTCTGTTTGTGGGCCATTTGATCCATGTGATACAACGTGTCGATGCTTGATTGGTTGGGATGATACTTTTTAGGATTGCTCCCCCTCTTTCACCTCATTTCCTGCATAAAAAGCTTGCGTGCACTATTCTTCCAAGGACAAGTGGAAATAGGTTAAGTAGAAAGGTGATGTGTGCAAGAAATGACTTGTCTTCCATAAAATTGAGTTATATTAGTGGATGAAATTGGGATATAACAACCGTCAACAAACTCCCCCAAGCTTATCCTTTGCTCATCCCGAGCAAAGTCAAGACTTTAGGTTAATGATCAGGAGTTGCTACAATGTTCTACCTTTCAAAAGTACCAAGTGCACAAAAAAATATTCTACCTAGTATTGCAAAAATTGGCTATGTTACTTTACCCTTCTTTTGTCATTATAGGGCTTATGCCTTCTACTATTCATGGGTAGTTGAAAGACAAAACGGTAAATGGAGCAACCATAGCCTAGATATTAAGTTCCACTAAAATCTCGTAGAGTTGCAATTTAGATTCTAGGTACCTCAATTTGATTCTCTTGATCACTTCTTTTTGTGTAGTGAAAATATATCCTCACCAAGGCATTTTACCTATACTAATCCTATCACTAAGTGAGACTTATGTGTGGAGCTTGGCAGGGAATGTAGTAGGCATACTTGCAACACATAATATTGCTAAGTCAAAAGAGTAAGATTTAGGAGAAATCAATTCAAAACTTTTTGATTCAAGAATTGTGCATGTGTGATGGAATGGAAGTGGAAGTGGATGTTGAAATGACTCCTTTTTGATGTAGACTCTCTTTATTGCAGGAATGAAACATGGATATTTTTTTCTCATACTTATGATGTAAGCATGCATTTCTTTTTTCTTTTTCTTGTAGCCATGTCTTCTACTCCCTTTTTATACAATAAACTTGAAGGGAGTACTAAGCATGAAAGCATGGAGTTTCTTATTTTTTGTGGAACGATGTATGATGGAATTTTGCTAACTTCTAGTGTAGAAGGTTTAGCATGTGCAAGTGAAGGTTTGAATTCAAAAAGAAATGAATGAACTTTCATATAGGACTATACTAGTTTGACTACACTCAATATGAATGCAAATAGCATATGCAAAAGGTTTATCAATGTAAAATATCATATGGATATGGTAGGTATTTCTAATCAAATGAGGGTAACTTAAATCTTTTTACAATTTTCTCCGGAAACCTAAGTTTCACTTTTAAACTAGTAATAGTAGCCTATCACCATATAAAATCTCACAACAACTTATAATTAGATCAAGCTTTTACTACCCACAGTTTCTAAATCAAGGCAAAGTTAACTTTAGCCAATGAAAGCAATATTTGGAGAGTAGCAAGTTGTAAACTAGGGACTTGAGAAAATAAAATAGCGCAATTATTCATCATTTCATCTATGGGAATTCTACATCATTCTTACCACACATCTTTATTTGATTCAAAGAAAATCTATATATTATTTATTTTTCAGTTTTTTTACATGCAAGGTGAATGGTGGATGAATGGAGAATAAATATGCAATGGATGTGATACAAGTTACCTCAAGTGAGGGTCCTCCCCCAAGCTTGTTCTTCAATCACCTCCGTGTTAAGAGTTGAACCCTTGATGATGGAAGTATGCCACGAGATCAGCTTGTCGTTGTTGTAGCGTGGAGTTGAAGTTGGTGAAATGAGTGTCCATGTGTTGTTGCCAGTCTTGGGTACCTTGGACATGTTCTTGCAGTGTGTTGTAGATGTCTCCAATCCTCACTTCAAGGTCTCCCATACGTCTAGTGAGATCTGTCATTCCTTGGCTATAGTCATCATGACTTCTAGCCGAAAAGGAACGATGTCCTCTCATGGACCTTGGTGACAAGCCGCTAGAGCTTGAAGCGGATAGGGATGGCTCCCATGCGGTACTCTACCAAGACGGCCCTCCGGCTTCATACGGTTGAGGTTGAGTCCATCCGGGTGCATCACTTGTTAGGTTCTCTTCCTCTTGGTACTCATGGACCGGGGAGGTTGTTAGAGGCATGGCCGTGGCCGCTTTCTTGTACGGCTTCTAGTTACCCTGCTAGAGATCTTACTTCTCCGAGCTTCCTCGATGGGAAGAAGATCAATGGTTAGTCTCCGACATTTGTACAAATGAAAATCCGAGTAAGGTAAACAAATTCATTGACAAATCCGGGATACAAAAATACCAAAGAGCTGGTATGATCATGCTTAAGGGTATATCCTCGCACTAGATAATCTTCATTAATCAATTCTCGTTCAGTTTCAATGTACTCAAATGAAGTATATTCTAATGCTCCTACCCTAGTAGCAATGCGGGTAATCAATGAATTGCATTCAATTGGCCCTGTTCTTGAAATACTATCTAACCATTATGTCATCATGGCAATAACTGGAGCAACTTTTATCTTCTTAATCATGACAAATAAAATTTTTAGTTCATCATTACAGACTACTCTAATATCTCTTCTAGGGAACATAATCATAGCCACCCATCTATGCATGAGACGAACTATAGGATTTTGCAAGTGGCTATTCCTAAGAGCACTACATGTGACTTCATGAAGCGTCCCGACCCGTAAGATCAGAACTAAACATGTAATATTATTACCAAATACAAGGTTCAGTACATAATATTACAACAAAAGTGGAACCACAACCATACAGAGCTTTCTTTCAACGGCATAGCCTTATGGATAAAAACTACAACTAATGACAATGCAAATATAATGAACATCAACACGTAGAATAGTAGCTCGTCGTCACCCATGGTTCCACTACACACAACTTAGATGCGGACGCGACCCTACTCAAAGTCCTCCGGCACGAAGTCAGGATCCTCTGAAAAACAATCAATCAACAATGTTTGAGTACAAAAGTACTCAGCAAGCTCCACCTCACCCTTCGCGAGGAGAATGAACAGATAAAAATGCAAAGCACAAGATAAATAACGATGCAACTATTACAAGTGAAGATCTCCCGCATCACTCATATCAATCTCACCATAGGTAACTTTCTAGTTATTAGGACCACACCATAACCCATCCTATACTGAGGACATGACCGTTCAAATGGATTTTTACACTCTGTAGAGGTTGTACACTGTACCGTCATGCACGGACCATCAAAGACAGCCCGACATAATCGACACCCAGTCGAAACATCACCCAGACCAGTCGCCCCGAACCCAATATCATTATCATCAATGAGCTCAATAATATCTCAACATAACTCTCTCTCCACCGTGGACGACTGCCGGGTTAGCCACCGGGATTAGGCTAAGCCCAGCCCATACATGGACATGTGGTCATACTGAAAAGAACACTACAGGAAAAGCGATCATTTGCGACGGCTGTATTTATTTGCGACGGCCGGCCGTCGCAAATAGAGTAAATTGCGACGGCCCGCCTCTGGCCGTCGCAAATAAGTGGACCGTCGCAAATAAGGACTTATTTGCGACGGCCTTTGGACTGGCCGTCGCAAATAAGGACTTATTTGCGACGGCCAACCCTAAGACCGTCGCAAATAAATGTGCCGTCGCAAATAGATATTTATTTGCGACGGCCGTCGTACGGGCCGTCGCAAATAGGCTTTAATTGCGACGGCCGTAACTTGAGGCCGTCGCAATTAAGGTAGCCGTCGCAAACTAAGTCCTATACCGGGACAATCCGGCCCCGACTCTTTCATTCTCCCTTCTACCCCGCCGCCCTGCCGCGCCCCCGCCGCCGCGCCCCCGCCGCCGCGCCCCCACCGCCACGCCCCCGCCGCCGCGCCTCCGGCCCGCCGCCCCCGGCCCGCCGCCCCCGGCCCGCCGTCGCCACCGGCGTCGTCGCCCGTCGCGCCGCCCGGCAGCCGCGACCGCGAAGGCCCGACCGGACCGCCGGCCCCCGGCCTTCGACGCCTCCGCCGGCCCGCCGCGCCACCGGCGTCGCCGCCGCCGGCCCGGACCGCCACGCCCCGCCCCGACGCCTTCGGTTCACTGCGCCCCCGACCCCTCAGTATGATTCCCCCTATTTTTGTCTATTTTTTTTCGATATTGCAAGCAATTTTGTTAATTGGATGATTAGCTAGCAATTGCAATCACGTGGATCATTGCAATTTCGTTAATTGGATGTCCGGTTTGAGATGAGAATTGAATGGGCGCCGCTCCATAGTTCTCCAAATGGGCTGGGCCTATTGGGCGGCCCGAGGCCCGGCACGAAAAAGCAAGGCCCGAGCACGAGCCCGACCCGAGCCGAATAGTGCCGGGCCGGCCCGGGCACGATAGTCGGGCCGTGCTTGGGCCGGCCTCCCAGCACGTTGGGCCAGCCCGAACCCGGCACGATTTTTGAGTCGGCCCGTCGTGGCCCGATATTTTTACAGGTCCATTTCTAATCGTTGGATCTAATAATAGATGGACATATAAATACAGCTTCTTTCTCAAACCCTAGCAGCCTCTCACTCCACCAATCCCAACCGTAGCCGCCAGCTACCCACTCGGTCGCCCCCGCCAGCCACCCGACCTCTCCCCCGACAGCCTCGTGCCCCCGCCGGCCGCGCGCCCCCGCCGGCCGCACGCCCGCCGGCCGCGTGCCCCCGCCGGCCGCACTCCCGCCGGCCTCGCGCGTCGCGCCTCCGCCGACGGCGCGCGCCCGCCAGCCTCGCGCCCCCCGCCAGCCTCGTGCCTCCCGGCCTCGCGCCCCGCCGGCCGCGCACCCGCCGGCCCTGCACCCGACGGTCTCGCCCCCGCCTCCGTTGGCCGCCGCCCGCCGGCCTACCTCCGTCCGCTCGGGCCACCGTGCCGCTGTGCCCGTCGTGCCGCCGTGCTGGCACGGCACGAAAAGGCGGCCTCCGTGCCGTGCCTGGGCCGCATGGTGAGCACGGCGACACGGCCCGGCACGGCACGGAAGACGAACCGGGCCAGGTCGTGCTGGGCCCCATCGTGCCGGGCCATATCGGGCCCGTGCCGGGCCCGTGCCGGGCGGCCCATTTGGGGAACTATACGCCGCTCCAATGAGACGGTTCAGCCGTTCAGCTTCCTACCGCGATTGGGCGTCGATAGATGCATGTGGATCCCTCCTGCCGTGACGAATGCCTACCGTGTTGTGATGCGCTTATGCTGCACGCGCGCGGGAGTAGGCGCAAAGATCGAGAGTTGAACTCCCCGACCCGGCCTCCCCTCCTCCCCGACCCCCTCCCCCTAGCTCCCCCTAGCTCCTCCCCGACCCCCTCACCCTCCCTGACCGCCGGCCCGGCGCCGATCGTCTCCCTCAGCAACGTAGACGACTAGATGACATGACATAGATATCTTGCAGCCCTTCCCGGCCGATGCCACCACCGCACCGCTGCCTCCCCCTCCCCCTCCCCTCCACGGCGAGCGCCGCCCCCCTTCCCCTCCCCTCCCCAACCCTCCCCGACCCCCTCCCCCTCACCCTCCCTGACCGCCGGCCCGGACCCGGAGCGCCGCCCCGCCATTCCCGGCCGGCCCCGGAGCTTAATTTGCTTATTTTTGCTTAATTTACTTAAATATGCATGAGTGGTTTATTTTATTATGATTAATTAGCTTCATTATGCTTAATTTCCTTATTTTTCCTTAATTTGCTTAAATATGCATTAGTGGTTTATTTTATTATGATTAATTTGCTTAGTTATGCATAATTATGCTTAATTTCCTTATTTTTGCTTAATTTGCTTAAATATGCTTAAGTGGTTTATTTTATTATGATTAATTTGATTAATTATGCATAATTATGCTTAATTTCCTTGTTTTTACTTAATTTGCTTAATTACGCTTAGGTGGTGTATTTAATTATGTTTAATTATGCTTAAATTGCTTAAATTATAGTTACAATTTTAATTTTGATTGCTTGAGTGTTCTAGTACTATATATACATAAATGGGCTTCGGACAGGATTGACAAGGCCCGACAAGGCCCATTTAGTGGTAAGGTAAAGTATGCGAACGACGACGGTGAGGATGGCAAGCACCTGGAGGACCGTCGCTGGAGTAGGGGTATCGAGGAGAGGAGAAGGGGATCGTCGCGGCTGCCGTATCTGGACTCTGGAGCGATGGAATCGTGGAGAAGAGAAAGGAAAATGAGTAGGGTTAGGTCGGGGAGGACTGAAGTGTGGACCGTCGGATATTATCTGACGGCTCACTCGCCTCAGTCCTCCGCCTCCCCCGATGGCTTAGTCCTCCGCCTCCTTCTCTAAGACCAACTTTCCTCTCAATCTTTCTCTAGTTCTTTCCTCTCTCTTAAATGACCTCAAAATGAAAATGAGCAACGTAACCTATAGCAATGTATTACCCGTTTCGGATCGGCACGTCTCACATGCCATTGGCATGTGAGACGTGCAGGTTCGGAATTGTCCCTTTTTGGACAGCCTCGGAGTGACCGAGGGGGCGTGGCTTGTGACGAGACGCGGGTCCGGATTTGGACGAGATTTCGGTGGCGTAACCCTGTTGTTCTCTGCTGCACCATTTTCGGGCGTGCAGTGGAGAACAGCGGGGTTATGCTGCCGAAATTTCGTTCGAATCCGGATCACGCGTCTCGTCATGAGCACGCTCCGCTCGGTCACTCTTGGGTGGGTTTAGGATCTATCTGCCTAGGTTGTAGGGCCGTGACACATAACATAACAATACATTAACGACAATTTCTTTCGCGTTAAACTGCAGAGTCAAACATGGGCGAAGACCGTAGTTGGATGTATACTGGCTGGAAGAGCAGAAATGGTGGTCACTCCGATGAGTGGTTTATCAAGTTAGATCAATTTTTGGATCGAGCATTTTCGTTGTCAACAGAAGATATGGTGCGGTGCCCATGTACAAAATGCCGAAACACTAAGTTTTTGAGAAGATTGGAGCTTTCGTTTCACTTATGTCGAAACGGTTTCACTCCACAATATGAAGTGTGGACCTTCCACGGCGAGACTAATTCTCGAGTCATAGCCGAAGTGGATGAGGATGATGATATAACAGAGGTTGATAGGATGGATGAGATGTTAGAAGCTCTTGAAGTGGAGGATCCTCTTACAAATGAGGCAGAGAAGTTCTTCGAGGAGCTGAAGAAATCACAAGAGCCGTTGCATGAACATACGGATGTGACCGTACTTGCTTTCTTGACCAGATTTATGGCAATTAAGTCCAAGTACTTTTTTTCCATCAACTGCTACAATGATCTCATGAAATTGATCTGCGATATCCTTCCACGACCTCACAAAGCGCCACCAGATATGTATCAGTCAAAGATCAAGATATCTGGTCTCGGTATGAAGTATGAGAAAATTGATGTGTGCCCAGACAACTGCATGCTATTCTGGAAAGAGCACGCCAATGAGAAGATGTGCTTGAAATGTGGTAAATCGAGGTATGTCGAAGTTGTTAATGACGATGGCGATAATGTGATGACAGATGTCGCACATAAGCAGCTTCGTTACTTGCCTGTGACACCTCGGTTGAAGCGGATGTTTCTTTCAAAAAGAACCGCAAGACACATGAGATGGCACAAAGAAGGTAAACGTGAGAACAAAGAATTCTTGACGCATCCGTCCGACGGTGATGCATGGAAGGCGCTAGACCGTTTCGATCCAGACTTTTCTCGTGATGCGAGGAATGTTCGCATCGGATTAGCGACAGACGGATTTTCACCGTTCAGTACGAATGCCGCTCCATACTCATGTTGGCCTGTCTTTGTCATTCCGTACAACCTGCCACCTGCTTTTTGTACGAGGAACGAGTTCATGTTTCTCAGCCTCATTGTACCTGGACCTGATCATCCCGGGTCACGTCTCAACGTGATGTTAAAACCGCTGATCGAAGAATTGAAAGTCTTGTGGACAGGAGTCGAAGCGTACGACAGTTACAAGAAGCAGAAATTCAACCTTCGAGCTGCTTATTTGTGGTCCGTCCATGATTTGCCGGCATACGGCATGTTTTCCGGATGGAGCACTCACGGTCGTCTGACGTGTCCGATATGTGCTTCAGACACGGATTGCTTTCGACTAACTCATGGAGGCAAAATATCTTATTTCGATTGTCACAGACGTTGGCTGCCCTCGAATCATATATTTAGGCAGCAGAGGCATGTCTTTCGAAAGAACACTGTTGTCACTAAAGGACCACCGAAGCGTCTCAACGGGTCAGAAATTTCTGATATGTTGGACAAACTGGTGCCTGATGAAGGTCGTCCTGGATATTTCGTAGGTTATGGAGAGGAACACAATTGGACTCACATATGTGGACTTTGGGAGCTACCATATGTGAAGTCGTTGATTCTAATGCACAACATTGATGTCATGCATCAGGAGCGTAATATGAGCGAAAGTATCATAAGCACTTGCATGGATATGCCTGGCAAAACGAAAGACAATTATAAAGCTAGACTAGATTTGGCAGACATTTGTCACCGTCCAACTCTTGAAATCTCTGAAAGTGGTGGAAAGCCACGTGCTTCTTTCTGTCTTCGATCGAAAGAAAAGAAAGAAGTTATGAAATGGATGAAAACTTTGAAATTCCCAGATGGTTACGCAGCTAGCCTGAAACGAGCCGTAAATGTTAACACAGGAAACCTCACTGGGTTGAAGAGTCATGATTATCACATTATAATGGAAAGACTCCTACCTGTTATGTTCCGAGGCTATCTAGATGATGCGGTGTGGAAGGTTTTAGCCGAGCTCAGCTATTTCTATAGACAGCTTTGTGCTAAAGAAATCAAGATCGGGATGATGGATAAGTTAGAGAAGGAGATACCCATACTTTTATGTAAGATGGAAAAAATTTTTCCACCGGGTTTCTTCAATCCAATGCAACATCTGCTTATCCATCTTCCATTCGAAGCTAAAGTTGGCGGTCCTGTGCAATATAGGTGGATGTATCACATTGAAAGAGCGCTACGATATCTGAAACCAATGGTTGGCAACAGGGCAAGGGTGGAAGGGTGCATCGCTGAAGCATATGCTCTTAAAGAAGTTGGATACTTTTCAAGTGTCTACTTTGCGGAAGAAAACAATATCAATACTTCGGCTATGCGGTACAATGTGGACGAAACACCCCCTCTAAGCGACCTTTCCATTTTTCAAACGAGAGGCACCACCGTTGGTAGCTACACGACCTACGTGCTATCCGAACAGGAAAGGACTGTTGCTTTACTCTACATGTACGCAAATATAGAAGGCATGCAGGAATACTTCGAGTAAGTGTTTCTCCTATGTTTATGCTAATCTACATATTTTGCTACACATGTACTCTAAAAGATGTTTTTTCATGTTCAGCGAGTTCCACAGACAATATTGGCCACATAGGCATCAACCTACGGCCAAACAAGTAGAAGCGATGCGAAAGGAAGGAATAAATGGGGGACAGAGTTTTCTATCTTGGTTTCGAGAATATGTAATATTCTCTCGTCTTCTATGTATTATAAATTACTATTATTAAAGAAGTATTATATAATATTCTCTCGTCTTTTATAACAGTGTCGGACTCACAGTGTCCATGAAGATTTGCGGCAGCTATCTTATGGATTGGTGAATGTTAGAAGCTATGGTCGATATGACGTAAATGGCTTCCGATTCCGTACAACTCATTTTGAAGCTCATCGTCCTCTTGCGGCAACATCAAATTCCGGTGTTGTGACGAGAGCAATGGACACTCAAGGGAATTTAACCGATTATTATGGTATCATTAATAAAATCCTTGAATTTACTTTTACCGGAAATAAGACCCTTCGAGTTGTCTTCTTTGACTGTGACTGGTTTGATCGTACTCATGGAACTCGAGAAAACCAATTTGGAATGGTGGAAGTGAAACATAAGGACCGACTACGGGGTTACGATACATTTGTTCTTGCGCATCAAGTTGAACAAGTGTATTATCTACCTTATCCATGCACGAAGCTCAGTGCTTGGTGGGTGGTATATAAGGTGAATCCTCGTGAGCGGCTATATACTCCTGGGGATGATGGTTACCATGATAGCGAAGACGTTGAAGAAGTGTACCAAGAAGAAGAGTTGCCAGACACTTTTATCGTCGAGCTTGGTGCAGGACTCGATCAATTAGTTGGAGATGTTGAAGACGTTGAAGATGTAGAGGCAGATGATACACGAAAACGAAAATTAGAACAGGCCACGATGGAAGATCGTTGGGCTGGTTTAAGGAGTAGGGCACAGACACATGACAATGATGTTGATGAATTTTGAAAGTGACTACAAGTAATGTTTTCTTGAAGATAGTAACATGAATTTTATATATTTTATTTGCATATTTACTAATTATCTAATTACAATAGGATGGCGTCAAAGAAGGGTAAGAAGGTGCCACCGACGAGGGGGTTCTACCCCTCTAGACCCGAGGACGCTTTCGTTGGTGCCTCGTCGACTGGCAGCAGACGCTCTCAGCTGCTGGGGCACGTTCAGACCAGCTCTAGAGCTTCGTCACAGGTAAATGTCACTCGTTTTTGACAAATTCTTTAAATTCAAATTCACATTAAACTTACTTATGAATCATTTGAATGTTGTAGTCCTCACCGGCTGACTCAGAGGCTGCGGCGCCTTCGGTGAGCCAGCCTTCGGCGAGGCAGCCCTCGGCCAGCCAGCACTCGGCGAGGCAGCCCTCGGCGAGTCAGCCCTCGGCCAGCCAGCTCCCGGCTGGCGATGACTTTGTTCCTGAGGCCTTTGACTCGGCTGGTGAGGAGCCGTCTGGGTCACCTGACGTGGCGCCCCAGCAGACGCGGAGGACGAGGAGGACTCACTTTGTCAGTCCTCCCGCAGTCCCTTCACAGAGGATCGTGATTCGTCCAGTCGGAGACAGGTAATAAAAATTATAGTTTTCAATTTTAGTTTCTTTTGATTACTTAAGTAATGAATGAATGAATAAATATCTTACAGGAGTTGGGACGACTTGTCTTTCACCGGTGAGAAACACCAGAGACCGGTGAACGGTGTCCTCGGGTCCATAGTGCGTTTGCACTATCCCGGGGTCATCGACGGAGTGCCTGCTCTTTCGTGGGAGGACTACGCACGTGTCCATCACCAGGAGCACGGCAACCTTCAGGAGGCCGTATGGGCCGATTTTATGGTAAGTATGTAAAAAAGTTTCTAAGTTACAACTATTAAACTCTTTTAGTGCACATCTCTTCAATATATTCTTTATCGCAGGCAAGATATATTTTAGAGGACCCGGACGACCATCGCATGTTTGAGGATGCGAGGCGAGTGTTTCACTTCAACGCTGCCAAGGCGCTTCGACAAGCTTTGTCGAACGCCCGTGTTCAAATTATTAATGAGCACTTGAAGGCGAACCAGCAGCACGTGTTACACTTCCGGCAGGAGAGCGAGAGGCACCTGACGGAGGAGGAGTACGCGCAGGTACGTGGAGTGTAGTAAGTATTTTTTTCTGATAATGTCCTCGATGGTACTTTTAACGACTTTCAACTATGTGCAGGGCCACGTGAGCTGGTTGCAGGGTCGGAACGATGCATTTCGGGCCCTTTGTCGCTACTGGGCTAGCGACGAGTTTAAAGCTAAGTCCGGGAAGGCTCGAGACTGCAGAGGGGTGGAGGGGAAGAGCAGACACGGGCAAGATAACCACTTGCGTTTAGCTAAACGCATGGTAAGTGTGTGTAACTTATGTTTATATATTAATAATATATTGTTCGTACTAACATGTATTGACAGGAGCGCGAGACGGGGGTGCCGCCCACCCCTGCTGAGGTTTGGAAGAGAGGTCACAGGGACCCTTCTCAGCCGACGGGGTGCAGTCAGGCTGCAGCCGAGCGGTTGGTAAGTTTAGAAACCATTCATATTACATATAACTATATAGATTGTTGAACTTACACGATTTTATTGTTTTGCAGGCTAAGTACGGGGAGGAGGCTAGGAAGATACACGGCCAGGATTTCGATTGGGAACGTCAACCGATCGATCCTCAAGCCGCGTATGCAACCGGTGGTGGAAAAGCACACGGAAGGTGAGTTTGCAAGTCATTTTATCGTTTTCAATTCAAAGTATTCAAGATATTTTAATTTCATATTACTGACTCTCTTTTTTTATAGGCTCGCCATATTCGACGGAGTTGTCGACTCGAGGGCGGGTAGACCTGCGAGAGGCAGCTCCACGCAGGCTTCGGGTACGGGAGGTCGCCGCTCGCAGAGGGACATTGAGATGCAGTCCCTCCGAGAAACTGTAGAAGAAAATGAAAGGCGACATGAGGAGGAAAGGAGGGCGATGGAGGCCACGATCCAAACCCAGGCAGCAGCGTTGGCGCAGATGCGGGAAGCAATGGAGGTAACAATCTAAAAATTAAAATTCTTATTAATTCAGCTTAAATGACTTACTAATAGGTAGCATTTAATGTTTGCAATGACAGGCCATCGCTCGGGCGCAGGGTCTGGGAATCCAGCTACCGGTACTACCACCGGTCCTCCCAGGCGATCCTTCTTCAGCGGGTCAGGTAAGTCTCTATGTAATCCTTCTTCTCCAGCGTAATAAGATTGAGATAGATGAAAGAGAGAGATAGTTAGATAGAAGAAAATGATTGAGATAGAAGAAAGAAAGAGATAGAAGAAAGGGAGACAGAAGAAAGAGTGAAAGATAGATAGAGTAGGATGGGAATGAAGAGAGAGTAAGATGTAGATGGAGATAGAGAGAGGGGAAGATAGAGGGAGGGAGATGTAGATGGAGATAGAGGGAGGAAGATCGAGGGAAAAGGATAGCAATAGAGAGATAGAGTGAGCAAGAAAGATAGAGTGAGAGACAAATAGAGAAATGAAAAGAGAGAGGAAGAGAGGGTGATCTAGATGAAGATAGAGGGAGAGGGAGGGAGAGAGATGTTGATGCATATATTCTAACTCTAAGTTTTATTAATTGCAGGGATCCGCGACGGCTGCACAAACGCCGTCGCCTTCGCTACCGCCGCCTGGATTGAGGCGCGACGACGACGACTTCGACTTCGACTTCGGAGGTGGCTTCGGAGGTCAGATGGGCGACTGAGCCCTTTTATTTACTCTGTTGATGACGATGTGAGATGTATATGTTTTGGAGTTTGTGATTGTGATGATTTGTATGCTGTGTATATGTGTATGCTGTGTATATTTGTTGTGATTCTGGCCATCGAGCCGGGTTGTACTTTCTGTTTTTTAAAAAAAATAAAAAACCTTATTTGCGACGGCTTTTTATACAGTACCGTCGCAAATAAGGACCTTAGCCGTCGCAATTAAACTAAAGTTATTTGCGACGGCGGGGCCGTCGCAAATAAGCATTACTTGCGACGGCCGGGCCGTCGCAAATAGGGTTGTGTGGGCCCAGAGGAGGACACGTGGCCTGCCCACTGAAGTTATTTGCGACGGCCTGGCCGTCGCAAATAAAGACAATTAATTGCGACAGCCAGGCTGTCGCAAATAAGTGTTACTTGCGACGGCCGGGCCGTCGCAAATTATGTTGCGGGGCCCACCAGCCCGCAGCAATAACTTGCGACGGCCCTCCCTGGCCGTCGCAAATAAGCTTATTTGCGACGGTGGCCATCGCAAATAAGCTTATTTGCGACGCCGTATTTGCGACGGCCGAAAGCCGTCGCAAATAAGAGAAGCCGTCGCAAATAGCTTATTTGCGACGGCATTTGGCTTATTTGCGACGGCCCTGGCCGTCGCAAATCATCGGGATTCCTGTAGTGGAAGTTAGGTGAGATGTCAAAAAACCTTGGTCCTTAAGGCTACCAAGGCAGCCTCCATACACACATCACAACCCTATACTCATGATAGAACTCGCCGTAAGTCTACCACCACGGTAGCACATACACCAACACTAACCCATCTGCCCTGGTCACAACTCATGCGTGCTCTCACCAACGATACAACATACAAGAGGCAACATCATGATGTATAATCTCATCATTCCAATATGCAGCAAATGGAACTAGCATGGCTCTACTCTATCACTCAACGCTCAACAAATGCAATAACCTAATCTATTGGCCACAATGGATAAACCTCACATATGTGCGATATGATCAAAAAGGGATAGATGGAACTTGCCTTTGCTACCGTCTACGGCGTCGTTCTCCAGGTCACCTGGTTCCTCCGGGTTCTCCTTCAGCACGGGGTCTGCTCTGGCAACACGCACACAAATAAAAATACAAGCAAAGCATGCATTCATAAATATATCATACAATTTTAAATGTATTAATCAGAGTGCGGATGAGGTAGATATGGATTTTCTAAAGTGCTGGCTTGATTAATTTCGAAAATGAAAAATAGATTGGGTATGAGGTGTTGCTGGTGATCTGGGGCCGGTCAAATGCTATCTTGGGCTGCGGTCAGTTCTGAGGACCAGAGCTTAATTAACTAATGGCCCATAATTAACTAATAGCCTATTAGCCTACGATCCAATCATCAGCCCACGGGGCAGGCTTACGGCTTGCTCACTTGTTGAGTACCAGTGGCGCTTGGGCTTGGTGTGTAGGTGAAGTTGTTGACTGGTGGGGCACCAGGCCCACGGTCTTGCTAGGAAACGGATAGAGGCGCTGCTTTCTTCAACCTCAGGTTAGGTCACCATGGCCGAGCTCGGGGAGCTCGATCCAGGGGAAAGGAAGGGAGGAGGGCGGCTGAGAATGGGGCAATCAGAGGCTCAAACCACGACGCACTCGATGGGAGCATCAATTTGGGCATAGTTCATGAGGAATAGAGCGGATTTTGGGAGGAGGACGGCTATGGAAGGGGAGGTTGATGTCAGCCTGGAAGAGGAAGGGAGGAGCTCACCTGCCGGTTGCTCGGCGCGGCTGCGAGCGAGACGCAACTTGCACGGCCGAATTTATAGGCGGAGAGGTGGGAGTAGGCTGCGGGTTCATGGAAAAATAAAGTAAATACGCCGTACTCCAATGGGGCACACACAGAGCTCGATTGACCGTCCGCTAGTGCCTGCACGATGCGTCGCGACGTCTGGCCTCGGTCGCCAGCTAGCGGCGTGCCCGCACGGCTGCCGAGGTGGTGATGGCTGTCGTCGTCGTCGTGGTGCGAGTCAAGGGGGTAGGTGTGTGTCACTTCTGCTGGCGAGCGCGTGGGCGAGGTTAATGAGTTGTACGGCGCGTTCTGGTGGCTTCCAGGGAAAAGGAGAAGGGAGTGGCGAGCTTGCCAACTGCCACAACGAGCTTGCGTGCTTCCTGGTCACCACCACGGAGAAGAGACTTAACCTTTCGCAATTAAAGGGAAGGAGGAGGGTGACGAGGGCAGCTGGGAGTAATTCAATCGATGAACAGTCAGTGAGAAGACGCGGATCTGGTTGCTTGCCGTAATGGAATCGTGTTGCTATTTTTGGGTGAGAGGGAGCGTGTGGTGCTGCTGGTTCAGTCGGAGGAAGAAGAAGGGGGTTGTTTGCAATAAAGAAATAGGAGGAGGGGATATATGTAAAATGAATTGGGTTACTGCATGCTGGCCGTTGGCAGGAATAGTAGGGAGAGAGTGGTGTGGTGTTAGCTTAGTAAAGAAGAGTGATTTCAGTTATTTTATTTTATTTTATTCCTATTTACTTTTAGTCTGACTATTATTATTTGTTTATTCTATGTGTAGGAATTAGTGAATATTTATTTCAACTCCCCGATATATATATATATATATAAATATTATTATTTGGTGATTATTATTATAAACTCGATCAACTAGTTTGCAAAAATCAGGATGTTACAGACCTACCCCACTTAAGTGGAATCTCGTCCTCGAGATTCGGCTGGTATTCAAAAAGATGGGGAAACTCGATTCGAAGCGCATCTTCTTTTTCCCATGTAGCCTCAGCTTCCGAGTGTCTGCTCCACTGAACCCAACAAAGCTTGATGGAGTTTGTTCTTGTCTTTCGGGTGATGGTATTCAAAATCTTTACGGGCACCTCCTGGTAGCGCAGATCATCTTGTAGGTCTATGGTGTACCGTACTACTTGTTCCTCAAGCACCCGTAGGCACTTCCTCAACTGCGACACATGGAAGATGTTGTGCACGCATGACATCTCTTCGGGTAGCTGGATCTCATATGCCACTGACCCTATCCTTTTTAGGATTAGGAAAGGACCAATGTAATGCGGCACTAACTTTCCACGTACTTGGAATCTACACGTGCCACGGATCGGTGACACCTTCAGATATATGTGATCTCTGACTTCAAAGCTGAGTTCATGCCTTCTCTTGTCCGCGTAACTTTTCTAGCATGACTGAGCTGCCTTCAAATTTGCTCGAATTTCCGCTACCTTGTCTTCCGCTTCCATGATGAAATCCGAGAGCTTCGAACGGTGACATCTTGATGCTAGTCTGATAACTATTGTGGTAAGAAAACTCGACATACAGAATACTATCTTCTCAATCTTTACCGTAGGTAAAAATGGCGGCTCTCAACATGTCCTCCAGGATTTGGTTGATCCTTTCTGTCTGAGCACCGGTTTGAGGGTGATACACCAAGCTAAAGTCCAACTTAGTACCAAGTTATTTTTGTAGACTCCTCCAAAACCTCGATGTAAATTGGGTACCTCTGTCTGAGACTATCCTTGAGGGTACATTGTGTAGCTTCACGATACGGTCTATGTATAGCTTTGCCAGCTTGTCTCCACCGTTGGTAGTGCATACAGGAATAAAGTGTGCAACCTTCATAAGACAGTCGACCACTACCCACACAGAATCGTTACCATCTTGGTTCTTGATAACCCCATGATGAAATCCATCCCTACTTCATCCCATTTCCAAACTGGGATCAGGAGAGGTTGTAGTAGGCCACTTGGCTTCTGATGCTCGGTCTTGACTCTCCGGCACACATAGCAGTAGGCTACAAATCTAGCTATGTCACCTTTCATACCAATCCACCAATACTTCTGCTTAAGATCCAAGTACATCTTGGTAGCTCCAGGATGGATAGCGTATGAGGAGTTATGAGCTTCATCCATGATAGTGTTCTGATAGTGACCATGTGAAGGCATGCACAATCATTTATTGAACCATAAGATTCCATCTCTGTCCACTCTAAAATCTGGAGCCTTGCCTTCACCGGTTTGTTCCTTGATCTCTGTCAACTTCTCATCCTCATGCTGAACCTTCTTGATTTGCTCATCTAGAACAGGATGAATACTAAGGTTGTAGTTGTTGGAGTAAGGTACAACACTTAGGTTAAACTTCCTCATCTCATCACACAATTGTGGTACTTGAGTCACCAAATCATGGCAGTAGGCCTTCCTACTGAGGGCATCCGCTACAACATTTACCTTGCCCGGATGATAATGGATTTCCAAGTCATAATCTTTTATCAACTCCAACCATCTCCGTTGTCTTAGGTTGAGGTTAGACTGGGTAAAGATGTACTTAAGGATCTACTGGTCCATGCAGATCTCACACTTGTTACCGATTAGGTAATGCCTCCAAATCTGAAGAGCGTGAACTACTGCAGCCAATTCCAAGTCATGAGTCGGGTAGTTCTGCTCGTGTGGCCTTAGCTAACGAGAAGCATAGGACACCACTCGTGCTTCTTGCATTAACACACATCCTAGGCCATGTCTTGAAGCATCACATTAAATGACAAAGCTCTTGTGTATATCCGGGAGGACTAAGACTCGAGCTGTGGCTAGCCTTTTCTTCAGCTCACTGAAACTCTGCTCACAAGCTTCAGTCCACACTAACTTCTTGTCCTTCCTGAGTAGCTCTGTCATCGGTTGCACTAGCTTGGAAAATCCTTCAATGAACCTTCGATAATAGCCCGCAAAACCCAAAAAGCTGCGGATCTCCGAAACAGATGTTGGTTGCTTCCATGACGACACAGCTTCAACCTTCTCCGGATAAACTGCAACTCCCTCAGCTGTTAGAACATGTCCAACGAAACTGACTTTCTTCAACCAAAACTCACACTTGTTGAACTTGGCATACAACTGATGGCTCCTAAGTCGGTCCAAAACAACTCCAGGTGTTGCGCGTGCTCTTCTTCACTTCGTGAATAGACTAGAATGTCATCGATGAAGACAACTACAAACTTGTCTAGTTCTTGCATGAACACTCAATTCATTGGGTTCATGAATTAACCAGGAGCATTGGTTAACCCAAAAGATATCACTGTGAACTCGAACTGGCCATAGCGAGTCACAATTGCCGTCTTGGGTATGTCTTCAGACTTGATCCTCACTTGATGATATCCTGAGCTCAAGTCAATATTTGAGAAGAACTTGGCTCCCTTTAGCTGGTCAAACAAATCATTTATTCGTGGTATAGGGTATTTGTTCATGATGGTCACATCATTGAGGGCTCGATAATCTACACATAGTCTCATGCTTCCATCCTTCTTCTTCACAAACAGGACTGGAGCGCCTTATGGTAATGCACTAGGTCTGATGTACCCCTTTTGCTGTAATTGATCAAACTGCTTCTTCAACTCTACCAGTTCTGGGGCTGCCATCCTATAAGGTCTCTTGGCGATGGGAGCAGTTCCTGGAACTAGGTCAATGGATAATTCTACTTCTCTTTTCGGTGGCATGCCGGGTAAATCCTCCAGAAACACATCAGCATCCTCCTTGATCACCGACACTTCTTGGGATGTTTTTTTTCCTTCAGGTGATTTAGCACTGGCTCGGATAGGCTAGACTGGACATGGCATGTGACAGTCTTCCCTTCGTGGTTTGTCACAGTCACAGTCCTTTTTGCACATGCTATGCTCCCTTTGCACTTGGCTAACCAATCCATGCCAAGGATTACGTCTATCCCGTGGGAGTCAAGCACTACTAGGTTAACCAAGAATACTACCCCACTTAGGTTTAAAGGGATGTTGTTAACTCCTAAGCGGCAGGGTATATAACCTCCCAGTGATTGGGTTATGAATTGCCTCCTAAGGGCTACCGTGGCTATATCATGTGCTTCCTCGAAGTGTGATGATATAAAAGAATGTGATGCACTAGATTCAAACAGTACTGAAGCCAAAACTGACTGAACCAAGAACTCACCGAGTAGAACTCTTGGTGCTGCATCTGCCTCCTCAGCATAGACGTGGTTCACCATAGCCTTTCCAAAGGATTGTTGGGCTCTTGGTGGTGCTCCACGGCTACCTCCAGCTGGCTTCCTTGGTCCATTAACTGAGTTGGAGACGACATAAGGTGCTGGATTGTTCTTGTAAGGACAGTTAACAGATATATGGCCAGGCTCACGACAAACGAAGCAAATCCTTGGGTCACTAGTGTGACTCACTCCAGACTGTGGAGGACGAAAAGAGTCCTTTGGGTTAGCAGACTGCACTGGCTGCTTGAATGTTGTAATAGGTGCTCTGTAGGACATTCCACTGTGAGTCTTCTGTTCTGAGTAAGCCGATTGTTGGGTCCTTTGCATAGAGTAAGCTGGCTGCTGTGTCCTTTGTCCAGAATAAGCAGGCTGACTAATCTTTTGAAACTTTGCCTGCTGGAACATCTTCTTGCTCTCAAACTTCCTCTTCTTCTCTCGCTGCTCATCCTCCATGTTCTTCTCTGTGGTGATAGCCTTGTTGACCATAGTGTTGAAATCAGGGTAGACCGATGCTCCAATCAAGGTCTTGATGTTCACGTTAATACCATGAAGAAAATCTTCTTGCTTCTTTTCATCAGTATCCACGGAGTGAGGGTCATAGCAGGATAATCCCGTGAACTTGTACAAATACTCCGTCATAGTGAAACCCTTCTGCTTGAGGTTCATGAATTCTTACTTCTTCAGCTTCACGAAGCTACTAGGGATGTGGTGCTCTCAGAACAACTTCACAAACTCATCCCATATCATAGTCTTGGCGTCTGCATGCATCTCCCTGTAGCTTGGCCACCATGCTAAAGCATGTCCTCTCAGTTGCTGAACTGCAAGTAGAACCTTATCCTTCTCATTAGCATGGACAATCTCGAGCTTCATCTCAATCTCCCTCAACCAATCATCTGCCTCAATGGGGTCCTTAGATCCAACAAACTTGAGCGGGTTCATCCAGTTGAAGTCCGCAATCTGGTGATTGTTCTGAGGTGCTGCCTGATGGTAGTTGATGCCATTGTCGCCCTAAGCAGCAAACGAGTTCGCCAGTATCTCAAGGAGTCGAGTCTGACGGTCCAGGATGGCAGTCAGGTCAACGGCAGGTGCTTGGGGAGGCGGTCGTGGGAGGACATGGTTACTCTCTGCCGTGTCATGCTCGTCATGCTCGTTCAATATAGGAGGAATCTCTCGGAGTCCTTGCTCCACCTCGTGTCCATTTCTGGCTCGGCTCGAATGGCGAGACATCTATGACAAGGCAAGGGTGCAGTTTAGGATTTATTATTAGAATGTATTATTTGGGTGTATTAATATGTGTCTTCATTACTTTGTTATTATTATTACTATTATATTAATGTGTATGTATATATATACACAAAGTATATATGTAAATATTATACTTTTGTTTTATATCACACAAGGCACACAAACATCAAGCATTGCAAGCAAACATTCATTCGTTCAAGCAAACGGGTACAAGATACGTTGGGTATGTAGTACCTAGGTGCGTCCCCTTAAGGGTCAGCCGGGACCTCTGCCTGACTACTGGGTCCTACATCCTGGTCTTCAGGGTCTTCATGCAAGGCTTCGTGGGGTTAAGTCGGAGGAGTGGGCGGCACAGGATAACAAATCCTCCTTCGGGTGTTGGACAGATGGTACACTAGAGTGCCTTCCAGAGTGAGCGGTTCGGCCGTTGCACGGGCATGACAGTCTTTTCGCTTGGCTCAGTCTACGAGGTAGACACCCCTAAGGAGCTGACTGTAGCGGTCGGCCTGCTCTCTAAGGTTCTCCTCGGCCAAGGCAACATGACTTTCAGCGCTGGCAACATAGGCCTCAGCCTGTGCTAGCGCTAGCTTAGCCTTTTGCCAACGGTTCTCCAATGACTCAGCGCGCTTGACGAGCGTCTTCACACGCTGGTTCAGCTGGTCGCACAGATCGGCCAGACTCAATAAATAGCCAGACATGGTGACTACAGTGGGGTCATCTTCGGTAGTCCCAAGGCCTTCCAAGTTGCGGATCCTTGCCGCCCAGGCAGGACAACTACAATCCAGCGGTGAGAAGTACTTCATGGGTGTGGAACCCAAGTGATAGTAAAAAATGTGGCACATGTACTTTAGAGCCTTGCGGGCCACCAGTTGGCAGGTGTCTTTCATCCGACAACTAGTGGCGGTGACATTCCATGGATTCATCTCCAGGAATCTCTCACTAGCACTGATGTGCACCATGACCTCATAGATTTTGGTGTCGTGCTCCGTGAACTCGTGACCCACGTATTCTGGATGGTCTGGAATACCGAGTCGGGTCGTGGCAGCATAAAGCACCTTGGGGAAACCATCTTCATTGATGCAGAATGTGGTGATACGGTCGTCAACCATATGTCTTACAACAAAGTACAAGGGTTAGATGAGGGCAAAACCTATCACCAAGGCTCTACGGTGAAAGGTTCCTATAGGAAAATCATTCTACGATCTCCTATGGTCACCTACACCCTAGGGTCCACGTCCTACATCCAAGTATGGCTCTGATACCACTTGATGTGTCCTGACCCATAACATCGAAACTAAACACGTAATATTATTACCAAATACAAGGTTCAGTGCATAATATTACAACACAAGTGGATCCACAACCATACAGAGCTTTATTTCAACGGCATAGCCTTATGGATAAAAACTACAACTAATGACAATGCAAATATAATGAACATCAACATGTATACTAGTAGCTCGTCATCGCCCATGGTTCCACTACACACAACTTGGGTGCGGATGCGACCCTACTGAAAGTCCCCCGACACGAAGTCAGGATCCTTTGAAAAACAATCAATCAACAATGTTTGAGTACAAAAGTACTCAGCAAGCTCCACCCCGCCCTTTGGAGGGGAATGAACAGATATAAATGCAATGCACAAGATAAATAATGATGCAACTAATGCAAGTGAAGATCTCCCACATCACTCATCTCAATCTCACCATAGGTGACTTTCTAGTTGTTAGGACCACACCATAACCCATCCTATATTGAGGACACGGTCGTTCGAATGGATTTTTACACTCTGCAGAGGTTGTACGATGTACCCACATGCACGGACCATCAAAGATAGCCCAACATAACCGACACCCAATCGAAACATCACCCAGACTGGTCGCCCCGAACCCAATATCATCATCATCAGTGAGCTCAATAATATCTCAACATAACTCTCTCTCCACCGTGGACGACTATCGGGTTAGCCACCAGGATGAGGCTAAGCCCCGCCCATACAGGGACACGTGGTCGTACTTAAAAGAATTTAGGTGAGATGTCAAAACAACTCGGTCCTTAACGCTCACCAGGGCAGCCTTCATACACACATCACGAGCCTATACTCATGATAGAACTCGCCGTAAGTCTACCACCACGGTAGCACATACACCAACACTAACCCATCTGCCCTGGTCACAACTCATGCATGCTCTCACCAACGATACAACATACAAGAGGCAACATCATGATGTATAACCTCATCATTCAAAAATGCAGCAAATGGAACCAGCACGGCTCTACTCTATCACTCGACGCTCAACAAATGCAATAACCTAATCTACTGGCCACAATGGATAAACCTCACATAGGTGCGATATGATCAAACAAGGATAGATGGAACTTGCCTTCGCTACTGTCTGCGGCGTCGTTCTCCAGGTCACCTGGTTCCTCTGGGTTCTCCTCCGACACGGGGTCTGCTTCGACAACGCGCACACAAGCAAAAATACAAGCAAAGCATGCATTCATCAATATATCATTCAATTTTAAGTGTATTAAATAAATTATTATTTTAGATGAATTTTAAAGAAAAATCAAATTAATTGGAGTGCAGATGAGGTAGATATGGATTTTATAAAAAGGTGGCTTGAATAATTTCAAAAATGAAAAATAGATTGGGTATGAGGTGTCACTGGTGATCTGGGGCCGATCAAATCCTATCTTGGTCTGCGGTCAGTTCTGAGGACCAGAGCTTGATTAACTAATGGCCCAATAATTAACTAATATCCTATTAGCCTACGGTCCAATCATCAACCCACGAAGCAGGATTACGAATTGCTCACTTGTTGAGTCCCAGTGGCGCTTGGGCCTGGTGTGTGGGTGAACTTGCTAACTGGTGGGGCACCAGGCCCACGGTTTTGCTAGGAAACAGACAGAGGTGCTGCTTTCTTCAACCTCGCGTCAGGTCACCATGGCTGAGCTCGGAGAGCTCGATCCAGGGGAAAGGAAGGGAGGAGGGCGGCTGAGAATGGGGCAATCAGAGGCTCAGACCACAGCGCACTCGATGGGGGCATCAATTTGGGCATAGTTCATGAGGAATAAAGCGGATTTTGGGAGTAGGACAACTATGGAACGGGAGGTCGATGTCAGCACGGAAGAGTAAGGGAGGAGCTCACCTATCGGTTGCTCGGTGCAGCTGCGAGCGAGACGCAACTCGCACGGCCGAATTTATAGGCGGAGAGGCGGGGGTAAGCTGCCGGTTCATGGACAAACAAAGTAAATACGCCGTACTCCAACAGGGCGCACACCGAGCTCTACCGGCTATCCGCTAGTGCCTACACGACGCGTCGCATCGTCTGTCTGTAGTAGTCGGCTAGTGGCGTGCTCACACGGCTGCCGAGGCAGTGATGGCCGCCGTTGTCGTCGTGGTGTGAGTCAAGAGGGTAGGTGCGTGTCACTTCCACTGGCGAGTGCGTGGGCAAGGTTAATGAGTTGTACGACGCGTTCTGGTGGCCTCCAGGGAAAAGGAGAAGGGAGCGGCGAGCTTGCCGACTGCCATGATGAGCTCGCGTGCTTGCTAGTCACCTCCAAGGAAGAAGAGACTTAGCCTTTAGCAATTAAAGGGAAGGAGGAGAGTGACGAGTGAAGCTGGGAGTAATTCAATCGATGAACAGTCAGTGAGAAGACGCGGCTCTGGTTGCTTGCCGTAATGGAATCGTGCTGCTATTTTTGGGTGAGAGGGAGCATGTGGTGCTGCTTGTTCAGTCAGAGGAAGAAGAAGGGGGTTGTCTGCAACAAAGAAATAGGAGGAAGGGTTAGATGTAAAATGCGCTGGGTTACTGCATGCTGGCCGTTGGCAGGAATAGCAGGGAGAGAGTGGCGTGGTGTTAGGTTAGTAAAGAAGAGTGATTTCAGTTATTTTATTTTATTTTATTCCTATTTGCTTTTGGTCTGACAATTATTATTTGTTTATTTTGCGCGTAGGAATCAATGATTATTCATTTCAACTTCCTGATATATATATATATATACACACATATTATTATTATTATTATTATTTGGTGATTATTATTATAAACTCGATCAACTAGTTCGCAAAAATCAGGATGTTACACCTCACTAGTCAATTCATGCCAAAAAATTGTTTGTTAAATTTAGGCAAGTGTCTAAATCTAGCAAACAACGTTTATGGAAGACTAGAATTTGTGACGCCCGCTTCCGAAAATGAACCAAGCTAACGCATATGTGTGCCCAGGATGTTCAACACACATACACGAGTGATTCACAAATGATAACCAGATAATTACCACAGCTCAAATTATTAAATAAGTACTCTTATTACATAATTCATTATATCCTCGAATACAAGCTCTAATGAATATTAATGACAAGTTCAACTAATACAGCGGAAATAAACTAATTAAGCAACTAAGCAAACTAAGCAAAAGGGATAACGCATCTCCATGCAACACCACAGGCAAAGCAGACGGTAGACACGACCTAGAACGCCGCATTATTGCCATTAAACTCACAATTCTGACCTGCAACTGTTGGGGGGGATTGCAAGAGTGAGCATGTCATACTCAGCAAGTGTGGAAAGTATGACATGTGGCTGATTCAAATGACGACAATAATAATGGCAAAGTGCTGAAAAGTACAGTAAAACATTTGAAAAGCGATGTATCATATTTATGTGAAGTAAACCCATCATAAACCATGTAACCATAATAATACCAGTCCATAATTTACCATTGCCAATAAGCATAATCAATGTCATAAACCATAATTCCATCCATAACCATAACCATAATCATAATATCGACCGTAACCATCACCAAACCATAACCATCACAATTTCCAATTTCCTTCTAATCATGGAAGTTGTCCAGGCGCTCATAACCGGGAGCACGGCTATCATGATAGTTTTAATTAACTCTGCAGAGTTTGTACCTCTTTACCCACGTGTTTGTGATTTCATCACCCGTCGGCAACTAAAGAACCTCCCTTATGCCAATTACACTTCCTTTGGTGTATGGCCAAGAGATCACGAAATAGCCTTTACAAAGGGGTTACTAGCCTATTCAGACCCCACTGAGGTTTCACCGGTGGCGATGCCTCCAACTGAGCACATCTTCAACCAAGGGCCCCCTCTTGAGCCATTCGGATCCCATAGTAGTCCCACCAATCATCAACAAACCCAATCCGACTACCCCTTCCCCGAGCATCCACAATGGTCCAAACAGCACTAGCAAAGCCCTAATTAATCAGCTACGCCGCACCCATACTTGGCCTCATGGTGGCACTGTAGTCCTGGCTTATTCTCGCATGAACCGGTCCTTAGATCTAAAGGAAGCAAACCACCATAACATCCAACCCATCCACATACCAGGCTTGCTTAGATCACCCATTACCAAACCGTATCGACCAGTTCACATTAACCAGAATATCATTAATACATAATTAAATATGTAGTGTTGGTTTTTCCATCCCAATTAATTAAGCGAAGCAAAAAGGTAAAAACACTTCCCGACTCTCTACCATAAATTCCAGGTGACAAGGTTGGTTTAACAAATCTAGTAAACTTCCTACCATAGGATTCCCATCAATTTGACACAAGCATGCAAGTTCGCAAACAAAACATTTATTTTAAAATAGGATCAATATGCTTCAAGGACACTTGCCTTACTCCGGCGGATAGGGTTGCACGAGCGCTTCGAAGTCTTGATTTTGGAAATCCTCGTATGCGGCCTCTTGAGCACTTCCCTCTACTAGTGATCACACATACAAGAATATACATACAAATCAATATGATGCACACACTTTAATCAACATGCGATGATATGCATGCATGCAAAGTACAATAATTAATTTACTACAGTTGTTTAATAATTAGATGAAACTAGTTCATACTTGTTCATATGAGTTTACGGGGGTTTTAGGGTGGATTAATGCTGCTGAAAATAAAATTATGGTGCAACTAAAATCAATTTACGCCTATTAGATTCAATATGATCGCTAAAATTCGCTTCGGGAACATGGCCTACCGTAGATGCGATGGCTTCGATGATCGCGGGATGGGGACAATGCGTAGACGAAGTAGATGCGTTCTCCGGCGGCACGACGACGGCGGCGCGATGTTGACGATGATCTCCGGCGGACGGTGGCGCCCTCCTCTTTTTCTTCCTCTTCTTCCCCTTCTTTTCCTCCTTTTTCTTCCCTGGGCGCAGCTCTCTAGTCCCTGGTGCTTTTCCCGGCGGCTAGGTTTTTCCCTGGGGCTCTGGCGTCGGGATCGTGAGGCCTACAGCCTTTTTATAGCCGCGGCGGGAGCGGGAGATCGGGGCCGAGTCGGTACGAGAGCTTCGGCGGGGCCGTTACGGCGGGCGGGACGCGTACGCGGGAGGGAATCGTGATCGGGGGGGGGGGGGGGGGGACGGGCGGGGTCGGGACTCGGGGGCGGGCGGTATCGCGGGTGGGGCGCGCCGGGGCGGGGTGTTCGGCGGGGCCGGGGCGCGGTACGCGGGAGACGGGTGGGGTCGGGCTCCGGGCGGGAGCGCGCGGGGTCGAGGCGCTGCTCGGCTGGGCCGTCGGCCTGGCCAGCGGCAGGCCCCTTTTCTCCTTTTTTTTATTCTCTCTTTTTTTATACTTTCTTATTGTATAATTTATTATATACATATTTTTTATATATATATTATTATTTATATTATAATATATATTATTAATATTAATATTATATTTATTCTTATATATTGTTATATATATTATTTATATATATATTTATATATATTTTTATTATTATTTTTATACTTATTCCTTATTACAAGTTTTAGGCTATAACTATTATTTTCTTTTTCTTCTTTTACTACACATTTGTTTATGTATGTTTTATCTTTTACATTTTTATTATCTCTCTTTTACTCTATTAATATTTAATGCATGAACATGTATGCAATGCATGATGCGAAAATTTAGGGTGTTACAATTCTACCCCCCTTAAAGTGAATCTCGCACTCGAGATTCGATAGTGTGGAGAAAAGGTGAGGGAATTCTGCCTTCAAGTCTTCTTCACATTCCCATGTAGCTTCGGTTTCCGTATGGTGTTTCCATTGCACTTTGCACCAACGGATCCTCTTATTCCTTGTGAATCCAGGACAATGAGGTTGGCGGAGAAGTCTACCCCCCCTTATTCTAAGGCTTACCTTTGGACATACTATATTTAATCCTCATCTCTCCTCCAGGAGACTTAACCAATAGAGTAACTTTCATACGAGAGATAGGCAAACTATACTTGGCAACATACTTCGATGCAATGAATCAATGCGATGCTCCAGAGTCAAATAACATAGTCGCGGGGTTGGAGTTAGCAAGAAACATACCAATGACCACGTCATCCGCTTGTTGAGCATCCACCGTAGAGACATGGTTCACGTTGCCACGAGCAAAATTCTGCTGTCCACGGCTCCCTTGTGGATGTCCTCCATTGGGTCTTGGGTTTTGCCTCGGCACATTGCTCCCTTGACCAAGGCCTGACTTAGGACATTGATTCGCAAAGTGTCCAGCTTCTCCACAAGTATAGCACCTCTTAACTCCACCAGAATTATTGGGACGAGCTTGGTTTTGAGCATTGGTTCCAGGAAAATCAGCACGAGGCGCATAAGGCATTGCTTGCCTAACAGGGCGTTGAGCAGGGATAGAAGAGCTGTAGTAAGGTGCATTTGGTGGTGCAAGGCGAGGGCGCACATTACTTCCTTGTTGCTGTCCTTGATATGGCGCCTTCCTCTTGATTTCTTGCTCCATCTCACGAATCTTGTTCTCAACCACAATTGCTTTGTCCACAAGCTTCTGAAAATTGACATAATCACAATTGAGTAGTTGCACTTGGATTTCATTGTTCAATCCCCTCATGAACAGATACTGCTTCCTACTATCAGTTTTGATGTCTTCTGGAGCATATCTTGATAATTGAGTGAATTTGTTGAGATACTCACTCACGCTCATCCTTCCTTGCCTGAGATTTTCAAAGTCTTGTCTTCTTAGTATCATAACTCCTTCAGGTACATAGTGGGAACGGAAACTTTGCTTAAACTCAGCCCAAGTGATTGCCTCCTGATTATCATGGGCGTTGCAAAGAGCTTCCCACCAGTCAGTGGCTGCTCCAACTAGCTGATGTGATGCAAAGAGAACCTTCTCCCTATCAGTGCACTGGACAATAGCAAGTTTCTTCTCAACGGACTTCAGCCAATCATCAGCTTCCATTGGGTCTGTGGCTTGTGCAAAGGTAGGCGGTCTGGTCCTCACGAACTCTCCCAAACGGTTGTGGGGAGGCTGGGGTGGTGGCGGTGGCGGTATATGAGGCTGATTGTTGTTGCCAGCTTGCAGCTATCCCATGGTCTGTATCATGGTCTGCATGAGCTGGTTCTGCATAGCCAACAGTTGCTCAATGTTGATAGCTCCTTGAGTAGATCCTTGCCCGTTGTTGTTCTGAGGCACTCCATTGTTCACCTCCTCAGCATTGACATCCCTCTGATTGCGAGTCCTCACCATCCGAAGAAAAGCAATAGGTAAGAATTTAGAAACGTCCCCAACTATATGCATCAAGGGATATGAAACTAAACAGCCAGCTACACTAGCCTAGGTGGACATGGCAATGATAAGGCATCCCAAAATCCTCTATTAAGCACTCAAGCAAGCAATATATATATAGCAAACAACACTTCAAGCAAAAACACATCGATTCCTGAGTGCTCCTATGTGCTCTAAAGTGTCCATTCTATCTAGGCTGCATCCTACGGTCAACCTGTGGCTCTGATACCAATCTGTGACGCCCGGTTCCGAAAATGAACCAAGCTAACACATATGTGTGCCCAGGATGTTCAACACACATACACGAGTGATTCACAAATGATAACTAGATAATTACCACAGCTCAAATTATTAAATAAGTACTCTTATTACATAATTCATTATATCCTCAAATACAAGCTCTAATGAATATTAATGACAAGTTCAACTAATGCAGCGGAAATAAACTAATTAAGCAACTAAGCAAACTAAGCAAAAGGGATAGCGCAGCTCCATGCAACACCACAGGCAAAGCTGACGGTAGACACGGCCTAGAACTCCGCATTATTGCCATTAAACTCACAATTCTGACCTGCAACTGTTGGGGGGGATTGCAAGAGTGAGTACATGTCGTACTCAGCAAGTGTGGAAAGTATGACATGTGGCTGATTCAAATGATGACAATAATAATGGCAAAGTGCTGAAAAGTACAGTAAAACATTTGAAAAGCGATGTATCATATTTATGTGAAGTAAACCCATCATAAACCATGTAACCATAATAATACCAGTCCATAATTTACCATTGCCAATAACCATAATCAATGTCATAAACCATAATTCCATCCATAACCATAACCATAATCATAATATCGACCGTAACCATCACCAAACCATAACCATCCCAATTTCCAATTTCCCGCTAATCATGGAAGTTGTCCAGGCGCTCATAACCGGGAGCACGGCTATCATGATAGTTTTAATTAACTCTGCAGAGTTTGTACCTCTTTACCCACATGTTTGTGATTTCATCACCCGTCGGCGACTAAAGAACCTCCCTTATGCCAATTACACTTCCTTTGGTGTATGGCCAAGAGATCACGAAATAGCCTTTACAAAGGGATTACTAGCCTATTCAGACCCCACTGAGGTTTCACCGGTGGCGATGCCTCCAACTGAGCACATCTTCAACCAAGGGCCCCCTCTTGAGCCATTCGGATCCCAGGGTAGTCCCACCAATCATCAACAAACCCAATCCGACTACCCCTTCCCCGAGCATCCACAATGGTCCAAACAGCACTAGCAAAGCCCTAATTAATCAGCTACACCGCACCCATACTTGGCCTCGTGGTGGCACTGTAGTCCTAGCTTATTCTCGCATGAACCGGTCCTTAGATCTAAAGCAAGCAAACCACCATAACATCCAACCCATCCACATACCAGACTTGCTTAGATCACCCATTACCAAACCGTATCGACCAGTTCACATTAACCAGAATATCATTAATACATAATTAAATATGTAGTGTTGGTTTTTCCATCCCACTTAATTAAGCGAAGCAAAAAGGTAAAAACACTTCCCGACTCTCTACCATAAATTCCAGGTGACAAGGTTGGTTTAATAAATCTAGTAAACTTCCTACCATAGGATTCCCATCAATTTGACACAAGCATGCAAGTTCGCAAACAAAACATTTATTTTAAAATAGGATCAATATGCTTCAAGGACACTTGCCTTGCTCCGGCGGATAGGGTTGCACGAGCGCTTCGAAGTCTTGATTTTGGAAATCCTTGTATGCAGCCTCTTGAGCACTTCCCTCTACTAGTGATCACACATACAAGAATATACATACAAATCAATATGATGCACACACTTTAATCAAAATGCGATGATATGCATGCATGCAAAGTACAATAATTAATTTACTACAATTGTTTAATAATTAGATGCAACTAGTTCATACTTGTTCATATGAGTTTACGGGGGTTTTAGGGTGGATTAATGCTGCTGAAAATAAAATTATGGTGCAACTAAAATCAATTTACGCCTATTAGATTCAATATGATCACTAAAATTCGCTTCGGGAACATGGCCTACCGTAGATGCAATGGCTTCGATGATCGCGGGATGGGGACAATGCGTAGACGAAGTAGATGCGTTCTCTGGCGGCACGACGACGGCGGCGCGATGTTGACGACGATCTCTGGCGGACGGTGGCGCCCTCCTCTTTTTCTTCCTCTTCTTCCCCTTCTTTTCCTCCTTTTTCTTCCCTGGGCGCAGCTCTCTAGTCCCTGGTGCTTTTCCCGGCGGCTAGGTTTTTCCCTGGGGCTCTGGCGTCGGGATCGTGAGGCCCACGGCCTTTTTATAGCCGCGGCAGGAGCGGGAGATTGGGGCCGAGTCAGTACGGGAGCTTCGGCGGGGCCGTTACAGCGGGCGGGACGCGTACGCAGGAGCGAATCGGGATCGGGGGGGGGGGGGGGGGGACGGGCGGGGTCGGGACTCGGGGGCGGGGTCGGGACTCGGGGACGGGCGGTATCGCGTGTGGGGCGCGCCGGGGCGGGGTGTTCGGCGGGGCCGGGGCGCGGTACGCGGGAGCCGGGTGGGGTCGGGCTCCGGGCGGGAGCGCGCGGGGTCGGGGCGCTGCTCGGCTGGGCCGTCGGCCTGGCCAGCGGCAGGCCCCTTTTCTCCTTTTTTTTATTCTCTCTTTTTTTATACTTTCTTTTATTATATAATTTATTATATATATATTTTTATATATATTATTATTTATATTATAATATATATTATTAATATTAATATTTTATTTATTCTTATATATTGTTATATATATTATTTATATATATATATTTATATATATTTTTATTATTATTTTTATACTTATTCCTTATTACAAGTTTTAGGCTATAACTATTATTTTCTTTTTCTTCTTTTACTACACATATTTGTATATGTATGTTTTATCTTTTACATTTTTATTATCTCTCTTTTACTCTATTTATATTTAATGCATGAACATGTATGCAATGCATGATGCGAAAATTTAGGGTGTTACAGAATTTCACTTAATTCTTTCCATATGTTGTTGTATTCTTCTGAAATAATCTAAAAGTAATACCATTAAATCCTATTTTGAGGTGCAAAGGAATTTTATAGTGAGAAAGCGTGAACCTTTCTCCTCTATGTGAGCAAAATTTTCCCATCCTAATGCACGCCAAACGAAAAGAATTCAAAATCCATACTGTCGGTGTTTGGATTCAGCAGATCTCCCGACACTACCTTAGGTAGATCGAGGAGTTGTAGTTCGGTAATGGGCGCACATAGATTCAACAAGGTGAAAGGCACGTGTACACAGAGATTTACGTGGTTCGGTCTGCTTGAGCGTAATACCCTACTCCACGGGGTGTGTTGGTGATGTATTAAGCTTGTGAGTCTAGAAGAAGCTCCAGAAGAAGAAGCTCGTCTAGCTCAGGGAGTTCAGTCGTGGTCTGGAACCGTCCCTTGTGTATCGTCGACCAGTCCTTTTATAGTACAAGGACTTATCGTTACAACGTTAGCCTGGCCCGACAGGTGGCCCCGCAGTTACACATGCTTGATACACAATAAATGGGGTTAATTACCCTTAATAGCCTGGTAATGGGCCTTAACAGTGCCGTTACTAGCATTAAGGACCATCCGATCGTGTGTCATTAATATGGCATTAATGACACTTAATCGGGTCTTGAAGTCTTTGATTGATCCTTGAAGGTCCGAAGCCGTTGGGGGGTCCACTGGCCTGATAGTTGAAGTTGAAGGTATGGCGGTTGCCACGTGGCAGCTCCGGAGCTTACCGTCGTGGACGGGTAGGTCCGGTGCTGTTGGACACGTGGAGCTTCCCTCTGTCTAGGGTTAGGTCCGGGGGTGCCATATTGGTATTCTGACCAGAGCTTCCCATGTGTGGGTGATAGCTCCGGTCTTGTGATACACGTGGCGGCCCTGGGACTAACCATGTCGGGGAAGCAGGTCCGGCTACGCCTGACATGTGGGGCCTTCGGAGGTCTTCAAATCTGGTAGATGGAGTTTCCTTGTGATCTTTGCAATCCCAAGGGGTATCCGGTACGGAGGTTACCAACAGTGGCCCCCTGGACTCACCTCCGGGAGCGACCTTTTGGATGAAGTCATTTCGCCGGAGGTGGGTCCACTCTTCGGTTTCTGAACCGTGTCTTCAAGGGTCTTTGGTTGTGCCGTTGGCGGTAGTTCACAGTTAAACTTCTGCCGTGTGGCGTATCTTGGAGGCGGCAGGTGAGATTTCAGCGTGCGGATCTCACGCAATTGAAGGTCGTCGGTTCTCGATACGAAAATTGTATCGGTTTCGCGCGCCCTGTCAGGCCACCGACTTTGGGTTTCCCGCCTTTCATGATGACAACCGTTCGCCTGGGGTAAGAACCTTGACTTGATCGTCGGGGTGGCCCCGGGCCCCCTTGTCATTGGCGGGGTGAAATTTTTAACTGGTACCATCAGCTCCTCTGTGGTTTCCATCCAGGTGTTGCGGGGGCTTACTTAAGAAGGAAAGCACACACCGTTTGGGGTTCTTTATGCCTTTCAACCGATCTTGCGCTCAAACCTTCCAAACTTTTGCTTGCCTTTCCTCTCTTGCCTCGCTGTGTCGCAACGGAGTTGGGTCTCCGCCAGAGCCGACTGAAGACCGATGACGATTTAAAGAAGGTTCGGACCCTCATGGGATGGTCTCCTGACTTCTTCAACCACTTGGTCCGCGCCAGCAAGCTTCCGTTCGAGACGGAACACGCCGACGACATGGTGTACTTCTTCGCGTACGCCATGGTGGGACTGATCCCACCTTTCTCCTCTTTCTTCTTGATGCTGCTAGACTTCTATGGTCTGCAGCTGTACCAGTTTGGCCCCCACTCTATTCTGTTGGTGTCCATCTTTGCCCACTTCTGCGAGATGTGGGTGGGCATTCTCCCCTGCATTGAGCTTTTCCGCACCTTCTTCACTGTCAAACCACAAGTAGGAGCGACGAGTACCTTGGCTTCTACTATTTTGTGAAGCGCAAGAAGTGCCACTACAAGTACTTGCGGTCGTTCCCTTCTGGGAAGTGGGACGACTAGAAGAAGGATTGGATTGTTATCAGGGTGGAGGAGCACGAGAAGCTAGAGCTGCCAAAAGGCCTCCCCAACATCGACACTGCAATTTCGAGTGAAGCTCCGATTCTGTCGGATGCATTCAACCCTGCTCTAACCATGATCCGCCTATGTTTGGAAGGAGGGGTGACTCCCCAGGCGGTGTTTTGCAACTTCCTGACCAATAGGTGGGCTCCGTTGAAGAGGAGGGAGAAGTTGGCTTGGGCCCTCAACAGTGTGTTGGACGACGACCGGATCGAGACTGGTTTGAAGTCCAACATGGAGGGTGCAACTTTGGAGTTCCACCTCAAGAAGTTCCAGCACGACATCGACGTTGAGGGCGACGACTTGGCTCCGCCGGCAGCTTTCCTCCCTCTGAACATGGAGGCACAATTCAGTAGGGAGCTCCGGCGGATGATGCCGGTGCTTGATGACCTTGGTGTCATTGAGAGGCGCCTAACCACTGGGTTGGCGATCTCCGAAGCTCCGGAAGGTGGCTCCGTCCCCGCCCCTAAGCCAAGAACCGAAGTCGTCGGCAAGGGCAAGGAACTGGCCGAGCCCTCAAGCCGTAAGAGAAAGCATGCCGACAGAAGGTCCGCCAGGCATACTTCTTACGCGGCGTCTCCTTCTCCCCGTAGGGGAAGCTCTACAACGGCGGTGTCTACTCCAGTTGCGGCATCTTCCCAGGGTGCTAGCTCCGGCCAAGTGACTCCAATACCAGGGCCAGCTGAGGGCTCCAGGTCTGGAGGACCTTCCCGGTCGAGGGGGGCCTCGACCAGAGCAACACTGCCAGCAGCAGCAAGCTCCAGAGGGCCCTCCGGGACTATCACGCCAGTGGTGGCTGGGGCCATTCCGGAGAAGAGGTTCCGCGGTAATTGGTGCGGAAGCCTTCCGAGGTAGTTTTTGATTTTTTACCTCAGTTAGTTGTTTTATTGTTAATTGTATTTTGAGTCTCTTCGTCTTTCATCCACAGCGTGCCCAAGAAAAGGGCTGAAGCTCCGGTCCCTGCAGCAGCGGTTGAGGCTGTGCAGGCTAAAGCTCCGGCTCCAATTCTAGCGCTGCCCCAAGAGGTGGCTGAAGCTGTTGCAGCCCCAGCGCCGGCTGTCGTGGTTTTGGATGACTAATCCCCAGAAGCTCCTGTGGTAGCGCTGGACAACAGGACTGAAGATGTACCAGTAGCGCCAGCCTCAGAGGTTGAAGCTCCGGGCTTGGATGCAGTGATGTTGGATGCTCCGGCCGCAGAGCCGGAGGAAGCTGCGATTACGGCCCTAGAGCCGGATGTTGTTGAAGCCCCGATAGTCGAGCTGGTGGTTGATGACGTCCCGGCAGTGGAGCCGGGTGTTGATGAAGCCACAACATTTGTACCGGTTGCCGAGGAAGCTCCGACGGTAGAGTCGGTTGCTGCAGAAGTTTCGGCTGTGGAGCTGGCTGTTGAAGAGGTTCCGGTGTTCGAGCCAGCTGCCGCGGAGGTGTCGGTGCCTGAGCCTTTGGTGGTCGAAGCATCAGCGCCCGAGCCCATGTCGATCGAAGCGCCAACACCTGAGTCAGAGGCGGAGGAGGCGCCTGTGCAAGAGCCAGGAGTAGCTTCTGCTCCGACCGAACCTTCAACGTCTGCTCCAGAAGTGGTGATCCCGGAGGTGCTCGCTACTGAGCCAAAGTGCCATGAAAAAGCTACTGGCCCCCTGCCGGAGGGGCCAATTGCTGATGACCTGGCGGCTGGGCCTTCAGAGCCAATTCCGGAGGTTGGAACTTCGGCTGCGAGTACTTCCTCAGCGGCGGCTGAGGCTATCCCGGAGGAGGGCCCTAGTGTCATGGAAGCTCAGGGGACCGCTCTCATAGAGTGGGACCCAATTTTTGTTGCTGAAGATCCACTGGAGCAAGTGGAGAGGACCCCAACAGGTCCGGACCCGATCCCCCTATCGTTGTCTATCGACAACGCCTGCTCAAGTCTTCGCCAAGTGCAGCTGGCCTTCTACCACGACAGCAAGGCCCTCGAGGAGGAGCGCCAAACACTTAGGAGGTGGCGCAACTGACTCCATTTCGAGACCAAGCTAGCGCAGCCGAGGCTGGCTGACGACAAGGAGTGGGTGAAAAGGGAGAAAGTCCGCCTAGAGTATTGGGGTAAGTTGTTGGATGAGAGGGAAAGCATGATGCGGACCCTCGACAACCAGTCCTGGGCCATCTATGATCAAGCCAAGGCTGCAAATAGCGTAGCTGATGAACGCCAGTAAAGGCTCTCCGCCATCCACGATAGTCTTGTCAAGCGCTGGGAGGCTCTTGAAGCGCGGGAAAGACGGCTCAAAGATGAAGAGCAGAAATTCCTGGAGCTGTGGGACGACCTCGTGAAGAGGGAGGAAGAGCTTGTCCAAAAGACAGCTCTGGCTGACAAGAGCCTCGAAGAATGCACCAAGAAATTGGAGGAGCATTACAAGGAGGAGGAGAAGAAGGCCTGGGAGCGAGGGCAAGAACTCTACAAGCAGGAGAATGCCATCACCGCCCGGGAGAAGAAAGTGCGGGGCCGAAAGAAAGATATGGTCAACCACCGGAATGAGATCCATCTCTGGGAGGAAGAGCTCAACAAGCTCGAAAGGCAGGTTGCTGAAACGATTCAACAGAATGCCAAAGAGGTGGATCGTCTTGCTCGGGAGAGCTCGAAGCTGGCGGCGGCCAAAAGATCCTTGGCGAAGATGCATCGTGCAAGGTCTGCGGAGTCCCAACAAGTTTGGGACTTCCTGGGCAAGGCCAACGACGCGCTGACGCCAATGGGCTTCAGTCCTGTGCATCCGGATGATCCGGAGCCAGAGCTGGACCAGGCGTTGGAGGCGCTGGGTTCAGCAGGCAACAAGCTCTCCAAGGTGGGCGATGTCATCGCAGACCAATTGGAATTGGAGGGTCAGTCCCTAGTGAAGAACGTCGCATAGTTTGTGCTGACGTGCTACACTAGCCGGGACCCTCAATTCCCTCTGGACCCAGTGCTTGAAGGTCCCATAGAAGGAGAGGGTGAAGCCGCCCGAGCCAACGTGTCGGAGGTGGCCCAAAAGGTCGCCCAGTTCTTCCATAGGGTCTAGGACCGTCTCCCTGTAGCTCCCGCTTGTATTCTCTCTTCTTCTTCTCCAATTTTGTAATCTCTTGTCTCCAGATGAATGAAATCCAATTTTTGAGAATTCGAATTTCATTTTTTGTCTTTAACACCTTTGTCTCGCTTGGCCCCCTGGTAGATGTACACAATTTGATTATGAACTTGTACCAAGAGGATGTACCAGTTGTTGAAGACATGCGTGCTTCAAACTTGTAGAATGTAGGTCCAAAGTCTTCGATAGTGTAAGCCCCCTGAGGTTGTCGGAGCTTAGTGGCTCCGGCATTGACCATCGCCGGAGCTTAGTAGTTCCGGCAGTAGTCTCCATCAACGCGTAAAGCATCGACAGTTAACCCTCTGGGGTGTCGGAGCTTGGTAGCTCTGGCTCCATTCACCATCGTCATGAAATGTTTATTTTTCCTGCACATTGAAGTCAAGAAAAACAGTAAAATCCATTTTCTATCTATAACTTCATTGCGGCTTACTGTTCCCGAGAAAGTTTTAGGTCGAACGCAATCCTAAATACATTGAGGTCTTGCTTCCTCCAGGTCCGATCATTTCTGGACTCGCCTTACTTCGGCCTGCCTGGGTGTAGGTAGAGTGGCGTACTTAGGGTGCAGGACCAGGCTAAGTCGATAGCACACTCCGGCCCTAGATTGGCTTGGCGGCATTCAGACAAGTAGGCCATCAACAATGTTTGAACCCAGAAGGATAGATAATGCAACTCGATCTGTACATGAACTGGTCGAGCTAAAGTTTCTTAAGAACTGCACAACTTTGTTATAGACAAGAAAGAGAAAAATAAAAAATATTGAGCCTGTACAAAGTAAATGCACATGGAGTCTGTTTTCATACAATGATGTCTTTCATTGTGTTCGGGGTACAGGGGAAACAAGTACACTCTTAGGGTACGAAACTAGGCTAAGTGTGTTTTGTTTCTCGTTTGACCCAAGGTAGCTAGCTACACTTTTAGTTCTGAGACTGTGACAAGTGTTGTATGGACGTTACAGACCTAGCACGGTAGGTCCGGCTGCCCTCCCGGAGGAGCTACCCGACTCTGTACAATGATTCCATAACGTACACCACATGTAATTACAGACTCACCTCCGTGATATTAAGCGTAGAACTTACGGACGTGCTCAATGTTCCAAGGATTTGGGAGAGGTGTCCCATCCTCGGTTGCCAAGCGAACGCATCCAGGACGGGATACTTTGATCACTCGGAAGGGTCCCTCCCAACTGGTGGAGAGTTTGTTTAACCCTTCTCTGGATTGTATTCTCCGTAGCACCAGATCGCCTTCCTCGAGCTGTCGGCTATGAACATTCCGTTGGTGATAGTGCCGGAGAGCTTGGCGGTATCGAGCATTCCAAATAGCTGCTCGGCACCTTCCCTCTTCAAGGAGGTCAAGGTCTTCACGCCGGAGCTGGTCCTGTGTGGCTTCGTCGGAGGTCCGGACCCAGAGCGACCCCAAGGTGATTTCCGAAGGAAGGACTGCTTCAGCTCTGTACACCAGGAAGAAGGGTGTCTCTCCAGTTGACCGGTTTGGAGTTGTCCTGTTGGACCATAGAGTGGGTGGAAGCTCTTCAATCCAGTTGGCTCCATGTTTTTTCTGGTGCTCATATGTGCGCGTCTTGAGTCCTTTCAGTATTTCTGCATTTGCTCTCTCGACTTGGCCATTGCTTGCCGGTTGAGCTACGGAGGCGTAGCTAACTTGAATGCCGAGGTCTTCGTAATATCCTTGGAAAGCAAAGCTTGTGAATTGGGTCCCATTATCTGTCATGATTTTGTTCGAGACTCCAAATCTGCATATGATGGACTGCAAGAAGTTGATAGCTGATTGCTTGTTTATTGTCACAACTGGAGTTGCTTCCGGCCATTTGGTGAACTTGTCAATGGCGACATACAGGAACTTGTAACCTCCGACGGCTCTTGGGAAAGGTCCCAAGGTGTCCATCCCCCACATAGCGAAGGGCCGTGTAGGAGGTATCATTTGTAGAGGTTGAGCTAGTGTGTGAATTTGCTTTGCAAGGAACTAACATGCTTTGCATTTCTTCACGAGCTCAGTTGCATCCTGGAGCGCTATAGGCCAGTAGAAGCCATGACGGAAGGCTTTACCAACTAGCGTACGGGAAGATGTGTGGTTCCCACACTCGCCTCCATGGATTTCTGCGAGGAGCTCGCAGCCTTCTTCCCTTGTGATGCACCGCATTAGGAAACCGTTGGCACCGCGCTGGTAGAGATCCCCTTCTACTAGCGTGTATCTTTTAGCCAATCTGACTATCCAGTCAGCGGATACATCATCGTCAGGAAGGATATTGTCTTTCAAGTAGCTCCGGATCTTCGAGATCCATGCATCGGAGCTTGCTTGAGCATTTGAGTCTTGCGTGCTGGGTTGCTCGGAGCTTCCGGCAGCACCTACGACCCTTGATGGCTGCCATGGTGACAGGGCCATTGGGACCGCCAGCTTCGGGATGCTGGTCTCGCCCCCTTCGCTCAGTTCGACATGCTGAGCTGTGGGTTTTGACAACCTCCGGACGAAGGTTCCGTCCGGAGCTGGAGCTCCAGTTGACGCTTTCGTTGAGAGTTCGTCAGCTTCAGCGTTATGGACACGTTGGACATGGTGGAGATCCAGGACTTTGAAGTCCTTCTGAAGCCTCTGGACTTCAAGGAGATAAGCAGCTAGTTGGGGATTGTTACAGGAGCATTCACCCTTCACCTGTTTAATGATGAGCTGCGAATCTCCCTTGACCAACAGCTGCTTGACACCATGTGATAGTGCCACCTTTAGTCCATAAATGAGTGCTTCATACTCCGCCATGTTGTTGGTCGCCTTGAAGTCAAGGTGGACCATGTATTTTACCTTCTCCCCGGTTGGAGCGAGGAGGCCTCCAGCTCCGGCCCCCTTCTTTTGCATGGAGCCGTCAAAGTAGAGGGTCCAGTGAGGTTCAGTGAAGACCAGAACCTTAAGTTCCGGCTTCTACTCACTAGGGCCCCCAGGGTTTGATGGAGAGGGGGTCCATTCTGCCACGAAGTCTGCCAATGCTTGACTCTTGATCGCTTGTCTTGGGATGAATTCATGATCGAATTTGGCCAATTCCACTGCCCACTTTGCAATGTTCCCAGTAGAGTTGGGATTATGCAAGATCGCACGTAGTGGGTTAGAGGTCACTACTGAGATCTTGTGAGCTTGGAAGTAATGGCAAAGCTTCCTGGAGGCGATGAGAACTACGTAGAGCAGCTTGTGCACCTCTAAGTATCGAGTCTTGACATCATGTACCACTTCGCTGATGAAGTACACTGGGCGTTGGACTGTCCGGACCCTCCCGGAGGGGCCCAGAGCTTCCCCTGCATCAACCCGGACCCTCCCAGAGGGGTCCGGACCTGCTTCGGGGACTTTCGGGTCCTTGCTGGAGGAACCCGGAGCTTCTATTGGAGCGACCCGGACCCTCCCGGAGGGGTACATATCTTTTGGAATAACTCCTTGTAGATCCAAGTCTGGGGGCTGGGAGCCAGACTCACCTTCAGGAACCTCCGGACCCTCCCGGAGGGGTCTGGATTCCTGAGCTTGTGATGGTTCTGGTCTCTCCACGACCAGGACCATGCTGACAACCTCGTCGGTTGCTGAAATGTAAAGCAGTAAGGGCTCACCAAGGTTCGGAGCTACCAAGGTTGGTAGAGTGGTGAGGAGCTGCTTTAGCTCTTGGAACGCCTTTTCTGCTTCTTCAGACTATTGAAATGGTCCATACTTCCTCAATAGCTTGAAGAAGGGTAGCGCTCGTTCCGCCAGTCTTGAGATGAACCGGCTGAGGACCGCTAGACATCCAGTCAGTTTCTGGACATCTTTGATGCGGGCTGGTGGCCGCATCTCCTCTATGGCTTTAATCTTCGCCGGATTTGCTTCTATGCCCCGGTGGTTTACCAGGAAACCAAGAAGCTTTCCGGAGCTAACCCCAAAGTTGCACTTGTCTGGGTTCAGCTTCGTGCGGGTGACCCGCAGCTTGTCGAAGACAGCTTGCAAGGTGTCAAGGAGTGACTCCTTGTCATTGATCTTGACGATGATGTCATCAAGATACACTTCCACTACGTCTTTGATGAGTTCTCCAAAGGTTTTGTACATAGCTCGTACAAATGTTGAAGCTGCATTCTTGAGACCAAATGGCATGGCAGTATAGCAATACAATCAATATACTGTGATAAAAGAAGTATGTTCTTCATCTTCCCTAGACATTCTGATTTGATGGTACCCAGAATATGCGTCTAGAAAACACAGTAATTCACACCCGGAGGTGGAATCCACAATCTGATCTATTCTAGGTAGTGGGAATGGATCTTTTGGGCAAGCCTTATTTAGTGTTGTGTAGTCAATACACATCCGAAGCTTCCCGCCGGTCTTGGGTAAAACGACTGGGTTTGTCAGCCATTTTGGATGGAAGACTTCTCGGATGAATCCAGCTTCGAGCAACTTCTTCACTTCTTGTCGTATGAAGTTCTGTCGCTCTACGGATTGCTTCCGAGGCTTCTGATATACAGGCCGAGCGTCGGGATAGATCTTCAGATTATGCTCGATCACTTCCCTAGGGATCCTATTTGTGACGGTTGCCAGGCAAACACATCGACGTTAGCCCGGAGGAAAGTGATGAGCGCGAGTTCCTATTTGTCGTTCGGACCTCCCGATATACGGGTGGTCTGAGCGGCATCGGAACCGATTTGGACGACTTTGACGGGGATGTCGGTGTCACCACTTGGTTGCATGTTAGGTGCAGAGGTTAAGCCTCGTTGACGAATGCTCGGGGGTTTCGGAGCTTGCTCCTGTCTAGATTCTTCCTCCTGCACTGTAGCAAGCGCATGAAGTTCCTCCAGAGCAGTCACTCTAGCCGTACTGTCTCCGCAGATCCGGAGAACGCCAGCTGGTGTTGGCATCTTTAACACCAGGTAGCCACATTGAGCAGCAACCATGAATTTGTACAAGGCAGGCCTGCCCAGAATGGCGTTAAAAGGCAAGTTGATTTGAGCGACGTCAAAGATCAACTTCTGAGTGTGATAATTCTCCCGAGTCCCGAAGGTCACAGGGAGAGTAATGGCACCGAGCGGCATTATGGCCCCCAGACCTACTCTAGAGAAAGGTCGGGAGGGGCGAAGGTCTGAAGGTCGGAGCTGAAGTTTGACAAAAGCTTTGAAGCTTATGAGGTTCAACCACGAACCTCCGTCCACCATTACATGGTGGAGTTGAATGTTGTTGATGGTAGGTGATACCATCAAAGGTAGCTGGCCAGCTCCAATCATGTTTCGAGGGCAGTCCAAAGCATCTAAAGTGATGGTAGTGTCCATCCACTTTCGATGAGGCTCCGCCCTGGCTGTAGGAGCTACTGAGGCCATGTACCGCCACATGGTCTTGAGGACACGGCGGGAGGTGATGTCCCATGAACCACCAAAGATGGTGTTCATGGTCTTCCGACGCTCATTGTCAGAGACGTCAAAATCGTCGTCGACAGAGGTGTAAACAGCCTTCAGGATCTTTTTAGGGTCCTGGAAGCCTAACTCCTCTTCAGCCGGAGCTTCATCGACCTTCTGTTTTCCTTCCCTCCGACGGAAAGGAACTTCTTCCCGGCGCTTGTTGTAGCGCTCGGCAAGGTTTTGGACCTCCCGGCAGTCCTTCAAGTTGTGGCTGTTCGACTTGTGGATAGGACACCACATTTTGGAGTTGCCACTGTCTTCAGAGGACGGCTGAGGTCGTTTCTTGAGGCGTGGCCCCCGGCCACCCAGAGCTGCTGCAGCTGCAGCGGTGGATGTGCCGGCCGACGACTTCTTTTTGCTGTTGGACTTTTTCTTCTTTTTGCCACTCCCGGAGGTAGTGGCTTCGCCTTTGGAAGATTTTTTGCCATCCTTCGGAGGTGGTTTGGAGTGCATTTCACGGCCCTCCGCAGCTTTGGCACATTTGTCTGCCAAGCTGAAGAGCTCCGTGATGCTGGTGATCTCCTTGACCGCCAGCTTCTCCAGCATCTTCTTATCCCGTACGCCCCGTCTAAACGTCACGATAACAGAAGCGCTAGAGATAGAAGGAATGGTGTTTTTTACCTGGGAGAACCTCTGGATGAATGAGCGCAGGGGTTCTCCCCCCTTCTACACAACTGCAAAAAGGTCTAGTTCAGTGCCTGGTCGGGTGTATGAACTCCCAAAATTGGCGGTGAACTGTTGGCACAATTCCTCCGAACTATTGATAGAGTTGTGAGGAAGGCTCATTAACCAGGACCTAGCGGTCCCAGTCAAAGCCACTGGGAAGTAGTTGGCCATTACAGCCTCGTTACCTTCGGCCGCAAGGATTGCGGTGGTGTAAATTTGGAGAAACTCGGCGGGATTAACAGTCCTGTCAAATTTCTCCGGCAGGTGAGGCCAGAATATTTGTGGCCATCTGACCATGCGTAGATGCATGGCCAATGCAGAACAGCCTCCTCCTACTCCCTCGGGAGTAGGGCTGTCTCGAGCCTCTCGCCTTTCGCGAGCACACTCGATATGGACACGACCGTCCTGTTGACGGTAACGGCGATCAAGCTCCGCCCGGAGGTCATGAGTTGATAGCCTGGTTACCGTATGAGTACGTCGCGCCCCAGACAGTAGCGACGTAACTTGTTGTGACGCAGCACGCCTCCTATTCTGGGAAGCATGCGGAGCAAGTCTGCCAGACACAGTCCGGCGCTGCGATGGGGCCCACCCCGAAGGAGGAGGACCTTGGTTGCTGATGCGGTCGGCTGCTGCTGCAACCAGATGTTCCACATCAGCCCTCCATTGCTCCATTGCACCCTGGGATGCACCTGGAGGTGGTGGACGTTGGACGAGAGCACGCGCTGCATGAAGCGCGTGTTCAGGGTTGTTGTTGTTTGCCGATGCGGTGACCGACGCCGATGCACCGTCATGCTGCTCAGCTTGACGTGCTAGTGCAGGCGGTGGCGGTGGAGGCATGACTCCTGTTGGAGCCACGACACTTGTTGGTTGCTGCATGTTTGTAAGACCCTCATTTTCATGCATCATGCCTTGCATACACTCATATACGTGTTTAACATTAACCCACATCAAGAGGAACGAGTTTAAAATTGATTTGGAACAAAACCGCACTTAAAATGCAGGAAAGTGCGGACTAGTCCGATTTTTTTGAGGACTAGTCCGATTTCTCTCTGACTAAAAACGGACTTGTCCGATTTTGTGCGGACTAGTCCGATATTCCATGAATCCTTGAAAAATTGCTAAGCCCTTGGAATTTTCCGGACTAGTCCGGTGTTCCAGCGGACTTGTCTGTTTTTCCTCTCTATTCAAAGTCAAACTTGTCCAATTTTAGGCCATACTTGTCCGATTTTCTCTCTGGACCACTTTGGACTAGTCCGGTCCTTTCCGGACTTGTCCGATATTTCGCGACTCCGATTTAATATTTTGTTTTACGACTTGTTTCTTGGGTTTCATGTTAAGTGGGCCTAGGGACGTCGTGCCTAACTCTTTTAGAGCCCATGTGGGACTCTAAACCGGCCTCTACTCATCCCAAAACTCGAAATCCATCTAACACTAGCCTCCACCTCTATATAAACAGCCCCACCCCTTGGATTGACATCTATTTGCCACTTTTCCACCCACCCAAACCCTAGTTCGTGGGGAGCCGCCATCAAGGAGGGAGGAGAAGATCCCAAGCAAGAAGAAGAAGAGGAGGAAATGAAAGAGGATCAAGATCTCCACCAAGTTTCGTCCATCACCACCAATTCATCTCCAAGTTCATCACCAACCCTAGATCATCAAGATCCAAGTGCTACCTTGTGACGCCCGGTTCCGAAAACTGAACCAAGGTAACGCATATGTGTGCCCAGGATGTTCAACACACATACACGAGTGCAATCACAAAAGAGTATACAGAAAATTTACCACGGAACAAGATTAATTATCAAATTTTATTACACAAACCATATTATCCTCGAATACAAGCTCTAATGAATATTAATGACAAGTTCAACTAATGCAGCGGAAATAAACTAATTAAGCAACTAAGCAAACTAAGCAAAAGGGATAGCGCAGCTCCATGCAACACCACAGGCAAAGTTGACGGTAGACACGGCCTAGAACTCCGCATTATCACCATTAAACTCCCAGTCCTGACCTGCAACTGTTGGGGGGGGATTGCAAGAGTGAGTACATGTCGTACTCAGCAAGTGTGGAAAGTATGACATGTGGCTGATTCAATTGACGACAATAATAATGGCAAAGTGCTGAAAAGTACAGTAAAACATTTGAAAAGCAATATGTTATATGTATGTGAAGTAATCCCATCATAATCACGAGTAATACCATAATACCAAACTGAATTCATTACCATCATCATTAAGTCCAGATTTCACCATTGCCAATAACCATATTCAATACCAGAAATAAATCCATAACCAACCATAACCATAACCATCACCATCACCCTTACCATAACCATTACAATAACCATTACCAATACCAAATACCCTCTAATCATGAAAGTTGTCTAGGTGCTCATAACCAGGAGCACGGCTATCATGATAGTTTTAGTTAACTCTGCAGAGTTTGTACCTCTTTACCCACGTGTTCGTGATTTCATCACCTTTCGGTGACTAAGAACATCCCTTGTGCCCATGACCCGTCGGTCACATTACACACTTCCGTTGGTGTGTGGCCAAGAGATCACAAAATAGCCTTTACAAAGGGATTACTAGCCTATTTAGACCCCACTGAGGTTTCACCGGTGGCGATGTCTCCCGCAGAGCACATCTTCAACCAAGAGCCCCCTCTTGAGCCATTCGGATCCCAGGGTAGTCCCACCAATCACCAACAAACCCAATCCGACTACCCCTTCCCTGAGCATCCACAATGGTCCAAACAGCACTAGCAAAGCCCTAATTAATCAGCTACGCTGCACCCATACTTGGCCTCGTGGTGGCACTGTAGTCCTGGCTTATTCTCGCATGAACCGGTCCTTAGATCTAAAGCAAGCAAACCACCATAACATCCAACCCATCCACATACCAGGCTTGCTTAGATCACCCATCGTATTGACCAGTTCACATTAACCAGAATATCATTGATGCATAATTAAATGTGTAGTGTTGTTTGCCATCCCAATTAATTAAGCGAAGCAAAAAGGTAAAAAAATCCATCCCGACGCTCTACCATAAATTCCAGGTGACAAGGGTGGTTTAGCAAGTCTAGTAAACTTCCTACCATAGGATTCCCATCAAATTGACACAGCATGCAGTTTGCAAACGAAACATTTATTTTAAAAACAGGATCAATCTGCTTCAAGGACACTTGCCTTGCTCTTGCTGTTTATTAGGGTCAAAGCCTTCAAACTCCTGGTGCTGTAGATCCTCCACGGCACTTCCTAGCGCAAATCCGTCTAATCCACACAATAAACATACAAGATAAGAAACACAATCAAAGAGTGCACAAATATTACTCAATATGACATGACATGCATGATTGATGCAAATGCAAGGTAGAACTTGTTACTTGATTGCTTTTAATGATCACTAATTAGTTCTAATAGCTTTTAACAAGTTTATACAGGTTTGGGGTCGATTAGATCAAATTTTAGAATTAATTCAACACAATTTAACCAGAAAGATCGGACTAGTCTGCTAGTGACCGGACAAGTCCGCACTCCGCGAGATCAGCAGATTAGGGTTTTCTAGATCGACGTAAATTCAGAGATTAGGGGTTGAATTATCGTAAGGAAAAGAGAATAGAAGGTATACCAGGTGTTTAGAACTCCAATGAATCAAGAAACATGGAGGTAGCACTTAGATCTTGATGATCTAGGGTTGGTGATGAACTTGGAGATGAATTGGTGGTGAAGGACGAAACTTGGTGGAGATCTTGATCCTCCTTCGTTTCCTCCTCTTCTTCCTCTTGCTTGGGATCTTCTCCTCCCTCCTTGATGGTGGCTCCCCACAAACTAGGGTTTGGATGGGTGGAAAAGTGGCAAATAGATGTCAAACCAAGGGGTGGGGCTGTTTATATAGAGGTGGAGGCTAGGGTTAGATGGATTTCGAGTTTTGGGATGAGTAGAGGCCGGTTTAGAGTCCCACATGGGCTCTAAAAGAGTTAGGCACGACGTCCCTAGGCCCACTTAACGTGAAACCCAAGAAACAAGTCGTAAAACAAAAGATCAACTCGGAGTCACGAAATATCGGACAAGTCCGGACAGGACCGGACTAGTCCGAAGTCATCCAGAGAGAAAATCGGACAAGTCTGGCCAAAAATCGGACAAGTCCGAATTTCAACAGAGAGGAAAAACGGACAAGTCCGCTGGAACAACGAACTAGTCTGGAAAAGTCCAGGGACTTAGCAAATTTTCAAGGATTCATGGAATATCGGACTAGTCCGCACAAAATCGGACAAGTCCGAAAGTTTCCAGGGGCAAAATTGGACTAGTCCGCTGCAAAAAGGGACAAGTCCGTTTTTAGTCAGAGAGAAATCGGACTAGTCCTCAGTAAAATCGGACTAGTCTGCACTTTCCTGCGTTTTAAGTGCGGTTTTGTTCCAAATCAATTTTAAATGCTCTGAATCAATTTTAAACTCGTTCCTCTTTATGTGGGTTAATGTTAAACATGTATATGAGTGCATGTAGGGCATGATGCATGAAAATTAGGGTGTTACAAACCTACCCCCCTTAAAATGAATCTCGCCCTCAAGATTCGACGCGGCAGAGCAGAGATAGGGAAATTCCTTCTTGAGATCATCTTCCAATTCCCACGTCGCTTCTTTTTCAGTGTGGTGCTTCCATTGAACTTTACACCATCTAATGACCTTGTTCCTTGTGACCCTCTCCTTAGTTTCCAAGATTTTGACCGGTTGCTCGGCATACGTCAAATCTTCCTCTAGTTCCAATTCTTCCATTGGCACTTGTTCTTCCGGTACCCTGAGACACTTCTTGAGTTGGGAAACATGAAACACATCATGTACGTCTGAAAGATGAGCTGGCATCTCCAACTTATATGCTACTTCTCCTCTTTTGTCCAAAATCTTGAATGGTCCAATATAACGAGGTGCGAGCTTGCCTCTTATGTTAAACCTCTTATGACCTCTCATTGGTGACACCTTGAGGTAAACAAAATCTCCTATTTCAAAGGCTAATTTCCTTCTCCTATTATCCGCATAGCCTTTTTGCCTTGATTGGGCAGCCCTCAAGTTTTCACGAATTATTTGGACCTGCTTTTCGGCTTCTTGCAACACGTCCGGACCAAATACTTGAGTTTCTCCTGCCTCATTCCAGAATAAAGGTGTCCTACACTTCCTCCCATAAAGTGCTTCATATGGTGTCATCTTCAAACTTGCTTGGTAACTATTGTTGTATGAAAACTCCGCGTATGGCAAGCTTTTGTCCCAACTTTTCCCACGCTTTAAAGCACAAGCTCTTAACATGTCCTCCAAAATCTGATTGGTCCTCTCGGTTTATCCGTCCGTTTGAGGATGATATGCTGAACTAAAATTCAACCTCGTTCCCAAAGCTTCATGCAATTTTTGCCAAAATCTGGAGGTAAATTGAGAACCTCTATCCGAGAGTATCTTCTTAGGGACTCCATGTTGACACACAATATGCTCCATGTATATTTCGGCCAATCGTGCAGCTGTATATTTGATCTTCACAGGGACAAAATGAGCTGACTTGGTTAAGCGATCCACAGTTACCCAAATTGAGTCATACCCGGACTGAGTACGTGGTAACCCAACTATGAAGTCCATTCCAATTTCTTCCCACCTCCATTCCGGAATCTTCAACGGTTGCAATAATCCGGCTGGCCTTTGATGTTCCGCCTTGACTCGTTGACACACATCACACAATGCTACGTATTCAGCTATGTCCTTCTTCATGCTATCCCACCAATAGCAAGTCTTCAAGTCTTTGTACATCTTTATACAACCAGGGTGAATTGAGTAAGGCGAGTCATGTGCCTCCTTTAATATTGTCTCCCAAATATGCTTTACATTAGGCACAACGATCCTCTTTCCAAGCCATAAGGTACCATGTTCGTCTTCATCAAATCTGAATTCTCTCCCTTCCTCAGTCCTTTCCTTGATTTCCTTGATCTCTTCATCTACGGTTTTGGCCTCTCGAATTTTTTGCTCCAAGGTTGGGTTTAACACCATCATCTCCGTCTCATTTACAAATCCGAGGTTCAACCGTTCAAACTCCTTACATAACTCGAATGGTAACTCTCAAACCGTGAGTTGATGACTTACTCCTTTTCTACTCAAAGCATCGACCACTACATTGGCTTTTCCTGGATGAAAGTTGATCCCCAAATCATAATCTTTGATGAGCTCCAACCATCTTCGTTGCCTCAAGTTCAGATCCGTTTGTGTGAAAATATACTTCAAACTCTTATGATCCGTGTAAATTTCACACCTATGTCCAAGAATATAGTGTCTCCAAATCTTCAATGCATGTACCACGGCTGCAAGTTCTAAATCATGTGTTGGGTAATTCTGCTCATGTTTCTTCAATTGTCTTGACGCATAGGCGACCACTTGACCTTCTTGCATAAGCACGCATCCGAGTCCTTGTCTTGATGCGTCACAATAAATATCAAAACTCTTGCTTACATCCGGCAATACCAAAACTGGGGCTGCTGTTAACCTCTTCTTCAACTCCTCAAAACTGTTTTGACAAGCTTCAGTCCATTGGAACGCCTTTCCCTTCATTAGAAACTCCGTCATAGGCTTGGCTATCTTGGAAAAATCCTTGATAAACCGACGGTAATATCCAGCCATCCCAAGAAAACTCCTTATTTCCTTGACATTTTGCGGCGGCTCCCACTTCAACACATCTCTTACTTTTCTGGGGTCAACCGATACTCCTCCTCCTGAGATTATATGACCCAAAAATGGCACCTCTTTCAAACAAAACTAACACTTGTTGAACTTGGCATACAATCGATGCTCCCTCAATTTCTGCACTGTAAGCCTCAAGTGTTCCTCATGTTCCTTCTCATCCTTCGAGTAGATCATAATATCATCAATAAACACCAGAACAAACTTGTCCAAGTACTCCATGAAGACTATATTCATGAGGTACATAAAGTAGGCAGGCGCATTTGTCAATCCAAATGACATCACGGTGTACTCATAAGATCCATACCGTGTCCTAAAAGCTGTCTTGGGTATGTCCGATGGTCTAATCTTCATTTGAAAATATCCCAACCTCAAATCAATCTTGGAAAACACACAGGCGCCTTTCATCTGATCAAAAAAATCCTCTATATGGGGCAAGGTGTACTTGTTCTTGATTGTTACCTCGTTGAGAGCTCGGTAATCCACGCACATCCTTTGGGATCCATCCTTCTTGTCCACAAATAGAACGGACGCTCCCCAAGGTGAAGAGCTAGGGCGAATAAAACCTTTCCCTAATTGCTCTTGAATTTGCTTCTTGAGCTCCGCTAATTCCATAGGAGGCATCCTATACGGCCTCTTAGCTATAGGTGCAGTTCAGGGATTAAATCAATGACAAACTCAATGTCTCGATCAGGTGGCATACCTGGCAACTCATCCGGAAACACATCCAAAAATTCACACACTACCGGAATCTCCTCAATTGCGGCACCATCCATATGATTCAGCTCCAATTGCTTCGGTGTGATTTGAGATGCTTCAAATTCTACGGTGATCCCTTCCTCATTAGTCAACTTCACCGTCTTCATGGAACAATCAATAACTCCATTGTGCTTCCTCAACCAGTCCATACCAAGTATAATATCCAACCCTTGAGAATCTAAAACAATGAGGTTGGCGGAGAAGTCTACCCCCCTTATTCTAAGGCTTACTTTTGGACATACTATATTTGTCCTCATCTCTCCTTTAGGAGACTTAACCAACAGAGTAAACTTCATATGAGAGATAGGCAAACTATACTTGGCAACATACTTCGATGCAATGAATGAATGCGATGCTCCAGAATCAAATAACATAGTCGCGGGGTTGGAGTTGGCGAGAAACATACCAATGACCACGTCATCCGCTTGTTGAGCATCCTCCGTAGAGACATGGTTCACGTTGCCACGAGCAAAATTCTGTTGTCCACGGCTTCCTTGTGGCTGTCCTCCATTAGGTCTTGGGTTTTGCCTCGGTGCATTGCTTCCTTGACCAAGGCCCGACTTAGGACATTGATGCGCAAAGTGTCCAGCTTCTCCACAAGTATAACACTTCTTAACCCCACCAGAATTGTTGGGACGAGCTTGGTTTTGAACATTGGCTCCAGGAAAATCAGCACGAGGTGCATAAGGCATCGAAGGCCTAGGTGCTTGCATGACAGGGCGTTGCTGCACGAACTGAGTTGGGCATGGTGCATATCCAGGGTGCTGAGCAGGAATAGAGGAGCTGTAATGAGGCGCATTGGGCGGCGCAAAGCGAGGGCGCACATTACTTCCTTGTTGCTGTCCTTGATACGGCGCCTTCCTCTTGATTTCTTGCTCCATCTCACAGATCTTGTTCTCAACCACAATTGCTTTGTCTACAAGTTTCTGAAAATTGGCATAATCGCAGTTGAGTAGTTGCACTTGGATCTCATTGTTCAAGCCCCTCATGAACAAGTATTGCTTCCGGCTGTCCCGACAAACATTCTCAGGCGCATACCTTGAGAGTTGAGTGAATTTATTGAGATATTCACTCACGCTTGATCTTCCTTGCCTTAAATTCTCAAATTCTTGCCTCTTCAAGATCATAACACCCTCGGGCACATAATGAGAACGAAAATTCTCCTTGAATTCGGCCCAAGTGATTCTTTCTTGGTTCTCATGAGCACTGCAATAAGCATCCCATCAATCCGCAGCTGCTCCAACGAGTTGATGAGAAGCGAACAGGACCTTCTCCCGGTCACTGCATTGGACAATGGCTAGCTTCTTCTCCACGGACTTGAGCCAATCATCCGCATCCATAGGGTTTGCGGCTTGAGCAAAGGCTGGCGGCCTAGTCCTCATAAACTCTCCCAATCGGTTATGAGGAGGCGGGGGTGGCGGTGGAGGCATGTGGGGCTGATTGTTGATATTGCCAGCCTGCAGCTGTCCCATAGTCTGTATCATGGTCTGCATGAGCTGGTTTTGCATGGCCAATAGCTGCTCGATGTTGATAGCTCCCTGAGTAGATCCTTGTCCGATGTTGTTCTGAGGCGCTCCATGGTTCTCCTCCTCATCATTGCCATCCCTCTGGTAGCGAGTCCTCACCATCCGAAGAAAAGCAATAGGTAAGAATTAGAGAACGTCCCCAACTATATGCATCAAGGGATATGAAGCTAACCAACTAGCTACACTAGCCTAGGTGGACATGGCAATGCTAAATCATCCCAAAATCCTCTATTAAGCACACAAGCAAAAAATATATATAGCAAACAGCACTCCAAGCAAAAACACATCGATTCCTGAGTGCTCCTATGTGCTCTAAAGTGTCCATTCTATCTAGGCTGCATCCTACAGTCAACCTGGCTCTGATACCAATCTGTGATGCCCGATTCCGAAAAATGAACCAAGCTAACACATATGTGTGCCCAGGATGTTCAACACACATACACGAGTGCGATCACAAAAGAGTATACAGAAAATTTACCACAGAACAAGATTAATTATCAAATTTTATTACACAAACCATATTATCCTCGAATACAAGCTCTAATGAATATTAATGACAAGTTCAACTAATGCAGCGGAAATAAACTAATTAAGCAACTAAGCAAACTAAGCAAAAGGGATAGCGCAGCTCCATGCAACACCACAGGCAAAGTTGACGGTAGACACGGCCTAGAACTCCGCATTATCACCATTAAACTCCCAGTCCTGACCTGCAACTGTTGGGGGGGGATTGCAAGAGTGAGTACATGTCGTACTCAGCAAGTGTGGAAAGTACGACATGTGGCTGATTCAATTGACGACAATAATAATGGCAAAGTGCTGAAAAGTACAGTAAAACATTTGAAAAGCAATATGTTATATGTATGTGAAGTAATCCCATCATAATCACGAGTAATACCATAATACCAAACTGAATTCATTACCATCATCAATAAGTCCAGATTTCACCATTGCCAATAACCATATTCAATACCAGAAATAAATCCATAACCAACCATAACAATCACCATCACCCTTACCATAACCATTACCAATACCAAATACCCTCTAATCATGGAAGTTGTCCAGGTGCTCATAACCGGGAGCAGGACTATCATGATAGTTTTAGTTAACCCTGCAGAGTTTGTACCTCTTTACCCACGTGTTCGTGATTTCATCACCTTTCGGTGACTAAGAACCTCCCTTGTGCCCATGACCCGTCGGTCACATTACACACTTCCGTTGGTGTGTGACCAAGAAATCACAAAATAGCCTTTACAAAGGAATTACTAGCCTATTTAGACCCTACTGAGGTTTCACCGGTGGCGATGTCTCCCGCAGAGCACATCTTCAACCAAGGGCCCCCTCTTGAGCCATTCGGATCCCAGGATAGTCCCACCAATCACCAACAAACCCAATCCGACTACCCCTTCCCCGAGCATCCACAATGGTCCAAACAGCACTAGCAAAGCCCTAATTAATCAGCTACGCCGCACCCATACTTGGCCTTGTGGTGGCACTGTAGTCCTGGCTTATTCTCGCATGAACCGGTCCTTAGGTCTAAAGCAAGCAAACTACCATAACATCCAACCCATCCATATAACAGGCTTGCTTAGATCACCCATCATATTGACCAGTTCACATTAACCAGAATATCATTGATGCATAATTAAATGTGTAGTGTTGTTTGCCATCCCAATTAATTAAGCGAAGCAAAAAGGTAAAAAAATTCATCCCGACGCTCTACCATAAATTCCAGGTGACAAGGGTGGTTTAGCAAGTCTAGTAAACTTCCTACCATAGGATTCCCATCAAATTGACACAGCATGCAGTTTGCAAACAAAACATTTATTTTAAAAACAGGATCAATATGCTTCAAGGACACTTGCCTTGCTCTTGCTGTTGATTAGGGTCAAAGCCTTCAAACTCCTGATGCTGTAGATCCTCCGCGGCACTTCCTAGCGCAAATCCGTCTAATCCACACAATAAACATACAAGACAAGAAAAACAATCAAAGAGTGCACAGATATTACTCAATATGACATGACATGCATGATTGATGCAAATGCAAGGTAGAACTTGTTACTTGATTGCTTTTAATGATCACTAATTAGTTCTAATCGCTTTTAACAAGTTTATACAGGTTTGGGGTCGATTAGATCAAATTTTAGAATTAATTCAACACAATTTAACCAGAAAGATCGGACTAGTCCGCTAGTGACCGGACAAGTCCGCACTCCGCGAGATCAGCAGATTAGGGTTTTCTAGATCGACGTAAATTCGGAGATTAGGGGTTGAATTCTCGTAAGTAAAAGAGAATAGAAGGTATACCAGGTGTTTAGAACTCCAATGAATCAAGAAACTTGGAGGTAGCACTTAGATCTTGATGATCTAGGGTTGGTGATGAACTTGGAGATGAATTGGTGGTGAAGGACGAAACTTGGTGGAGATCTTGATCCTCCTTCGTTTCCTCCTCTTCTTCCTCTTGCTTGGGATCTTCTCCTCCCTCCTTGATGGTGGCTCCCCACGAACTAGGGTTTGGGTGGGTGGAAAAGTGGCAAATAGATGTCAAACCAAGGGGTGGGGCTGTTTATATAGAGGTGGAGGCTAGGGTTAGATGGATTTGAGTTTTGGGATGAGTAGAGGCCGGTTTAGAGTCCCACATGGGCTCTAAAAGAGTTAGGCACGACGTCCCTAGGCCCACTTAACGTGAAACCCAAGAAACAAGTCGTAAAACAAAAGATCAACTCGGAGTCGCGAAATATCGGACAAGTCCAGACAGGACCAGACTAGTCCGAAGTCGTCCAGAGAGAAAATTGGACAAGTCTGGCCAAAAATCGGACAAGTCCGAATTTGAACAGAGAGGAAAAACGGACAAGTCCGCTGGAACACTGGACTAGTCTGCAAAAGTCCAGGGACTTAGCAAATTTTCAAGGATTCATGGAATATCTTACTAGTCCGCACAAAATCGGACAAGTCCGAAAGTTTCCATGGGCAAAATCGGACTAGTCCGCAGCAAAAACGGACAAGTCCATTTTTAGTCAGAGAGAAATCGGACTAGTCCTCAGTAAAATCGGACTAGTCCGCACTTTCCTGCGTTTTAAGTGCGGTTTTGTTCCAAATCAATTTTAAATGCTCCAAATCAATTTTAAACTCGTTCCTCTTTATGTGGGTTAATGTTAAACATGTATATGAGTGCATGTAGGGCATGATTTATGAAAATTAGGGTGTTACATACCTCCAAGTTTCTTGATTCATTGGAGTTCTAAACACCTGGTATACCTTATATTCTCTTTTCCTTACATGAATTCAACCCCTAATCTCCAAGTTTACGTCAATCTAGAAAACCCTAGTCTGCTGATCTCGCAGAGTGCGGACTTGTCCGGTCCCTAGCATACTAGTCCGATCTTTCTGGTTAAATTGTGTTGAATTAATTCTAAAATTTGATCTAATCGAATCCAAAACTGTATAAACTTGTTAAAAGCTATTAGAAAAAGTTAGTTATCATTAAAAGCAATCAATTAACAAGTTCTACCTTGCATTTGCATCAATCATGCATGTCATGTCATATTGAGTAATATTTGTGCACTCTTTGATTGTGTTTCTTGTCTTGTATGTTTATTGTATGGATTAGACGGATTTGCGCTAGAGAGTGCCGTGGAGGATCTTCAACACCAAGAGTTTGAAGTCTTTGATCCTAATCAATAGCAAGAGCAAGGCAAGTGTCCTTGAAGCATATTGATCCTATTTTAAAATAAATGTTTTGTTTGCAAAACTGCATGCCTGTGTAAAATTGATGGGAATCATATGGTAGGAAGTTCACTAGATTTGTTAAACCACCCTTGTCACCTGGAATATACGGTAGAGAGTCGGGAAAGGGCTTTTGACCTTTTTGCTTCGCTTAATCAACTGGGATGGAAACCAACTATACCACTCAATTTAATTATGCATGGATGAGATTATGGTTAACATGAACTGGTTAAATATGGTATGGTAATGGGTGATCTAAGAAAGCCTGGTATGTGGATGGGTTGGATGTTATGGTGGTTTTGCTTGCTTTAGATCTAAGGACCGGTTCATGCGAGAATAAGCCAGGACTACAGTGCCACCACGAGGCCAAGTATGGGTGCGGAGTAGCTGATTAATTAGGGCTTTGCTAGTGCTGTTTGGACCATTGTGGATGCTCGGGGAGGGGGTAGTCGGATTGGGTTTGTTGATGATTGGTAGGACTACCCTGGGATCCGAATGGCTCAAGAGGGGGCCCTTGGTTGAAGATGTGCTCAGTTGGAGGCATCGCCATCGGTGAAACCTCAGTGGGGTCTAAATAGGCTAGTAATCCTTTTGTAAAGGCTATTTTGTGATCTCTTGGCCATACACCCAAGGAAGTGTAATTGGCGAAAGGGAGGTTCTTTAGTCGCCGAAGGGTGATGAAATGACAAACACGTGGGTAAAGAGGTACAAACTCTGCAGAGTTAAATAAAACTATCATGATAGACGTGCTCCTGGTTATGAGCACCTGGATAACTTCCATGATTAGAGGGTACCTGATATTGGGATAGTATTTGGGATGGTTATGGTTGGTATTATGGTTATGGGTTAATTTCTGGTATCGAATATGGTTATTGGCAAATGGTGAAATATGGAATTATTGATGAGGATGGTGATATGTGGACTGGTATTATGATATTACTTATGATTATGATGGGTTTACCTCACATATATATAATATATTGCTTTTCAAATGTTTTAATGTACTTTTCAGCACTTAACCATTATTATAGTCGTCATATGAATAAGCCACATGTCATACTTTCCACACTTGCTAAGTACGACATGTACTCACTCTTGCAATCCCCCCCCAACAGTTGCAGGTCAGGATTGGGAGTTTAATGGCGATAATGCGGAGTTCTAGGCCGTGTCTACCGTCAGCTTTGCCTATGGTGTTATTGGAGCTGCGCTATACCCTATTGCTTATACTGCCTAGCTGTTTAGTTTGCTTAATTAGTTTATTTCCGCTGCATTAGTTAAACTTGTCATTAATATTCATTAGAGCTTGTATTCGAGGATAATATGGTTTGTGTAATAAAATTTGGTTAATTAATCTTGTCTTGTGGTAATTTTCTGTATACTCTTTTGTGATTGCACTCGTGTATGTGTGATGAACATCCTGGGCACACATATGCATTACCTTGGTTCATTTTTCAGAACCGGGCGTCACAGATTGGTATTAGAGCCACAGGTTGACTGTAGGACGCAGCTTAGATAGAATGGACACTTTAGAGCACATAGGAGCACTCAGGAATCGATGTGTTTTTTCTTGGAGTGCTGTTTTCTATATATATTGCTTGCCTGTGTGCTTAATAGAGGATTTTGGGATGATTTAGCATTGCCATGTCCACCTAGGCTAGTGTAGCTAGTTGGTTAGCTTCATATCCCTTGATGCATATAGTTGGGGACATTTTCTAATTCTTACCTATTGCTTTTCTTCAAATGGTGAGGACTCACAACCAGAGGGATGGCAATGATGAGGAGGAGAACAATGGAGTACCTCGGAACAACAATGGGCAAGGATCTACTCAGGGAGCTATCAACATTGAGCAGCTATTGGCTATGCAAAACCAGCTCATGCAGACCATGATACAAACAATGGGACAGCTGCACGCTGGCAACATCAACAATCTGCCCCACATGCCTCCACCGCCACCCCCGCCTCCTCATAACCGATTGGGAGAGTTTATGAGGACTAGGCCACCAACCTTTGCTTAAGCTGCCGACCCTATGGATGCGGATGATTGGCTCAAGTCCGTGGAGAAGAAGTTAGCTATTGTCCAATGCAGTGACTGGGAGAAGGTCTTGTTTGCTTCTCATCAACTCGTTGGAGCAGCTGCGGATTGGTGGGATGCGTACTGCAATGCTCATGAGAACCAAGAGAGAATTACCTAGGCGGAATTCAAGGATAATTTTCGTTCTCATTATGTGCCGGAAGGAGTTATGATTTTGAAAAGGCAAGAATTCGAGAACTTAAGGCAAGGAAGATCAAGCGTGAGTGAATATCTCAACAAGTTCACTCAACTCTCAAGATATGCGCCTGAGGATGTTAGTCGGGACAGTCGGAAGCAATACTTGTTCATGAGGGGATTGAACAATGAAATTCAAGTGCAATTGCTCAATTGTGACTATGCAAATTTTCAGAAGCTTGTGGACAAAGCAATCGTGGTGGAGAACAAGATCCGTGAGATGGAGCAAGAAATCAAGAGGAAGGCGCCATATCAAAGACAGCAACAAGGAAGTAATGTGCGCCCTCGCCTTGCACCACCCAATGCGCCCTATTACAACTCCTCTATTCCTGCTCAGCGCCCTGGTTATGCACCACGCCCAACTCAGTTTGTGCAGCAGCGCCCTGTCATGCAAGCACCTAGGCCTCCAATGCCTTATGCGCCTCGTGCTAATTTTCCTAGTGCAAATGTTCAAAACCAAGCTCGTCCCAATAATTCTGGTGGAGTTAAGAAGTGCTATACTTGTGGAGAAGCTGGACACTTTGCGCATCAATGTCCTAAGTCAGGCCTTGGTCAAGGAAGCAACGCACCTAGGCAAAACCCAAGACCCAATGGAGAACAGCCGCAAGGGAACCGTGGACAACATAATTTTGCTCGTGGCAACGTGAACCATGTCTCTACGGAGGATGCTCAACAAGCGGATGACGTGGTCATTGGTATGTTTCTCGCCAACTCCAACCCCGCGACTATGTTATTTGATTCTAGAGCATCGCATTCATTCATTGCATCGAAGTATGTTTCCAAGTATAGTTTGCCTATCTCTCATATGAAGTTTACTCTATTGGTTAAGTCTCCTGGAGGAGAGATGAGGACAAATATAGTATGTCCAAAAGTAAGCCTTAGAATAAGGGGGGTAGACTTCTCCGCCAACCTCATTGTTTTTGATTCTCAAGGGTTGGATATTATACTTGGTATGGACTGGTTGAGGAAGCACAATGGAGTTATTGAGTGTGCCACGAAGACGGTGATGTTGACCAACGAAGAAGGGATCACCGTAGAATTTGAAGCATCTCAAACCACATCGAAGCAATTGGAGTTGAATCATATGGACAGTGCCGCAATTGAGAAAGATTTGACTTATGCCGAGCAACCGGTCAAGATCTTGGAGATCAAGGAGAGAGTCACAAGGAACAAGGTGATTCGATGGTGTAAAGTTCAATGGAAGCACCACACAGAAAAAGAAGCAACGTGGGAATTGGAGGATGATCTCAAGAAGGAATTTCCCTATCTCTTCTCTTCCGCGTCGAATCTCGAGGGCGAGATTCATTTTAAGGGGGGTAGGTTTGTAACACCCTCATTTTCATGCATCATGCCTTGCATACACTCATATACGTGTTTAACATTAACCCACATCAAGAGGAACGAGTTTAAAATTGATTTGGAACAAAACCGCACTAAAAATGTAGGAAAGTGCGGACTAGTGCGATTTTTCTGAGGACTAGTCCGATTTCTCTCTGACTAAAAACGGACTTGTCTGATTTTGTGCGGACTAGTCCGATATTCCATGAATCCTTGAAAAATTGCTAAGCCCTTGGACTTTTCCAGACTAGTCCGGTGTTCCAGCGGACTTGTTCATTTTTCCTCTCTGTTCAAAGTCGGACTTGTCCGATTTTAGGCCAGACTTGTCCGATTTTCTCTCTGGACAACTTCGGACTAGTCCAGTCCTTTCCGGACTTGTCCGATATTTCGCGACTCCGAGTTGATCTTTTGTTTTACGACTTGTTTCTTGGGTTTCACGTTAAGTGGGCCTAGGGACGTCATGCCTAACTCTTTTAGAGCCCATGTGGGACTCTAAACCGGCCTCTACTCATCCCAAAACTCGAAATCCATCTAACCCTAGCCTCCACCTCTATATAAACAGCCCCACCCCTTGGATTGACATCTATTTGCCACTTTTCCACCCACCCAAACCCTAGTTCATGGGGAGCCACCATCAAGGAGGGAGGAGAAGATCCCAAGCAAGAAGAAGAAGAAGAGTAGGAAACGAAAGAGGATCAAGATCTCCACCAAGTTTCGTCCTTCACCACCAATTCATCTCCAAGTTCATCACCAACCCTAGATCATCAAGATCCAAGTGCTACCTCCAAGTTTCTTGATTCATTGGAGTTCTAAACACATGATATACCTTCTATTCTCTTTTCCTTACGTGAATTCAACCCCTAATATCCGAGTTTACATCGATCTAGAAAACCCTAATCTACTGATCTCGCAGAGTGTGGACTTGTCCGGTCCCTAGCGGACTAGTCCGATCTTTCTGTTTAAATTGTGTTGAATTAATTCTAAAATTTGATCTAATCGAATCCAAACCTGTATAAACTTGTTAAAAGCTATTAGAAATAGTTAGTTATCATTAAAAGCAATCAATTAACAAGTTCTACCTTGCATTAGCATCAATCGTGCATGTCATGTCATATTGAGTAATATTTGTGCACTCTTTGATTGTGTTTCTTGTCTTGTATGTTTATTGTGTGGATTAGACGGATTTGCGCTAGAGAGTTCCGTGAAGGATCTTCAACACCAAGAGTTTGAAGGCTTTGATCCTAATCAACAGCAAGAGCAAGGCAAGTGTCCTTGAAGCATATTGATCCTGTTTTAAAATAGATGTTTTGTTTTCAAAACTGCATGCTTGTGTCAAATTGATGGGAATCCTATGGTAGGAAGTTTACTAGATTTGTTAAACCACCCTTGTCACCTGGAATATATGGTAGAGAGTCGGGAAAGGGCTTTTTAACTTTTTGCTTCGCTTAATCAACTGGGATGGAAACCAACTATACCACTCAATTTAATTATGCATGGATGAGATTATGGTTAACATGAACTGGTTAAATATGGTATGGTAATGGGTGATCTAAGCAAGCCTGGTATGTGTATGGGTTGGATGTTATGGTGGTTTTGCTTGCTTTAGATCTAAGGACCGGTTCATGCGAGAATAAGCCAAGACTACAGTGCCACCATGAGGCCAAGTATGGGTGCGGTGTAGCTGATTAATTAGAGCTTTGCTAGTGCTGTTTGGACCATTGTGGATGCTCGGGGAAGGGGTATCCAGATTGGGTTTGTTGATGATTGGTGGGACTACCCTGGGATCCAAATGGCTCAAGAGGGGGCCCTTGGTTGAAGATGTGCTCAGTTGGAGGCATTGCCACCGGTGAAACCTCAGTGGGATCTAAATAGGCTAGTAATCCCTTTGTAAAGGCTATTTTGTGATCTCTTGGCCATACACCAAAGGAAGTGTAATTAGCAAAAGGGAGGTTCTTTAGTTGCCGACGGGTGATGAAATCACAAACACGTGGGTAAAGAGGTACAAACTCTGCAGAGTTAAATAAAACTATCATGATAGACGTGCTCCCGATTATGAGCACCTAGACAACTTCCATGATTAAAGGGTACCCGGTATTGGCATGGTATTTGGGATGGTTGTGGTTGGTATTATGGTTATGGGTTAATTTCTGGTATCAAATATGGTTATTGGCAAATGGTGAAATCTGAAATTATTGATGAGGATGGTGAATTGTGGACTGGTATTATCATATTACTTATGATTATGATGGGTTTACTTCACATATATATAATATATTGCTTTTCAAATGTTTTAATGTACTTTTCAGCACTTAACCATTATTATAGTCGTCATTTGAGTAAGCCACATGTCATACTTTCCACACTTGCTGAGTACGACATGTACTCACTCTTGCAATTCCCCCCCAACAGTTGCAGGTCAGGATTGGGAGTTTAATGGCGATAATGCGGAGTTCTAGGCTGTGTCTACCGTCAGCTTTGCCTGTGGTGTTATTCGAGCTGCGCTATACCCTATTGCTTATGCTGCCTAGCTGTTTAGTTTGCTTAATTAGTTTATTTCCGCTGCATTAGTTAAACTTGTCATTAATATTCATTAGAGCTTGTATTCGAGGATAATATGGTTTGTGTAATAAAATTTGGTTAATTAATATTGTCTTGTGGTAATTTTCTGTATACTCTTTTGTGGTTGCACTCGTGTATGTGTGATGAACATCCTGGGCACACATATACGTTAGCTTGGTTCATTTTTCAGAACCGGGCGTCACAATGTTGGAGGGATTGCCCCCAATGGGTTGAACAACAGGGTTGCCCTTGGATGATCCAACAGCTGAGTTCACCATACTCGAAATCTCGGGCGCCCCCTACCTAGTGCGCCAACTGTCGGTGTTTGGATTCGGCAGATCTCCCAACACTACCTTATGTAGATGGAGGAGTTGTAGTTCGGTAATGGGCGCGCAAAGATTCTAGAAGGTGAAAGACACGTGTACACAAAGATTTACGTGGTTCGGACCGCCTCAGCGTAATACCCTACTCCACGGGGTGTGTTGGTGATGTATTAAGCTTGTGAGTCTAGAAGAAGCTCCAGAAGAAGAAGCTCGTCTAGCTCAGGGAGTTCAGTCATGGTCTGGAACCGCCCCTTGTGTATCGTCGACCAACCCTTTTATAGTACAAGGACGGGTCGTTACAACGTTAGCCTGGCCCGACAGGTGGCCCCGGTGGTTACACATGCTTGATACACAATAAATGGGGTTAATTACCCTTAATAGCCTGGTAACGGGCCTTAACAGTGCCGTTACCAGCATTAAGGACCATCCGATCATGTGTCATTAATATGGCATTAATGACACTTAATCGGGTCTTGAAGTCTTTGATTGATCCTTGAAGGTTCGGAGCCGTTGGGGGGTCCATCGGCTTGATAGTTGAAGTTGAAGGTCTGGCGGTTGCCACGTGGCAGCTTCGGAGCTTACCGTCATGGACGGGTAGGTCCGGTGTTGTTGGACACGTGTCAGTACTGGAGCTTCCCTCTGTCTGGGGTTAGGTCCGGGGGTGCCATATTTGTATTCTGACCGGAGCTTCCCATGTGTGGGTAATAGCTCCAGTCTTGTGATACACGTAGCGGCCTTGGGACTAACCATGTCGGGGAAGCAGGTTCGGCTACGCCTGACATGTGGGGCCTTTGGAGGTCTTCAAATCTGGTAGATGGAGTTTCCTTGTGATCTTTGCAATCCCAAGGGGTATCCGGTACGGAGGGTACCGACACATACCTATTTTGGAGATCAAATCCGGATCATAAGCTTTAGTGTTATAAAACTTACGATCTTGGAGGAGCTTGCGTGCTTGATCTTCAACTTCATTTTGTATGTCGAGCTCGTTGTCATGGAGAAGTTGATGCGGGTTGCTCCTCTCATCCATGAGAGTGCCTTCACACACACTCCTCCTCCATGGACTTGGTGGAGCAATGGAGGAGAGGTCTGCACTTGAATCTCCACCATGGCTTGAGCTTGCAGCCCCCTTCCTCTTCTCAAACAACCTTTTCATTCCTTTCATAGCCACAACAAGCAAGAACACAACAAGGCAAAAACTCGAAAAAGAGGTGATGTTAGTGAAAACAAAACCCTCGACGAATTTTCCCCTTGAAGAACTTGAGAGCAAATTGCAAATGCAACCAAAAGCAAATCCTTTTGGGTTGGATTTGAGCAAGAGTGCTTCAATGAAGAGAAATAAAAACAATGTGAGCAAAAGAGTGACTTTAGGAGGTGTAAAAAGAGGTGAACTGTGAAGAGAGGTGCTCCTTACAGCCACCATTTATAGTGTACACTCCCCAGCAGTCATAAAGGATACAAATGTAGCCGTCAGAGGAGAGAGAGCCACTTTGTCCCTTTCCCCACTTCGATGAACAGGGGGGTTCGTCCGCATTTCACGATGCCCCCCCCCCCCCATGTTCCCTCTTTTGGTAGGTGGCTTCCCAACGGATATAAAATTAGCCAGCTGGTGAATTGCCACCTTTGCAGCTCAGAAAAACTGTTATTTGAATAAAACTCTTTTTAAATCCAACAATCTTTTTTTTTTGAAAAAAAAAGAAATAAAAAATTGATGGTTGAGAATATAAATTCTCAACTTGCTACGAAAATCAAATATACAGTGGAAAAATCAAACTAAGAGGAAAAAATAAAATTAAAAGAAAAATCAAACAAAAGACAACTAGCAATTATCCTATTGGCTAGGTCTCACCACAGTCCAATGAGAGGGACTTTTCCTCTGTCTTCAATTCTTGGCATCTGGGCCCAGAGGAATGGGCTCGGGCAGCTTATCTTACGTCTTCCGCTACTCCTTCTTTGGCGGTTTGGTGGACTGGGGCCTTTGGGAAGGCTCGGGCTTCATTGTCTTCTTGGGATGTCGGCATGGACAATAAGACGGGTTGTCCGCATAGATTAATTGTCTCATGAATGCAATGAGCAGATCTACCTTTGGAGGTGTGACTTCGTCTGACGCCCGTTTCCGAAAATGAACCAAGTGAACGCATATGTGTGCCAAGGATGCTCAACACACATACACGAGTGCCTCACAAACGATATACAGAAAAGTACCATAACACAATTTATTAAACAAGTATTATTACAATATTTGAATAATCCTCAAATTACAACTCTAATGATCATTATTAATAAATTTGAAACTAATGCAGTTGAAATAATCTAAACTGAGCAAACTAAGCAATAGGGTAGCGCGACTCCAAGAAACACCACAGGAAAGTCGATGGCAGCACACAACCTAGTACTCCGCATTATCCTCAGGATACTCCCAAACATCACATGAAAATATTGGTGGGGCGAATTGCAAGGGTGAGCACATGTCATACTCAGCAAGTGTGGGAAAATAATGACATGTAGCTTAAAAAAGAATGATAATAAATAATGGTTATTTGCTAAAAAGTACCTCTAATACATGTAAAAAGCATCCTACAATGTCTATGTGAATTAATACCCTCATATCCCATATAATTACCAATTATGAGTCCAACATCATCAATTACCATTGTATCACATCCATCAATATTTATCCATCATATACAACATTCTTAACATCATCATCAATCATGTCCATTTATCACAACCCAAAACTATAACCAAACCATAACCATCCCAATTATCAAGTTCCACTCTAATCATGGAAGTTGTCCATGTGCTCATAATCGGAAGCACGGCTATCATGATAGTTTTTAACACTCCGTAGAGGTTGTACCGCTTTATCTACAAGTTTGGGATTTTGTCACCCGTCGGTGACTAAAGAAACCTCCCTTATGCCAATTACACTTTCTTAGGTGTATGGCCAAGATATCAAAAAATAGCCTTTACAAAGAGATTACCAGCATATTCAGACCCACTAAGGATTCACCGGCGGTGATGCTTCCAACTGAGCACATCCAACTAAGGGCCCCCTCTTGTGCCGTTCGGATCGCAGGGCAGTCCCACCACTATTGCAAACCCAACCAACTCCCATTCCTCGCTCCTCCAAATGATCCGACCAAAGCTGGCAACACACCAAATTAATTGGCTAATCTGCACCCATACTTGGCCTTGTGGTGATACTATTATCCTGGCTTATTCTCGCATGAACCGGTCCTTATATCTAAAGCAAGCAAACCGCTATATCGTCCAACCCAATCTACAAACCATGCTTGCTTAGATCTCCCAAGTCCCATGTTACCAATTAACTATATTCATTATTTCTCATCATCCACAGGTTCATTCAATCATGATTAAGCATTTTGGTTGTTTTCCCATCCCAATTAATTAGAGCAAAGAAAAAAGGTAAAAATATCCTTCTCGTCCCTCTACAATATTATCCAAGCGACAAAGATTGCCAAACAAGACTAGTAAACACCTATCATGGGTTTCCCATTAATTTGACACAAGCATGCAGTTTTGCAAACAAAACATTTAAAAACAGGATCAAAATGATCAAAGACACTTGCCTTGCTCTTGAGACTGGTTATGATAAAAAGCTTCAAAGTTCTGGTGCTGGAGGTTCTCGACAACACCCTCTAGAGCAACACCTTCTATTCTGCTCAACAAACATACAAAATAAGTATTACAATCAATAAATACTCATATGGTACTTAATATGTCATGACATGCATGAATAATGCAATTATGGAGTAATGCATGCTATCAAGTTGCTATCATTGCTTACTAACTAGTTACAATTAAGTATTAAATGTTATAACAAGTTTTAAGTCATTTCAGAGAGTATTAAAGAGGTTATAAGAATTTCCAGAATTGACAGAGCGGATTAGTCTGCAGTGGGGCCGGACATGTCCGTTATGGTAGAGAAAAGAAATCGGACTAGTCCGCACATGGACCGGACAAGTCCGTTGGCTAGGGTTTTTGGCGAATTTTCAATTGGAGCATAACTAAAACTAATATGGAACCATAATTTTACGTAGAAAATATGCTTCTATGATAATTACAGTGAATCCTAGGGTTCAAGGGCCGAGGATTCGAGAATTTGACATCAAGATCGAAGTAGACAAAGAATTGATGAAGAGGGATGTCAACGAAGAAGGGTTGATGATGAAGATTGCAGCAGCGACGACGATCTTGGTTGATCCTCCTTCTTCCTCCCTTCTCCTCTCCTGGCTGCGATGAACTCCTCTTCCTAGTGGCTCCCTCGAACTAGAGTTAGGGGTTTCTTCAATTGTGACAAAGGAGTGAGAGGGTGGGTGTTGGGGTGTTTATATAGGGGTTGAGAGGTAGGGTTTGGGTGGATTTCGTGGTTAAGGCGGTGGAGACTATGTAGGGGTCCCACATGGGTTGCACAGGAGTTGGGCAAGATATTCTTGGTCCCAGTTAAGGCAAATACCCAATAACATATCGTGGAGGAAAAACTGAATCCGAGTCAGGCAAACCGGACAAGTCCGCTAGGGGCCGGACTAGTCTATTGGAAGTCAGAAAGTTGAACGAATAAGTCCGGTATCAAGCTGGACAAGTCCGTTCGAAAGCAAATCAAAGTTCCAAAGAGTTAAACAGACAAGTTCGGTATGAGACCGGACAAGCCTGGATATTTGTCAAAATTTCTAAAAACCGGACCAAACGGGGAATCACTGGACATTTCTGAGGAGTTCCAGTAGTGAATAGCAGACTAGTACGTGCTATGGAACGGACAAGTCCGGACAACAACATAAATGATTTCGGACTAGTCCGCAACAAAAAGTGAAAATGTCTGGGGGACAATAGAGAGCAAAATCGGACTAGTCCGGAGTCCAAACCGGACAAGTCCTTCCTGCTGTAGAGTTCTTATTTGCTTGTTTGATTATAATTCATTTTAAACTTATTTCTTTTTTGTGTTGCTTAATGTTAAACGTGTATAAGAATGTATGCAATGCATGATGGATGAAAATGAGGGTGTTACAAACTTACCCCCTTAAAATGAATATCGCCCTCGAAATTCGACGTAGAAGGAAAGAGATAGGGAAATTCTCTCTTGAGGTCTTCTTCCAGTTCCCAAGTTGTTTCTGATTCTGCATGATGCTTCCATTGTACTTTGCATCATCGAATCACCTTGTTTCTTGTGACTCTCTCCTTGGTTTTTAAAATTTTGACAGGTTGCTCAGCATAAGTCAAATCTGCCCCTAAGTCCAATTCTTCCATTGGTACTTGTTCTTTGGTACCCTTAAGCACTTTTTGAGCTGAGAAACGTGAAACACTTCATGAACATCGGAATGGTGTGCTGACATCTCCAACTTATATGCCACTTCTCCACGTTTGCCCAAAATCTTGAATGGTCCAATATAGCGAGCTGCCAACTTTCTTCTGACATTAAAATGCTTATGACCTCGCATAGGTGATACTTTGAGGTATACGAAGTCTCCCACTTCAAAGGCTAGGTTTATCCACCTATTATCTGCATAGCCTTTTTCTCTTGATCGAGCAAACCTCAAATTTTCGTGGATTATCTGAACATGTTTTTCAACTTCTTGCAACACATCTGGTCCAAATAGTTGGTTCTCTCCTATTTCATTCCAAAATAAGGGTGTCCTACACTTCCTTCCATATAGTGCTTCATATGGCGACATTTTCAAGCCGACTTGGTAACTGTTATTGTAGGAAAACTCAGCATGCGGCAAGCTCTTGTCCCAACTGCGTCTATGCTTCAAGGCACAAGCTCTCAACATATCTTCCAATATTTGATTTGTCCTCTCGATTTGTCCATCCGTTTGAGGGTGATATGCAGAGCTGAAATTTAACCTTGTACCCATAACTTCATGCAGTTTCTACCAGAACCTAGAGGTGAATTGAGAACCTCGGTCAGACACTGTTTTCTTTGGTACTCCGTGTCGGCATACAATTTTCTTCATATATAACTCTGCTAACTGTGTAGCGGTATACTTGGTCTTGACAGGAATGAAATGAGCTGATTTTGTCAATCGACAACAACCTATATTGAGTCATAACCGGACTGAGTTCACGGTAATCCAACTATGAAGTCCATACCAATTCCTTCCCACTTCCATTCTGGAATCTTCAATGGCTGCAACAATCCAAATGGCCATTGATGTTCAACTTTGACTCGTTGGAACACATCACCTAATGCAACATACTCAACTATGTCTTTTTTTCATGCCATCCCACCAATAACAAGTCTTCAAGTCCTTGTACATCTTTGTACAACCGGGATGAATTGAGTAAGGCGAGTCATGTGCCTCCTTCAATATCGTCTCGCAGAAATGATTCACATTAAGCACGACAATTCTTTTCCCAAGCCATAGAGTGCCATGGTCATCCTCATCAAATCTTAATTCTCTCCCTTCTTGGGTTCTTTCCTTGATTTCTTGGATTTCCTCATCTTTTGTTTGACCTTCTCAAATTTCTTGTTCCAAGGTCGGATTTAACTCCATTATTACCATCTCATTCACAAACCCAAGATTCAACCGTTCAAACTCCTTGCATAGCTCGGATGGCAATTCTTTAACCTTGAGTTGGTGGCTTATTCCTTTCCGACTCAAAGCATCAGCCACTACATTAGCCTTCCCTGGATGATAATCGATTCCAACATCATAACCTTGATGAGATCCATCCATCTTCGTTGCCTCAAACTCAGGTTGGTCTGTGTGAAAATGTAGTTGAGACTCTTGTGATCCATATAAATTTTACACCTATGACCAAGAATGTAGTGCCTTCATATCTTCAAGGCATGCACTACGACTGCACATTCAAGATCATGAGTAGGATAATTCTACTCATGTTTCTTCAATTGTCTCAATGCATAGGCTACCACTTGTCCTTCTTGCATGAGCACGCACACAATTCCTTGTCTTGATGCGTCACAATAGATATCAAAACTCTTACTCACATCGGGCAAAACTAAGACTCGTGAGGTAGTTAAACTCTTCTTCAACTCCTCAAAACTGTTTTGACAAGCTTGAGTCCATTGGAATGCTTTCCCCTTCATTAGAAATTCTGTTAGGGCTTGGCTATTTTGGAAAAATTCTTGATAAACCAACAGTAATATCCAGCCATTCCAAGAAAACTCGAATATCCTTCACATTCTGTTGTGGGTTCCACTTGAACACTTATTCGATGTCTATTGTGATGTCTCAAATTTAATGCAGAAATCTGGAGTTTTCTCCATTGTCACACCTTCTACATGGTTTAGCATTGTCTTTCCAGTTGTTGACTAAGCCTCCATGAATTCTATACGGACTACCTCGTTAATCTTTGATTGCACTGTCCTTGTGTCCCATTGAATCATTCCATTATGCTTTCGTAGCCAATCCTTTCCAAGTGTTATGTCTGGTCCTTGTGAATCAAAAACAATAAGGTTGGCGAAGAAGTCTACTCTCTTATTCTAAGGCTTACCTTTGGACATATTATCCTTGTTCTCATCTTCCATACAGCTTCGTCTCAGACAGTGAATCTTCTAGTTGTGTCCATCTTCCAATGAAATAGAGGTTGAGCGTTATAGAAAAGAGAGATAGAACAAATCCCTAACTATATGCAGCAAGGAATATGAAATTAAGCAACTACCCACTACATGAAACCCGATCATTTGCGATGGTCGGCCGTCGCAAATAAACCTATTTGCGACGGCCTGCAAATGACCATCACAAATTACAAAAGCCATCGCAAATAGTTTTAATTGCGACGGCCAACCCTAGGGCCGTCGCAATTAACCTGGCCGTTGCAAGTTAAAGGCCTATACGTCCGACCGAACTCATTCGCTTCGTCTTATCCCTACGCGTCGCCGCCGCTCCGCTCCGCCCCAGGCCCCGCTGCCCCTGCTCCCGCTGCCGGCCCGCTGCGCCCCCGCCGCCCCCGACCCCCCGCCACCCCCGACCTCGCCAGCCCCGGCCCGCCACGCCCCGGCCTCGTTGCCCCCAGCCCGCCGTGCCCCGGCCCCCCACTGCCCCCTGCCCCTCGCCGGCCCCGGCCCGCCGCGCCCCCGCCGCTCCCGACCTAGCCGCCCCTGGCCTCGCCGCCCACGGCCCCTGGCGCCCGCCTCCTCAACGAGCGCTGCCGCCCTCATCCTCGCCCGGGCGCCGCAGCCCTCGCCCGAGCGTCGTAGTCCCTGAGCCCGAGCCCGGCCGACTACCTCCACCGAGGTGAGCCCCCTATTAGTTGTTAGTATTTTTTGTTAATTTTTGCAATTAATTGTCAATTGTTAGATAGCACACTTAATGAGCAATTAGCTAGAAATTGGGGTGAGCCCCCGCCGCTTTGTTTTCCCGTGAGCGATGGGAATAGGCGCTGGGCGCCGCTTTTTTTGCGTGGGCGCCGCTCAATTAGGGTGTTGGGATGGTTTTACTTCTGTCCCAAATAATGGAAACCATATTTTCTATCCCTGGCCGCCGCTAGTTTCATGTCCCTGATACTCCTGTAGTCACGCCGCAGAGGCGCGCTCAACACTCGCTTGACCTAACACCGCCGACGCTTGCCCGACTGCTGGCGCTCGCCCGTCTCGCCATTGGTCCATTGGCCCCACTGCCTTGTCCTTCGACTTCTCGAACACGCGAAGCCCTGTCGGCGGCTTTCTTTCCTGCCCCACTCTCTTTGACCCTCCTCTTTGGCTAGAGAGGACATAGTTCAGCGGGCATTGGACAACATGGTTCTTGTGGTGTACTCACTACTTGCCTTCACTTGGCACTCAGTTCGGCACAATGCTCACACATCACTCAACACTAGCACACACAACTTGCATTTTCCTGACACTCGACTCTCATTATTATTTCAGCTCGACGCCGCCAGCCTCCTCCAACGCCTTCGCCATTCGTTCGACGCTGCCGACCCACTGCTCCACGCCGCAAAAGTGAAGTAGGCATTTAGTTGTTAATTTCTAGATAATTAGTTGTTAATTTTTCTTTATGATTAGTTTTTATGCTATTTAGTTGTTAATTATTCTTGATGATTAGTTGTTATGCGAATTAATTGTTAGGTTGTTGTTAATTAGTTGTTAATTCTCATTAATTGTTAGTAGTTGCTAATTAGGTTTGAATTGCAATTAATTGTTAGTTAGTTGTTAATTAGTGACCATTGTAATTTATTATTAGTTAGTTGTTAATTAGATCTTAATGTTACTAGACATGCTTATGTTTTATTTAATAATATTTAAGATTTGTATTATTGCTCTCGTTTATTGTTTTGTGTTTAAAATATAGTTGCTTATGTTTTCTTTAATATTTTTGATGCTTATGTATTATATATAGAAACGGCTAAACAAAAGGGCCGTCGTACATAAAGTAGGCATTGTATATGTAGCGTATATATGGCCCATCGGGTCCAACCCTAACCTTCATTCGAGGTCGGGCAAAGAGAGAACGACGCTGCTGCAAGGTGGGTCATGGTCGTGACCCGTGACTGGTGTTAGGAGGTGAATCGTTAGGGTTAAGTGTATATGGGCCGGGTGGCCCATTACTAACCCTAAAAGTCTATTACCAGATATCTCTCCGCCGCAAGACCCCCCGTTCACATCGCCTGTGTTTGTGAGTACGTATAAGACGATGAAAACTCCGAAAGACGTATGTTGTGAGTATGTGTCCTTGACTCGCAACATCCGTAAGGCAACAGGTTTCCCAGCTAACCAGTTGCCCCCCCTTGTACTTTAAAAACTGCACTGGATAGGGGGGTGTAGTGTTAAATAGGCGGTGTTATGTTGCTGAAATTTCATGATTTGTGAGGGTTAGGGTTATGTGAATCGTTAGGGTTAAGTGACCAACCCGGAAGTACACGACACACAAAAAGTGTGATCGTGTCGTGTAAACCATTGTAGTGGTACCGTATGCGTCAAGGTGGTACTGTATATATTAACGACAATTTCTTTTGCGTTAAACTGCATAGTCAAACACGGGTGAAGACCGCAGTTGTATGTATACTGGCTGGAAGAGCAGAACTGGTGGTCACTCGGATGAGTGGTACATCAAGTTAGATAAATTTCTGGATCGGGCATTTTCATTATCAACATAAGATATGGTGCGGTGCCCATGTACAAAATACCGAAAAACCAAGTTTTTTAGAAGATTGGAGCTTTCGTTTCACTTATGTCGAAACATTTTCACTCAACATTATGAAGTGTGGACCTTTCACGGCGAGACAAATTCTCGAGTCATAGCAGAAGTGGATGAGGATGATGATATAACAGAGGTTTATAGGATGGATGAGATGCTAGAAGCCCTGGAAGCAGAGGATCATCTTACAAATGAGGCAGAGAAGTTCTTCGAGGAGTTGAAGAAATCACAAGAGCCGTTGCATGAACACACGGTTGTGACCGTACTTGCTTTCTTGACCAGATTTATGGCAATTAAGTCCAAGTACTTTTTTCCATTGACTGCTACAATGATCACATGAAATTGATCTACAATATCCTTCCACAACCTCACAAAGCGCCACCAGATATGTATCAGTGAAAGATCAAGATATCTAGTCTCGGTATGAAGTATGAGAAAATCGATGTGTGCCCAGACAACTGCATGCTATTCTGGAAAGAGCACACCAATGAGAAGATGTGCTTGAAATGTGGTAAAATGAGGTATGTCGAAGTTGTTAATGACGATGGTGATAATGTGATGACAGATGTCGCACATAAGCAGCTTTGTTACTTGCCTGTGACACCTCGGTTGAAGCGTTTGTTTCTTTCAAAAAGAACCGCAAGACACATGAGATAGCACAAAGAAGGTAAACATGAGAACAAAGAATTCTTGACGCATCATGCATGGAAGGCACTAGACCGTTTCGATCCAAACTTTTCTCGTGATGCGAGGAATGTTCGCATCGGATTAGCGACAGACGGATTCTCACCGTTCAGTACAAACGCCACGCCATACTCCTGTTGGCCCGTCTTTGTCATTCTGCACAACCTGTCACCTGCTTTCTGTATGAAGAACGAGTTCATGTTTCTCAGCCTCGTTGTACTTGGACCTGATCATCATGGGTCACGTCTCAATTTTATGTTAAAACCGCTGATCGAAGAATTGAAAGTCTTATGGACAGGAGTCAAAGCGTACGACAGTTACAAGAAGCAGAAATTCAGCCTTCGAGCTGCTTATTTGTGGTCCGTCCATGATTTGCCGGCATATGGCATGCTTTCCGGATGGAGCACTCACAGTCGTCTGACGTGTCCGATATGTGCTTCAGACACGGATTGCTTTCGACTAACTCATGGAGGCAAAATATCTTACTTTGATTGTCGCACACGTTGGCTGCCCTCGAATCACATATTTGGGCAGTAGAGGCATGTCTTTCAAAAGAACACTGTTGTCACTAAAGGACCACCGAAGCATCTCAATGGGTCAGAAATTTCTGATATGTTGGACAAACTGGTGCCTGATGAAGGTCGTCCTGGATATTTTGTAGGTCATGGAGAGGAACACAATTGGACTCACATATGTGTACTTTGGGAGCTACCGTATGTGAAGTTGTTGATTCTAATGCACAACATTGATGTCATGCATCAGGAGCGTAACATGAGCAGAAGTATCATAAGCACTTGAATGGATAAGCCTGGCAAAACGAAAGACAATTACAAAGCTAGACTAGATTTGGCAGACATTTGTCACCGTCCAACTCTTGAAATCTTTGAAAGTGGTGGGAAGCCACGTTCTTCTTTCTGTCTTCGATCGAAAGAAAAGAAAGAAGTTATGAAATGGATGAAAAATTTGAAATTCCCAGATGGTTACGCAGCTAGCCTGAAACGAGCCGTAAATGTGAACACAGGAAACCTCATTGGGTTGAAGAGTCATGATTATCATATTATAATGGAAAGACTCTTACCTATTATGTTTTGAGGCTATCTAGATGATGCGGTGTGGAAGGTTTTAGCCGAGCTCAGCTATTTCTATAGACAACTTTGTACTAGAGAAATCAAGATCGGGATGATGGATAAGTTAGAGAAGGAGATACCCATACTTTTATGTAAGATGGAAATCTTTTTTCCACCGGGTTTCTTCAATCCAATGCAACATCTGCTTATCCATCTTCCATTCGAAGCTAAAGTTGGCGGTCCTGTGCAATACATGTGGACATATCACATTGAAAGAGCGCTACGATATCTGAAACCAATGGTTGGCAACAGGGCAAGGGTGGAAGGGTGCATCGCTGAAGCATATGCTTTTAAGGAAGTAGGATACTTTTCAAGTGTGTACTTTACGGAAGAAAACAATATCAATACTTCGGCGATGCGGTACAATGTTGACGGAACACCCCCTTTAAGCGACCTTTCCATTTTTCAAACGAGAGGCACCACCGTTGGTAGCTACACGACCTACGTGCTATCCGAACATGACAGGACTGTTGCTTTACTCTACATGTACGCAAATATAGAAGGCATGCTGGAATACTTCGAGTAAGTGTTTGTCCTGCATTTGTGCTAATCGATATATTTTTCTACACATATATTCTAAAATATGTTTTTTCACATTCAACGAGTTCCACAGACAATGTTGGCCACATAGGCATCAACCTACGGCTAAACAAGTTGAAGGGATGCGAAAAGAAGGAATAAATGGGGGGCAGAGTTCCTATCCTGGTTTCGAGATTATGTAATATTCTCTCGTCTTCTATGTATTATAAGTTACTATTATTAAAGAAGTATTATTTTAACTTACGATCATTTATGACAGTGTTAGACTCACAATATCCATGAAGATTTGCGGCAGCTATCTTATGGATTGGTGAATGTTAGAAGCTATGGTCGATATGACGTAAATGGCTTTCGATTCCGTACAACTCATTTTGAAGCTCTTTGTCCTCTCGCGGCAACATCAAATTCCAATGTTGTGACGAGAGAAATGGACACTCAAGGGAAATTAACCGATTTTTATGGGATCATTAACAAAATCCTTGAATTTACTTTTATCGATAATAAGACCCTTCGAGTTGTCTTCTTTGACTGTGATTGGTTTGATCGCACTCATGGAACTCGAGAAAACCAATTTGGAATGGTGGAAGTAAAACATAAGGACCGACTACGAGGTTACGATACATTTGTTCTTGCATATCAAGTGGAACAAGTGTATTATTTACCTTATCCATGCACGAAGCTCAGTGCTTTGTGGGTGGTATATAAGGTGAATCCTCATGAGTGGTTATATACTCCTGGGGATGATGGTTATCATGATAGCAAAGACATTAAAGAAGTGTACCAAGAAGAAGAGTTGTCAGACACTTTTATCGTCGAGCTTGGTGCAGGACTTGATCAATTAGTTGGAGATGTTGAAGACGTTGAAGATGTAGAGGCAGATGATATGCGAAAACAGAAATTAGAACAGGCCACGATGGAAGATCATTGGGCTGGTTTAAGGAGTAGGGCACAGGCACATGATAATGATGTTGATAAATTTTGAAAGTGATTACAAGTAATGTTTTCTTGAAGATAGTAACATGAATTTTGTATATTTTATTTGCATATTTACTGATTATCTAATTAAAATAGGATGGCGTCAAAGAAGGGTAAGAAGGTGCCGCCGACGAGGGGGTTCTACCCCTCTAGACCTGAGGACGCTTTCGCTGGTGCCTCGTCGACTGGGAGCAGATGCTCTAAGCTGCTGGGGCATGTTTTGAGCAGCTCTAGAGCTTCGTCACAGGTAAATTTCACTCGTTTTTGAGAAATTATTTAAATTCAATTTCACATTAAACTTACTTATGTAATATTTGAATGTTGTAGTCCTCACCGGCTGACTCAGAGGCTGAAGCACCAGTTGACCTTGGCTACCCTTCGGTGAGCCAGCCCTCGGCCAGCCAGCCCTCGGTTGGCGAGCCTTCTGTTCCTGACCCTTTTGACTTGGCTGGTGATGAGCCTTTTGGGTCACCTGACGTAGCACCCCAGCAGACGCGGAGGACGAGGAGGACTCACTTTGTCAGTCCTCCACCGGTCCCTTCATAGAGGATCATGATTTGTCGATCCGAGACTGGTAAAAAAATTATAGTGTTCAATTTTGGTTTCTTTTAGTTACTTAAGTAATGAATCAATAAATATCTTGCAGGGTTTGGGACAACACGTCTTTCACCGGTGAGAGACATCAAAGACTGGTGAACAATGTCCTCGGGTCCTTAGTGCATTTGCACTATCCCGGGGTCATCGATAGGGTGCCTGCTCTTTCGTGGGAGGACTACGCACGCGTCCATCACCAGGAGCACGACAACCTTCAGGAGGCCGTATGGGCCGATTTTATGGTAAGTATGTTAAAAATAGTTTCTAAGTTTTAACTCTTAAACTCTTGTAATGAATATCTCTTCAATATATTCTTTATCACAGGCAAGTTATATTTTAGAGGACCCGAACGACCCTCGCATGATTGAGGATGCGAGGAGAGTGTTTCACTACAACGCTGCCAAGGCGCTTTGACAAGCTTTGTTGAATGCTCGTGTTCAAATTATTAATGAGCACTTGAAGGCGAACCAGCACCACGTGCTACACTTCCTGCAAGAGAGTGAGAGGCACCTGACGCAGGAGGAGTACGCGCAGATATGTGGGGTGTAATAAGTATTTTTTTTCCGATACTTTCCTCGATGGTATTTTTAATGACTTACAACTATGTGCAGGGCCATGTGAGCTGGTTGCAGGGTCAGACCGATGCATTTCGGGCCCTTTGTCGCTACTGGGCTAGTGATGAGTTTAAGGCTAAGTCCAAGAGGCTTGAGAGTGTAGAGGGGTCAAGGGGAAGAGCAGGCACGACCAAGATAACCACTTGCGTTTATCTAAACGCATGGTAAGTGTATGTAACTTATGTTTAAATATTCATAATATATTGTTCATACTAACACGTATTGACAGGAGCGTGAGACGGGGGTACTGCCGACCCCTACTGAGATTTGGAAGAGAGGTCACAGGGACCCTTCTCAGCCTTAGGGGTGCAGTCAGGCTGCAACCAAGCGATTGGTAAGTTTAGAAATCATTCATATTAAATATAACTATATGTATTGTTGAACTTACACAATTTCCTTGTTTTGCAGGCTAAGTACGGGGAGGAGGCTAGGAAGATACACGGTGAATATTTCGATTGGGAACGTGAACCAATCGATCCTCAAGCCGCGTATGCAAGCGGAGGTGGAAAAGCACATGGAAGGTGAGTTCATAAGTCATTTTATCATTTTCAATTCAAAGTATTCAAGATATTTCAATTTGATATTACTGACTCTCTTTTTTATAGGCTCACCATATTTGACGAAGTTGTTGACTCGAGAGCGGGGAGACCTGCGAGAGGCAGCTCCACACTGGCTTCTTCGGTGGGAATGACAGGTCATCGCATCTCGCAGAGGGACATTGAGATGCAGTCCCTCCGACAAACTGTAGAAGAGAACTTCAGGCGATAGGAGGAGGCGGAACGCCAAAGGATCGTGATGGAGGCCACGATCCAAACCCAGGCAGCAGCGTTGGCGCAGATGCAGGAAGCAATGGAGGTACAAAATAAAAACTAAAGTTCTCATTAATTCAGCGTAAATGACTTACTAATAGGTAACATTTAATGTTTGCAATGACAGGACATGGCTCGGGCGCAAGGTATGGGGATCCAGCTACCGCCACTACCACTGGTCCTTCTGGGCGATCCTTCTTCTGCGGGTCAGGTAATTTTCTATGTCAACTTAACAATTCTAGTTTTAACTCAACTTAACCAAAATAAAGTGAGGAAATGGAGTGACAGTGAAAGATAGATAGAGTGAGAGATGAAGTTAGAAGAGGGAGGAAGATAGAGAAAAAAGGATTGAAATAGAAGAGAGAGGAGATAGTTAGATAGAAGAAAAGGATTGAGATGGAAGAAAGAGAGATAGAAGAAATAGTGAGAGATAGTTAGATAGAGTGGGAGAGGAATGACGAGACAAAGGGAGATTAGAGATAGAAGGAGAGGGGAGAGAGAGAAAGGGAGATGTAGATTGAGATAGAGGCAGAAAGATAGAGGGAAAATGATAGCAATAGAGAGATAGAGAGAGAGAGAGGAATGAAAGAAGAGAGGAAGAGAGGGGATCTAGATGGAGATAGAGAGAGAGGGAGGGAGAGATGTCGATTGGTTCCCACAATGATTTTGCTGATTTTGATGTCGTGCCTATGGATGCATGTTCTCTCTTGTCGGGTCGTCCTTGGGAATTTGATATGGATGCTATCCATCATGGTAGAATTAATAAATATACTCCCATGCATAAAGGAATGAAAATCACTTTGCTTCCTATGAGTTCCACTAAAATTGTGCGTTTTGAGAAGAGTAAAATTCGTGATCATAAAGCAACAAAACTAGAATCTGAAAAAAAACAAGTCATTAATTTAAAATAAACTTCATTGCTCACAACCAAATATGACCTTGCTGACTTGTTTGATGCTAAGGGTATGTGCATGCTTTATTATGCAAAGAATTCATGTTTTCACTTCATGAATTGTCTATTGCTTTGCCCCCTGCTGTTGCTAACCTTTTTCAGGAGTTTGCGGATGTGTTTCCCTCCGATATACCCCCTGGTTTACCACCCATGAGGAGCATTGAACACAAGATCAACTTGATTATAGGAGCAAGTTTACAAAATCATGCGGCGTACAGGGCGAATCCAGAATAGACCAAAGAAATTCAGCAACAAGTCCAAGATCTTTTGGACCGCGGTTATATTCGTGAAAGCCTTAGCCTTTGTTTTGTTCTTGTTCTTTTGGTTCCTAAGAGAGATGGTAGTTGCCGCATGTGTGTTGATTGTCGAGCGATTAATAACATCACCATTCGATATAGTTATTCTATTCCTCGCTTAGATGACATGCTTGATGAATTGAATGACTCTATCATCTTTGCAAAAATTGACTTGCATAGTGGTTACCTCCAAATTAGAATGGCACTAGGAGATGAATGGAAAGCTGCATTTAAAACCAAGTTTGGACTTTATGAGTGGTTAGTCATGTCTTTTGGTTGAACTAATACACCTAGCACCTTTATGCAATTAATGAATGAGGTTTTACGTGCTTTCATTGGAAAATTTGTGGTGTTTTACTTTGATGCTATTCTCATTTACAGCAAGTCATATGACGAACATTTTGATCATTTACGTGTTGTTTTTGATGTTTTTAGTGATGCACGCTTGTTTGGTAACCTTGAAAAGTACGTCATTTGCACCATTTGAGTCTCGTTTCTTGGCTATGTCATTTTCTCGCAAGGAATTGAGATGGAAGTGGCAAAAATTTAAGTAATCACTAGCTGGTCAGCTCCAACAATCGTCACGCAGAAGCGTAGTTTTCTTGGTCTTCCAGGGTTTTATCGCTGCATTGTGTGGGATTTCAGCACCATTGCAGCACCTCTACATGAGCTCATGAAGAAGGAAGTGTCATATCGATGGGGTGTACAGAAGCAACAATCTTTTGATGCTCTCAAATCGAAGCTTACACAAGCACCAATGATGCACTCCTGATTTCGACAAGACCTTTGAGCTAGAATGCGATGCAAGCGGCATTGGTATTGGAGGCGTTCTCATACAAGGATGTAACATGTTGCATGTTTTAGTGAAAAACTTCATGCTCCTTCCCTAATTTATTCTACTTATGATAAGAAATTGTATGCCTTAGTGCGAGTATTACAGACTTGGCAACATTATCTTTGGTCTAAGGAGTTTGCCATACATTCCGATCATGAATCGTTGAAGTATTTTAAGTGTCAAACCAATCTGAATAAATGACATGCTAAATAGATTAAGTTCATAGAGTCGTTTCTATACATCATTAAGCATAAGAAAGGAAAGGAAAATGTCATTGTCGATGCATTATCTAGACGTTATACCATGTTGTTCCAACTTGATCATAAAATCTTTGGTTTAGAAACAATAAAAGCATTATATCATACTGATTTCGACATCAAAGATGCTTTTGAAAATTATATAGAAGGAAGAACTTGGAATAAATATGTGCTGCGAGAGGGTCTCCTTTATCGTGCTAACAAGCTATGCATTCCAGCTAGCTCCCTTCGTCTATTACTTTTGCAGGAAGCACATGGAGGAGGTTTGATGGGACATTTTGGAGTGAAGAACACCGAGTATGTGCTTTCCACACACTTCTTTTGGCCGAAGATGAGACACGATGTCGAACGCTACGTGTCACGATGCACTACTTGCAATAAAGCTAAGTTTCGCTTTAACCCACATGGTCTTTATATGCCTCTTCCTTTTCCTAGTGTTATCTGGGAGGATATATCTATGGAATTTGTTTTGGGATTGCCTAGGACTAAGAGGGGGAGGGATAATATTTTTGTGGTTGTTGATCGTTTCTCCAAAATGGCACACTTTATACCTTTCCATAAGAATGATAATGCCTCACATGTTGCTGATTTGTTTATGACGGAAATTGTTTGTTTACATGGTGTGCCAAATACCATTGTTTCTGATTGTGATGCAAAATTTTGAAGTCAGTTTTGGAGAACATTGTGGTATAAATTGGAAACCAAGTTGCTGTTTTCAACTACATGTCAACCACAAATGGCGAACAAACTGAGGTAGTTAATTGTACTTTACCAACTATGTTGTGGGCTGTTTTGAAAACAAATTTAAAGTTGTGGGAGGAGTGTTTACCACATATAGAATTTACTTACAACAGGTCTGTTTACTCCACGATGAAAGTAATCCATTCTAGGTAGTGTATAGTTTCAACCCCGTGCTCCTATTGATTTACTACATTTGCCTCCTTCTGGAACTATAAATTTGGATGCTACACAACGATCTGAATTCATTCTTAAAATGCGTGAAACTACAAAGAAAATTATTGAAAGGATGAATGAGAAGTATAGGATTGCAGGTAGTAAAGATAGAAAAGAAGTAAAACTTGAACCGGAAGATTTGGTGTGGTTGCATTTGAGAAAAGAGTGATTCCCTGACTTGAGAAAATCTAAACTTATGCCATGAGCTACCGGTGCTTTTAAGATTGTTGAAAAGATTAATAATAATGCATCTAATCTTGAGTTGCCTCCTAATTTTGGGGTTAGTCCCACATTTAACATTTCAGATTTGTGACCATACTTGGGAGAAGAAGATGAACTTGAGTCGAGGACGACTCCAATTCAAGAGGGGTAGGATGATGAGGACATCACAACAACAGACACTCACATTGAACTACAAGGACCAATCACAAGAGCTCGAGTGCGGTTACTAAATCATCAGGTGAACTCTTTCCTAACTAACTACCCATGTGAATTTGAGAATGGATTGCTATGTAATGATTTAATTGTTATTAGGAACCATGGAGAAGATCAAAAAGTGAGGGAAGGAGGCCTTGGGAACATGGAGAACCAGCTGGGACATCCACAAGTTGATGGAATCAGTTTACAACTCGGACTCAAGTTCAACTCAGAGTCCAGAGCAGTCCACCTTAAAACGGACGCCAAGGATGCATACGGACTCCATTTCCGACGTTCTACATATGCACAAAAGAAGAGAATATAAACTTTCCACTCCCTCTAGTACCACCTCAAAAAATTCCTCTAGATTCATCGAGAATAGTCGAAACATGTCGAGTCTAGATTTCTGTCCGGTGCTGCGCCAACGTATTGGGCCTTTGGGCCTTCTATCCCGTATGAGTCCATAAGGGACACATCTAAGAGTGTTTTGGCCGAACCCTAGCCATTCAATATTGCTGCCGCCGGCCATATTTAGTGGGTTTTTAATTGATTAATAATATCGCCGTTTTATGGTTTGTGAGACCCCAACTTCGCGATTACAGATCGTGTCTTCTACGTTCTTGCTTGTGTTCTTGGTTGCACTTGCATGGATTAGCCTTCTTGGCGAGGTCAAGCGTGTGCAACACGATTGATAACCACTAGAGCAGTGGTCTAGTGATTGCAGTGGTATTCGAGCTGCCCGAGTGCTGCGGATCATCAACTTCAAGTTCTCTACCCCAATCGACTTACCTTTCAAAATATCGGGCCTAAACTACTCATCATCTCCATCCGTGCATGGAGCACACCACTGCGCTTGGCCCCACCTCCATTCTCGCTGCTGTCGGATTTGCTTTTTGCCGAGCTTGCGCCTCGCCCTCGCGCCGCCCAGCCGTGCCGTCGTGCAGACTCGTAGTCACCGTCTGAGCACGACCATCAAGCCTCATTGTTGTCCAAGTTTTGACACCCCTCTCCCTCATCACCATTCTCGCCTATCGCCGCTGCTCCTCTCCCTCCATCGATGCCGCACCCTCCCTCCATTGCCGCTGCGCCCCATCACTCATCGCCGTCAAGAATCTTCCGTGGACTGAAACAAACCGTCACTGTGCCATGCCGCACCTTCCTTGAGCATCACGGGTCTACAGAGTACCTTTAGGTTCAACGTATTACTGTAGCGACCTTTTGTATAGCGGTGGCTTTAGCGGCGCCCGGTGCGGTGTATTTCGTCGTCTGAACTGTTATATGTGCCATAGAGGGCCTTTTACCGTGCTCCAATGTGAACCGTCTAAGTACATATGCGCTCACACTACACTGTTTATGTCGATTTTGTATTGAATTGAGGACTGACGAGGTGGGTATATGTTGCTGTTGTTTGTACGTAGTTGATCGCTGCACACATTTTATCTCTTTAATGAAATTTTATTTTATGATAGAAGAAACATGTATCATCTGTATGGATATTAAATAGTTCTTATAATGTGGCAAATAAAATATAACAGGAAAATTAATTAAGAGTTAGTAAATATGTGGAACAACTGTGTTTTAGCCACAATTGTAGACCCTAATTTTGTTTTAAACCCAATTTTCTAAATTTGTATTTTAGCCACAATTTTTTTACCCTTAATCAACTGTTAACCATGATTTCGTAACTCCGTTAGACAGGTGGGAAAAAAGGAATTAATATAAATGGAAACACTTGACATAAATCTCTTATGGATAAAATTGCCCCCCCCCCCCCCCGCCGATCGCCCCTGTTCCAGTGCTCCCTTACCTGATACCCAGGCCCGACGACATCTCATGGCGGCGCGACGGAACCCTAGCGGCCGAGCGCGACGCTGAGGGTGCGGCGGCCGACGGGTTGCCGCGGAGGACAACATGGCGGCCTGGATGACGGGCACAGGGCGTGCTAGATCGCAGCAGCCCACAGGCGCGATGAGGTCGAGCGTGCGGTGCTAGAGGAGGGCGTCGTGGCCGAGCGCGGCGCTAGAGGAGGGTGCTGCGGTCGAGCGCAGTGCTGTTGGAGGGCGCTGCATGGCTGGTCTGCGGCGGCAGTGTGAGGTACCCAAAACCCTAGCCCTGCTCATCTCTTCCATCTAAAACTGGCACCCTTAGAGATGGTTCAATCCAATTGCTCGATTCCATTATCATCTTGCTCGATTAATGATCATAGTGCTTCATTACATGACCAGAACCATCGTGGATGGAGCAATCGTTACTCTGGGCACTGAGACAGCTCAAGGTTCACATGAAGCAAGGTATTCGTCTCCTTTTTTTTCGCTTCTACTCATTGATTAATGGTAGATTCAGTAGATAACAAAGTCAGTAGAGCCTGTAGGATATTTAGTTGATTTGAAATGTTCTACCATTGTAGGTCAATTAATAGAGAACTGAAACTCATTGTCAGAGTTAATTCTTATTGGAGTTGTTAGCAAATAATGAATAAACAAGATTGAACATGAGACACATATTTTACGTGGAAAACCCTTGCGGGAAAAAACCACGGGCCCCGACCGGCGATCTTCACTATATGATCAGAGTTTACAGTGGGGATTACAATGATAGTGTCTTCTCTCTTGCTCTCCCTCAACACCCTACAAGATGTATTTATAGGAGTGGATTATAAAAGAAATAAATCTCTCAAAATAAATACAATCCGTAACGTGGGAGGACTCCACCTCTCACATCCCCTAGGTGTCCCCGGCGAGATCTGAATTTGGATCATATTCCAACAAACTCCACCTTGAGGCAAATTCCATCTTGTGGCCAATGAAAGGATCATCAATCAACTCACTTCGATAATAAATAACACCGCGCAGCAATAAGTCACTCGGACTCAAACTGTAATACCAACCAAGCTTGAGCATAGCTCAAACTTGTTAGTAAGAACTGGCTTTGTCATCATATCAGCAGGTTTATAATTAGTATTGATCTTGCACATTTTAATATCACCATGAGCCATAACATCTCGAATAAAGTGATACCTGACATCAATATGATTCGTTCTCTCAGGAAACATTTGATCTTTAGTAAGGTAAATAGCACTCTGACTATCACAAAATATAGTAGTGCAAGAATCATCTCCACAAAGCTCAGCATATAAACCTCTAAGTTAAATGGCTTCCTTACAAGCTTCGAAAATAGCCATATATTCAGCTTCAGTAGTTGATACAGTAACAATAGATTGTAAACAAGCTTTCCAACTAACAGCACAACCACCAACGGTGAAAACAAAACCCGTGAGAGACCTCTGTCTGTCCAAATCACCAGCATAATCTGAGTCAACATAACCAACAAGTCTATCTCCAGATTTTCCAAACTGCAAACAAGCATTAGAAGTATCGCACACATATCTCAAAATCCATTGAACTGCTTTCCAGTGCTCTCTACCAGGATTAGCCATGTATCTACTGACAACACTTAATGCATATGACAAATCAGGATGAGAGCAAACCATAGCATACTTAAGAGATCCAACTATGCTAGTATATGGAACTTTAGATATGTACTCAATATCATAATCTGACTCAGGACATAAAGCTGAAGATAATCTGAAATTTGGAGCTAAAGGAGTACTCACTAGTTTAGCATCATGCATACTGAAATGATGAAGGACATTTTCAATATAACTTTGCTGACTAAGATATAATTTTCCAGCTTGTCTCTCTCTAATAATCTCCATGCCGAGAATTTTCTTTGCTGCACCCAAATTCTTCATCTCAAATTCACTACTCAATTCAGCCTTTAATTTGACCATTTCTTACTTATCTTTTGCAGCAATCAACATATCATCAACATAGAGAAGTAAATAAATAGTTGAATTATCAACAATCTTCAAATAAACACAGCTATCATAGGATGACCACATAAAGTTTTGAGAGAGCATAATGGAGATAAACCTCTTATACTACTGTCTAGGAGATTGTTTGAAGCCATAAAGAGATTTCTTCAACTTACAAACAAGATGTTTTGAGCCTTGAACAATAAAGCCTTCATGTTAATCTATATAAATGTCTTCATCTAATTATCTAGGTAAGAATGCAGTTTTAACATCGAGTTGTTCCAAATCATAATCACGCACAGCAAAAATACTGAGTAAACTGCGAATATAACTATGCTTCACAACAGGAGAAAAGACATCATTATAGTCAATACCTGCAATCTGGCTATAACCTTTAGCAACCAACTTTGCTTTATGCTTAAAAGTCTCATTAGGAGAAATAGGCTCTTTCTTCTTGAAAATCCACTTACAACGATCAGGTTTCTTCTCTTTAGGCAATGGCACAAAATTCCAAGTACCATTCTTTTCAAGTGACTTCATCTCATCTTGCATAGCGGCAACCCAAATATTACAGTCCAAAAAAGTAATAGCCTCAGAATAATTAGAAGGTTCTGCACTACTTTCAACATCTTCTACACAACTCAAAGCATAAGCAACAACATTACATTCCTCAATTAACCTCTTGGGTCGAATATGAGGTCTCCTAGGCCTGTTAACTGCAACAGAATGTTGTGAAGGCTGCACAATAGTTGAATGTGGAATAACAGATGATCATCATCAACAAGTGCATCTGAGTCATCAGTAATTGGTGTATGTGCTAAATCAATTAAATGCTCCACCTGAACACTAGAGGTCTAAGAGCTCTGAACAGGAGCATTAGTAACCATAGCATTAATAGTCATAGAAGATTCATTAAAGACAATATTTCTACTAGTTATAACCTTTTCTGATTCAGGATCCCACAATCTATAACCCTTAACACCAAAACCATAACAAAAAATGCACTTAATAGCTCTGGGCTCTAATTTTTCATTATCAACGTGAGCATAAGCAGGACAACCAAATATCATCAACTCAGAATAATTAGCTGGAGAACCAGACCACACCTCAATTGGAGTCGTTTTATCAATGGCAATAGAGAGAGAACGATTAATAAAATAATAAGTAGTGGAAGCAGCCTCAGTCCAAAAACGTCTATTAAGACCAGCATTAGACAACATGCAATGGGCCTTGGAGTTGATAGTTTTGTTCATACGCTCAGCCACACTGTTCTGTTGAGGTGTGTGAGCAACAGTATGGTGTGTCACAATACCATGAGACTTACAATAAGAATTAAATTCTTTAGAACAGAAGTCTATCCCATTATCAGTACGAAGAACCTTCATCTTTTTCTCAGTTTGATTCTCCACCATAGTCTTCCACTCTTTAAATGCAGAAAATGCTTCTGATTTATGATTTAAGAAATAAGGCTATACCTTTCTCCAATAATCATCAATAATAGTCAACATAAAACAAGCACCTCCAATAGATGTATTACGACACGGTCTCCGTAAATCAAAATGTACATAATCAAAAATACCTTCTGTTATATGAACTGAAGTGTTGAACTTCACCCTCTTGTGTTTGCCAAACACAAAATGCTCATAGAAGTCCAATTTGCTAATGTTGTGCCCATCAAGAAGACCTCTCTTGCTCAAAATTGATAAACCAAGTTCACTCATATGACCAAGACGCATATGCCATAAACTTGTAGCATCAGAATCACATGACTTAGAAGAAACAACACTATTACCAATAATAGTAACACTTCGTAGAATATATAAATTTGATTTTAACAAGTCACCTTTTGTAACAACAAGAAAGCATTTAGTTACCTTCATAACAACATCTTTAGCAGAATACTTGTAACCTTTGAGATCAAAAGTACTCAAAGAAATAAGATTTCTCGTCACAGTTGGAACGTGCCTCACATCTGTCAATGTCCTAAGAATACCATCAGACATCTTAATCTGAACAGATCAAATGTCTACAACCTTGCAAGGTGTGTTATCACCCATCGAAACAGAACCTCCATCCTGAACAGATTCATAAGTGGAGAACCAATCTCTGTTAATGAGAATATGAAACGTGTAGGCCGAATCAAGCACATTCAGCAAAAGCAATGAGAACATCTCCATTATAGCGGCTATCGGAAGAGACAACAAAAGCTCTACCATCATCACTGGATTTATTAGTAGACTTTTGAGCTATCGTTCTCTTTTCCTTATTCTGCAACTTGTAATATTTAGAGATATCATGATTATTCCTCTTGCAATATCTGCAAAAACTTATCTTTACCTTTGGATTTGGAGCAGTGTTTCTGACCACTCGAATTTTTATTTGATTTGTTCTTTGTTCTACCACGAACAGACAAGCCTTCTCCATCAGAACTCGCAGCAGAATCAATAGACACAATCCGTTTCATCTTTTCTTTAGCATGCAAAGCATCATAAACCTCTTGAACAGTAAGAGTATTATGGCTGTATAATATGGTGTCTCTTAAATTTGAGTAAGATGGGGGCAACAAACACAAGAGCATAAGAGCTAAATCCTCATCATCATATTTTACCTCCACGGATGCTCGGTTCAAAATAATCTCTTTGAAGACTTGAACATGAGAGGACATTGAACCACCCATTTGCAACTTGTGAGTAAACAATTTCATCTTCAAATGCATCTTGCTGGTTAGATCCTTAGACATGCAGATCAATTCCAGCTTGAGCCATAAAGCATCAGCGGTTTTTTGTTCTAAAACCTCTTGCAAAATATTGTTAGATAAATGAAGATAAATTTGTGAAAGAGCCTTACAATCATGACATTTTTCCTCGTCGGTCCATGTTTCTTGCTTCTTGAAGAAACCATCATGCACATCATCTAGATCTGTGTACGCTTAGGGTACAGGACTAGGCTAAGAAGTTTACACCCTTGGACCTCCTGCTCAGCATAGGCCTTTCCTGGGGAACCTTCTGGCGTCACAGGACCCTAATGACGAGAGGGGCCAGAAGAACCCCTCATACAGCGCAGGTACCTCAAGTAGACCCACCTGCATTAGGACTGCATGACTCCTACATGGGTGAGTTATAGAGTGTACAATCGCACATATAAAATAATACGCAATAAACGAGTCTTAGTGTGGCATGTTCATAAAATTAATGCGTAAGTAAATGGACAATGTTTCTAAGAAGCCTTTAAGTAAAACAGTGATTTTTTGATAGGAGTTCATAGGGGGAGACAAGCTTTTAAAAAAGGGGACAACGGCTTGCCTCTTGATGATGAGGGAGGCAGGGTGCACAGGCTTAGATTTCAGAACCAAGCTAAGCTGGTTGTACACTCTTGGCTTGACCCTCCCGGTGCTGGTTTGTCCTTAGTGCTGCTCCTAAGCCCTACGAAATCCTTTACACTGTTCTACTAAGACTAGTATTTACAATTGGGGTGCCCACAGCTCCATAGGTAGCTGCAATGGTTGGCGGGCAACCTTGTTGTCAACAACTACTTAGAGGGGTGATGAGCGAGCATCCCTATTTCACGCCTTGACCGCCTGTCTTACGAGTGGTCCAAGCAGAGCCGAGACTGGGCTTGGCAGCTTTCACGGAGGTGTCGATGCTGCCGGAAGGCTGCGGCTGGGGAGAGACGGGTGCTCTACGCTGTCGTGACCTTGGCGGAGGCCGACTTGATCAAGCACCGATCGGGACAGGTGTTGGGTCCGCTGTGAGTGCTTGGAGCTGCTCCAAGGCTAACATTGCAGCGGTGCGATCTCTGCGGATCCTGAGGACGTTGGAGGGGGTTGGCATCTTCAGGACGAGGTAGCCGTAGTGGGCTACAACCATGAACTGGTATAGGGAAGGCCTGCCGATGATGGCACTGAAGGGGAGGCTGACATCGGCAACGTCGAAGAGGATGCTCTCCGTCCTGTAGTTGTCAGGTTTCCCGAAGGTCACCCGCAGGTGGATGTTGCCATATAGGATGATGCTCCCAGGTCCCACCCCAGAAAATGAGCTCGAGGGGGCCACCTTGGACACCGGGATCTACCGCTGTCCGAAGGCTGCATGGCTGAGGAGGTTGAGGCCAGCCCCGCCATCTATCAAGACGTAGTGGAGCTTGACGTTGGCTATGGTTGGGGAGACTAGGAGACGTAGGACCCCTGACCTGGCCATGTTCTTGGGGCAGTCAGAGGTGTCGAAGCTGATCGGCGTCTCCTTCCAGCGGTGGTGCTGCGCCGGAGTGGGTACAGGGGCTATCGAAGCCACCGCATGACGAAGGGTCTTGACCGTGTTCTGGGACGCAGGATCCCAAGACCCTTCGAAGATGATGTGGAGCGTATTGCGATGCTCGTTGTCACTGCTGGCGTCGGAGTCCTCATCTTGGTGGACCACTTTGACGGCCCGCTCTTGCTTCTGGTACTCCATCTCCTCGTCATTATCGACCTTGGGTTTGACCTTCTGCTTGCCCTCCGTTGGCAGAAGGGGGCGCCGTTCGGGCACTGCTGCGCCCGCTCTTGGTAGCATTCGGTGCACCTTTTTATCTCCCAGCACTCGCTCACGATGTGTTCGCGAGTCTTGTGCACCGGGCGGGCTTGACGTCTTCATTAGTGGCAGGTGGCTGACGAGGGCGTTTCTTCGGGCGTGGGGGTTTGCCTCCTTCGGTTGCGGCTGCTGTCGCGACGGGGGATCCATGCAGCGGCTTGTTCTGGCCGCCACCCTGGTTCTTGTTCTTCCCTTGTAGCGGCTCCTTCTACAGCCTGGCCGGCCCTGCCCGCTCTGGGGGCAGGCTGAGTGTGCCAGTCGTGGCCTTCTGCCGCCCTGGCGCACCAATCGGTGATGGAGAAGGGCTCAGAGACGTCTTGCATGTTGTGCGTGGCTAACTTCTCGAGCATCTTGCGGTCACGCACTCCCTGGAAAATGCCACTATGATAGAGGCATTTGGGATGTTGGGAATGGAGTTGCGTACCTGGGAGAAATGCTGGATGAATGATCGCAGCGTCTCCTTGGGTTGCTATCGCACAATGTGGAGGTCAAGCTCGATGCTGGGACGCGTGTAGGAGTTGCCGAAGTTCGCAGTGAACTACCGGCACAGCTCATCCCAAGAGGTTATAGACCCCTCGGGAAGGTTCATTAGCCACAAGCGGGCTGATCCAGTCAGGGCAACTGGGAAGTAGTTTGCCAGGGTGGTCTCATCCGCTCCTGCAGCAAGGAGCATCATAGTGTACATCTACAGGAACTACGCCGGGTTGATGTTTCCATTGAATCTCTCTGCGATATGAGGACGCAACTTGCATGGCCACATTGCGAAGCAGAGGTGCGGAGCCAACGCCCAGCAGCCTCCCACGGGCCTCGTCGGAGAGGCAGATGGGACAGCCTACCCCAAGGGGGTCTGCTGCACGACGTGTGGCACTTGCTGCACCTGCGGTTGTGGCACTGGTTGTGCCATGCGTTGCTGCAACGGTATTGGCTGCGCCAAGTACTGTTGCTGCACATCCTGCTGCACCTAGTACTGCAGGGGAGCTGTCGAGCCGACATACTCCTGGTCAGGTGGCGGAGGGTTTACCTGCAGCGCACCTTGGACGGAGGACACGTTGTGAACAGGGCACTGAGGGCCACATTCGGCGTCGAGGTTGCGCCGCCTCTCTCGCCGTCTCTCGATGATGCAACGGACGTCCATGTGAGCTTGATGACGGTCAAGCTCATCCTTGAGGTCCTCCGGGGGGAGCCAGCCAACGCTCGTACGCTTGGAGGAGCGGGAGTTTGCAGTGTGACGGTCGATGGACGACGTGCGTGACAGCGACACGAGGCGCCTTCCCCTCTTGGGGGAGTTGATGGCTGTGACGACGAGGTGGTCGATGTCTTGGACCCACTGCTGAGCCGCCCCCTGAGAGGCATTCAGCGACGGTGGGTGGTGGAGGAATGCTCTGGCTGCCGCCAAAGCGCTCTCTGGGCTCACTATTGTGGGGGCTGTTGGAGCTGACTGAGCTGGGTCGTGTCCCGACGTGCCATTCTAGCCAGCCGTACCTGCACGGGTGCGAGACGGACCAGAGAGTGCCGCTCGAGCGACGGATCTGGTCACCGGACGACGGTCACGAAAACCGCCTTCCACGGGCCTGATGAACACCATGGTGGTGAAAGCACTACCACTTTTTTGAGGGAAAAAGCCCCTGACCGGCACGCCCAATGTCGAAGTGGTAATGCGACACTTCCCCAGAATCTGCTAAGGAGTAGCCCGCGGAGATTCTTGTTCGGCAGGGCTTAGGCCTCAAACTAGTGTTCTAGCGGAAGAGTATGTGACACGGTAGTTTTTATGTGGTTCAGGCCGCAAGGAGCGTAACACCCTACTCCACGGTGGATTGTATTATTGGTGAGTGTGTATGTGTGTGTGTGTGTGTGTATCGATGATTCTGAGTCGGGTCCTTGTATCGGTGGCGGTACGGGCCTTTTATAACCAAGGTTGGACGCCTTACAAGTGGGGTCCCGGGGCCGATAGGTGGTCACGGGGTGATCTTATCCTAAAGATCAAAGGCTTCTATTGTAAGCTTGCTTTGACCGAGGACATGAGGTCTTGCCGTCCTGCCGCTGGGTTGTCATAAGCCCACTCACCGTTGCTGACATTGGCAGGGAATGTCCCATCAACTGTCTCTGGCGCCGTAAGCTACCCACTTGCCAGAGTGGGACAGGCCTGCGGTGCCTTCACTGTGATGCGATTAGTCGTAGCGGTACCTGAAATTAGGCGTGTGCCACGCCATGCGTCTAGGGAAGCCGCATATCTTCAAATCTTGATGGAGACAAGGTGCACCACCCTCTTAACTTTCTCACTATCTGCTCAGGGCCAGTGTACTGACCATGCAGCCGCTTGGGAGCTCTTCGCCATGGTGGAGGCCACATTCGTCTTGCGGGCCACGTGGCAACTCGGGAGCTCACCTCTGTGGAGGAGGCCAAGTCTCGCCCCGCAAGCCATGTGGAATCTAGGGTCCTCGTCTCCGCTGGGGAGACAGGGTTTCGACTTCTTGGGCCACGTGGCAGCTCACCTCTATGGAGGAGGTCGGATCTCGTACTGCTAGACACGTGGCTGCCTGGGAGCTTGTCGTCAAGGTGGAGCTGAGCTCCCCCTTTTGGATATCTCGTGGGCACTTCAGACTTCCCATCTGAGGCCAGTGGGTCCGGGTTTCTTTGAACACGTGGCGCCCTCGGACCCTGTCCCTCCTGGGAGGCGAGGTTCCTTGGCGGCTCTAGCTTGTGCGCGAGGGTACCCGGTATGCCGGGTACCGACAACGATATTTCCGCTTTTTCATATGATGGAGATAATCCAAATATTGAAGTGGTAGTTGTTTTTAAAGTCACGGATGAGTGCCAATCTGCGGTTACTCAATGGGCTATTTTGTATGACCATGCATTCCAGAGGGTGAAGAAAGATAAAACTAGATTTACATCTAAGTGCAAGAGATGGGATCAGAGTTGTGAGTTGAAGTTTTATGCATGTACTGGCAAAAAGTACATTGGATGCAAGGTACATTATTTTTAAAAAAATTTTTGCAGGTTAAGACGAAGTGGTTCTAAGTACACTTGCGGTTCAGTCAATAAGTGTGGGGATACAATGGCTTCAAATAAGTGGGTAGCCGATAGAGCTGTAGACATGTTGTTGGAGAACCCATCAATGAAACCAAAGCAGATACAAACTGAGCTTAAGAAGCTATATCAAGTGGAAGTTCCATATAATCAGGTGGTCAAAGGTAGAGACAAAGTACTTGATAAGATACATGGAGCATGGGATGAGAGTTATGATTTGTTACCTACATATAAGGTTGAGCTTATAAGAGCATTGCCTGGTAGTTTTATTGAGTTAGACACTGAAGATTGGAAGGGTCAAACATGCTTTACGAGGTTCTTTGTTGCTCTCAAACAATGCATTGATGGCTTTCTAGAAGGATGCAGGCCCTACATAGCCATGTACGCCATTCACTTGACGTGAAGGGCAAGAGGTCAGTTGGCATCTGCTGTTGCAGTAGATGGTCATAATTGGCTATATCCGGTGGCTTTTGGTGTGATTGAGACAGAATCGAAAGAAATTTGGACATGGTTTGTTGAAAACTTGAAGAAAGCAATTGGCACTCCTAATGGTATGTTGACCATTCATATCACTTTATCTTTCATGTCACAACTTCATCTATCTAGTTGTACAAGCTCATAGCTCATGTATTTGTCTTGTTCTCGAGTTTAGTCATAAGCACAGATGCAGGCAAAGGAATAGAAGTAGCTATTCATGAAGTGTACTCTGGAGTGGAACATAGAGAATGCATGAGACAGTTATGAAAGAACATAAAGAAGCACTATAGTGGATCGTTTTTTGCTCAACATGTGGGCAGCAACCAAGAGTTACACAATTGATCAATACAACTATCACATCAGGAAGATACAAGACAAAAGTGCAGCTGCCATGTCATGGGTGGATGACAATCATCCATATGTTTGGAGTAGGGGGGATTATATGAAGATTGCAAGGTGGATTACATCAACAATAATCTCTCTAAGAGTTTCAATAGTTCGATGTCAAAGGAAAAGAATAAGAAAATTGTGGACTTGTTTGATAAGACAAGGAGGATGATTATTGAGAAGTTTGATTTGAGAAGAAAGATTGGAGAGAAGATGAATGGTAGAATTATCCCAAAAATCATCCAGACTTAATGCAAGAAGCAAAGAAATCAAGAACCATGATATATTGCAAGGTGGAGGTATGGCAGCTGAAATAACTCTATCCTTGGTTAGATATGTGGTTGTCGAAGTGTTTGATACGACATTTCCCTTGGACCCACTGAGAAGCAGCCCGCAGAGGTTCTTTTGTGGTTGCGGCATGCGAGATCAATATCAAGATGGTGACCTCAGAGATTTACGTGGTTCGGGCCGCCTGAGCGTAACACCCTACTCCATGGGGTTTGTGTAATTGTATTGAGCGAGTGCGTTCGCTAGGGTCAGGTCAAATCAGCTTGGATCCGATTCATATTCGTGCGGTGCAACCCATTCATAGTTCTAAGGACTGACCGTTACAAAGTTGGCCTGGCTCGACATGTCGCCCTGGCGTGCTTAATGACCTAATACACTGTCTAAAGATTATTAAGTATAATTAATAGTGTGGTAACATGCCTTCATGGCAGCGTTACCCCTATTAACGGTGCACTGATCGTGTGTCATTAATATGGCATTAATGACACATTATCAGACCTTGTAACTACCGCTATAACCATCCTTGAATGTCTGTAATGGACATGATCGGCTTGTATTTCTGTTGGTGACAAAGGTCCAGAGGCTCCACACGTGGCAGATCCGGAGCTTTCCCTTGCGAGAAGGAAGGTCCGGGGTTGCTGTACATGTGTCGATACCGGAGCTCCACTCTGACGGGGGCTAGGTCCGAGGCTGTTGGACACATGTAGTTGCCGGAGCTTCCCTTGGTTGGGAGTTTTGTTCCGGTCTTATTTTACACGTCTTAGCCCAGGAGCCAGCCATGTGAGGGGAGCGGGTCCAGTGCAACGTGACATGTGGGACCTGCAAGGGCCTTCGACTCTGATGGGTGGAACTTTCTTGCACTTCTTGCGGTATCGTGGGGTACCTGGTACGTAGGGTACCAACAGTGGCCCCCGGGTCCACCTCTGGGAGAAACTCCTTGGGTTAAGTTGTTCTGCCAGAGGTGGGGCCATTCTCGATTCCCGCGCTTTGATTTTCAAGAAGTCCTTTGATGCGTCGATGGATTGACGGTCCAGGAGTGAACCTTCGATGCGTGGCTTGTTATGAATACGGCAGATGAGATCTTTGAGTGCGGATCTCATATAATTGAAGGTCGCCGGTTCCCAATACGAAAATTGTATCGGTTCCGCTCGCCCTGTCAGAGCGCCGACTCTGGATTTCCCGCCGCTCATCATGGCAACAGTTGACCTTTGGTAAGAACCTCGATCTCTTTGTCGGGGTGGCCCTAGGCCCACTCTTCATTGACTGGGTAAGTTTTTTGAAAAGTGCTTTCGATCTCATTGCGGTTTCCATCCAAGCTTTGCGGAGGCTTACTTAAGAAGGAAAGCGTGCCGGTTTGAGAACACTTTACGCCTTCAATCATCTTTGCGCTCAGAGCCTCCCAAACTCCGCCTAAATTTCCATCCTTTTCTCCACTTTGCCGCGATGGAGTTGGGTCTCCCCAAGAGCCGACTTAAGAGCGATGACGATCTGAAGAAGGTCTGGACCTATATGGTGTGGTCCAGCGACTCCTTCAACCATGTGGTTCGCGCCAGCAAGCTCCCGTTCAAGAAGGAGTGCGACAGCGACATGGTGTACTTCACAGCGTACGCCATGGTGGGATTCATTCCACCTTTCTCGATCTTCCTTTTGATGCTGCTAAACTTCTATGGTCTGCAGCTGTACCACCTTGGCCCCCATTCTCTTCTTCTCGTGGCAACATTCGTCCACTTCTGCGAGATGTGGGTGGGTATCCCCCCCTGTGTCGAGCTTTTCCGCACCTTCTTGACCATCCACACCACCGGCAAGGGGTCCTAGTTTCTTGTCTTCTACTATTTTGTGAAGCGCAAGAACGGCCCCTACAAATACTTGAAGTCGTTTCAGTCCGGCAAGTGGGACGACTGGAAGAAATATTGGATCATCATCACGACAGAGGAGCACGAGAAATTGGAGCTGCCCGAAGGTCTCCCAAATGTCGACATTGACGCATGGAGTGTGGTTCCAGTGCTGTCAAATGCCTTCAACCCTATCTTGACCAGGATCCGCGAGTGAGTGGAAGGTGGAGTGACCCCCCAAATGGTCTTCTGCAACTTCCTGGTCAACAGGTGGGCTCCATTGAAGAAGAGCTAGAAGCTTGCGTGGGCCCTCAACAGCGTGATGGATGAAGACCGAATTGAAATTGGTCTGAAATCCAACTTGGATGATGAGTCCTTGGAGATTAATTTAAAGAAATTCCAGCATGGGATTAAAGTCAATGGCGATGACTTGGCTCCGCAAGCTGCCTTTCTCCCCCTGAACATGGAGGCGCAGTTCAGTAGGGAGCTCCAGAGGAGCATGCCAGTGCTTGATGACCTTGGCGAGGTAGAAAGGCGTTCAACCACCGGATTGGCGATTCTCGGAGCTTCCGAAGGTGGTCTTGCCTCCGCCCCGAGCCGAAGGACTGAAGACATCGGCAAAGGCAAGGGCAAAGAGCTAGCTGAGCCTTCCAGCCAAAAGAGGAAGCTGAAGCATGCTGATGGGAGGTCTGTCAGTCCTGCTCCTTCCACGACAGCTGCCTCTCCCCGGAGGGGAAGGTCTTCTGTAGCTACCCCTACCCCGGTGCAAAAGTCCTCAAGAGGTGTAAGCTTTGGGAAAGCAACCCCCGCCTCAGTGCCAGATAGAAGCTCCAGGTCGGGGGGTTCTTCCCGGCGAAGGGAAGCTCCGGCCGAAGGAACTCCAGCAGCTGCGAGTGTTCCTCAATTGAGGTCCAAAGAAGTTGTCTCACCGGATTTGGTGGGCTCTAGCTCCGGGCCTCAAAAGAAGAGGTTCCGAGGTGACTGGGGTGGTATCATCCCGAGGTATGCATTGATTGCTCACCCTAAAATTCTAATCTTGATTTTGGATGTGTCTTTAATCTTCTCTTCCCTTTGTTTCTAGGGTATCGAAGAAAGGACCCGGAGCTTCAACGCCTGTTGCAACAGCTGGAGTTGCACCTGTTGAAGCTCCGACTTCAATCGATGAGCCTCCTCGTCAAGCGGAGGCGGGAGTCGCGGCAGCTCCGGCGCCAACTGTCGTGACCTTGGACTCGGAGTCCTCACCCGAAGCTCCTGTGGTAGCACCGGACCGCAGGAGGGAAGTTGAAGATGTGCCCCTGGTGGCAGAGGCTGATGCTCCAGCATCGGTGATGCCAGAAGTTTCGGCTTCTGAGCCGAAAGTTGCCGAAGCCCTGGCCGTTGAGCTAGAGGTAGCTGAAGCCCCGGCTGTTGAGCCGGAGATCACCCAAGCCCCAACCCATGTGCCGGAAATGGTTGAAGATGCGGCGACTAAGCCGTAAGTGGTAGAGGGTCCGGCTGCTAAGACGGAGGTGGTTGGAGGTCCGGCGGCTGTGCCGGAGGTGGTTGAAGATCCGGCGATTGTGCCGGAGGTGTTTGCCATGCCGGAGCCTGTGACGCCCGGTTCCGAAAATTGAACCAATCTAACGCATATGTGTGCCCAGGATATTCAACACACATACACGAGTGCAATAACAAAAGAGTATACAGAAAAATTACCACAGAACCATATTAATTAACCAAATTTTATTACACAATTCATAATATCCTTGAATACAAGCTCTAGTGGATATTAATGACAAGTTCAACTAATGCAGCGGAAATAAACTAATTAAGCAACTAAGCAAACTAAGCAAAAGGGATAGCGCAGCTCCATGCAACACCACAGGCAAAGCTGATGGTAGACACAGCCTAGAACTCCGCATTATCGCCATTAAACTCACAATCCTGACCTGCAACTGTTGGGGGGGATTGCAAGAGTGAGTATATGTCGTACTCAGCAAGTGTGGAAAGTATGACATGTGGCTGATTCAAATGACGACAATAATAATGGCTAAGTGCTTAAAAGTACAGTAAAACCATTTGGAAAAGCAATGTATCATATTTATGTGAAGTAAATCCATCATAAACCATGTAACCATCATAATACTAGTCCATAATCTACCATTGCCAATAACCATAATCAATGTCATAAACCATGATTCCATCCCATAACCATAACCATAACCATAACCATAACCATTACCAAACCATAACCATCCCAAATCCCAATTTCCCTCTAATCATGGAAGTTGTCCAGATGCTCATAACCGGGAGCACGACTATCATGATAGTTTTAGACACACTCTGCAGAGTTTGTACCTCTTTACCCACGTGTTTGTGATTTCATCACCCGTCGGCGACTAAAGAACCTCCCTTATGACAATTACACTTCCTTTGGTGTATGGCCAAGAGATCACAAAATAGCCTTTACAAAGGGATTACTAATCTATTCAGACCCCACTGAGGTTTCACCGGTGGCGATGTCTCCCAACGAGCACCTATTCAACCAAGGGCCCCCTCTTGAGCCATTCTGATCCCAGGGTAGTCCCACCAATCATCAACAAACCCAATCCGACTACCCCTTCCCCGAGCATCCACAATGGTCCAAACAGCACTGGCAAAGCCCTAATTAATCAGCTACGCTGCACCCATACTTGGCCTTGTGGTGGCACTGTAGTCCTGGCCTATTCTCGCATGAACCGGTCCTTAGATCTAAAGCAAGCAAACCACCATAACATCCAACCCATCCACATACCAGGCTTGCATAGATCACCCATCGTATTGACCAGTTCACATTAACCAGAATATCATTGATGCATAATTAAATGTGTAGTGTTGTTTGCCATCCCAATTAACTAAGCAAAGCAAAAAGGTAAAAAAAAAGTACATCCCGACGCTCTACCATAAATTCCAGGTGACAAGGGTGGTTTAGCAAGTCTAGTAAACTTCCTACCATAGGATTCCCATCAAAATTGACACAAGCATGCAGTTTTACAAACAAAACATTTATTTTAAAAACAGGATCAATATGCTTCAAGGACACTTGCCTTGCTCCGGCGGATAGGGTTGCTCAAGCGCTTCGAAATCTTGATTCTCGAAATCCTCGTACATGACCTCTTGAGCACTTCCCTCTACTCGTGATCACACATACAAGAAAATACATACAAATCAACATGATGCACACACATTAATCAACATGCAATGATATGCATGCATGCAAAGATCAATCATTAATTAACTATGGTTGTTTAATAATTAGATGCAACTAGTTCATACGTGTTCATCCGAGTTTACGGGGGTTTTAGCGAGAATTAATGTTGCTGAAAATAAAAAGACGATGCAACTAAAATCAATTTACTTCTATTAGATCTAATACGTCGCTAAAATTTGCATCGGGAAAACGAACCCTACCGTAGATGCGACGGCTTCGAAGATCGCGAGGGTGAAGGCGACGCGTAGACGAAGTTGATGGCGCAAGGGTCCTCCGGCGGCACGACGACGGCGACGATGATCTCCGGTGGATGACAGCACCCTCCTCTTTTTCTTCCTCTTTTTCCCTTCTTTTTCTTCCCTGGCGGCACCTCTGATCTCCTCTGTTCTTTTTCTTAGGGCGACTAGGGCTTCCAGCGGCGGCGCTGTTCTCTGGTACCGAGAAACTATGAAACCTATGGCGTATTTATAGCCGGGCGACAGTCGATTCAGAGACCGGCTCGGTATCTGGCGCGCGCGGGCGAGCGGGATCGGGGCAAGGCGCGTGGGCGCGCTGCAGCGAAGGGCCGGGCAGGCGCGCGGCGCAACGCGGGGCATCGGTGCGTGCGGGGCCGGGAAGCAGGCGGGCCGCTCTGCCAACGCGCAGGAGCGACTGCGTGGCGCGCGGCCGGTCGGGCGGTCGGGCGAGCGGGTTGCGCGGGTGGGGCCAAGGCGCGGGAGCGGGAGCGCGGTGCGGGCGCGCTCGGCGGGAGCGAGGGAGCGCGCTGGTCGGCGGCTGGGTCAACGCGGGTGCTGGCGCGTGGGCGAGCGGTGCCGGTCGGGGGCTGCGCTGGGTGGGGCACTCGCTGGCTGGGCCGGTTTGGCCTGGCCAGCAGTGGGCCCCTTTTCTTTTTTTCTTTTTTTTTTCCTTTTTTTTCTTTCTAAATATTAATATATGTTATATATATTTTTTATATACATACTCTCTTTTTTTTTATTTTAATTTTTTATATTATTGATTATTATTTATTTTTATACTTATTCCCTATTACAAGTTTTAGGCTATTATTTTCTTTTTCTTCTTTTTGCTACACCATATATGTATGTTTTATCTTTTATTATTTTTCTTTTATTCTATTAATATTTAATGCATGAACATGTATGCAATGCATGATGCGAAAATTGAGGGTGTTACAGACCTACCCCCCTTAATGTGAATCTCGCCCTTGAGATTCGACAGCATGGAGAAAAGATGCGGGAATTCTGCCTTCAAGTCTTCTTCACGTTCCCACGTAGCTTCGGCTTCTGTATGGTGTTTCCATTGCACTTTGCACCAACGGACTTTCTTATTCCTCGTGACCCTTTCCTTCACGTCCAAGATCTTGATAGGTTGCTCGACATAGGACAAATCCTCCTGAAGTTCTAACTTGTCCATCGACACTTGTTCTTTCGGCACCCTGAGACACTTCTTGAGTTGGGAAATATGAAACCCAAGAAACCCAAGAAACGTCCCTAGGCCCACTTAACGTGAAACCCAAGAAACAAGTCGTAAAACAAAAGATCAACTCGGAGTCACGAAATATCGGACAAGTCCGGACAGGACCGGACTAGTCCGAAGTCGTCCAGAGTGAAAATCGGACAAGTCTGGCCAAAAATCGGACAAGTCCGAATTTCAACAGAGAGGAAAAACGGACAAGTCCGCTGGAACACCGGACTAGTCTGGAAAAGTCCAGGGACTTAGCAAATTTTCAAGGATTCATGGAATATCGGACTAGTCCGCACAAAATCGGACAAGTCCGAAAGTTTCCAGGGGCAAAATCGGACTAGTCCGCTGCAAAAAGGGACAAGTCCGTTTTTAGTCAGAGAGAAATCGGACTAGTCCTCAGTAAAATCGTACTAGTTTGCACTTTCCTGCGTTTTAAGTGCGGTTTTGTTCCAAATCAATTTTAAATGCTCTGAATCAATTTTAAACTCGTTCCTCTTTATGTGGGTTAATGTTAAACATGTATATGAGTGCATGTAGGGCATGATGCATGAAAATTAGGGTGTTACAAACCTACCCCCCTTAAAATGAATCTCGCCCTCAAGATTCGACGCGGCAGAGCAGAGATAGGGAAATTCCTTCTTGAGATCATCTTCCAATTCCCACGTCGCTTCTTTTTCAGTGTGGTGCTTCCATTGAACTTTACACCATCTAATGACCTTGTTCCTTGTGACCCTCTCCTTAGTTTCCAAGATTTTGACCGGTTGCTCGGCATACGTCAAATCTTCCTCTAGTTCCAATTCTTCCATTGGCACTTGTTCTTCCGGTACCCTGAGACACTTCTTGAGTTGGGAAACATGAAACACATCATATACGTCTGAAAGATGAGCTGGCATCTCCAACTTATATGCTACTTCTCCTATTTTGTCCAAAATCTTGAATGGTCCAATATAACGAGGTGCGAGCTTGCCTCTTATGTTAACCTCTTATGACCTCTCATAGGTGACACCTTGAGGTAAACAAAATATCCTATTTCAAAGGCTAATTTCCTTCTCCTATTGTCCGCATAGCCTTTTTGTCTTGATTGGGCAGCCCTCAAGTTTTCACGAATTATCTGGACTTGCTTTTCGGCTTCTTGCAACACATCCGGACCAAATACTTGAGTTTCTCCTGCCTCATTCCAGAATAAAGGTGTCCTACACTTCCTCCCATAAAGCGCTTCATATGGTGACATTTTCAAGCTTGCTTGGTAACTATTGTTGTATGAAAATTCCGCGTATGGCAAGCTTTTGTCCCAACTTTTCCCATGCTTTAAAGCACAAGCTCTTAACATGTCCTCCAAAATCTGATTGGTCCTCTCGGTTTGTCCATCCGTTTGAGGATGATATGCTGAACTAAAATTCAACCTCGTTCCCAAAGCTTCATGCAATTTTTGCCAGAATCTGGAGGTAAATTGAGAACCTCTATCCGAGACTATCTTCTTCGGTACTCCGTGTCGACACACAATATGCTCCATGTATATTTCGGCCAATCGTGCAGCTGTATACTTGGTCTTCACAGGGACAAAATGAGCTGACTTGGTT